>OU612060.1:14739289-15939289 GCA_914767635.1 Melanostoma mellinum | reverse complement strand
TTCTTTTTCTTTGAAGGAAGTCAGGAAAAATTCTCATTATATTGGTTGAATGAATTTGAAGGAAAATATCGTTTTTTTTTTTTTGACAAAAATACGAAATGGCATATTTGTTTGATTCTTGTGCTTCAGCAGCTACGACATGTGAAATCAATTTTCTGTTCTCTCAGGATAAATATGAAGAGAAGAATTAACCAAACATAAAATTGTCAATCTCATTGTGAAAATACGTTCATTAAGTTACGTATTTGCTCACAACACATTCTTCCTATAGGTTCCTTTTAATGGTTACATAGGAACATGGAATTGAATGTGTAGAGAGGAAAAAGGACACATTCTAATACTACATTGCTCTGAGTCAAGACCTGGTTTAGGTATATTATCGATTGGGAGGTTAGATTCCATTTCGATGTCAGCTCCCCTATATTTCATGGAATTACTTTTATCTGAGGGGATGAGAGAAGCAATTGGGAGGTTAGATTGGAATCCTTTCTGATCAGCAACGGCGCCGATTTTCTAGACACCTGCACCGGCGAGAATGGGCAACCCCGGAGTGGGTTGTATAAAACACGCTATGATCGATTCGGCCGGTTCGCAACAGAGACGAGTTTCAACACATTCACCTCTACTCCTTTACAATTATTAAATATTTAACTAATTCATCATGGATAGTTATGATCTCCTTTAGATCACGATGCTTGTAACGAAGTTACAAATACACACCTTACCGTCAGCCAATACACATGCCATTGTTGTCACATGATATTTTTCACTCATGCCATAGAACTCACACGCACTAGGTGTAGTAATTTTATAAGGCATCCTGAGAAATACGAAAAGGAGAAGGATTGTAAATATCCTTTTGTTCAATAAAAATCGTTGAAATCGTTAAAAAAAAAATCGAGAAAGAGAGGTCAGCCCGTGTTGGAAAAGTGCCAATCTAGTGTACAGGCTACTTCCACTAGAGGAAAACCAGGGCTACGTAGTGTGCCCAGAGATTCCCAATTTTAGCAAGGTCTCCTTGGAGTACCTAGCACAAATCCCCCGCTAGCCTCTTAAAGACTTTTGGGTATTATCTTGCCGCCTATTAAGCCGTTGATACCAGTTTTTGACTGTTGATGCCAGGATTTGCCTGTTGATGTCAGGATCTTCCTGTTGATGCCAGTATCGCTGGTGCCAGTATTTGACTGTTCATGCCAGTATTTGACTGTTGATGCCAGGATCTGCCTGTTGACTGTTGATGCCAGGATTTGCTGTTGATGCCAGTATATGACTGTTGATTTATCAGCGATTAAAAACCCGTACTTGATGACTTTGCTAGCATAAGACTGAGGATCTACCAGCGTTGGAACTACCGATCACCGGCATTAGAGATAAGAATTAAAAAATATTATACTATTAGACTAGCTTTCAGACCAATAAAAGGATTGTACCTTCATAATCGCAGTTTTACGTGTTTTCTTTGGTCGACCCTGGGCTCGACGAACATACCCCAGCTCTAGAGAAACAAGCACATCACATGCTCAAGGAAAAACAACAACAAATTCATCATTCTTGTCCTGGGAATAACGCCTTCATGACAATCAATTGTTGTGTTTGAAACAGTCTCAATTTTTTTTTTCTTTTTTCATATCACGTTAAAGGAATATCATCATCATGCTACGCTACGTTATCTATCAACGATTTTCTATTGTATGGTATCAGTTTTTCTTCCCTCGGTACAAATAGAAAAACATGATAATTTTTCCCATTTTTCTTTTCTAATGGAGTTGTATATATGTACTTGTACACTCGTTTTGTCCCTTATTACATGGTGTCTCACGAGCCCAGGCTCACATGAGTGCGTAAAAAGAAGATAATGATTTCACATCTTCTATCTTTGAGACATCGAGACAATTCGTCTTTAAAAGACAAGTTTTGTGTAGGCACTCAATGTTTTTACCGCAGTACGTTCTGCAGCGCACCTACAAAAAAAGTTAGCCTTGTAAAATGGCAAGTATTGTCACCGATCCGTTTTTTCTTTTCTTTTAAAATAATAAAAGAAAATCAGAACATCTACGAACTACAAGTTATGCCTTGGACATTCTTTTAGTCAAATTTTTTTGGATTATCACAATTAGTTTGACTTTGAAGAAATGTCATGTTCAAAGAGAGGTTAGGTTAGGTTTAAGTGACAGCCAGGAAAACAACTGAGATTAATATTGAGTCCGTTGTGAATTGTGATACCTCAATGAAAAATAAAAGGTATTGCAATGTTAACTAGATCATTTTGAGCTATTGATGAAGCGACAGTTACATTGAATCAATAAGGAAGATGGCAGGACATGAACATGAGCGGAGTGAGGAAGGCTTACTATCTTTTGGCTGATTCAGAACGATTACATGAAAAAGTACTTTTCATGGCTAAATTACTTGCCCATTCCTTACAAGTGTCGATACACGCGAAAAGTCATTTTGTGTATTATACTTGGAAGCCAATCCCGATCAACAATTACATCACGGGAAGTTAAAACATTTTTTAGTGACAAGATTAATTGATTAATAAAATAAAAAGGGTGGCAAAACAGAGCTTGAAGTCTTTTGAAACCTAACGCTTTTCAGGGACCAATCAATTTTGATCCAAGAGACTTAAAAGAAAAAGTGAAAAAATACAAAAATAATCTGACTGCAGAGAGAACTCTAAATGTATGTACCTTTAACTTTGTTCCAATTTAAACAAGACACTGAAACATTTTAACAAACCAACAAAATATTTTTCCTTGGCTTACTATTTACTACAAAATTTAACAAACTGCAGAGCCCTCTACATGCATTTTCGTTCTATTCGTATCTTTGCAGCCGAATCAGTAAGAAAATTGAGTTCTAAAATAAAATTCCTAGGCCTGCAAAGTTTCAAAAGTAGACGACTCACCTAACTGTCAGACAAATATATAAATTTTTAGTATAAAGTATGAACCCCTGAGATCTTCGATCAGCTGAGAGTCCATTATCTTCAACAGCTTTATTAGAATAAGTTCCTAATATCGCAGTCTAGGAATTCTTCTTGTTTGGGTAGACGTGAATTTCTTCCACCATCCTCCAAGTCAAACGCATCATCCTGCCAGAAAGCTGTGCCTGATATATCGGTGGTAAGCAGTAATTGCTTTTGTTTTCGTTCGGAACTTACAATTATTCAAACCCATCGATTAAGTTCTTTCTTATCAGAAGCCTCCATTCTGTTTTGTGTGTGGAGCTTACAAAAAGTATCCTCGAAAAGTTTGTTGAATACTTTTTTTTGGCAAAATCTTCCCAGAATTTTGCGTGGCCTCGTCTACACTATTTAAACCAAAGATTTTGTACCTTCATCATCCCGAAGGTATCATAGCTCTTTCATTTAACTGCTTCACACTAGTGATCCACTTGAGGGCACGCCGAACCGTCATCGCCAGTCATTCGAGAAACTAAAGGCGGTCTTTTATCAACCCTTCGAAACAAACATGAAATTGTGGACCCACCGAGCTTTTCACAACTCATTGTTGAGAGTAGAGCTTTAGGCCTCGAACTAACCCGAGTTGATGTGCCCCCTTTTCTTATAATAATCACTGTGAGATCAGCCGCTGATAGATTGTAGGTTAGTCTACAACCATTTCATCGGCGTAATAATCGTGTCCATATTTCACTACTAGCAACTTTAATTTTTTTTAAATATTGATTTAAAATATCAATGAACAAAAGCGGCCTAATGTGCCTATCTTGTGGAACTCCACAAACGTTTTTATTGTCTTAGAAGTATTAAGTTCTTCTACTGAAGTTCTTCTTCTAAAAAGCAGTTGCCAAATTTTGAGAATGAGTTCCCACCGAACAACTTTACAAAGTCTATCACATTGTATCAGCTTAGATATTGAAATCAAAGATATCAGAGAGAGAAATTGCATTAGTTTCTTGACTTAAACATTCTCCTTCAAACCTTAGGACTCTCGACACACATCAACAGAAATCAAGGCCTTGTAGAGAAATACGAGTATTATTTACCCAAACCGAAAACATAACTTTAAAAAAACATACAGACGCAAATAAAAATTAAATGAAAATTTCGATGCTCTGTTTACAAAAGTCTCCTTTCGTAGTTGATTCTGCTAAATGGCTTCAAAAACATACACAGAGGGTTTTCTTCGCCTGACTTTGTGGTTTACTTTCGAAAATTGAATGAACTTTATTCTGATTTCCTTTCAATCGCTCTCAATCTTTTTGAGTGAGACTCATAAGACCATGTCTACCTGCCTAGACTTACATTGGTCTGTGATTGTAAGCAAATTCTAACTCCAACAAAAAAAAGCCTTTCAAACTGAGTATAAATTGTTTTTGGTGGTAGAAGCTTTGTAAGCATAATAATCTAAAGGCAATGAATTTCGTCGTCTTATCTTCTTCCTCAAAACTCATAGCCTAAGCAAATTTTCATTTTACTGCATATGAAATTAATGCGTCTGACAGTTTCGTTCAAAACAATTCCTTCTCACACATGTCGTGTTTGTGTAAAGCTTTGCCATACCAACAACAACTCGTATGCAAGGAGTTTCTGTGTCCCTTAATGTATTCCTATAATTTTTGCAAAAGTCATTTCAATTTTGTTCACTCAACCGAAATGATCCTATACAAAAAGAGGACACAGATAAATCTCCAATAAACACTTGCAACACATAACGTATAAATATAATCCTAGGAAATTCTACCAAAATTCATTACCACAAATGTCCAACATATACATATACATCTACCATAGAACCATAGAACCATAGAGCACCATGCTAAGCTATAACGCCTCTGAGCGTAAGAATTGGTAATTTGTATGCAGAAGTCCTTTTTACGACGCAGCATTTTGTATCCTCCCTACATTCGACTTCAATACTTTTAGAGAATTTGCGGCCGAAAGCTGTTATTGTTTTCATTTGCCTTAGTGGCACAGCAAAAAGTAAGAGTATGATAAGAGTATACCTAGGCAACAAAACCAGTATAAGGATGATGGTCCTATCCTACTACTCCTATGCTAAAATGAGAGCTCATTGTCTGTGTACGTATATTCATGGTCTGAAAGCACGCAGTCTTTGAACAAAAGTGCGAATTGGGCTTACTGACTGGGCTGCTGCTACTACTATGCTCCTACTGTTCCTTATTTGATTTTGGGTGTCGACCTTTTGTGATAATTCTCGTCCTGCAATATGTGTATTCACAACGCTCCCCAAGCAGTAAGCATATAGGCATAGAAGACCAAAGAACGTATGTTTGAGATTATCTTACCATTTGTTGAGGAATTCATTTCACATGCAAGAAAAATAAATAGGGAACCGCCCGGAGTCAACATAAAGTATAATACGCTGTACAGATGTTATGGGCGACTATAGGAGTGGGTATAGCTACTGGTAGGTCTAGAGATATAGGCACTCTAGGAAGATTATTATTTGTGCCCTGCGTTAGACACCATCCTTTACAAATTTGTGCACAGACTGCAATTTTCTTCTCTTCACTCTGCGCAAGGATAACAACATCCTGCTAAGCCTAATTTATTCCTTTACAAAACCTGTTTAATGTATGCACGTTGTTTCCATTAGAATCTTGCAACAGTACATTCAGCTGCCGTTTGGTGGTCGGTGGGTCGCGTCAGTTCTTAAATAGAATGGCCAGAAGCATTTTCAGCTACGTATATTTTAAGAAAGCACAAGGACTTTAGCTGACACTCTGTTATAATGAATTTCTTGTGCATTTGCTAAACAATTTTGGAATACGATGGATTTTGGATTTGGTGGATGTGAGAGGTCAGAAGAAATAAGAAACACCAGACAAAACTTTCTTTATGACTGATTATAAAAGTTCTCCTTGCTGCAACTTTAAAGTTTCTTAGCGTCTAAGGACGTTTCAAAACTTGGGATGGTAAAATACTTTGTGTTTTAGAGCACACTATAGGATGGCTGGTTTTTGTCCGATTTTCAATTAACCTAATGAGTGCGTGTTGTGGGATGAAAATCAGCAGGAGTTCTTCATTCATTGCATTGAAAGTAATCTTCTATCCTACCAAGAGCGTTCGGTAGTGACAGTAGTACCTGACCTAAATTACATTTTTGTCTGTTGTCTGTCATATCACTCTGTTAAAAAGCACGGTGGAGCTACACATCGCTGAAAGGTTTCATAAAAATTTCAATTATTCCTTGTCGTATGAGGCTTCCGGAAAAAAATCAAATCTTATTTGAAAAAAAAAGGAAGTAGAAACAGGAAATTGCTTTTCTCGAGAAATGTAAGCCTTTGAGTAGAGTTGGACAAAATCTCAATGGGGAATTATTTTTTGTAAAATATTCGACTGTCAATCGAAGACATGTTCTCGAAAAAATTTTAACTGGCTAATCGAATTGAAAGCAACTGGAAATCCTGTTTTAATTTAATGATACAATGGATATACGAATTGTTAGCTTCATCCAATTAAATGAACTGCTGAGTCGAAAAATTAATGAGGTACAAATAGATATGAAAAACTATTGAAGGTATTAGCAAAAAACGTTCTCGAGGTGGATTTAGGTCTGCCTAAACTACACCATCATTAGATCATACCATCCTCCTCTACAAACTACAGGGTTTTCCATTGGGGACTATCCATTTTGTTTCTTCAATGTAAACGCGCCCTTAAGGTCTTTTGACATTCTGTAAACGTCAGATTGCTCATTAAGGTCTACCATTTCATCATGGTGAGTTACACGAATCAACAACGTTTCCAAATTATTAAAGCGTACTATCAAAATTTCGAGTCAGTCGCTGCAACTTTAAGAGTGCTAACTCCGATTTTTGGTCGTTATAATCGTCCCACCCGTGCCGCAATTCTTAGTTAAGTGCACAAATTTGAATCCACGTTTTTGCTGCACAATGTTTCCGTGCCAGTAAGCCAAAGATTAGGACGGAGTGCTGAAAATATCGCGGCCGTAAGTGCATCCGTTCAGAACGACCCAAATCAGTCAATTCCACGGCGTTCACAGGAATTGGGTATCGCACAAACCACATTGTGGCGTTTTTTTTTTTGGCGTCAGTTGCGTGGAATGGATATTAGTGACATGTGGTTCCAGCAGGATGGAGCTACAGCCCATACAGCTCATGCAACCATCAACATTTTGAAGAAGAAATTTGGTCAACGTGTTATCTCAAGAAATGGACCGATCAATTGGCCGCCTCGCTCGTGTGATTTGACACCTTTGGATTTCTTTCTTTGGGGTTATGTCAAGTCGTTGGTCTACGCCAACAGGCCAGAGACTTTGGAGGAGCTTCAAGCCAATATTGAACGCGAAATTGCCGCAATACCGGTCGATATGTGCGAGAGAGTGGTCGAAAATGGGGTTCAACGTATCGATCGCTGCAAGCGCGCCCGCGCAGGACATATGAACGAAATAGAGTTACATTCATAATGGTATTGGGTGTACTTTAATATGAAATAAATGTTTTTTGATATCTCAAATGGCTGGCGTTTTTATTTAAAAAATAAAATGGATAGCTCTTAATGGAAAACCCTGTACATTTAGCAGGTTTTTGAGGTTTTATTTTGAAATTGCAACATTGGTGTTCCCCAAGGGTCGGCCCTAGGACCTAATCTGCTCTTAATACATACTAATTCATTGTTCAACATCACATTTATAGCTAAAATCAGAGCTTTCGCGGTTTATCTAGTCTAAGCATACAAGTAAAGATCTTGTGGCTCATGTGAATCACGATATTTTTTGCGTTTCTGGTGGAAAACCAATAGAAACTCTCTCGTAACTCAATAGAAGCAAAAAGTCTTAAGCAATGTATTGAAACAAACGAACGAGAGATTTGCATATCGTTTTTCAAACTCAAAACTGTTAACGATGTAAAATTTTCACTAACAAAATTGTAGAGCAGGTTGTTTGAAGGAAGGTGAAGTAAAAGAATGTTAATATGTCTATGTTTTGCTTGATCAAAGGTTGAACAGGTCCAACCATTAAGTCACTTTAAAGCAATCTTAACGATTTTCAATCCGCAGTCTATATAACCTGAGATAGTCACCAGCCATAGTAGGTATGGGGGCGCTTGGGGCTGGGAATTCTGACCGAGACAGAGAGAGGAATAGCTTAGAGTGAGACAGAGTATGTTGACAGGGCGGTTACATAGGGCGGTTTAAGAAAACCGCCCTATAGAACCATCGGGTTTAAAAAAAACCGCCCTGTATAGAACCGCCCGGTTTAGAAAACAGCCCTGTATAGAACCGACCGGTCAACCTACTCTGTCTCACTCTAGACTATTCCTCTTTCTGTCTCACTCAGAATTGCCAGCACCAAGCGCCCCCATACCAACTACCCATATCACAGGTCAAATAGAAATGACTATGAACATCTTACTAATGAACGCTTGGCAACAGATATTTATAGCTTTATTAAAAGAAACAGATTTTGTGGCAAAACAGCAGTCACTACAAGGGTGTCTGTGATACCTCCATTTTGATATTCGTAATCCGAAATCGACACGACTGACGCGACGCGACTTCTTATTTTGGTATATTTCATTCAAAACTTCAATACGGCATAAGCTACTAAGGTGGAACATATCAAACGAAAATCCACCTTGTTCTCATTTTTCAAAAATGGGCTATTGGGCTTATAAGTTAGCATCTTCTTCTGCTCAAAAATGGAAACTGGTAAAGGTTCAGGCGTTTTCAGCGACTGTTCCAGAACGAATTTCGCAGTAAGTCTTAGCAGTCACTCGTTTATTTTCTGAAGTCTTTGCCATTAACGAATGTTCGAGAATAATATGTTCATCGAACACGAAAAACAAAACAATTTTCATTTTTTCAGACAGACAAGCCGCACTAAAGGCGTTAAGCTCACCTGTCATAAGATTCAAACTAGTCCAAGAGACAGTCTCATGTCACTCTCTGAACTAGCAAGGAAAAACACTGTAATCCTCCACTGGATCCCAGCACCAAAAATTTGCACAGGACTACTAACCGGTCACTGACATCTTCACCGAATGAGGCTGGTAGCGGACCCCATCTGTAGACGATGCCTCGAAAATGAAGAAAAATCTCTGCACATTATTCCAGAATGTCCAGCAATTTTCCGCCTTAGAAAGCAAATACTTGACTTTGAGATTATACCCCTAGATAAACCCAAACTCATTCACCCACAGATTTTTGCTAACTTCTGGTTCAATTCAGGAGCAGGAGAACTGCCCTGAAACCTCACAGGGGCTGGAACAATAGGTTTACTTCAGACAGCACAGTGCCAGGAGCTGAGCAAGCTCTACCCGTCCCCTAAATCTAATCTTATCTAATCTAGCATCTTCTATGGCGTTACTTAGATCTTTGGACATCTTACCTGTCAGACACTCTTACAACATTCATTATTGAACAAGGTAAACAATAGTGGACCTTAAATGGACTCTTGTGGGTGTCCATTTCGTTTGAAGAAAATTTGACGATTTTTGGTTGCACTAGACAGCTTTTGAGCGACTTGTCAAGTTACTTTCCAAAAGTTTCAATACTGTGGACTCGAAAGCGAAGTAGTTTTTTCAATTAAAGAATGAGAATGTTGTGAGGAACTGTATCAAAGGCTTGAGAAATCGAGCAATAGAAGAGAAGTTACATGACCTTGAGTGTGTGTCTGACTTTACAAATGGGTACAATTAATTCAAGGTAGCCATTTTGTGAGCAATCATATTGAAGGAAGCCATTTTGTAAGCAATCATATTCAAGAAAGCAATTTTGTGAGCAATCATTTTCAGTGTAGCCATTTTCTGAGCAGTCATCTTTCATTCGATTCCTTCAAAATGCCGGACCTTCAATTTTCTATAATAGAAGAGAGCACTGACTATAATCTTCGTAGGGCCGCTCTCACACACAGTTTTATTGATAAAAAAGGTCAAATTATCATTATCCGATGTAGGTGCCTTCAGGTCTGAAACGCCTAGCATATTATTAGCCTATTTTAACACCCAAGGAATTATACTCCTATGAAAATTGGTCATGTTTGAACTTAAAAAAAAAAACAAAGCACAAATTATACAGCAGCGCACTTTGACCTCATTTCACACATCATTTAAGTAGGAACAGGCAGTAAAAACACACACACACTGACACATACCCAAATGGTAGAAACAAATGTAATATAATGAACACAATATGCGTTTGTACATCTCCTCTCCCTCAGCCCACTCTCCCTCTCCCCCTTTTCCCATCATTTTCCTTCAGGCCATATAAAGATTTAAGTAAGGTATGCCAACAAGCATTAATCATTGATTTATCTAAAGAACACCATCTAACGTGCGTATAGAAAATTTGCGATTAAGAATTCAAAAGTATCGTTGAAGTACATAAATACAAAACGAACACATTTTGCCCAGAAAAGAGATTCATATCACCGGCTGGTTGTACGACAGCATCGAGCGGCGGCGTTTCGGTCGTCTACCTAAATGAGAGTTTGGGAAGTGCGTGTCCTTGCTTATGGGTTGCTTTTGAAAAGGAGTTATGCGTGTTTATGGTAAGGTTAAGGGCTCGTTGGTGTTCTGCTCTGTATGCTTTTGGCATTTATATGACTGCCTTGTTAAAGTTTAAATTTTCGATTAAAACACGTGACTCTCGTACCTTCCTATACAGTGGGTACCAAATTATGGGAATTGCCCTGATGGCAGTTGAATTGCTATCGCGCTGCCTCATTTTGCGTTTGCAAGAAGTTGCCATGTTTGTTTTTTTTTTCTTTGAAATAATATCCGATTGCTCCCACGAGTGAAATAATTCAAAAAATTAAATGCAAATTATAAGTGTGTGTACTCGTAAATGCGAATTGAGTGTAGAGTATCCAAAGTTTAAACGACACAACTTGCAAAAGAAAATATATTTCTTTCTTCTCAGTGTGGAGTCACATATTATAAGTTCTTCCTGGCATACTTTATGGCCTTCCCTGTATCACTTTGCCCATTCAAACTTTGAACGCTATTCAAAAGTGACAAGTGTCTTCTTCGTAAGACCAAAACATAACACAAACTCCTTGCCAGCAATCAACGATGCTAATTCCAACATCCTGCTCCTATGCGTCGTTCATTTAGATTTGTGTGCTTAGACTAGGTGTCTGACAGGGTTCTATTCTTGATCCTTCTCACAAAATAACACCACAATTATGATTTAAACTTCCAAGAACATAGCTCTTTTGTGTCCATCGAAGAAAAGAACCAAAGTTACACAAAATTCTGGACGAATACGATGAAACAAAACATATAACTTTCTTCCATTGCATGGTACAATTTATGCTGACTTTTGTTGAATTATAACGATGCAAATAAATATGTGGCATAGAGAAAACAATGTTACAACTATTCTCCCTTCAAGGTTTATGTTGGGGGCATTGCATCGTTTAGTCAGTTACACTTGCTGCACACACATAGTTCATGTCCTACTCAGCTCTTATGAATGAGCATTTTGTGTTAAACATTGGTGATCTCTGTGCCTATACGGCACCTCTTGTTGTGTTTGCACACATGGATTTGCATGATTACCTTACCCTGTGCCGCACTATTAAGATTAAACAACATAAATGAGAACAACCGACATCCGACAACCGACGACAGGATACAACGGGCAATCAAGCAATATGACAAGGCTAAGCAAATATTTCCATACACCTGAATATAATTTTGTGTGTTTGTGTGTGCGTGTGTTTTCATAAGCCAGGTGAATAATAATTGATTTGGATTTTCTATAAATCAACTCGAGCTGGTATTTCATCCGGTGATTGTGATTGATGATTAGTCAAATGTTTTCGTTGCCTTCAAGGTTTTCTACAGTTGGTTGGTTTGAGCGCTGGAAATCATATTTTGATGACGGGAAATTGGACTGATTGATGAACCGTCGCCACACACCTTTACATATAGAATAGCAAAACCAATTTAAGTCGGTGGGCTTAATATCCACCAGGTTCAAGGTGATTTGTGAATTATTGGATTTTTTCAATTTTTTATATTTATTTCTTTTTTTTTCAATTTTCCAATAATAATAAATCAAACGGTGGGTAGGTGGTCTTTAACTTTTTATATGAAATTGAAATGCTGCCCAAAAAAAAAAAACATACAAAAATGTCAATTTTGATAGAAGTTTTAAGTACTATGATGTCTAGCCGACTTTCACACGTGATCGAGTAATACGTGACTGAATTATGTGTTTATGGTATTACTTCTCGCGTTATCGAGCATTTTAGAACAACAATTTAACATTTTTCCACCAGTATTTGAATGGATTGAGGTCTATAAATGAAAAGCAGACTGATGTTGTGTAATACAGAGCTAATTTTGAAATAAAAGTTTCCATTCACTAGATCACTGATGCGGTAATTCGACCGCAGCTTTTAGAGGGTGACTCAAATACAGCGTAGAAAAATCCATGATCGGGGATAGTAAGTAAAGGTTGGGAACCTAAAAAACGTAACTTCCTATTTTCGAGAAGTAATATTGGCCTTACGTTAGATACATCAAAATCTTAAAGCGCGTAAAATGTACAGCTCAATGCCCTGAATCTAGAAAACATTTGTTCAAAACCCAAAAACTACTCGAAGGGGTGATTTTTATATTGGATTTTATAGGGATTTTGAAACGCTTATGGAAAAAAAGAAAGGAAACTATTAGATTTTGCCAATACATCAAAGAGCACTTACTTTTATGTGTACCTGTAGTGAGGCTTAAGTTGTAAGATTTTAATCGGAATGAAGGTTAAGGCTGGTTTTGGTTCGATGGTTAAAAAGATATTTTTAAAAAACCAATCAATTTATTGTTTTAATTTTGAAATCATACTTCTTTTGGCGCATTTTGGTAAAGTTATGAGAATAAAATCTGTGTTTAGTGTTTAGTTGAACTCAAGGATGAAACAATCCAAAACAGGAGGTTTGCGGACGCATTTTGAGGTCAAGTTGGCGTACCGTACCCCACAAGTGGATCCCTAGTAGACCGGTTCAAAAAAGTGACTATTTCTTTTTCTCGAAACAATTCGATTTTTACCTTCGAGGAGGTGTAAAAATTAGCCTGTTAAAATTTGAGCTCGGAATATTAATATTAAGAGGTCGCTCATCGCAGATTTCCATTTCCCATACAAATTGTATGGGAAAAAAACATTTAAATTTTGGATTTTTTTATTTTAGTCTAGAAGCAAAATGCAGGGATGAGCGATACATGTTTTTATAGAAAATTAGTTGTTCTACAAAATAGGTTTTTTTTATCATTTTTCGACAAATTCACTCCTTCAAAAGTTATTCGAAGGTTAAAGTTTAATTTAAATGGAAGTTTTTTTTTTGATTTCTGACAAAACTTAAACCTTGAATAACTTTTGAAGGAGTGAAATTGTCGAAAAATGACAAAAAACCTTTTTTGTAGAACAACTATATTTCTATAAAAACATGTATCGCTCATCCCTGCATTTTGCTTCTAGACTAAAATAAAAAAATCCAAAATTTAAATGTTTTCTTCCCATACAATTTGTATTGGAAATGGAAATCTGCGATGAGCGACCTCTAAATATTAATATTCCGAGCTCAAATTTTAACAGGCTAATTTGTACACCTCCTCGAAGGTAAAAATCGAATTGTTTCCAGAAAAAGAATATAGTCACTTTTTTTGAACCGGTCTAATCCTTAGTGTAAGGCAGTTATGTTGGAAGGTTAGCTCTACACGAGATAACGAAACTCGTAGCACCGAGAAAAGAAGCTGAGAGTCAAAATATAAAAAAAAGTTCAACCCACAATGATCATAAAAAAACGTCAAAAAAAGACAAACAAAAATCAACACGCTCAATTTAGCTCGAATTTCAAAAATCATTGGCCCACTTCCAAAATCCATGTTGGCTGAGCAACATAAGCTATATTTCGTCCCCGTATTACCACGGGAATGGAAGTTCAAAAACTACTCGACCGATTTCAAAAACTTTCTTCTCTATGTGAGAATGATTATACGAAGAACAGAATGCTTTTTAGAAAAAAAGAGTTGCGGCATAAGGGATGAAATTTTTACCAAATTTTACTCTGTTACGCCAAAGTAATGAATCTTTTTTTCGTATCTTATCCGCCATGTTTCTGACTACTTATTGACATTCCCGAAAGAGAATTTTGCAATTTTATGGTGACTTCGTTTGCTGTTTTTCCAATGCAGATATTGCTGTGTCGTCAGTAAAAATGGATACTTTCGTGTCTTACGTTGGAGATAAATCATGCAACAATAAAACAACATTTTAGCCCGGACCCAGATTCCAGAACTTTTTAGACGGAATTCGTACAGTCATATCTCTGGTGCCAGGTAAAAAGGGGTTAAGTCAAAAAAATCCGTTTTGGGGTTTTTATTGGACTTAAGTAATTTTTTTTTATTTTTTCGTTTGGTCCTATTGGCATAAGTCTAGCATTACTCCTTCCGTTAATAATTATTATGTACAGAGGGTATAAGTCAGACATTTTTTTAAATTGTTTGGTATTATGGGTGTAAGTGGACTTAACTCTTTTGTATTTATTCGTTTTTTTTATTTTGAAATAATTAAGTTGGTCCTAAGGGCTTAAGTCATCTTATTTCCTTAGTACTTAACTCTTTTGTATTTATTTGTTTTTTTTTTATTTTGAAATAATTAAGTTGGTCCTAAGGGCTTAAGTCATCTTATTTCTTTAAATCTTGAAAGTCATTTTGTGGAAAACTACTGTTTCTGACTTAACCCCTTTCTATCTGGCACCAAAGATATATCCCCGATAGTTTTGTCAAACGATCGGTTCATATAATTTCACATTCATTGATTGATGGAAAGCTATTTTACTATCGTCTTAGAAACTTCAGGCTTGTTTACATGTTTTTTTACTACCTTAAATTTAGCCGACAGTCACCAAAAACGTTATGGACCCAGAACACTACCCTGCGGCATCCCAATCATTATTTATTTCAACATTAATTTGCGTTTCCAGGTCATTAAAATTTTTTGCTTCAAGAGTTTTTTCAATGATGTCAGTGGCCTCATTTCGCATTTAATCACTTGTTAAGTGCCCGCTTGTATGCCCAAACAGATATCAGGTTTCAGAACAATTCTGAAACTGCTACGACCTTCCTTTGGCAAAGAGAACGTCCCAAACTGGTAAATGGAATCAATTTATTCTCCAAACAACCTGCGTGCATTCGATTTTTCGTAGTTTCTGGTCTTTTTTTCGAGTCAGATTTAACTGTCGGACAGAAGTTTTGTCACTCCAATTTTCTTCAAGCCAGAAGAAAAAGTTTCGAAAATCTTTGTGCTGTGTCCATTGTTTTTAAGTCACCTTTCTTTCTTCGGTAGTCCTAAAACTTTAGAGAAATCGGAGACATCCAGTTATTACTCCAAAGGATCCATGGATTGTTATGTTTGCCAGACCGTTGGTAGTGGAGAAATTCACTGAACCATTTGGAGCCCTGAATGAACTTTAAGATGCTGTTCTGGTGGAAGGCTAGAGATGCCCCCCAGTTTGTCAAAAAAATAATCACCGAGACCTTTTTCCAAGCGATAGGCAACCTTGGGCACTCACAGAGAAATTGAAATGAAAAATAATCCTTATGCTGCCTCTCTGTCATGGCAACCTCTACATTAGTCGGATATGCAAATCCCCGTTCTCATCATGTGGTTACCCAATGAGTTACCCGTGGGAGTGCCAATCAACAGAGCGAGCTGAGTCCTGCTAAATAGAAATGAATTAGAAACTCTATTTCTTTTTTTCTTGGAAATATCTGGCCATAGATTTCTGGAAAATCTTCAAGTTTTAAAGATGTCATTGGCAGCTGTTTGTTGTTTTCCTGTGGCTTGAGTAAGGAGGGGTTGATCTTGCTGGATTCGAGTGATGATCCGATTTGGCACGTCCTGCTTTTAGGGACGTCTAGCTGTCTTTGAAGATTACAGGAGTTTCGGGTTTCCGCGTAGAAAGAAAACACTTTTTGTTATTGTTTTTTTTTTTAAGTTTTTGGTTGATTAAATTTATTTGCACTTTCTGTACAATATTACGACATAAACCTTGAACTGAGCTTCCTTCAGGGGCCCAAAACACAAAAGTACAAGTACTTGTAATACAAAAGAATAAAGAAAAGTGAAGAAAATTTCTGTAAGACAAAGTAACAAATCTGGCTGATCTTCTACAAGTTCAATGGACTTAATCCTACAAGTGACTCTTGATTTGTAAACCTTTATATTCGTGTTACAGGTCCCAGAACGACTAGCGAAAAAACACTTTGCTGTGTTCATTTGGAGCCTGTAATACAAAAGATATAAGTCGATAAGTTGACAGGCACTTGGAGGATAGTTTCCATTACACTTGTAGAAGAGTAAGCGAACTTCTAATTTCGTGTAACAGAAATTCTCTACACTTGTCTTAGCTCACTTGTGTTACAAGTACTTGTAGTTTTATGTTATAGACCCAGGCTGGAAAATATCGGTAATAAGAAACCATCACAATTTATTAAAATCACGACCAAATCTTCTCCCCAACGTTCCCTGATAGTAAATATTTCTTTTCATTCAAAAACTGATGGTGGCCATCTGTAAAACAAACTGTTATTTTTAACCAAAAATTCCGCCATTTTGTGAGTAGCAAGGGCATTCATTGGTGGAGGTGTTTTGTTATTTTATATCTTGAAATGTGGTGGAGGTGATATTTTATTTCTTGAAAATGTATAAGTCCGTCAAGTGTCTTAAGGGGTTAGGGGTAGTCAGAAGCTTGAAAAAATGCCATTTTTTAATAATTTTTTTTTACTAGTAATGAATTTTTTATTACAAAAGTAAAAACGTAGTATAATTTCATCATATTTTAATATTACTTCACCAAAATTTCAAAAAAAAATACTAACCATTTTACGAGTTATGGCGGTTTAAGTTGAACAAGTTTTAAAAATGGGTCTTTACGGTGCCAACTGTAACTCAAAAACCGCTCGGTAGATTTGAATGAAACTTATACAGTTTCTAGAAAACATAAAAAACTAGTGCTTAATCGAAGCTTTTGCTTCAATATTAACAAAATGGTGGCTTCTGGAATTTTTTTTTCTGATTTTTGAGAAAAAATCAATAATTAATTATTTATAAAAAATCCAATTTTGAAGCAAAATAAAAAAGCTTCGATTAAGCACTAGTTTTTTATGTTTTCTAGAAACTGTATAAATTTCATTCAAATCTATTGAGCAGTTTTTGAGTTACAGTTGGCACCAGTTCAAAAAACATAGTTTTGAGAAAAACGCATTTAAAGTTTTACAGTCGCTTTATGTACAGTAGTGAAAGCTGAAAATAAAGCTGAATAACTCGAAAGATATTTGTCGGATTCACTTCAAACTTTCAGAGAATATTTTTAAAATACTATACTTTAAGAAAATGCAACAAAAAAAAAATCGATTTTTTGAAAATTCTAACTACCCCTAACCCCTTAATTAAAATGTATACAAAGTTCAAGTTTGAAATAAATCAATGAAGTAACTTTTAAATTGCAGTGAACATGGGCGTTGAGAAATTTGTTCTGAGAAAAAAGCGTCTCAGGATTTTTACACTCGCAGCCGTTAAAATTTGAGGATAGGAGATTAGTGAGACAATAACTTAACTTCAATGCTTGGATCGACTTTGAATTTTAGGAACATGTTCTTGAAACGAATAAGATTAAACCAAAGTGAAAACCCGAACCTTCTTCCTGCGGATGTCTGTTACGATCACCATTTTGAAATCAGTATCCGCCATCTTTTTGATCAAAAGATCTAGGGGAGCGAGCGACAGGAAAGTTTTCAGAGCTGCATTTTGTGTCGTTCTCATGGCACTGGTTGAACCGCCTGCAAGCCTTGGAATTTTGGCTTGGTGGTTGTCATGTGTGCCCATAACGTGAGAAACGCCCAATGGTTTTTCAAGTGCGTCGCCTTTCGAGAGAAATCGACAACTTATCCGAGTAAGTCATGCAAAGATGTTATGGATAACGTACTCTAATTGGAACACCCCGCAAAATTTGTCAAACTCCTCCCAAAAAAGTCATTAACTCCTTTATCACCTTTATTAAAAATATTCTCGACCAAAAAAAGTACCAAAAGAGGGATAACATGCAAATTCAGTATTTTTTTCAGACCTCTCAACTAAAAGACTTAATAAAATAATTTAATAAAAAAGATTCTTAATAGCTTCCTGCTTTGAAAACCTTGTTTACACTTTCTCCCTCCTTAATTAATGAAAACTCCTCTCGTAAAATTATTAAAAAACTGGTGTTCTGCCCAGTTCACTGAATTTACAATCTTTTTTGTAAGACAAACTGGAGAACCAGAATACCACATCTGCTAATGACTCCTCAGGTTTTTCTTCCTTTGGCCAGAGCTGAATCAATTCTCATGTCCAAATTGAATATTCACTTAAAGATTATTACTCACTGTGTTAGATTTTGCTTTTTTGCTTTTTGTAAACTCGCTGATAAGCATCCTGCTCTCTTCAGTCAAAGTAAACTTTTTCTTAAGTGCCTTTAAGCTGTTCCCACTCAAGCTATAATTAAAAATTCCTTCCGCCACTTAAAAATGAGAAGAAGAAAAGAAGAAGCAAGAAACATGAGCAACAAAAAAAAATATACATTACAAATGCATTGGGGCGAATTATTATCCTAGAATCTACTTTTCTTTTGTTCTCACCTAGTGCTTGTGCATCCGACCCGGCGCTTTGTTTCTTTTGTTATTCTCCTCAACTGTCGTAATCAGCCGTGCGCCATATTCCTTTTGTTGAAACCATTTTCTTTCAAGAAATAATAATGAAAAAAATTACATTTTTTATATCATCTACTTCTCTTTTGGTTTATTTTCAGAAAAAATCTTTTCGGGCGGGTCTGCATACACTGCTAGCTGATGCTGCCTGGCCTCAAGCTAAAAATGTTGTGATAGCTGCGTTAATGGAGTATCTCAAGTGAAATGCCAGACTGAGTGACAGGTTGGAAAAGTAAGACAACGCCATTAGCATAACGAAGGTAAACGTGACTCCCAAGACGAAAACGAAAACGAAGAAGACGAAGACGAAAACAACGACAGCCATTTTCACCCCCAATCGGCGAATGTCGCATCTTAATCACCTCAATCTTCAAAAGAAGAGATGATGCAATTGTACATGTTAATGCAAAGTCCTTCCATCATAATTTGACACTAAGGCGCGTGGGAGTTCAAATGTCATAAGCATCGACACCACCAGGATCAGCGATATGCAAAAAGCTGGCGGTGGTGACAGCGAATATATTCTGCTCCATCAACTCAAGGATTTGAATTAGACAGACAGATAGATAGAGAGAGAGAGTTTATTTTGCAGTGCTGTCCTTGTGCCTTCTTCTTGAAAGAGATAGTTTTGGAAATTTATGTTATTTGAGTTTCATTTTTTGTGAAAGGAGCAATAGGAGTGTAAGAAAAGTAAAAAGAAACAACAAAAATAAATAAAAAAATAAAATGATTTGTCATCCTGGTTGGCGCGAGTTCAAACAGCAACGACAACGACACGGCTATTCGTGGCTGATAGTGGTTCTCTTGACACTTGTCACCAAGTTGGATGATAAATTGATACTCGCTTGTCCCTCGGATGTGTGTATCTGCAAATGGAAGGGCGGTAAGCAGACAGTTGAGTGTGGCAGCCAGCAGTTAGCAGCCATACCCGAGGGCATGGATCCAGGCACTCAGGTGCTAAATTTTTCTGGCAACAGTTTGCAGGTGCTCCAAAGCGAAAGATTCCTTCGGATGGACTTACTTAATCTCCAAAAGATTTATCTGTCCCGCAACCAACTGATAAGAATTCATGAGAAAGCATTTCGGGGTTTATCCAACCTGGTTGAGTTGGATTTATCAGATAACTCATTGCAACACGTACCCAGTGAGACGTTTCAAGACTATACCTCATTGATGAGATTGTCTCTCAGTGGCAATCCTATACGAGAGTTGAAAACATCATCATTCCGGCACTTATCGTTCCTAACTACGCTTGAGCTAAGCAACTGCCAGGTGGAACGAATAGAAAATGAAGCTTTTATCGGAATGGACAACCTGGAGTGGTTGCGTTTGGATGGCAATCGCATTGGATTCATTCAAGGAAGTCACATACTGCCAAAATCGTTGCATGGTATCAGCTTGCAGAGCAATAGATGGACATGCGATTGCCGACTGATTGACATGCACGCTTGGCTGATTAACTACAACACGCCACAGACAGAGGAGCCCAAGTGCGTGGAGCCACCACGGCTCAAAGGCCAGGTGATAAAGGCTCTGAAAAAGGACGACCTAGCCTGCCTGCCCGAGGTTACTCCAAAGTCCACATACACCGAAATCTCAGAGGGTCGCAACATATCAATCATGTGCGTGGTAAGGGCGATCCCAGAGCCCAGAGTCCTTTGGCTCTTCAACGGACAAGTAATGACCAATGACAGTTTGCTAGACAACCTCCATATGTTCTACTACATAGACGAAACAGGTGGCGAAGAGAAACGCAGTGAAGTGTTTATATACAATGTCGGTCCCGAAGATAATGGTACGTTTTCCTGTGTAGGCCAAAACATCGCTGGCACCACCTTCAGCAATTACACCCTCAGGGTGATAATCAAGGAGCCACCAGTGGTAAAGGAGGTATCCTTTCCACGAGACTACATGAACTACATCATTGCCAGTAGCACAGGAGCCGCAGTTATTTTCGTCGTCCTTCTCTGCACTATTGTGATCAAGTGCAGGCAAAATAAGAAGCCAAAGATGAAAAACAAGCCCCAGGACACCACAACCGCAAACGACAATGGTCTGATGAAGTGCTCGTCGATAATAAATGGCGAGGAAGAGTTGTCCTCACCAAAAATGGTGAAAGAGAATGGTGTTGTTATCGGTGGCCAGATGAAGCAAAATCTAATGATGTACGCTCCTGTGGCTCATCACATCATAGACAACGGAAGTATGCAACTGACGTCCAGTGGCACACATACACCACCGTTAATCGGAGGCAGCAACGATGGTAGACATGCTTTGGGAATGATAAGCAGCAGCATAGCATATTGTTCGCCACCGTCGTCAGTGCGCAATTACCAGGAAAAGAATCCAGACCTGGTCAACGATGCCGAGAGTGTTAAGAATAAAATGAAGGCATCTGCCTCCGACTGTGGAGCAGAGTATGAGGTGAACAGCGATTGTTCCGGACCATGTAGCATACCACCTGGGGGCGGTGGTGGTGCATTTGACAACTGCTACCAGCTATCGAATCAATTTGGCTCGCAAATTATTCGACCGAATGGTGGTGTAGCACATGCTCGTTTTACCGCTGCCATGTCAACAATCCCACGGGGGTTGCATCTAAAGGCGATCAACAATAACAACAATCCAAATGGAATGGGTGGCAACCAACACCAGGTGGATGTGCATTTAAATCCCGTTTGCTTCCTAGGACAAGATGGATTTGCCTATGACTTTAGTAACAATCACTTGCAGCAACAGCAGGCAGCCCAATCCAATCAGCAACAGCACTTTTATCGTACTCTGCCACACAACAGGGCCCATAAGCAGCAGCAATTCGCCGCATCAGCAGCTAATCCCGGTACTCGATATAGTCTGGAAGCGGAATTTCTTCAGCGCACCGGAACACCAACTTATGAGAAATACCACCTACCACACGTTCGTTTCACGGCCGAGGGATATCCGGTGCATCCAATTGTGCAATACCCATCCCCTCCGGAGGGCTATAAGGCTGATTATGGCGACCATCAGCAGCAGCATCAGCAGCATCAGCAGCAGCAGCAACCACCAGCGATGTTGGCGACAACGGCGTCCACAATTTGCACAACGAGTTCTGGCTTCCAGCAATGGCCACCATGTCTGCCGGGCTATCATGCTCAACCGATTCGATATCCGCCAGGAGCAATAGCAGCTGCCGCAATACCACCCTTACAACAGCCACAGTCAATTGTTTCCTCGCCACCACCACCACAACAACAGCAGCAGCAGCAGCAGCAACAACAGCAACTATCAAATTCTCCTGCTGCCGGATCTGGGACAGGAGCAGGAACTAGCGTTAGTGGCACCGCTATCAATCAGGTACCAGTGACCTCGAGTCACACGCAAACGAACACAAACAGCACAGCGACCTCAACGTTCGAGGTAAAGAAACGATGCGTAGGTGCTCAAACAACCGAAATGGAGCCACCCTCCTCAATACCAGAGGGCGACGAAGAGATGCTTTCAGGCCAACAACAGCAAGAGTCATCGAAATTGCGTCATCTGACAGGACCGCTGGCAGACAGTCCCGACGAGGGTTATGTAGGCGATTCGCAAGAGGGTTCGGACATTTGACACAGAGACAATGATGGCCCAACATACGTAAGTGCCAGTTGCCTCGATGATTCAGTCGCTCTGTAAGTAGTATCTACACTTTAAAGCGATATATTTCCATCGTATTGTTGTAAGTAGGGTATAAATATCAAATACATGAGTGGTGGTGGGGTCTTCTGTGGGTGTTATTGGCAGTTGGTTCTCTGCAAATGATGCCTTGCGATACCAATGTATTTTCCCATCAATCGAAACCTTCAACATCAACATCAGCAAGAGATAGACACTTCTTCTTTGAATGTGACTTTATCGTTTTGTTTGGAGGCGGTTGGCGATAATTGAAAAAGTTTTCATTTAATTTAAAGTTTTTTCCGCACTCTTTTTGAAATGTTTTGCCCCCTTCGTCTGTTTTCCTATTTTTTATTATTGCTTATTTAAAGACTCTTGCTGTGCTGATGTAACCATATCTACCAACGAACGACGAGGACGACGAGGACGACCCCTACACATTTAATAATAACCTTTGCTGTGATGTGAAAGTTGTTTGCTCCTCTCTCTCTTTATTTTTTGTTTTTTGTTGAGAAAAACAATTTCATTAGTGTTGGTGGTTGGATGGATCCATACACGTGTTGAACGTGGCCAAAGTTTTATGTGTGCAAAATATTTGAAAACTTTTAACGAAATTCGGTATTCGGTCGAAGTTCGGACGCGAAGAACAAATTATGTAGTTTCGCTCTAGGGTTTATCTCATAACCAAACTCATGGACAGTTCGAAAAGTGCTGTGACTGGTATCTGTGGATGTTTCCATGCATGTGCAGATACATGAAATTTAAACACCTTTGGATTCTTGAAATTTTAGATCAGTGGCAAGTTTACAAGTAAATCTGCTCCAACTTTTTGATAGTTCTTAAAGAACTTATTAATGGGAAACTAACGCTTATTTATGTGTGGGAGAAAGCTGAACAAACGTTGCACATTCGTGTAGTGCGGTTGATGAGGAACAACAGCATCTTGTAAGACGAGTTGAAATAGGATGGATATTTTCCTTGACTAAAGAAAAAGTAGACAAATAAAGTGAAACAAGAAGTTGTGGTTGCCATATTTCTCCTATGGTCGTAACGTTTACCATTTTTAAGGCTTTGTCTCTTCTAACACAACGGAACATTATTGGCGAAATCAAATTCATAGCATTAACTGAAAACAGGTAATTGCGACCATGTCGATAATTGGAAGCTTTTCAGTGGCTTCAATGCAGAAGTATTTTTACCTTCCATGAATTGAAAATAGCGGCCAGCAAACTGCAGGGTACGGCAACGTAGTTTTTTAAACGACGTCGTCCAATCTATTACATGAAGCAATGTAACGTGAAGCAATTTCGAAATCGTGAATTGATTACCCTTATGGTAAACTTTTAATTGTCAGGAAAACCAAAGCTTATATACATTAGGTTGCACAATACGCTAACCATGATGCCGCCGCGAGCGTCACCGAAGCGTGATCGTTGAATTTCAATTTCAGGCAAAGATTGGTTTAAATTTTTTGAACAGCAATGCTGTCAAGACAGAAATTAGTTTCGTGTAATTTGTCACCATATAGAATTTTACACAAAAGATCACTGACACAAATGGGGAAGAAATGCGGATATAAAATTGACCCTTGTGGTACTCCAGAGCCCATATTACAAATAACTTTACTCGATATCGATACTTTGCGATAACGTTTCATGATACTTGCTGGCATTTACGACTGGTGTTGGACTTTTGGTGTTGGCTTTTTTGTGGTTCTGGCATTTTCATCAATGTCGTAAATCATAATCGCTATGTCATAGCTAGCCTTGCTTTAGGTTTCGTTTTCTTTTCTTTGTCTCGCTTTTCATATTACCCTTCGACATATAGCTAAGAAAATTATTCTAAAGGTCATTGAATAGGTTTCGTTTTTCGTAACTCTTTTTTGAACATTTTTTCGTCGTTACAATGAGCTTAGAAAATTAGGAAAGGTGCAGTTGCACAGCAGTTTGATGAAGTTAAGGAAACACGTTTTGAAAAATTACCTGGTCAAGCGCTGTTAGCCTCATACCAGGGACAATCCAAAAGCGGGTAGCTTGTTGAAGCGTCCTGTGGTCAACTCGGCGGACCACTAATAGCAAAGCAGACAATTGGGAGATTACTCCGTCAAGGGAAAAGTGAAATGAAAAAAGTAATATAGAAAAAAAAAAAGATATGTGGATCTTCAAAATCCAATCCATTGTTTTCTTGAAGATTTTGGAGTGGAAAACCCTCAAGCTTTTGTACCACTGTCTTCAGTTTTGAGATATTTTCTTCCAAACTGTTTTTGGTTGATCCGATGCTTTGGTTTTCGGTACTCAAATCGATTTCATCAACACCTATATTCAAACTTTTTTGAGTTCATGTTTGAAAGATCAAGAGTTTGGAGGTAAAAAAAGAGAAGTGGTCCTAAAACTGATCCTTGGGGAATGCCGCTGTTAAATTTTCTGTTCGTCATCATTGAAATTAAATTGGCATCGTTTGAGAATAAGGTTCCGTTCTTTTAATTAAAAATGAGATTTGAATGAAAGATTCAACAAACTTCAGTCCGTTTAGGTCATTTTGATCCTTGTCCTTGGTTTGGTAGCTATGGAGGTCGATAATTTACAACTCTGTGATGTATAGTGATGTGTATGACAGAGGTTTCAGAGAACAAGGTGTTTTCGTACGATTGTTGGGGTAGCTTTGTGGCATATGAAGCCTCCGACAGCTTTATATCCAAACAAGCTACAATTCAAGCTACAGCTGCTCGATTTTTTCTTATAGTCAAGATGGACCAACTTGCAGATTCCAAGAACAGAATTGGACGGGCAGTCTTTTGCTATTTTTTGGTTACTAGCAAGGTTTTAAATTCAATCAACTAACCTTCTCCTCGAGTATTCATTGAATTTTATTACTCATCCTTTGTCAATTCGTTTTCCCAATTTGGGCATTTATTTGGATTTGCAATCCCTCCTAAACAAGGTGAAATGGACCAAGGGAGATCATAATTCTCTTTCTTAAAGAGATTTTTTATGAATCTTCAACGTCCAAATTATGCTCCAGGCAAGGAAGCAGCTTTCAATTGGATTAACCCACAAGGAAATGCAAAGAAATCTTATCGAACATCTAAATAGTCCTTGCAGAGCATTTACTGCTTAGACTTAGAAAGAAAGTGCAGGCAAATCATAGCCCATAAACTTTTATCGCGTTTAATTTAAGACTTTGAATTTCGTACTTTATGTGTTCTTAGCCTTAAGAGTCGAGCATAACCGCAGTAAAAAGTGCTTTCGTGAGATAAAGTAGTTTGATTTATCACTTAATTTTCAAAGAAGCAGGGAACTGGTGGATTCTTATAATGAATGTGAACGTAAATTTTGCTTCTTCCCTTTATTTTTTTATTTTCTTTTTATTGGGGTGAAAATATCTTAAAAACAGAAGACCTAAACCAAACTAAAGAAGGACATCCCTCCGCAAGAATTCATTTGCACTGAACTCAACTCCATGATAATATCTTCGACGACTAATCGAAAAACAAAAAAGAACGCATTTAATAAAAAAAAAAAAACAAAATTCTTCAATCAATATAAGAAAAAAACCACAAAACAATTTAATCTATCTTTTCTTTGCAATGTAAATAATAAAAATTGAAAAAACCAAAACCAACTGAAAGAAGTTTATAAAAATAGAACATGTAATAGCTTTAGGTACCTAAAACTATTTAAGTGCACTCTAAAATAATTCACATTAAGACTTAGTTTGACTAAGAAAAAACAAAAAAAAGATAAGAAGAAATCAAACCATAGATTAACAATAAACTCCTTAAAAAGTTAAAACGAAGAGTAATCAACTGTAAATATTACATAAAAAAGCAACTAAATGTTTTAATTAAAACCACTTAAATAGTATTTACTGTTTTTAACAAAAATTATAATGAAAAAAACCATATATTTAGGCGACAAAGAAAAGCAAAAACAAACACAATCTCAAAATGCAAAGCAAAGTATTTGAAACAATGAGTGAAAAGTTTTCTAAAATTATGAATATTTTCGAACAGTTAAATGCTACTCTGTGCATTTAGGAGCAAAATAAAAGTGGACTTCTGCAATTTGTATAATTTTTTATAGTCTAACTTTTGTTTAACCTTAATAATACCTTTTTCTTAGTTTTCCAAGCAATATTTGGTTAAAGTCATTGATGTTCCACCATTTACATAAAAAGTAAGCAAAACATCTCACTCGGCACGTTATCATTTTTAACATTATTGCTTGTAAATAATTGTTAAATAAAAAACAGAGAACAAAATGAAAAAGAAATCTGTGTATGAAAGAACACACACGAGAGTGTATACCTTAATAATATTAAAAAAATCAACACAAAATTTAAACTTAAGCATTAAAATAAATAAAAACAAAAACAAGTTATTTCTTAAGTTTGCATTTTATCAATTCTATAGGACAAATCACAATTTAGCAAAACTTTCAATTCGTGTATACTTTAAAAAGGAAAAAATTGAGTTCGATTCGAACCAAGTACGATTATGCAGTCATTATGATGTACAATGAAAATGAATTTTAAGTATTTTATAATGTTTTTTGTATAAAAATGAAAAAAATTTGTCTTAATAAAATGTATAAACAATAAAAGTAAAACAAAACAAAAATACAGAATAGGAGAAGAAAGTATGTATAGACAAAAGAGAAATTATTACATAAATAAATAATAAAATGAATGAATCACATTTAAGTAGTGTTGATATATTTGGTACTGTAAGTTATGAATTATAATAATGAAAATAAAATGACGAACAAACATTTAAAAGTATAAAGAAAGCGATTAGTGAATTATTTGAAAAAGTTCTGATTCTGGAAAGTTCTGATTTTGTTTTCAGTATGAAGTTAGGTAAGTATTGGGATCATCGGAATATCGTCTCTTCGACAAACTTTATATGTAGAGAATATACTTACAATTGTCAAGCTCTGAATTTCAATTAAACTTAAACTACAGTTCAAATGTGAAGTTTAAATCGCACGGTTTAACTATGTTTGTAAAGTAAACTGAGGTTTACATGGGGGAATACCGTCGGCCATTTTAAACAAATTCTGTTTAGTGTTGAAATGAACATTGTAAATCTGGATGATGAAATCAAATTTGAATGAAAAGTAGAGCTTAGACTTCCACTGCGAAACTGATAAAAAGAAAGAAAAAACAAGGAGGCTTAGGAATAGAAATGTGTTTGTAAAAAAATTGTAGTTCACAAAATCGAAGCGATCTGATGCAGTCAATAATAATCGGAAACGAAAGTTCGAATCATGCTCAGCTTCAACTGGTAGCCCAATAGAAAATAGGGGAAAAAGAATTGTCGTTTAGAGCGAAGGCGGCAAATAAGCAGCGTTACCACTTGAGGGGAAAAGGGATTGTCGTTAAGAACTAAGGCATGGTTTAAAAGACACGATGACATAAGTTCAGCTTACTTATCTGAGCATTGTAGGAAGAAGATTTTGAAAATTTCGCAAAAAAAAAATGATTTCAAGTAGATTTACTTCAATTGAGGTATAAAGTTTTGCCACTGGATTTAAGTGAAAGTGCAGCCAGCTCTCTTTTTTGTGAAATGCGTTTCAAAAAAGTAGAAGTAATACAATGAGATAAAAATAGGTGGTGCTATAGAAACATCGAACTCATTTTTAGGATTCAATGCCGATTCCGCACAACTAAGTTAGAAAGCGCTTTTCATGACAATGTGTACTTACTCTCGGAGGACTTGACAGTTCCTCGTGAAAAACGTTATCCTTGAAAAATTTTTATTTTGGGTTTCGAGCCGATAACCTCCTAGTTAACAAGCAGATATGCTACCCATCGCCTACCAGGCTTTATCAAGGCTACAATGAGATTGATCCCACTTATTTCGAAGCTTGCTTTTCGAATAAAAAATAAAAATATCATAAACTGAATACCTAATGAAAAAAGTTTCATGACTGCAAAGTAAATAAACCCAACTTTAAAAAGCTTACAGACCTTGTAAGGCAGCTTCGGTTTTTTCTGAAAAGTAAGTCAGCTGACATGATAAACATTATCTATGGCCTAAAACGATATCAAAACGACGCAATAGGTTCTGGCGCAATAAAGCACAGAACCGTCATAAAAGGGCTTTAACTACAAAACGTATTTTACCGTCGAAGTAAAACTTTAGATTGTTTGATTAATCAGCCAAACACCAAAGGCAAAATGTACTTGATCGTAAGATCTTTCTCTTTAGAGCCACAAAGAATTGATGGTTAGCATGTCCACCTGCTAAGCCAGATAGATAGATTCAGATGTTCGAATCCCAGCAGAGGCAAAAATGTTTTTCCACGGGTATCGCCTTTCGCAAGGAATTGGCAAATACTCCGTTAGTAGATTTATTGCCATGAAAAGTGCTTCCTCAAATAGCCGTTCGGAACCTGCAAAAAATTGTAGGTCCAGTCCATTCCCTCAAAAGGTATGGTTGTGAGAAATGCGCTAGGGCCAGGGGCTCCTCGCTCTGTTGCGCCACCCTATTTATTTACTTTATTTAACCACAGAGAATTGGGAGAGGTCGTAAGTGCATTGCCTTAATTTTTTCCTATCAGTGAAAACTTTTGCTATGGGTGTGGCTTAAAAACAGAAGTATGAGCGTAGTTTGCAATGAATGAAAAAATCAACACTCTCGAAATGGCTAAAAGCAGTTAACCGCAATTTGTAAAAATGGAATGGCGGGAAATTGTCTGCGGTTCCCAACGGCTAAGGAAGAATGCACTTTCTATAGTACATAATAATGATAATTGAATTTTGAAAATTTTTCAAGAAAAGCAAAACCCGCAAACTCGCGAAAAAGCGAATATGAGTTATATGAATCGAGCTTCGTAATCGACCTTCCGCGTAACAGCATTATAAAAACCCCACTGGATACAAGTATCCAAAAATTGTACTTATTCGGCTTCTAAAATATTTCATAAATGTGAAAGAATTGTCCATCCCCCTCAATCATTTTCTGTTCATTTCAAAAATACAAAATACCAAATGCTTGTATTTGAACAAAAAAGGTTCGCTGTAGAGCAAGATGTAGAGTAGACCTTCTGAAATCTGAACTAACAGATAAAATGTCTTGTTCATAATAGTAGGCACTGTAAATTGAATTCGAAAGGATCTTTGCGTTCCACAACTACCGAATTAGTCCATGCAGTATCAAGAGTAATTAGCTATAATTTTTTTTCAAGGCAGTATAGACAAACAAAAAAAAAATAAGTAAAGGTTGGTCCATTACAGCCGGGGAAACTCGGGGTATAACGAATTTCAGGGACCTACAATTAATTGCCGATTCCGGTTTGCTATGTGAGAAAACGCTTTTCAGGGCAGTGTAATGACCCTGAGAGGACTTCCCAATTTCTAGCGGAAACTGATACCCAAGTTTCAAAACAATTTTATGCTTATTTAAGAGACTCAAACTTCAAGCTCTTTCGCAATGAGCAGACATCACGAGACGAAATCCAGCGAGCACTACCAAGCTAGTAGAGAGTACGATGAAAATTTCCTTAGTGAACAATAACAGATTTCTTTGCTGTAAAAATATCATGGTAAAAATTAGAGTTGCTTATGCAAGAATTGACATGATAAGTGACCGGAAAAGGTAGATAAAGTGACTAGTAAAGACAATCAGACGTTTGAAGTATTTCCTTGCGCTCAGTTTGAAATAACGGATCGGCAGTGTCACTTATCAATCAAACCACAGCAGTCGTGTTTGACAGTTTAAACCAGTAAAATTCTTCGTTTAAGTTAACACTGAAAACTAACTTAACTAAACTTAAAAAAAATCAAAGTTGATATAATTGCTTTCATACTAACAAAAAAAAGCAAACGGCCATATTCAACATTTTCAAAGGAAGATAAAGCGCACTATAGACACCTTTGCCCGTTCAAAGTACTAATATACATATATGCATTCGAATGATATAACCGATTTTTATATCTCGAATTGTTTGCATCTAAAATCTTTGATCATTCGAAACATATGTATCTCAAAAAGTTTAAAGCAATTATTGAATCTATTCTCATTATCACGAAAGAGCTCGCTTTATAAAGATTGGTTTATAGCCGAATGCGACTTGACAACAACAAAAAGACAGTTATCGGTACTCGCCAGCACAATTCAATATCTAAGCGAAAAGAAAATCTACTTAAAACTCGAAAGCAAGAAACCGAGATCTCATCGTTGAAATACGATTGGTATTCGAGTTCAAAAACACATATCCTGAACAAATATTAGCCCTAATCTGGCCGACATTTGTCAGTGATTTTCGTATATAAAACGTGTCTCTCAGATAATTCGAATGATCACTCGATTATTCAGATCATTCGAATACTGACACTTCGAATCTAACCTACTGTTCTTTATTGTCAAAATATCACTATTCGAGTGGAGGAATTGGCAAGTCCTCCGATAGTAAATTCATTGCCATGAAAAGCGCTTTCTCAAAAAGCCGTTCGGAACCGGCAGAAAGTTTAAGGTCCCCTCCATTCCCTCACAAGGCATGGTTGTGAGAAATGCGCTAGGCCCAGGAGCTCCTAACTCTGTTGCGCCACCCTATTTATTTCATTTATATTTCACTATTCTAGTGGTAAAAATAATCGATGGTTCTTCCGAGTGATCTGATTAATCGAGTGAACATTCAATAAAATATTGAGGAACTCAGTTTGTTAAGATATCAAAAGTATCATGATGTATTTTTTGTATTTGGTTTTTTTGGTCAATACCTGAGTCGATTTAAATTGCCTTAAACTTCTTCCAAGGGTGCCTGGGGCGTAATGGTCGGCAGTGTTTGTTATGTGTAAGGTTCGTAATTTCATTCCCATCAGAAAAATCATAAAATTAAAGACTTAGAAAAGCGTTAGGCCTCAATCTTTCCATAGCTTTGTTCCCTACACTATTTATTTATTTGAAAGAACTTCTCAGTTTTCTAAGTCCTTCTTACCCGTTATCATTTGCGGAAGTATTATTGTGGTGCATGGATTCGAAAGTTGAACAAATCGTCACTTCTCACTGATTCCTCAATAAAACCTGAGTAATTTAAATCAAGCACCATCATCTCTTTGCTCATTGATTCCAAGCCATCTACGTATAACAGCGTAAAAGTAAGTTTAAGTTGCTTTGTATTGAACACTTCCACTTTTCTTAATACTTTTCAAAACTGCTTATGGAACATTACTTTGAGTGTTTGAATTGCGTTACAATACAACTTAAAAGAAAGTCTACTTCAGCTTTAGATTCTTGTCGAAGTTTTTGCAAGAAATCAATTCAACTTCAAAGAAAAACGATATCCACCAGCAAAGCAAAAAAAAGTTTCTCCTGACTTCTTCTCACATTTCTTTCTCCTTTCTCGTGTCATTTTAATGCTCTGCCTCTGTAACTGAAATCAAAACAAACTAAGTAGGTACTCAAAGCTTAGGAAAAAAAAGTAATATTAAAATTGTTTCTCATTACTTTGAATGCAAAGTATTGGAATTGTTAAGGAGCTCTCGCTCGTGTATCTATGTTTTCTTTCTTCTGTCAAATATATTCTCAAACAAACTTCTGCATGTAACATCATCTTTGTGTACTTTCAGTTAGACAATTCCAAACCAGCTCAAATTTTATGATGTAATTTACATCTTTCAATCCCATGATGGAGTCAAATTACCCTATTTAACTTCTAAAATGTTTATTCATTCATTTCTTTTGAGAAATAGTTGCCTACACAATGTATGACTTGAGTATGTGTATGTCACTGTCAAAAGCATCACACCTACATACAACTCCATCCATGCACAGTAAAAAATCTTTCGAAAAAAAAATAGAAAAATAAAAAATATGTCTGCGTATACACAAATGGCAAATGGCTTGTCAGAATGATTTTTTCCGCCTCTCTTCACCCCCTTTTTTTAGTTCGTTCGATGATATCTTGAATAGTCAGATATTCTCTCCATTGTACTGTAATGCTTTTGTTCTATCTCTCCATAGGATCCTTAATATAAATGCAAATAAGTCTCGACATAGATACCATAAGTAAGAAAAAAATAAAAATAAAACAAAAAAAAAACACACCATAGGAAGGTGAAGGACAAAGACAAACGAGATATCGTGAACTTTAGGCATTGAAAGTTGCTGACAACAGTAGGAATCTGTGCTAAGCAAACAGCAATAAATGAGCATCAACGACGGTAATAAATCTTAGTAAACACATCCCAAGCTAATATTCTTTTATGATGAAGTTTGAGTTTTATAATACATGGACTGCCAAAGAACACAGTTTGTAACGAGGATGTCGATAAAAATGTATGATTTTACATGACATTGATACTAATCGTAAGTTCAAATCCATAAGTAGACAGTGATGGGAAATATAGAACGAAGGTCATCAATAATACATCCATTTATTTTGACATGTAGTTTTGTATTTATGTAATCGACAATTGGCGTTAATTCATTGCTTGACTTCTATCTCTTCTTCTACTAACATTGGCGTCCAGGATTGGTTGAAACTCGACCATCCAAATGGTTACCCGACTATGGTCTGGTAGAACATCTAGTTCCTACTCTTCATTGATTTTGAAGAGCTCTTGAAAAATGCAATATTCTCATAAGAAAAATATTTATTGTACTTGACTTCAGCAGTTTCCCAAATCGTTGGTGAATTTGGTTTGGAGCATGAAGCAGTTGTTACTGTTCACGTTCCCGTGTTTTTTTTAACGAAAAACAGAAACTGCACCAGTTGTCGAGCTTAGCTACTAAGAGTTTAACGAGGATCAAAGATGTGTTCGTATTTTAAGGATTAACTGATATCCCACAATCAAAATTGCCATCAGCGCAAGTTAAACTCTCATAAAGGAGAAAACTACAGACATTTGTAGGGTTTCGTTGTGGGTAGACTATTAAAATTCCATTCTCTAGGTTTAAAGACAAACTGTGAGTATAATCATTTGGCGACGAAAGTTTACAAAACCATATCTGCCTCTTTGACATTTCTATCTGGCACCTTGCTTGCGATATAAGATAAAAACCCATCAGCAGTGCAGGCCTCTTGGATTACGAACATGTCTTCTCCGGAAAGCGAGACCAAAGCATGGAGAAAGTTTCGATTCTAAGAATGAGGCAGATCAGCCCGAATTGACTGATATCCCTTGATAACAATTGTCATCAGCGTATAGCTTTTTATAAACATTTATAGGGTTTCGTTGCGGATGCAGTTTCAAAATTCTGTTCTCGAGGTTCAGAGACAAACTGTGAATATAATGCTGCGGCCACAACAATTGTCAACACCATGTCTGCGTCTATGAAAGTTATCTCTGGCACCTTACGAGAGATATAAGTTCGTACGGAACCATCGGTGCAAGAGATCGACTCCCGGCCAATCCTAAATCACAATGCCAGTCCTCGGACTACCTAAAGAACCTTCATTAAGTAAATGGTAATGTAAATTTAGAGCACTCAAATCAAGCGCCTCACAGTCCAGGCCTCTTGGATTAAGACCATGTCTTTTCCGGGAAGCAAGATCAAAGCAAAATGAAACATTGATTTAAGTCTTAATCTGCACATCAGCGTTAACCATTGACTTCACAGTAAACTTTTTTGCTCTCTTCTGATCATTCTCGATCAGAAATATGAATAAGAAAATAAATATGAATAAACGAAAATATTACAAAATTTAGAACTTGTCGATTAAGAATCGGAAGATATATGCTTTCTAATTTGTCGTTTTCGTAGTGGGTTCACACCATCGAATGCTAGAGGTAGATCCAGACATGCGAGGAATTCGCAAGTCCTCCGATAGTAAATCCATGGACATCATGGACATAAAAAGCGCTTACTCGATTAGATGTTCGGGACAGGCAGAAAATTATGGGTGAAAGCTCCCACCACCCTATTTATTTTAACACCGATCCCATGGATTATGCTGGTGTTCTCAGGCTTGGTATTTTTTAGTAGGAAGTCGGAAGATTTTGGTTGTTCGTTCATCTTCAATAAATCTTCGGAGAATGATTTTCTCTGTTTTCTGTATAGGCTGTTAGTCTCGTGACGACTCCAAGCTAAACACCAAGCCAAAATTTAGACACGTCAATTTAAAGAAAAATGTTAGATTCTAGATCACATTCAATTCTCAGCCATTTTGAATGACGCTCTCTCATGAAATGGAAGAAATCTTTTGCTTAGTAGTGGCAGGGGTCCGTAAAAATGGCTTCAACTGTTCGATGTCTCTTCTACCGATAGTCGTAAGTATCAGCATATTAGCAAGCATCCCGACGACCGATTTCGGCTTCCGTTTAGAAGTTGAAGTCAAGCTGCGATGAACAATGAATCCTCTTTGTTTTACTTTCTTAGCACGATGTCCGCACATGCTGAGATGGTTAGAGTCAGGACTTGTCACGATCATCTCTGCCACCAGAGACATAAGAACAATGACACAAGTGTGGTGGTATTTCTACAGCATTTTGAAAGAGCAACTCTTTTTTCGCATATTTACTTTTATTTTATTATTCAAAATTAATTTCCTTTGATTATTAAAAAAAAAAAATTATTGCTCTTCTCAAGTGAGCCTCAAACAGTTAGCTATTCCAGATGCCAATTAGTATCAAGATTCACTACGACTGGTATAAGACTTACTTCAGTGATGATACCCTTACTTCAGTCCCAGGTTACGGTTTTCATGTGGTTAAGGGTGAGGAAGGAGACCTGAGCAGTTTTTTGTTCTCTTACTATTTCCTTATGAAATTAGTCGATGGCTTTGGACACTCTGCTGAAAAACGGCCCTTGCGAACCAACCAAATGGATTGTGAAGCAGTTTCATGGGAAAGTTGTTTTTTGTACAAGATCACGATGCTCATTGTTTGAAAAAGAAAGAAGAAGAAGCAGAATCGCCCTGAACAGCTTATAACACCATAGACTCAACCCAACCACGGGTTGGGGGAGGATATTCTGGGAGAAAATGATTCGACTCATGTTTGACGATAGTTTTTCCACAATCTGACAACACCAATTTTTGCTACCTTTCGGGCAGCAATCATCTCTCATTTCCTGATTTATGCTTTCGCAGAGTTTGTTAGTAAGCATTTACTTGTTTTCCTTGTTTGCCCCTCAGTTTATACTAGAACTTGCAACCATCATCATCATTTCATAGTTTCAGCTCCAATAGCGGAGTTCATTTTGGTTAAAAAGGCCAATGTTGGATACCCACAGACGACCGCTTTCCAACTTGTTGTATAGTTTTCAAGTATTGCTGAAAATTTTGCAGTTGAACGGAGCAGGTGAATACATACTACATCCTACCATCTAACATCCATCTAACATCCATCTGTCCAACTAATTGTACAGTGTGAACTCCGTAAATTTTTCATTGAGTCCTTCTTGTCACTTCTGCTCCTAAGGTCATTTCAAATACTGAGCTTTATCTGATGGTTTGAGTTAAGTCAAATCAAAAACCGTAATGGCCATTGTTTTACTCAACGATGAAAGCTCAGAATAATATAAAAAAGCACGTAAAGTTTATTTCAAGTTGAAAATTAGTTTGCCAAATGAAAATTGTTTGTTCTAAGAAAATTACACTGCCGTCAGATTTATCTTTTCATTCCTGATCCTTTTCGAGGGATTACTCTCCTCTTTCCTTTTTTTTTTTTCTTCGAATGATTTAAAAAATTTATCTTATTTCCTTTAGCTTATTAATTTACGACTAAAAACCTTTTCATTGCCGTTCATTTAGCCTCCTTTGTGAAACTCATGGGCGGAAGTCATCTCGAAGCCTAATTGGATCCCAAAAGGATAATAAAGGATTGATATATTAATGTTTTTAGGTCCACAAGATAACTCATTCCCAATTCGGGACTCATTACGAAAAGAGAATAGAAAGCAGCAGAGCTAACTCAAAAGGTCTTTTTATACCAATACCAAAGCCAAACTAGAACCTGACCATTAGATACACTTCAGTCATTCCATTCAACGTTTTGTTTGAATTGTTCGGGAATTCCTTTTTGGGAATATGAATAGCGAGTACAATGTACAAACATACTTCATTTTAGTTACTGCCACCCCACAATATGACTGACTACATAGAAAGGCAAACGAATGTCCTTGGAGTCTACCGCCGCATTGGCAGCATTCAACAAATCCACAATTCTGTTTTTCTCTTTTCGTTCTTTCTTTCTTACTGTAAATTAAATAACTAAAATGCTTCCACATCAAGCTGTATATGAAAGCCATGCAAATGGTAAGCGGTTGAGGGGCAGCAATCTTTAAATCACTATCACAACCTACACACACACAACACACTGTACCGCCCGGGAATATAGCATCCAGCAGCGTTTAGAAATAAAACTCATGTGGCTTTTTCCCTAGAGAAACATAAAAGCCTTTCAAATATTCGTCTACATCCGCTGTGCTCAACTAAGTGTGTATCCCCTTTTCGCACAATTCATGATGAATTGTGGACGAATGCTAGATGAAATTTTTGGACATTTTTGTTTGGGAAGCGCTTATACCTTCTCCACTTCTCTATACATAGCTCCTGCTGCTGCTGCTGCTGCTGCGCCTTTTTCCTCTAGACTCACTGTGTTCATCATGCGAATTATAATCCTCTTACAAAATGCTAATAGAGGATTGTCCTTTGAAAAACTTCAGCAAACAGAAATAAACGAAGCGGAAATATGAAATATTCCCTCTCTTACATCTCATTCACATTTTGTGAGTTGAATATGAAAGCAACTATGAGAAGAAAGCGGCCAACATTTGCATAACATTTGTAAAAGATATTTGAGGAATGACAAAAAATGGATGAGATGGCGATGGGGATGGGGGAGGAGAGCGAGACAATTAAAGATGTCATGTGTGTGTATTTGAAGAATAACTCCAAATGGCTAGTTAGCATAACGAGTCGTTTTTTCCTCCCCCAACTTTTACTTCCAAAATAATTTGCCTGGTATTTGCACTTCTTGAACCGAAAATGTTTACTTCGTCTGATTTATTTGGTTCTGTTTCAGAAATCTAAATTGGAAAAAAAGATAAACACCCTTGAGAAGGACTGAAAAGCAAATGTCCATAAAAACAAGAAAGTATGTACATTTGTAAATAAACCCCTCATAAATGACCAATAAAATGCAAAGCATATTGCCGTTCACAAGTTTTAGTTAATTCGAACAAATTTCGTAGGAACAACCTTGCAATGAGGCAAGTTATGTATTCGTAGAAAAAACCGAGATAGCATTCCGATTAGATATTAGGAGTTTGAGGTTTCAGCCGCCTCTTGATCCCTCGGTGAGTAGGCACATTGAAGCCACTAAGGGCTACAAGCGATAAATAAAATGAAATCAAAACTTAAACTTAGTTTCTTCAAAAGCGTAAAATGTGAGTAATTGTAAAGGGGAAAAGGAGAGATGCGCTAAGGTCAAATCAAAATAGTTAACTATCCACTTCAAGGTAGTCCTGCAGTTATTGGAGGCATATGAGGTATGGTTGATGGACAGAAGCAGGAGAAGAGGATTTCTCAGATGGTGGCTAGTGATGAAAGACTTGGAATCGAATTGAGCTGGGTTATCAAGTCAACTCAAAGAAATTCTAAGAATAAAGAAAAGGTCGGCTATTTCTTTTCCTTCTTACTGACTTTTTAGGATGAATTTTCATACTAAATTGATGAAGGCAGCCTTTTCAAGGAATTGTGCCAAAAAATACGATAAAAGACACCTTTGTTGAATGTTCTCGATTTTAAGGTTATTAATATCTTGATGCGAAGACCATATCCATTACGTTAGGCATATTTTTAAATAAAGGCTGAAAATGTTGGTTAAAGCGATTTTGTGGGGCTTCAATCGCGATCTTATTAGGATTGCGAAGAAACTGCTCTAAAATCGGTATGATGGGATTAAAAAAGAAGGGGAACGACGGGGTATTTTTGAATTTTGGTAGAGCTATTCGCCTTTTGCGAAGAGTTGGCAATTTTTGCGATAGTAATTATTTCACTCACTTGAAAAGCGCATTTTGGATTAGGCGTTAGGGACCGGCAAAAAAATTACAAGCCACTTTCATTCCCTATTATGCTGTGGGTGGACTAAATGCACCTATTTGCTTTATTCTTGATCAATGGGAACAAGCTTCAATTTAAAGCTCAAACACAACCAAATTCAGACAGGCACTTGGAAAGCTGAAATCGAAAAACTATGAGATTGAAATAATTTAACTCAAAATTGGGGATGAATGTTTTTTGAAACCATATGATGAGCGGTGAGAATGAATTTAAAAAACGCGGGAGGATGTGATATTTCATGGGTTAATTTTGAAAGACATTGGGAGCAATCCAGTGAAACATGTAAGAAAATGTAAGACAATTATGCCAAACATATCTCCACAGGCTTTAAAGGCGTTGATTTATATGGAGATACAATCAAGAAAGCGTGGCAGGGAGATGTAACTGATATCTTTAAAGAAAAGGATTTACAAAGCAAAAGGAGTTCCGACATTTTTTGGACGACCTCTTGATAAAACCAAGGGCGGACGTAGCTTTTTATGTGGCTTCGTCAATAAAAGAGCAAGAGTTCAATTCACAATCACAGCAGAGAACACCTAAATCACGGAAAAGAGAGGGTTCTGGACTGGAGATATTAAGATCAGAAGTGATACGATTTCATTTCTTCGAGAAAAGGTTTATAATTCGTTTGGCAATATTAAGTTCTAGAAAATTCGTACTGCATTAATTGACAGACGACTTGAGTTCATCTTCTGGTAGCACAGATTTACACTAGAAAATATCACCTTGAACATTTTGCTTCCACCAGTATAAAGGAAATAAAAAATGACTGAATTATTATCTTTTCGACATCAGCAACTTTTTTCTTCTTCTTCTTTCATTCCCGATGTAGGAACCATTTTGATCTCGAAGGTAACACAACTCTCCTATCGAACTGCTTCACACCAGTGATATAACAAAGGGGTCGCCATTCACGACACCATCAATGGCAACGATAAACAGAAGTGGTTCAAAATGGCTACCTTGGGCTAATCCACAAGTGGTCACAAAAGAAACTGAAAGGGTTGAATGAAAACGGACTATACATTGGATGTTGTTTAAATACGAGGAAATCCAGTGCAGTAGATTAGAGTGGTTTTCAGAAACCTCTGACCATCAGAGACATCTTGGTTGAGAAAGATTCTTTCAACATGAACTAATCATTCCTAAAATTAGATGTCATAATAGTAAGCGGCTTCATAAATGACAGTTTCTAGTCACCTTCCATCTGCCAAAACTATAAAGAGCTTCAACCAATGCACCAGCTTCATTACACTTCTTCCTTAAGACATCAAAGCTTTAAATCTTTGTCTAATCCTCGGTACGTGACACCAATGAAGTGTAAGTTTTTATCAATCTTGATCATTACAATTTTCACCACGGTTTAAACACCACACCTACCAAGCAACCCTGAGTCAGCCCCACTTCGTCGATCACTCTTAGCTAAACAAAGAGAAACTACAAAAAGATACCGTGGAATATCTACAAAGACATGTTCCATCCCTAAAATGGAACCCCTGCAAAAAGAAATGCATGAAGTAGCCAAAAGAAAGAAATCTCAAGGCCAAGATACCAATAACCACCAACTTAGACCCAAAATATGTACTACCATATCGGGATTTGCCTAGGGAAAACTACAAAAAATACGTTTAAGCAGAAGGTCAATCATACCACGGCTTCAAGTCATGCCATGAAAATTGAATTTAGTATCACCACAAAAATATCCATAATTACAGTTGAAACTGAAACACATCATACCTTGACGTGATGAAATAAAAAACATGAACAAGACTTCCAGGAATTTAAGTCCGAATTTCAAAGCTCGAAAACAATTAGGTGTTTGCCACAAAGCCTCTCGGTATTACGGGACGGATTTAAGCGACTCTGAGGAAAAGCAACAAACTTAAATTCTCAAGTTTGCGAAACAATCAAGTCTTGATTCAAAGGAGGCACTCATAAAATTTAGCAAAATTGAACAAAATATGAATTGGTCCTGAAAGCTTCTCAGGATGATAACAGTCGTTCTGATTATCCCCATGGCTCTAAACATTAGTAACTCGACCACCTTCAGATGGTTTCTCAACTTTAAAAGAAGAAGATCTTCAGAGCCGAACGGATAATCGCAACCAAACTTACCGATATGATCGAAGCTTCCAAACGCAGATGTACGGATTGATATAAGTGACGCTACGTGACGTGCTCTCAACGTTCCGTTACGTCGTTAGACCATTCCGTCGCCGCAGCCTTCGACCTCTTTATCAAGATCAACCTTGACATAATCTCTTATGCTGCATTCAAAACTCAAAACTCCTCTTAAAAAAAAAAAAAAAAACCAGAACGTCTCTCCTAAATGAGGCTATAAGCCCCTTAACCGAAGCAAACTTTAGGGAATAAAAACAAAAAAAAAAAAAACAATGAACGTCTAATAGAAGCCAAATGGAAACTGCAACAAAAACATAACCGACATTCTTCCGCCACTGAATCTGATTCATTCCTCAATTTATGTTGAATTGCAAAAAGTTATATCAAAATGTTCCATCATATTTCCTGGCTAGACTGCCTAGCCTAACAACATTCATGTCATTGAAAGGTAGGTTTGCAAACTTTTCTTTCAGGCAATTAACTTCGCCAATGGTCTTTAATTAAACTGTCTGTCTCGAATGAAGCACACCAAGGACTTATCAACAAAAACTAAAAAAAAGGAAGGAAATAAAACAACAAAAGATAGAACTGTTTCTTTTTTGTGTCAGACTCTTGCAACTGTTCTCCAACAGCTATATCCACAAAAACCTTTGGTAGATATTATGAGTAACGATTATCCCCCGAACTGCCTTTGGAGAGAGAGCTTAAATTTAACTCCACCCAATACTGCACCTCTAAATGACCAAAAATACTTTCCGTTTAATTACTAGAGGCAAAAGAGTCCAAAAGAACCAAGGATAGATTTTCTTTACGCGAATATCTAACAAAACCGAACAACTAACGAGAAAAGCAAGCAAAATAGTACAAAAAAGAAGCAAGAATCCGTCTTTTCTCCCCCCTAATAGAAACCCAAATGGCAATTATTTTCTCTTCATTCTGGATCTGGACCCAGTCAGAGCGGGAGAGAAAGATAAGAACAAAAGCAACCATAGATTCAAGCAGATTTAAAATTTAGTTCAGTAGCGAGCGATAGTGGTATGGTATTTGGTATTGCTGCAGCAGCATGTTAAAAACACAAACACTTTGTTAGCCATGATATCACGTTTTGTATCCGCAGTTGCTAAGACTGTAAGTTGTTAAGGTTTTTTTGTTTGTGTTTGTTTTCTTTACTTCAAACGACACAGAAAATTTCAAATGGAATTTTAATGTTCAGTTCTTTGGTAGAGTATCCTTTTTGTGCATCATTCGACGGCCATTAGTTTACTTTGTTCTTCAATTTTCTCGAACTCTGTATCTGTTAGTTTTTGTGCTGTGATGCCAAAGAAATTCAAATTCTCGGTGTATCCACAGCTAAACGGTTCGGTTGTTTGATTCTGACGCTTGAGAGTGAGTATGTGTACTGTATGTGAAAATAGAGACAAAAACCAATTTAGACTGTAACCTTAAGGACTGTGATCAGCTCACTTGATTAATATTTCCTTTTTCTTACTTTCATACTATCAAATCTTAACCAACAAAAACAAAAAACCAAGAGTTCAATACTTTTCTTCTTTTTTTGTATAGCAAATCCTTTTCCCCGTTAAGCTCAGGACTGCATAATGAGAGACGGATTTTCTAAATTCTCCTTAAAACCGTCTTCGATGCATCAAAGCAAGGAACATCACCTACTTGCACTATGAAAGTTTTACGACGAATCCTTAGAGGGATTGCAATGCAATAAATCGCTTGAGAAGTTCTTCGCGTTTGAATGAGTGTGAAATTGAAAAAAAAAAAAAAACCGTTGATACAAGCTGTTCACAGCAGATGGTCTTCGGTCTTCGAGCTACATTTTCCATCATTGCTGACAGAGCTCCGCTACTTTAAAAAATATATAAATACAACGACACGATAGGGACAGCTTCTTCACACTTTCATGCCAATCTATTGATTGGTTAACGTTACCCGGATTGATGAACGAGTTGTATGTGTATTGAGGTTTATATTTCTATTTTTGTATTTTCTGTTGGTTTTCCCTCTCGTCGGAGTGTTGGAATTCGATGAAATGCTTTCGAGGGATACGCTTTTCAAATGGTTTGGCAGTAAAAAGTTTTGTTGTGATCAGAGGCAAAAGGAAGAAATCAAGCATCAAATCAAAAGGCTTCTGAAAAGAAGTGATGTCATTTGAGACTTGACTGGAATAAATATATAAACGAAAACTCGGCATGCTGAGATTATGAAGGTTAAAGTCAAAGAAAATCGCTTTACGGACGTTTGTCAATTGGAATGCTTTGATAAAAAAAGAAGATTTGGAAGAGTTTGATGCAGTATCAGCGTTACATGCACCGAAATAAGTATGTTTGCTTTTGATAACAAACCATCTGCAATGAAATGACATACTTAGGAGATTTGGTCCAATTTTGGAATCAATGAGGCATAGGTGGACACCCAAGTTCGAGGCGGCTAGGTATACAGTGAAATCTCTCTTGGAAGGACAGCCATGGTGCAGACATTTTCGTTTGTTTAAAAGGGTTGTCCGTTTAAGGAAAATCAAACAAAAACACACTCCCATTCACTCGAAAGCTAATTCTTTTTTTTTCGTAGTTCAGCAGCTCGGGTTTTTCTTATTTTGAATTCTGTTGCTAGTTCCCGTATGCTTTTTTTTATAATTTTGGTAAATGTTTATTACGTCTATCTTTTCCCTTAAAGTCAAAGTTCTCCTTTTTGGTGGCGCCCTGAAAACATGTTGGTATAAAATCTACATAGGGAATTAAGAGAATTTAAGATTACCTGAGCGCAAATAAACCAAAATCCAAAAATAAACCTTTTTTCACGTCCAAACAAGATCACCACAGGAAAAAGAGCCTACAATCCTTCAAATCAAATTATGCACATTAAACAGCTTCACAAAATTTACACACACATAATAGAGTTTCTCGACTTGTAGCGGCACGTGTGTAGATACATATTTTTCAAAGAATTTTATGCTCGCTGTAAGCTGCAACTTTCATACGTGAAATTTCTGTCCGCGTCCGTCCAAGGGAGTGTCTGTCCAAAGGATACTGGCTTTTATGGAGCAATTTTCGTGAAAAAAATATGTCCGTGTAAGGGAGGTGTCCGCCTGAAGGAAGTGTCCAAAAGGGAAATTTCACTGTATTCTATTTTGTAAGGCTCTGGTTTGTGGTAATCGTGGCATGTATGTCTGTTGACCCAGAGGTTTGTGGTTCGAATCCCAACAGAGGTAAAAATATTTTCACACGGGAATCGCCGAGAAATTGGCAAGTCCTCCGTTAATAAACTCATTGCCACGAAAAGCGCCTCACAAGGCATGGTTGCGAAAAATGCGTTAGGCCCTGAGGCTCTTCGATATTTAGTTATTTTGAAGGTTCTGGTTTGTGTCAACTCGTCAAATTGCAGTACTCAGTTGTGGTCTGAAAACTAGTGTCGTCGAAGCGGAGGTGACTTGCCTAACTAGTAAATGCGAGTACTGACCAAAAATTGACAACGGATGAATCTTGTTATCAGAATTTGCAGTGAACTTGAGCTTCTTCAACATATTTGGCTTAAAAGTCTTCCAGGGTCTGTCAGTGTCTTTCATTAATAAATCAGGGTATTGAAATAGAGATGGTAGCACATGACGAGCTAATGGTAGCTCTTCAACCATTACAGCTGACAACGGATTATCCGGCCCTTTTCTGGTTTTTTAAAGGGCCGGGGTTAACTTGTGCGTGGGGTTAACTATTCAATTCTGCAAAAATTGTAATGATTCTAAGATAACGTAAGGCCTCGGATAACAATGATTTCACTGTTGACGACTCTAAGGAGCGTAGGTAAACACAAATTAGAACAAACTATAGTGTCTTCTTTCTTCGATCAACATCAGCAGCCTTGTTGCATTTCATCCTTTAACTGACCATTCCATGAACTCAACTCAAAATATCGTCCAACTTCTATATTGAAAGCTATTTCAAAAACACATCTCAATAAAGTAACTACCGCATAGAACCATTCAACTCAAAAATCTGTCGGTGCTTTGGCTACCTAAAGCAGCTTGTACGCTTACAAAACTTTAGTTTTTGCGAATAGAAAAATGGACTTCGTGTAAAAGGAAACAAGTTTGGCTCTAAAATAATTTGATAAGCCTTTGCAAACTCACTTCTATCTGCTTTAAAAGCGCAAAACAAATCTGGATGAAGTTATCTTCCAGTCTGTCAGTCCAATTAAACTGATTAGCAGATCTCAGATTTTTGTAAAAGATAAAATGCTTCTAAAGAGATGTCCGAGTTAGACATGAACACACATGTGCATAGACACACTCTAACATAGTTTGTGAAGAAACTACACTAACGAGTCTTCCTTCATTAGACACTGCAACACACGACGATGAGGACGGACGGAGAAATAAAAAATTGACTAATGACATCCTCGATTCCATTAAAAAGACAGAAAGTTTGAATGATCTAACGACATCCTCTTGCTCCGTCTCTAGACAAATTATGTTAGAGACAAAGTAAATGAAAAGTCATAGGACACTTTTAAAGATTTAAACTTTAGTCCAGGAATTTGTCGCCTTCAACGAACTAGACTGCCAAAATATGGGAGCATTTGCTTTGTAGCTGACCATGAAAAAGGAATAATTCAATTTTTTTCTTCTTGAAATCCCATAGTTCCCTATCACATTTGTGTTCCCCAAAGAAAGCAAACATTACAATGGTGAAAAGAAGTTCAGTCGTTCGTTTTTTTTTATCCCACTTCCTTGTCAACGCTGTCGGGGTCCTAGTTTATGATTCAGTTTAGATAATGCCTGAAGAGACGTATCCTAACAAGAAGAGGGACATGTTCCCAAAAAATTCGAAACTGTGTGGGAAGAATAAATATCACAAAAAAAATACACACTCCCAAAACTCAGTGAGCTTTCGTCCGCTTTCAAATCCTTGGAGACAGCTCAGCTCTGACATTTGCAAATTATGCATGGCTGCATACAGAAGTATAATATGAATGTCCTCATACATCTGATGGTACGTGCGAGGTTCTCATGCAGATGCTGCTGCACTCCAGAATTCTTCTTCCGGACCCATCCGGGGATGACATGCCAAGGAGACAAAAAGACAGAGCTAGAAACAGAAACAGAGAGAGTAAGAGATAGAAATAAAAATACAGTACGGACTCGATTAACGCAACTAATAGAAATTCGGGCAGTTGCATTAACCGAGGTTGTTGCACTTACTGGGTCATATTTTTTGTAGGAATTTTTAGTAAAAGAGGCGTTCAGACGATCCAATTTGTTTGTCAAGTAAATTTGTTAGTGTGAACTCTCCATCAAGTAGTATTTTCCGTCTCAAACTTTTCATCCTACAAATTTGACAAACAAATTTGATAGTCTGAACGCCCCTTAACAGTAACGATCGCAACCCACTCAAATAAACACAGATGCATTTTATGTTCTTTTATACATGTTCTTGCAAGAAATATTGTTCAGACAAACTAGCTGTAAAATAACGGCAGGAATAAAGAATCAAAAGAAGAACTTGAATATAAAAAACGGATAAATAAACACATGAAGTTGCACTTATCGAGGTAGCTTTTTTGAAAAGTTGCACTTATAGAGTCAAGACGTGTTACGATTTTAGTGTTGCGAAAATCGAGGAGTTGCACGAATCGAGGGTTGCGCAAACCGAGTCCGTACTGTATAAATGTTGCCTTCAAAAGTAGTTGTTATTTAAAAATCATGTTGTAGAGTACGATGTCTTTCTACATAGCTACAAATTTCCCTGCTGCTGCTGCCAACATGTTTCTCCGGTTGCTGTGCGAGATTCCGTATTTTCTATTTCCCGTGAACCTCACCTGGAGACACCGTTGAATTTTCCGCATAAATATGCTTCTCTTTAGGAAAGCTTTGCGGAAGATCTCTCTCACATCGTGCAGATGATTACAATATTTTGTGTTTTTGTACACAAGAAAGTTCAATCCCAAGAGCTCCAGACAACATTCTCTTTGGCAGCCTTCCGTTTTTTTTTTTACTTTTTTTTTTTGCTTTATTCCGCTTCCATGATATTTCAAGTTTCCTCAATCTAGAGTTGCACCCTCATTTCATTTGAAACAAACAGAAAGCAATGATTTCGCTTGAAACGATGTATGACGTGCGTCCCAAGGGCTTTAGAGTTTCGTAAGCAATTTTAGTTATGGCATAAGGAAGTCATAGATTTCCTCTATGGCATCCGGTCTTTTAATACAATTATTCATGTTCACAAAATAATTTTCCCTAGAAAAGGGTTGGGTAGAAACTCATATGTATATGATTTTAAACATCAAATTATAGGGAAATCAGAGTAAAATTTAAAAGAACTTTAGTCAATGGATCGAAGTTCCTTATCGAACATATTTTCTAAAAAAAAAAAACGATTGAAAAAATCAATTTAAGTCGTGTCTGTATAGACACATATAAATTTCTATTGCTAACACACTTAGAGAAAACAATGAAAGAGAAAAAGGGAGGATTAGTAGATTTTTATATGCTGCTACACAAAAATGATGGTAAAAAATACGTCTGATAACGGATGACAGATGAAAAATGACATTTGAAAGATGACGTATTATAGACGTCAGACGACAGATGATAGACGACAGATGATAGACGACAGACGAAGTAAGCGACACGACATACAACAGAAGACCAACGAAATAAGTCACACGATAAACGACCGATGGCAGACAACAAAATACGACATACGATAGACTAACGACGACAGAGAACAGACGACAGACCACAGACCACAGATCACAGATCACAGACCACAGACCATCACAGACCACAGACCACAGACCACAGACCACAGACCACAGACCACAGACCACAGACCACAGACCACAGACCACAGACCACAGACCACAGACCACAGACCACATACCACAGACCACATACCACATACCACAGACCACAGACCACAGACCACAGACCACAGACTACAGACCACAGACCACAGACGACACACCACAGACGACAGAAAACAGAAAACAGAAGACAAATGACAGATGACAGACGACAGATTACAGATAGCAAGCGACAGACCACTAATGATATACTACAAATATGAGATTACAGATGACTGGCAGATGACAGAAGACAGTGGACAGATTACAAAATTTTAGATTTTCTGAAGTAATTGTAAGTCAAAGACGATCGATAACAGATAAGGAAAAAAACCAATCCAATGCATATGAAATTGAAATCTTAAAGAGGGAATGTCGTTTCTGGAGTATTCAAGTTAATACCTTAAGGAAAAAGAAAAAATCTGATCTCATTTGCCAACAAATAACAAAAGATCCAAACAATACAAAAACAGTATGGAAAGGAATTAAATTTGCCTTAAATGATGGGTTATAAAGCCACCCCCGAAAATTACTTTGAACATAAATAACGATTTTGTGAATGATGAAAATGCTATTGCTAATGAATTCAATAGATATTTTGTAGATGTGGGAGAAAAGTTATATGATCGTTTTAAAAATACCGTTTCACATCATTTTAACGTTGAATACAATATATTAAATGAGCTACATTTGACACCTACAACAACAACAGAAGTTATGACAACTATAAAAGATCTGAAAAATACACAGTCAAAAGGATGTGATGACATCGCAACTGCAATGGTTAAAAGAAGTTCTGTTTGTATATCGTCACTACTTACAACATTGATAAATAAATCATTTTATGAAGGAATATTTCCTGATAAACTTAAAATAGCCAAGGTCATACCGATACATAAAAAAGGATTGAAATCGGATAAATCCAACTATCGACCTATAGCAATTACATCCGTTTTTTCAAAAAATTTCGAAAAAATATTTAAAAACCGACTTCAAATGCACCTACTTACTAACAAAATACTCTGCGATGAACAATATGGTGTCCGTCATCAATCCAATACATCCATCGCTCTTTATGACCTCTGTACAGTAATTCAAAAATACATGTCAAAAAAGAAAAAAGTGTCAGCTATATTTATTGATCTTGAAAAAGCCTTTGACTCAGTCAACACACAAATATTGTTAACTAAACTTAGACTGATTGGATTTGGTAGCAGGGCAATACAATGGAGCAAATCCTTCTTAGAAAACCGCAAACAATATGTAAGCATTAACACCAAGAATTCCGATGTCCAAGAACTCATATGCGGGGTACCACAAGGAAGTATTTTAGGACCATTATTTTTCCTTATCTACATAAATGATCTCATACGAATATCACTACATGGACGATTTTTTCTTTTCGCGGATGACATTAGCATAGTTTTTGAATCATCAACTGAAAAAGATCTTGAAAGAAAATGCAGCAAGACTTAATTCAAATAAGCAATTGGCTAAACCAAAACAAGATATGTCTCAATGTCAATAAAACAAAATATTTAACTTTCTACTCAAATGCAAATTTAAATTTATATTACAATTCCAATCTTATTGAAAGAGTAACCGAATTCGTTTATCTTGGAGTTCATATTGACCAATGTCTCAAGTTTAAAACTCATGCTGACTTTCTAGAACAGAGACTATCGATGATTGCCGGAGTTTTCAGAAGAATTTCTTGTTTCTTAGATGATTTCTCTAAACGAACAATATTTTATTCGTTATTTCAGAGTGTTCTCACTTATGGAATCCAAGTTTGGGGCACAGTTAATAAAACTAAAATGATGGAGCTACAAGTTGTTCAAAACAAAGCTATAAAAAATCTTTTTCGACATCCAACATCTATGAGCATAAGCTACTTAACCTCACGCATAACATTATTATGAACCAGATACATACTACAACTGATCTTTTGCTAAACAGAAATATACATGAATACAATACTAGAGGTGCAAATCTTATACACATTTCATCAAATAATGTCACGTCAATTCAACATCAGTCCATCATAAACTATAATAACTTACTTTCTTCTTTCAAAACATTAAATAAAAAACATAATTTTAACTAAATATTATAAGTTAACCGATTTGTGAGAGCGTTTTTGTTCCTTTTTTAGACTTTCACTTGATTTTTGTTTATGTTTTCTTTTTACTTTGTCTTGGAATCAATTTGAAGTTTTTGTTTTTTTGTTATTTTATTTGCAAAAAATTAACTTTTTTCCCCGCTCCGCAGATTCTTTTTAATTTGATCGCTGTTTTAATATGTATGTATATTTTCTTTTTCTTCTTTTATTATTATTATTACTACTATTCCAAATTGCTATTATTGTATACTGCCCTTCAAAGAGATCTATCTCCTTGGGCTATTAATTCGAAATAAATAAATAAATAAAATAAATAAACAGATGATAGACGACTGATGACGGATGACAGACGAAAATTGACAGACTATAGACGACAGAATACAGATTATAGATGACGGTTGTCAGTTGACTTGTGGCAAAATTTTTGTTTTTTGATGGTAAAAGAATAACATTACATACTGCAGCTTTGGTTACAAAGCTTCGGTTGATACACCCACAATAGACACAACACAACAGATTAATTGACAAATGACAATAGTATGCAGTTGCAGACAGCCCCCCCCCCCCCCCCCCCCCCCTCTAACCACTTACAGCGCTCAACTCAACTTAATTGCGGTGTTCTAAGGGGAACCAATGCTTCCGAGTGACAAGGCCGCTGTATTGATATTATTTGGAATTATGGAACCAATTGTAAGAAATTATAGCCAAAAGTTTAATGGGAAGGTAGACAAACAATTAAACATTTTAATAGACCAACATAGTAAAAGGTGCACATCGAACTTTTTCATGAACATGAACAACAAAAAAAAAAAAAAAAAAAATACGCAAGAGTCTCCAAAGACACCCAATACACAAAATCGGTGTCGTTAAATTAGACACAGATACCCGCTTTAGTAAGGATTGTTTCTCCTTAGGCTGATTCTTCAACAGACCTTCCTTTTCTTCTGCTTCATACTTCTACTCGTGTAATACGCTGCTTTCCCTTTCTTCCCTTTTGTGTTCTAAAATAATTTTGAAATGCTGTATGAAGCACATATGCTTTACAAGACGTTTACCAAATTATTATGGTTCGTGTAAAAGTCACTCTTCTATAATTTGCAAATGAAGGTCCTCCAGAGTACGCATAACCTTCTGTTTTCAGTTTCAAAAACTATGATCAATTCTGGGCCCTATTTCATAAAAATTGACAATAGCGACAGGTGACAGGTGACAATTTGTAAATGACAACTGGGAAATTGTCTATATTCTGTACCATAGAAAAATTGACAATTTTGTAGAATTGTCGGGAAATCTGCGACAATTGTCGTAATTTCGTTTCATAAAAAAATTGTCATGACAATGAATTGTCAGGGATTTTCTTAAAATTGTCATAAATTCCCCGACACATTTGTAGTGACAATTTTTTTATAGAACAGAAAAAGTTATACAAATTACAATTTTGTCATATGTTATTGACAATTGTGACAGGCAACTGAGTTTCGGTCGAAAAGTGACAAAAATGTCGAATATTATTTTTTCAAGTGAAAATGATAATGAGTCTGAGATACAAATTCGCGAAATACGTCGTCCTCGAATTTTTAAGGACAGAATTAACAATGATTTTGGTGCATTAAATGATTTTCAATTTAATGAAAACTTTCGCGTCGGCAAAAGTACTGCGGAATATGTTTTGAATAAAATCGGTCAACATCTCTAGCATCCCACTAAAAGAAACCGTGCTCTTGATGCTAAGACCCAAAATTTATGTGCGTTACACTGGCTTGGAAGTGGAGCCCAGTATCATGTAGTTGGTGATGGACAGGGTGTGTCAAAAAGCTAAATTCATCGTTGCGTCAAAAAATTGTAGCTAGATTCAGTCTCTTGCAAGAAATTTGTCAAAATATATGACAGTGACAAAATTGTCACGACAAATTGATCACTGTCTGACAGCGACAAATTTGTCACTACAAAATTGTCATATACGACCTGTCAATACGATATGAAATGGAAATTTGTCAGATAACTGCGACAAATTTGTAGAATTGTCACTTGTCAATGTTTATGAAATAGGGCCCTGGTCGAGTGATCGCGATATTTCAGGCATTTTCAACTTCTTATTAATTTTTTTTTTTGCTTTAAAAACTCTTTTATTCGATCAAAAACGTCTCTTGCAATGGTAAATATCAAGACTTTTAAGGGGGTAGCTTTTAAGGGAGTTTGAGTTAAAACGTACTGAACTTTATTCCACAGAGTTGATCTAAGACTGTTCTTATCATTTTTGTTCATTGCAATATTGATTGCTTTTCAGGTAAGAAAATTGCTCTTAGGTCATCAATTTACTGCCTTACTGGTTTGCCGAAAATCATGAAATCCAGTACCTAAAGCACATATTTATGATCCCTGATAATCGGAATACAACTCTATGCCACTCAAATTCAATATTCATTCCTGAATTTTATCATAGAATCTACCATGTTTCGAAAATGTATTCATTGGTGCTCTATAATTCTGTTTGAAAATCTTAATCAGTTTTTAGAATTTGAGAACAAAAAACTTTGTTTAAATTACCAGGAAAATTGTTGAAGCGTTGCATTCGAATTGCAATCGGAATGAGAGGTAATTTTAGCTCGTGGCCAAGTGGCTCGTGGCCATTCGAAGAAATTGTTTAAAATTAATGAATGCTTTTCATGGATATTTAATCAAATCAGAATGATTATTCATGAAAATGTTGTCTTGTATTTAGAGCGCTATATCAGCTATGTTTACCAAATCAGTATTGTTATTCATAGCTGTATAAGCTATGTTTACCTAAGAGCAGAATTTTCAGTTTCAACTTTATCTGGAAAATATGAATGTAGAGTAGGCGTGTTGAATCTTGAGTAACTGGTATTTCGACCTTGAGTTTTATTTTATTAGTGTAGAAAGTTTAAATAACGCATCGAATCTTTGCGTTGGATAAGCTCATCGTCGGTGATCTGGGTGTGGCGATTTGTTGGCCATCAGATATTTGTAAAGAGGGAATAACCAGACATTTCTTCTTCATCAAAAACGTCGCTGAAGCAGCCTTAGCTGTCGATTAAGAGCGTTATCTGGCCATGAAATCGACATGTTTTACCCTTATTACCTCTGTTAGCTACCACAGTCGAAAGTTTTCGTTAGAAAATTGTTGGGCGTCTCAACAAAATGAAGCCACTCAAAAAAACAAAAACAAAAAAATTTGCAAAAGGGATCCCGGACTAAAATGTCTACAATTTTTTCATAATTTTAAGACAAAAACAAGCCTTTGCCTTAAGTCAAAATTAAGATCGCTGAAACTTTAGTTCGTCTTAACACACAAAGAAAAGAAGAAGCACTTCATTAAAAATCGTTCCTACATTTGTGAGGACGATTTTCAAAATCTTTGTTAATGTGAGTCACAAAAACTGTGCATAAAATGGCACCAAAAGCTGCCAAAAGCTATTTTGAGCTGCAGCTTCGATACAAACGCATACGGCGTATTGGTTGGATTGGATATCGATATCGATACAAATATGTCTAATGAAAGCCCTGAAATTTTCGCAGCGTTACCGAACCACCAATATATTATTACCGTTATGCATTGCGACTTATGTTATGTGCAGTAATTAAGATAAGATTTTTTTTGCAATTTTTCCTCTTTCTCTCAGTAATCAAAAACAACTATCACTGAAAATTAAATGTTATCTGGTGCACTGAAATGCAAATGATAATTTCCCAGCAAGTCCCTAGGTGCGAGTAGCACAAAACGTAACTTTGCATCATATCAGCGAATCTAACATCATCACAGTTGATTGCGCAGCCTATATCATTCACACTTCACCACACAATTTCCCTTGTGAGTGTGTAGAATACTTGTTTGATTGCTTTTGGTGTGATGTTCTATGCATTAGCTCTGTTATTATTGCCAATCAGCTTGACGTGGCAGCTAACCGTAAATATACGCTGCTACAATATTACTTTATCATAGAACTTATTATACCCCACGCCGCCGTCGCAACCGCTTGTCATGCTTCATCTAGGGTGAATCAACCTGCTCTTGTTCTTCTTCTCACTGAAGCTGATGGGGTCTCGTAGCTCCAGCTGTGCTCCTCATTTACCATCTACACTCCTCTTAAGTTCGTTGTAAGTCACTTGGGGTATTGGTTCTCAGCCGGTGCGCGCCCCATCATTACCATCGTAATCACCACTAGTCCCATCATCATCACCATTCACCACCATCATTTTATCCCCAGGTAAGGTACTAGGTACCTCTGGAACATAACAGGAGGCATAATTCATAATCAAAGGCTTAGCGGATCCGCTTAAGAACATTTCCTAGGATTTTCAGGGTATACTAACGGAAACTCATGCGATTCAATGGTACCGCACTATCATGAAATGACTGCCAAGCCAGGAACGCAATAACCTCAAATGAGGCAGCGGATGGGTGCGCGGTTTTGGGGCTCTGTATCTCTCTCTCTCTCTCTCTCTATATATATATAAGACACTTTGTGAATATTCATACATGGGTTCCAGCTTCTTTAGCTGGTTATACTGTGTGTGTGGGTTAGGTGAATTCCTACCTCTGACTGTATAGCAAAAATTGCTTCAATAACGAAAGGCTTACTCCAAAAACTCAGCAGCCGGTTAGAGTTTGTATGAGTCCATGGATACGAGGGAACAAGTCCCCGGCAAAGGTAGCTACTTATTTATTTATGCAGTAACTCTGTGCCATTGAGTGGGTATTTGCATCGAAACTTGTGTGAGTGCCATTAAGGTGCCTTTGCCATGCAAGGATTACTAACGCTAATATGCTCCTAGTAGTGTGGAATTAATTTGAATTATGTGTTCTTGTCGAAAGAGGGTTATGTTTGAGGATGTGGCAAATGCTATGGCTTTCAAAGCAGCTGGGGCTCAGATGTACCAAAGTGTCTCTATATTAATGAATTTCGTCGTCAAAATAAATAAACTCTTTCAAAAGAGCTTTGCTAAGTATGTATACTTCTACAGTTATACCCAAGTAGCTGGATAATGAAGCTCTTTTCTGGAGATTCGAAAAGTTTGACGTAGTATGGATCCTCTTACTTAGGGTTCACTTCAAACATTGACTCCCAACGTACTGCTTGAAGAAAAATTACATTAATCAAAATTTGTTTTGCTATATTGCCACACTTATGAAAAAGAATACCTTTTTTAAAACCAGCTTCCGTAAGAGCTTCAAGAATGGGGTTTTTTTTGTTGGAGGTTTCTAAAATTCCAGCTGGAGCACTCAGACCTAAATACCAGTGCATTGTATTACCAGTTAGCAACCTTCTATTTGTTATAGCTTTCCAGATGATCGGAGAAAATCAAAAAGACGCTGCCATGATAAGGAGCCTAGGTTACCAGCTCTTACCATGTCTGCGCCCAGTATCTGTAACCTCATGCGAGAAAAAGCAGGACATTCACAGAGGAAATGCTCTGCGGTGTCCTCATCTTCTCCACAAGATTCACAGAGTGTGGTATCACTTAAGCCTAACACGTTTAAATGCTTGGCAAAAGAGAAGTGCCCGCTGACAACGCCAATAAGCTTTCTACAGTCTTTTCTGCTACGAACTAGCAAAAATGTTGCAGTCTTCTTACTAACGTTGGGGAGCATACGTTTGGTCTGTCAGCATCCAATGGAGGCATGCCATCTACGGTTGTGCTTTTCGCAGATCCAATCGTTGATTGAAGCCCTCACTGAGGACCCAGGCAGGCCAAGCGACGTTTCAGGTCCTGAGAAAGCTGTCTGAGATCCTTGCTTAGCAAGTTCATCACCGATCTCATTTCCAGTTACGCCGTGATGGCCCGGAACCCAAATGAGACTCAAGGAATTTAATCTTCCGATCGCATTCAGAGAGCTCTTGCATTCCTGGATCACTTTCGAAGTGGTAAGAGGGTTGAGAATAGAATAGAATAGCACAGCTTGGCTGTCGCTGAAAACAAAGATACTTCTCCCCATTGTTCGTAACGTGGCTCAAGGCCATTAGGATAGCAAAACCTCCGCTTGGAAAAGGGATGCGTATGATCCCAAAGATGAGTGCAGTCGTATGTCGTCGTTATCAACAAAGGCACCAGCAACAGAACCCTCGTCGTGAACATACGATAACAGTTCTTTCCAGGCTCACATTCTGGAGCGAACCAGTCCTGAACCGAAGGAAAGTTGACTGAGTAATTTTGACGCAGTTTGAGCCTTGGGATCATCGTGTCAGACGGCATATCCAGACATGAGTCAAAAGATATGATGCTTGCGAGCTCCTCAAAACTCCAGTGCGAATTTTGCCAGAGACCACATCGCTTTAAACGAGAAATGGTCTTGAGAGTACACCCCATGATGTAGGTATCAAGGGGAGGAAGAATGGGTTACCCAAAAATGGGTTACCCAAGCTCTACACAAGTCACGTTGTTTAAAAAACCTTCAACTAAAATGTAAAAGATCAGCATATTTCAGTTTCTAAATGACCCCAGCTTCATTAAAGACCATCATTGAAGTCAGTAACAAATCACACATTAAACACCCTCAAGTCAAGCTCTTTACTTTAATAATGACGACATAATATATTTTTATTTGGTAGTTTTTCTTATGAACTAATACCGTGCCAGGAGATATAAAGCTTACTTACTGCTTTACCCTTTTATATCCATAAAATCCACCTCTAATGGCGAACTGCATAGCATGCATGTTGCACACTATTTAAGGAGCTGAATTTTGTAGTTGCATTGCAACTACCACCCTCGAGCACCGTCCGTTGAGCGTATACAGTATTTTACATTGTTATGATACATTAAATTGATGTCATTAAGGGCTAGCAATGCGGGATGTGCAAGGAGAGCAAGGGAATGAAATGATGACTGCGGTCTTGGAGGTTAAAGCCACATCGACCTTGTTTACGACTGAATAGTGGTTGAGAGCGTAAAACCATGTTATTGAATAGTTTATTGGTTAATCGGTCGATAAGCTTATACCCAGAGCAGTGATGATTTTCTTGCAGGGGTTAGGTTAGTTGCCATTGGCATAGGAACAACTGCAATACACAGCTTCTCATTTCAATTGCAAGTGTCATTGTTAATGGTTTCAATCAATTGTGTATCTTAGTCTCTCTAAACCATTATTGTCTTGTGGTACTCGAGGACTGTAGTCGTACTGATTGTATGTCATGATATATTCTCTGTGGCCAAATAATTCATCGAAGTATAGTCTGGTGTCTTTTCTGAGATTGTTTTTTGAAATGTGTCCCGATAAATTTGTGAAATTTGACAAAAACTTATAAAATGTCATCAAATCTTTTCTCATCTCCATCTTAAGTACACAGGAGTACACAAAACTCAATGTTTAATATGCGAGAGTACAATGACAGATCGTCCTGTGCATATTTTCATGTTATGGATTCAAGAGTGTACCCTAAATGCGTTGTCCACGTGTGTCAATTTATTTATTCATTTATTTTGTGTTATAGGAAGAGACAAGGTAGGTAGAGTGATTGATGAACACATAAGCCATCATATAACTCGGAATCAGTTGACACTCGACATGTTTCTTATATATCCAGAAATTGGCTTTGCAAGGACATGGGAAGGAAATGATTGGATCTAACCTTTAATGCAAACATTTTTTTCTCAATGAGATTTTTGTATTTTTTTCGCACTGAAACATTCAATTTATTTGTTTCTCTCAGGCTTACCTTAGTTTAGAATTTGGTTTTCATAGAGGAATCGCTTGTTGTACATACCTGTAGAAAAGAAAGAAAAATGATAAGTTAGACAAGTGGCTAGATTCAGATATGTGGAAATATTGAACAAAGAATGGGGTTTTTCCAGAAAAAAATATTCAAAAATTTCCAATAGACGTAATCTATGGGGTACCCCAGGGAAGAGAGTTGGAACCGCTGTTATTTGTGGTTTTATTTAAAATAATATTTGTGCCTAGGTATGCAGGTACAAAATAAATAAAAAAATAAATAGGGTGGTGCAACAGAGCGAGGAGCCCCTGGGCCTAGCGCATTTCTTACAACCATGCCTTGTGAGGGAATGGAGGGGACCTACAATTGTTCGCCGGTTCCGAACGGCTAATTGAGAATGCGCTTTTCATGGCAATGAATTTACTAACGGAGGACTTGCCAATTCCTCGCGAAAGGCGATACCCGTGGAAAAACATTTTTGCATTTTACCTCTGCTGGGATTCGAACCTCGAACCTCTGGGTTAGCAGGTGGACATGCTAACCATTACGCCACGGGTACCAGGTATGCAGGTACACAGAAAGTTATACTTCCTTGCCATCAAATAAATTAAATAATTAAATGAAAAGGGTGGAACAACGGATCAGGAATCCTCATGGGCTTAGCGGATTACTCTCAACCACACCTTCTGAGACCCAAACGCTCGATGGTGCTTCGAAAGCCAGGGAAATCGTGGACGGGGAAGACCTTGTCTTAGGTGGCGTAATCAAGTGGAGAGAAAGCGCTCGTACGCAACAACTCTTTCTTTTAAAGAGGAATAAAATTAATAAATCAATAAAAAAATGTAACATTCTGATGGAATTTGTTAAAATCGCAGCAAACTTAATCATGTCGCTCTTTTAGGTGACGGTGCCCACACACTCATCGTATAAATTTAACTTCCTTATATGTCATAACGCGCGCTAAAGGAAATATACTTAACACAATGAGAGCTTTTGATCGCCATGAATTTAGAAAAGATGAAAGTTTCTCGGCGCATGTTATCATCAGAAGTAAGAACGATCTTCGAGTATGAAAAGTAGACCACCGTAACTTTGACAGGTAACAAATAGTTCATCAAATAACAAAGTGCAATTTCTGGTTTTCATCGAATTCATTCTCGGTACTGCGAGCATTTTGATATCGAAGTTATCGCAGCTCTCCTACTCGTCTGCTTCAAATAAGTAATCCGGTCGTGGGTTATGCTGTTTTCTTCGAAACAGAATTAGAAATCACGTCATTATGACAGAAATTAGCCAGACGAGAGACAACGAAGTTACGCGACGCCTGGTGGGGCATATACATAGGATGGACATCAACTCTCCGGCTCGGCGGATTTTGGAAACTCATGTCGCCTTTTGGATGTCGGTGCATATGCAAAAAAAAAATCGTTAAAACTAAACAAAACCAGAGCTTGTGAAGTATGGGAAGAGAAAGACCTCATCTTAGGCGGCGCGCGGCCGCGGCGCAAAAAAATGTAAGAGTACCTCATCCGACTAAAGAGACCAAAATTATAAAAATGTTGGTGAGAGATGTTGGTTGAGGCCCAAATTCATTCCGAACTGCAATGCCCACCAAAGTAAGTAACAAAGCAAGAAACATCGTGGTACCCTCTTGCCAGACATTTTAGAATTAATAAAGGTATACTGTAGCCCTACTGTAAAGGCCAACTGTTGCAGTGTCAGTGGCGTATGTGAGTCTGATACGTGGTTCCTCAAGTTCCGAATCATAGAAAAATCATATTTTCAACAGGTGGGGCCATTAGCGAGACATTGGAGATTGTTTCGGGAGTAAATACATAGCCACTTAAAGCGCCTTTTCACTTAGCCGTTCGAAATCGACACATAAAGTTGTAGATCCTTTCCATTCTTCTCAAGGCACAGTTGACATAAATTCACTAGGTGTCAAAATATTAATAATTTTACTCATTACTGTTAAAGCCTTATAAGCAAATCCAGAAGTTAAATGGACATTCAATTGCAAATAACTCATAATAGAGTCGAAAATGTGTGACAGAATCAAGAAAGAGTAGATTTAAGACCAGTCCCAAAATTTTTTCTTGATGATAGCCTTGTCTGCAGACATTTATTCGTTCATTGGTTCAAATTTACCCAGGTTTGATTAACAACCCTATGAATTTTCCAAAAAAAAATCTGCGGGGTTTGGTCATCACTGCACATCCCTGTCATTTGGAGAAAAATACATGCCATTTGACAGTCCTGTTCGTTACTTGAATTTGCCTCGGCAAAAACCCAAGAGCGGCTTTGAGACGAGTTGAGGGTGAACCGAGGAGTCCAAAACTGCTTTGTGGGTACAACAAGGTTTTTAAGAACAAACGATGTTCTATTTTGGTAAGAAATTTTGTGGGCTTATAAAAATATTTACTTGCAATGTTGGAAAATTCAAATGTAAATAAATAAATTTCATTAATTAATTCATAGCGTGGTATAGCAAAACAACGGACATTTTGGGGACTAACACATTCCAAGGACCTACAAACTTTGATCCGATTCCGATCGACTAAGTGAGAAAGCACTCTTCGTATGCTTTGCTTATTACTCCTGAAAGGCGATACCAGTTGAAATCAATTTATGTTTTTGTTATTCAAGCCTGGAACCTCTCGCGAACTAACCATTGCATTACGGCCACCACTGTGTGTTGACCAAATTAAAATAAACTGACGGAAAACTTGAAAAATATAATCAAAATTTTATTCAGCGTTTAACAAATTAAACACCTGTAGTGGTCAACAAAATAATTACCACTCAAAATAACAATCACTCAAAGAAACGCCACCTATCGCCCAGACACTGAAAGAGAACAATTCGTATCAACCAGGAACGCAGTTCCGAATGTTTAGAATTTTGATTTGTCAGTTGTCACCCACGGAGTATAAAACGAAACGTCAAAATGTTCTAGATTTATTACTGACGCCAAACTTAACCTAGTAGCAACTCACTTTCGTTATCGCTTGTAAAATAAGAATTAAAGTTAATAAAATAAGATAGTTACTTCAAAAGAATATCGATTGGATTTTTATTCATTGCATCGTTGCGTGGAAAACTAAATAAAAAGTGGAACTCGATATACCGAAAAACCCACACACCATATATATTTCCTTCCTTCTATACCTATCCTTCCACAAAACTCATATGAACCTAGAGAGATAGGAATGCGTTCTCTAATGAATTAAAAGAGGTCCTTTATACTCTTACAAGTTGGTCTAACAATTTCTTTTATGGTTCAAAAACAAATTCAAAATATTTCATTCAAATACGAACAAACATGCTACTCCTAGTCAATTTTCACACCACTGCTTCCTTCAGATAAACAAAACCAGTAATGCTTCCAAAACTATTTCAATAATAAACCAAAGGAATTTTTGAAAACACTTTCACACAATTTATTTAGATAAGACTACTTGCCAAGTGTGATAAGTGAGTTTAACAGACTACTTACATACTTCTAAGTCAATTTAAGCAGACACACAATACAAACAGAATTTAAAGGAAAACAAATTATTTTCTTACCAATACAAAGCATTCTCAGGTGGATGTTTTCTTCTCATGATTTCAAAGTCAAAGCGAAACTACAAACAAAACAAAATTGGCTTTTAATTCGAAATAAAAGTTTCTCTCAGCTTAAAAGCATTCCACTTGATATCCAGGAAGCCTTTTCTCATAATGATGTTAGAAAATTATAAATCTGTATGTTTCTTTTATGTGTGTATGTGTACAACAAAGCAAACATTATATTATGTTATTGTAGACACACTTTTGTTACAGCGTATGAATGTAATAAACAGCAAAGCATAGTTTTTACATGTTTCATAAGCGACTGAAGCACCGATTTTCCGAGTGGCCACACATTCAGTCGAGGGTACTGGCTTGTCGTTTGTTTTGTCCTCAGCTTTACTAAGGTTGGTTTATCCCTATACGGAGGGCAAAGAATCGGTAAACAAGAAAACTGTGTTCCGCCACTTAAATTTATATATTAATGTTTTATTTTTTCTCTCTCTCTCACTCTCTCTCTAATATTTGCAACAACAGCAGCAAACAACACACGCCATTGCATAAAGTCCTTTAGTGAGCAAAAAGGTAGCAACTCGAAGATAACACAGTGCGAGGGTACTCTATATGTATCCGTATACTAACACAACATACAGAGTTCAAAAGAATGCTAGCTTTCCTTTGCGGTTGCAGAATCATTTCTACAAAAGGAGTTGTTTACATTTGAACTCTCAATAAACACACACACACACACACACAAACATACACCCACTGAGAGTTTTCTACAGAGTGTTCCCAACATTGATAGCTGGACTTTGTAGCGAACCTACGTTACCTACATACAAAAACGGAACACGAAAGTTAGCTGAACGCAACAATACCTAAATGCAACAACACCTGAACGCAACTACACCTGAACTAACGAAATGACTCGAAATGCGCATGCGCGAGATGTGCACAGAAAAACTCTTTCCGGCCTTCTGCCAGACAGACGGCCATTTATTCATTCTTGATCGGCAACTAAAACAACACAGACGTGTTTCTTTGTATCAATGAGTATCCGCCATTATAGATCATAATTATAAGTACATGTTTTGCAATAAAGTTATTAAAGCTTAAAAGTTGTTTCAAATTAATCATATCGGAAGGAACATCCCCAGTAAACAGTAAATGTAATACTGCAAACACGGCTTCTCTATCCACGGGCACATTGCGATTCACGCCTGTTTTTCTGTGGTGCACACCTAGCCAAAATACGTGCTCAAGTGAAGCGAAGAAGCACCGAAATACTGGTAAGTTGCCACGCATCACATTGGTGACCAGATCCTTCGATCTGTTCTTGGAAGGGAACAATTCTCATCATAAACTTGCGACAAGAGACACATCTTTACAACTTCTGAAAATAGTTTTGAACATTTTCAAATTTTCTCTACACCAAAAGTGATGGAGGTGAACTGACAGCCAGACAGCGACATGGTAAAGGCATGACGTTACGTAAAAAGCTACGTCACGAAGGTAGATACTGAGGGCACACCGACAGCCAAATAATGACATGGTGATGGCATACCGACTGCCGAATAGCAACATGTTAAAGGCATGCCGACACGTTAAAAGCGATGTCACAAAGGCACCCAAATACCAATATTGTGAAGGCACACCGACAGCTGAATAGCGACATGGTAAAGGCACGTCGAAATGTAAAAAGGGACGTCACGAAGGCATACTAAGAATTAAAAAGCGACATGATAAAGGCCACCGACAGCTAAATAGCGACATTTTGAAGGCACACCGACAGCCAAATAATGACAAGGTGATGGCACACCGACTGCCGAATAGCAACATGTTAAAGGCATGCCGACAAGTAAAACGCGATGTCACGAAGGCATACTGACAATTAAGAAGCGACATAATGAAGGCCCTTGACACCCAAATACCAATAATGTGAAGGCACACCGACAGCCAAATAGCGACATGGTAAAGTCACACCAAAATGTAAAAAGGGATTTCACGCAGGCATTCTTAGAGTTAAGAAGCGACATGATGAAGGCACACTGACAGCCAAATAGAAGCATAGTGAATGCACACCGACAGTAAAATTATGACAGGGTGAAGGCACAACGACAACCAAAAATCGACACGCGAAAGCAAAACAAGAGCAAAAAACCAACATGATGAAGGTAACCCGACAGCCCGAAAAGTGACATGATAATAGCAAACCGACATGCGAAAAGCAACATGAGAGAGACAAACCCACATTCAAAAAGCAACATGGTAAAATACGCCGAAGTTAAAAAAGCGACGTCACGGAGGCAGCAAAGAAACGACATGATAAATTCACACGTACAGCCAAATAGCAGCATTGTAAATTCACACCATCTGTCAAATTATGACATGACAAAGGCACACCGACAGCCAAAAATCTACATGACGAAAGCAAAACAACAGCCAAAAAGCAACATGATGAAGGCAACCCGACTGCCGAAAAGCGACATGATAAAAGCAAAACGACAGGCAAAAAGCAACATGATGAAGGCAAACCGACAGTTGAAATCCGACATGGTAGACTCCCCGACAGTCAAAGAGCGACGAAGTTAGCATTGATTATAAATTATTAACAAACATTTTGACAAAACTTGAAAACTGCAATAAAAACAGTTCAAAGAGCCGCCTTTCTACGCTTGGGTGCGTACAGATGAAAAGGTAACAATTGGGTGATTCATTTCAGGGCGCAACTGTTCGATTTGATCAGCCTTACACATTGATGTCAGCTACGCTTAGAAATGAATCATACGATTTAAGATGAAGAAGATATAGAAAAATCAATGTGTTTGAATTCATGGTATTAATTCTCACACAAGTTAAGATAAGATATTTGTTTTCTGTTACGTTAAAGAAATATAAATGTTTTTTTTTACATATTCTTCAATTGAATACCTATGTCCAAAATCAAAATTCTGAAAATATTTCTGTTGAAGTCGAAAACACCCTGTAAAACAAAATATTCTTTTTTGTACAGGTTGCTTTCGAAAAAGTAAAACAACAACTTAAAGAACAGTTTTCTAAACGCTGCACGTAGAGTTGGCTATTAAGTTTTTACTGGCGCTGCCTTGCATTGAAATGGAATTGATTACAACATCCAAACCAAGTTGTGAGATGCTATTGAGTTTTTGGAACGATATTTAAACTAACAACAAAATCAAATTTATTCTTCCTTAATAAGAACAAAGAAACCTTGGAGCTTCTTCGTTGATGGTTTTTGGTGGGTCGAGAACCTCACGAATAAATATACATTTTGAGATTGAGATAAAAAGAAGCAGTAAATCTTGCTCATTTTATCTATAATTCCACTCTCTTCCATTCTCAATCTAAAATACTTTGAATTTATTCATCTTTGTTTATTTGAAAATGGAAGAATATTTGCATGGAAAAGACGACCTTTTTGCTTTGAAAATTCAATGCCTTGAATTACAATTACCTTTCAAATACAAAACAGTCAATCATGCAAAATTTCCTTTTCTCTTCCTCTGTGCACAGATAGACATAATAAAACTTCATTCAGTTAAAACAAAAGATCGTGTCGATGAGAAAGCTGCCTCATGTTTCAATAAAGCTACTCCTTATAATGTTTTTATCGAGTGCACTCATTAAATCTAATTTGCATTTCATTGTATAATCATATTATTCCGTTTCCCTTTGCACTGCAATACAAGTTGCTATTAAAATGCTATTCAACGTGTTCCTATCCTCTGACTGGTTTGTATACTCGTATACTTATAGAGCTATGTAGACCCATCGTGTTCTTCATGTTTTCCTATAAAACTTCCACAGTACTCGTTGTACTTATACCTACACATCTTGTTTTTCTTCGAAATGCTTTAGCTGGCAGATGAAGCGCACTGCATTACAAAGGGACCAATAAAATTGTAAATTCGAATTGAAAAAGCGAGCACCAGGGCAATACAGGAAGCTGTTGTATTATTGGCTTGCAATGACACTAATAGATAAACGGAACAAGAAGTTCGGGATGTAAAGAGAATGAAGAGCGAGAAAAAGTTAGTGTTACAATTGAAATTAGAGTGCAAGTGGGGGTTATAAACTCAATGGCAGCAAGAGCTCTTCGATACATGTCTGCGGTGCTTCCAAGTGAAACATCTGCTAAGGATACATTGCGCGAAAAGTCTGCGGATGGCTGCTTGTCTTCCTGGATAACATAATTGAATTAAGCACCGGGCTTAATACGTTAGACAGAAATGAAGTGGCTGTCTGCAATTCACATTTTTTTGGGGAAGGAAGATGTTGTCTATGTGAGATTCGAAGAACAAGAACACTGAAATAGTGTGTGCCATTTAGATGTAACACGGAGAGATTCAAATTAAAAATAAACAGTGGGGTAGGAGTGTTCGAAAAGGGTCAGTTTTGATATATTGAGACAGTTGAAGAAGTCAGAGTAGGTAAATATTGTGGCAAACAAATCAAGATCTGGTGCTTTGTTTTCTACACTGAAATGAAATGATAAATTTCTTTAGGAGGACGAAATAACAGTTTTTAATTGCCGAATCATCTAATCTCGAAATACTTGTTCATTCCCATGACTTTATTGCTGCTGAAGTATTCTTGTTTGCAGACGCTCTTGCTGTAATGCAACATAGCTGAACAAGTTTAATTTCAGTTAACCTTGCACCCCACCCCAGGTAAGGGCCATTTGTGTAACTCAAAATATACTTACTCCGATAAAAAACAAACGGGGCATTATTACAACTTTCCAAACACGAAAAAAATTGTTTTGGTTTTTGATTTCAACGTGAAATGTAACGAACAGCCATGTTCCAAGCACAACTACTGACAGGAAAACCTACTACCAGCCAAGCAACAACACTTCATATCATACCGAATGACAACAAAACATGTCTTAGACTTCAAGTCTTACTGATTTTCCTTCGAATAAACTAATACCAACCACGCAAGAAAAAAACAAGTCAGTCAGCCATGCACGGCTTTGAATGTGTAAGATGATGCCAGCCGATGCATTCGTTAACATAGAATTTATATACACTTGGCGCAGATAATTTTGCAAGGCATTCGAGAAAAAGTAAGGCAGACCGTGTTCCAGTCCAATGTCCTATGGAGGGGCCTGTAAGACGAAGCTACAAGTGTACAAGTCAAAAGCCACTTCTTGGATTTCATCCGTAAAACTTGTAGAAAAACAAGCAAACTAGTAGCTTTGCTTATAAACTTTTTACTTTTGTAATACAGGTCTTTGTATAGTTGTTTTGTGTTACAAGTCCCTGTTGTGACGTAAGGGAATAGCAGATATGTATATCTTTTTGGAACATACATGAGGTTCCATTTTTCAAGAGTTCGTTGGAGAGGTCTGCCTGTTACGTGGGTGGTTCGTGATTGGAGGCCCAGAAAAATGAGAAGCAAATGTTTTCCACGGGTATCGAAAGTCCTTTTTGGGAATTGACAAGTCCTTCGAAAGCAATTGCACATTGCCATTTTATTATTTTTATTTTTATGCTTTTAAGCATAGCCGCTCGAAATCGCCATAAAATTGTATGTCCTTAAAATACGTTAGGCCCCGAGATTGTTATGGCTTTGTAGGGCTAACGATATTAATTTCACTTATTCACTTTAATGTGCTAACGTCCTTCACACCATTTTTTGATACTAGTGCGTTGATTCTCTTTTGCCATCGTCACAGCTCTTGATCCTAGTGTTGAACTGTATAACTTTTTCAGTGCTTGAGCTGCTGATGTCACTTTTGGACTGTAGATTTTACAGTGTTTCATCTGTTGCTTGCAGGGTCAGCTTTAGATTGTCCAAAATTGAGACTGTCGATTTGCCAGCGCTTTAGCTGTAGATGACAGTGTTTGAATTCTGACTTTCCTGTCCATCATGGCAATATATGACTGTTGACATATTTGCCTACGCTAATATAGCTAATATCGATGCAAGTGTTTGACTGTTGACTGCCAACAATTGGGCTGTAGAACCGTCAGCGTTTAAGAAATCGGTTGCTTTTGTTGAGGTGAAAGTACTTTGGCTTATAGTATAAGATTTTTACAGAGCATCCAGAAGTATTATTAAAACACTGTACTAGTTTTAAAATTACCAAAAAAGGCCTCAACTATCAGAACATTACGTGCTTCCTTTAGAACGATCCTTGGTTCAAAGAGCTTTATGCAGCATGGAGCTGCAGTGAATGTCTCGTTTTGTGAATGCATTCACTAATTCATTGCCTTACACACCATTCAGACACCAATCATCTTAATCCAAAGCAATACACCCACGGCACTTTCTTTTTGTCAACAAGACAGGTTCTAACTCTCATTCACTTAACTGCAACAATGGCAGGCAATGGCAACATGTGTATGCGTATGAACTTGTGCGAATAGTGTCTAAGCAACGAATCATTTACAGTGCAACGAATACCTCATAAAGCAACGAATACATCACAGTGCAATACTGTGATGAAGAACACAACACCAACAACAAAAAAAAAAAAACAAAAAATATAAATAACGCTTAAGTCAGGTCACAAAATGTGTATTCAAACCTACCTATGAACATGAAAAAATATCCGTTGTCATCCTTCTTCATTCGTGAACATTCGCTTTTTTCGAATACAAGCGAATGGTGTACTAGTTTGTGTTTGAATGGTCCATTCATTTACCATTCATGGGCACAAGCAATGCGAAGGCTCGTATTCACGAGTGTTGTGCACTTTGGTTCAAGCATCACACTTGTTTCATCATTGAGAGTGTGAGACTGTGTGCGGCTTGTTTTTCCAGGGATGATTCGAAAGCGTAAGTCATACCACTCATGCAATTCTCTGTTGTGCAGCTCTGGAAAAAAACTAATCGAAAAACAGATCGTTTCAGGTCTTGGATTATTGCAAAAGTCTAAAAGGTAAGTGGTGTTTAGATAAACAGACCATAATTTGGGCTGAACACCCACTTAATTTGGTCGCCATTTTGTAAGAAATTACAATCATCATCGGCAAAAGTTTTGTACAGTTGTAGGTCTTACAGGAAGTTTGAAAGAACTTTTTTGGTAAAAAAATTGATTTTGGTCAGACAACTTTTTGTCTTAAAGATGAATACAAAAAGACAAAAATTCAAAATGGAAAAAATATTTGCTAGCAGATATCCTTAAGGCGCGTCCACACTATGACTATACCGACTTAGTGTGGACGCCGCGATCGGCCTTCCTCCTTACCGAATTCGAACCGAATGAAATGGATCCGTATGCCGGTCGGCACAGTGTGGACGCACCTTTATGTCTTATTAGCTAAATTTTTCCTACTTTCAACGGAACGATAAAAATTACTTTTACTTTTACGGCTGCACTCGCCAAAATGGCGCCCAAATGATGGACTGAAGATTTACATTATTGAAGGGCTTAAAAGTCACAACGTTCCGTTCTGTCCCTCACATCGAAGGACAAGTTAGTTAGTTTGACTTTTATTTCAAAACGATTTTTACAATTTAAAGCTTAATCTAAAGTCATACTGGGTTTGGCCTTTGGCCGTCTACCAGACCACCTTTACTATCTTTATCCAAAAAAGGAAGTGACTCAAACCATTTGTAAATTTCTTTTGTTTTGTCCAAAGTTTTTTATTTAGTGTTAGTTTAGTTAGCTATCTGTGCTTCATTGACATCAACTAGCTACACGAAAGAACAACTTCTTCTTACCACTTCGACCACCCACTGTTGATAGACAACAACTCAACACATTCATCTCTCTAGACCTAGACTCTAGTACTTCAAATCTTAACCGACAAAAAAAGTTTCGACCAGAGAACAAAGTGTCTACTTCAGTTGGATTCTGTTTTGGTACCCAATCTCTTGAAATCGAGTACGATTCAAGTCGAATAGAAAATTGAACTTCTCTGTACTAAATTATATCGTGCACCTGGCACATAATTTATTCAATAAAGTGTCGTTTATCTAAGTCTCTTTTCTTTTTTTTTTGCTATTTTTTTACTCTCAAACCTTTGTGTTGTTTTCGTTTTACCTCGTCCCTCACTCAGCCAAAGAGTCTATATAGCTAGTCTGAATTAGTTAGTTTTTCCTTCGTCTCTCCCCGTTTTTTTAGTTTTACATATAAAAGTATATTAGTTCGTGTGTATATCTAACTGGCTTCGTTCTGGGTGACGTTGTTGGGTTCTCTTTCAATTTAGGAAGCAATCGATTTATTTTGTAGGACGTATTAGACTGAAAACAAACACTGTGTCTGTGTGTGTGTGTATTGAAATCCTATTGGAATTTGTTTAGGATATACGCCTGTAAGTAGATTCTAGCTTGAGATAAAAATAGATATGTATTTGTATACCAACATATCTAACAGAGCTTTCTATTTAAAGTCGTTTGTGTGGGAAATAGTGCATTGGTAATTCTGTTCAAAATCCTCAATTCAAAATACCATTTGACATTTTGAATGAAAATTTTCGAGTTGTTGTTGTTGTGTGGTTGTGCTGTAAGAAAACGGCCTTTTTCGTCGTAAATTCAATAGAGAGAGAGAGAAAAGGACTTTGCATGAATGAAATTTGAATAAGTTTTTGCGAGAAACCAGAAGGTCATTGAAGAATGCGAGGATTTGTTAAGTGAATTTATTGATGAAATATTTCTTGAAATACTTTTGTGGTAGATGCTGCGGCGAACGGTAGGAGGAATGGGTTATGGGAACCTTATTTTGTATTGAGTATATCAAAAGAACTCAATTTGTATACGCTTGTTTGTGCTTCATATTTGATGCGTGAATTTGCATTTTGCCAAGGATATTCAAAAAGGATATACATTTATGCCATGCCAATGTCTGATGCCTGTGACTGTGTAGTATATGAACAGGTAGGTATACGAACGCAAGAATATTTCGTTTTTACGTAACGATTTCATTTTTTTGTGAAACTGCGGGGGACTATAGCTTGTTCGCGTGGGTTGAAAATTGAATATAATGAAATGTGAGTGTATGCACAGTGGTGGATAAATTGTGTTATACACAGGGATTTATCATTTATTTGCCTCTTTGGTTATATTGCATGAAATGATATTAGGTTGCTTTGAAATTTCAAATATTCTTATCGGGAAACATGAAGAAAGAGGGAAGAAAAGTGTGGAATTGTCATCATGACAGGCATGCTATGATTGAGACTGATATGAATGATTTGTGACGAATTTTTTGTGTCAATAGTCTAATGCGAGTGTTGAATCGAAAATTTATTAAATCCTTTTCCACTGCATTCGAAATTGTTTTGAGAGACTATTTTAGACATAGTCTTAAAGTAGGATTGTTCAACTTCCGTCGGTTAGGAAAAGTTCTTGTTTTTTTATTTAAGACGGAAACGAGTGAAGAAGAAAAGGAGTGGTGAATAGTGTCAAAAAACAACCTGTTGAAAAGATTGCGCTAACTGATTCACCGGGGACACATTTTAAAAGTATGGGTATATACTCAAAAAAAAAAAAAAAATTGATTTTGTTCTTTCGAACTATGTATTCTATCAGCTTAGACAAAATTTCAAATCAAGGGCTTGTTTTTAGGAAAAAAAAACTTCATTGAAGAAGTCAGTAATAAACTGATGACATTAGGCTAATAAACCTTTTTGACATCGCTTATTGAACATTAGGTTCATTAACCTTTTGCCACAACAATTGGTGTGTGTCTGATTTATGCTCATAGGCATAAGTCATTCAAATCTTTTCACTCGACGTTGAGTGTTCGTGACCTAAGGCGATAGATTTCAGAGCTCATCTATTGAGATAAATCTCTTCATTTAGAATGTTAGAATCTGAAGATGATGGGTGTTCCTGCAAACAGTTTTATTATCCATTCTTTACAATTTTAAATATATCTCGATCTCACGATAAAAATGTTTCATTCCGAATAAGTATTACTTGCATTCCTTTTATCAGGAACGTGCGTTTTCGAGAGTTAAATAAAATAAATAGGTAAATCTACGGAAAACAACACAATGTTTTCGCTCTTCAGGAGTAAATATAAAGGCGATTGCCTCACAATATAATGGTTCAGCAGCCTATCCATACCAAGGCCAATTTAACTTTTTTATAAGTAAAAATTCGAATTTCTCCAAACTATGAAGCTGCTTCATTCACTAGCATTTCCACAGACATTATATATGACTTTTATAACTTTAATTAAATGAAATCTAAGTTCAAAAACAATAAAAGCTGTCGCTGCACAGTGATTGAGGATAGGGAATACAACAAATACCTACTGTTTCAAGCTCTCAAGTAGTACAATTGTTGTTAGTATTGATTCTTTAGTTACATTGGAGGTGTAAGTTATGGTGTCATTGATAAAGATATGTACTCAGGTATCCTGGCATGAATTTGATTTCGTTTTGAAACCATTATTATTTTTAATATCAATTATTTTAATCATCTCCAGAATAAATCTAATGCATTGTGAGCGAAAAAATATCTCATCTTGTCGTTTTCAGTTGATTTCCAATTAATGAAACCCTACAAATGTTTTCTTTCTTTCAAGATCATCTTTTTCTTCCCTTTTCGACATTACGACCATCGCAATCCCGAAGGTATAACAGCTCTAACATTTATCTTCTTCACTAATGGTCAACCGCGTTTACCACACAATGCCTCGGCAGGCCTCCCAGTTTTAAAAAATTGCATGATTTCGTTGCAGCAGGAGGAGAACCAAGCTTGGCGATTTCTGTTTACTGAAAAAAAGAAAAATAATAAAAGATTTCTGTTTACTTCCATCTAGCGAAACCCCACAAATGTTTTTTTCATTCAAGATCTTCTTTTTCGTCTTTTTGACGTTACAAGCAATTTCGAAGGAATCATAGATCCAAAATGTATCTTCCACATACAAGTGATTCACTTGTGGGTTAAGACACTCAGAATGCCTCAACAAGCCTCCCGGTTTCAAATTGTTGCATTTCTGAGGCCAACCAAACGAAGCTTTCGTTGCATATGTATGAACCAGGAAGGTTACCAAGCTTGGCGATTAATCTTTTATTCCATATAATATAACCCTACAAATACTTATATTAAATCGACCTTACGAGCATCACTATCTGTAGATGTCATGTCGTAGCGTTTTTCTGTACCAAGAGTCTTTCAGTCTAGCCTTTTTTCCTTCGCGATCATATTTGAACGTTGCTTTATATCACCTTCTTGGGGTTCTCTGGATCTCTCCTTTGAACGTGATAATAATATCTGAGCCGGTCTTGGTGTATTTTTTCCAAAAATAATAAATAAAACAATGCAAACTCATTTGGGAGTATAATGCAGGACAGCTAAAATAAGTCTTGGTTTATCTTCCTGGCTCGTTATCATGATATCAAGAAATATCAGAACTCAGAAACTCAGCATCTTCTATGATGACTACAGGTATTCTGCACAACATGATTTTGTATTTAACTTAATATTTATAGCCTTCTAAGCATTATCGATCAGGAGATTTTGTGTTAACGTTTTTCTTTTTAATTCATATTCATACAGCAAAATTTCTCCAAGGAACAGAAAACATAAAGTCACGCCTTCAGAGTTTGAAAAATTAAACAGATGCTAATAACTTCTAATAGACGTTTCATTGATTTTTGTCTATGCTTTTGGCAGCAAGATTAGTTTTGCGAATTAAAGCAATGAATTTGAAACAAATGCTAAATAAAGTAGGTAATGGAAATTGGTCCAATTTTTTTTTCGTCAAAACTCTTACTGAAAAAATGATTACTTTGGAGGCTGAACCCATGATCGAAAATGTGCAAGCCAAAATCCAAGACAAAGAAGGGTCTTTGCCGAAAACCCACTTAAAGATGGTCGTACCTTGTCCAACTAAAACATTCAACAGCAGTCAATCATTCATTTGGTGCTCCGTCTTCGTGATGGTATTTTTCAGTCATTTCTTCCAATTTTGAAATAAAAGTACAACAGCAACAAGATGATTTGCTGCAAATTCTGCCCACAAATTACCCTAAAAAAAGTGTGAACACACGAACAATCTCCGACCACAGCAAGAGTTGAAGTAGACGAATGCTTCGATGTGTCTCGTATCGCAAATGTGTCCTTTTTGTCTATGATTGTCTAGAAATTATGAAATTCTACAAGTTTCTTTTTGTTTTGTTAAATAAAATTGTCTTGTTTTATGAGGTACTCGAACCTTTTCAAATTATCACAATAGCTTCTATTGCTATCTCTCCCTCGCTTAGAATTCCCAGTCCAATTGGCATCAGAATATCCACCAAATTGCCTACAGAATACCAGATCTGCCATAAGCCTTATCGATATCAATATAAAATGAAATTAAAAAAGAGAGGCGATCTAATACGCCACCAAAAAGTTCTGGAAGAAATCAGCTCACGTCTATGGTCAACGTGACTTTCTAAAGTTAGTGTGAAGCAGATGAGGGGCTCTTCCTCTTAGAGACCACGATGAAGCAGATATAAGTGTGAAGCAGATGAGGGAAAGAACTGTGGTCCCTTAGAGACAACGATGATCGTTATCTCAAAAAAGAAAGAAGAAGCAGGAAAGAAGCAGAACAGAGTTCGATAAGCCCATCGACCTTGTTCAATTCTCTTAACCATAAATTGTGAGGAGCGAACGGTCGAATAAAGAAGTCCCTCTTTTGACAGAGTAATCATTTATGGAGGACTTTTTGATTTCTTGCTAAAAGCCATATGAGAATAAGAAAGTATTCGCAATTACTGTGCGATAACGCCAATTTCCTTATGCCCTCGATTGCTTACTTAAATCACCTTATTTCCATCAGTCCTTTTCCTTATTGGCTTTCCCAAAGTCAGCAGCATCTAAAAACAAACACCGTTCAATTCAATTAAAATCTTACGGTGCGAACTCCATCACCCCAAAGACAATCCTTAAACCAATTTTCTTCTTTTCATTACTGGTCTTGCATTTTTTTTTTTTTTTGTCAAAAGAGAAACTACCAACTCCGTTCTGGGTGCGGCTGCTGCGGCATCAGCAAAGAAAAACAAATAAGAAACGGCAGCAAAACGCGGTAACAAAACAAAATCCATGACATTATCTCATGCAATGCACTTATCCTCTTATATCCTGCGATTCTGTCGCTTGTGGTTAAAGGATACTTTATAAAGAGGTTAGCTTGTATGAAAAACATTTACCACACACCAACCACGGTACAGCATTTAAAGCTAAGCTTTATTTATTTGAAGCCATAAATAATTCTTAACGAAGACTTTTCGGTTAAGCGAAAATTTATTGTTTCTTTTTTTCGTCTTTTGAGCGAGCCGGTCCATGTATATGGAGAAACAACAACGAAATTTTTAATAGAAACTGCAGAAGCCGAACGCTCTGCTCTTTACCAAGAACAAGTAGAGTACTACACACACATGCTCCATGCTCCAACCTCCAACTTCACTCAGCTCAATCAGTGTGTTCTGAAAAAGAATGGTCGTATAACAAGAGAAGTGGAAGGGGGGACTGCTAAAAACATTGTTTACGTTATCATAGCCATTGTTTTTGCCTGTTGACGAGAGAGGGAAAAAATTGGAAAAAAGATCTGAAAATACACACCCATAAAAGCATAAAAGAAACAGAAGGGAAGTTTAGCTGTTAACTCAAAAAAAAAAAAGAAGAAAAAAATGTGCAGACATTGAACAATATCCCAGATAACAACACACAGTGGGTTGTGTTCCGATTCTTAGTTGATTAATATATCCTAAAACACAAAGCCCAAAAAGGTCCTTATCTGAACCCGAAAATATGCATTCCCAATATCTATTATAACAATCCTTGTGTTTTTTGGAAAGGATAAAAATATTTTATGTCCAACTCGAATAAAGGCAGTCATTTCATCATTATTCATAGCTTTGGGTAGGAGCAATTTCTCTTTGTTTGACTCGAGGAAGATGTTTTTATTACTTTTTTAGCAGTTCATTATTTTATTACAGGTCTTAGAGATACTTACCCAACAAAGCTGAAGGTTTTTCTGATTCAAGTATACAAATACAAGGCCGTTAAACATTTTTTTTTGGCCGGCTTAGTCCCTAAGGCTCTAGGGTCTCTATTTTATGTAGGTATGTTTCTTCTCTAATTTTTTTTAGATAGGTGCCTAAACCTTCTTTGTTTCGATTATAGCAACTCGTTGCCAAAGTACATTGGTTGAGCCTCTACTTCACCCAAACCTGTAACTGCAACTCGAGGGTCTTTCTCAAACCAACTGGTTGTGCAAACTACCGCCAGTCTTTAAGTCTAGCATCATTAAACGGGTAAATGAAACAAAATTTAATAAAAATGCTTTAAAATCCTTACAACTGAATTGAGATCAAAACTAAACGAGTAAAGTGGGTGGATGGAGCTTCTGTCATTCTGTGCAAAAAGTTGTTTAATATTATTTTTGAAAGACGATTAACAAGAAAGAAAATTGAAACCCACACGCAAAAACCACAGAGTCCTCAAGAGGATGAAACCACAAATATTTTATGTTCTGATACACCCTTTGTCGAATTTTATTTACACTCTTGGCTTTTCACTTGGTTAGGGGTTGTATCCTAAAGTAGGATACGAAAAGGATTTCCATGTTATATACATACCCTGTCATTAAGATATCATCAATCAAATTTCAATCACAATTTGTGGCAAGGGAATGAAATAGCGAAATATACAAAAGGAAATGGCAGATCAGAATTTTCTTATTCTTTGAAAGTTGAGAGCTTTGTGGTCATATATAAGGATCGATATAAGAGTGGGATAGTGTAGATACAGAAGACTGTTTAAAACCAACTTGAACTTTTAATGGGAAACGCCTTTAAGTTTTATACTCGTATAAATGTTGGTTAATTGATAGTCAGGATAAAGGGTCTATGTTATAAATGTTTCTTTGATCCTAATACCTGATACACTTGACCATCTGCCTTAAATTATTAGTGAAGAATGCTTGATGAATTAAACTTCGGTCTAGCACTTAAATCTTTGGCTATACTGTCAAGAAAAGGAACGTTTAGGTAATTCAGATGATTTACGAACTCTGGAAATTTAGATTTTCTTAAAATCCTCTTGGGTGTTAGTAATCAAGAATTCACCCTTAATCGTTAGGATCCTTACGCGGGAATCAAAAATAAATAAATAAACAGAACGTTAAGAGTAAAAAAAAGTAGAATGGCCGAACAAACCTCGAGATTGTTTGAGAAAACGCATAGCAGTTGTAATGTAATTAATATCACAAATCCAACATTTAATGCTTCCGAGATTCGAACCTCAAACGTAATAAGCCATGAAAAAGAGCTGCTGAGAACCACATCACAATTTAAGAGTAAAAAGTTGAATTCAAAGCGGTGGCGATATATGGTGTTATGTTAAGGCAGTTGGTGGCTCAGATAACATGTTAATTATTGGTTTGTACACAGGATTGGTGGCGGGTTACATTGCAAGGTAATGCATGCCTTTACTCCCCCTATGGACGTGTGAAAGGCAGTTAAGTAGTTCCAATCAAATTTTATGAGCGGAAAACACTTATGAATCATCTAGAGCCACATGTGAAGCTACTAGGTACTAATTGAATGAATTTATCTCTTGATCGAAAGGTCGTGATAGCTCGTACACACATTGCACAGTTTTGGAAGTTCTGTCAAATGTTAACACAGTGGCGCGATGCGACGTCTAGCTAAAAAGAGAACCATAGGCAGTGAAGATCTTCCTGGCTATCATCTTCACAACTGCTTTAACAACAGCTACTTTCCCACGAAATGAAAAACGGCCAAGATAGTGGCGATCCCGAAGAAAGGCGATCTAAGGCTCATCGAAAACTACAGGCCCATTTCCCTCCTCAACAATCTAAGTAAACTCCTGGAGGAGCTAATACTTAGAAAGTTGAAAAAGTTCTGCAGGGATAATAACATCATCCCAAACATGCAGCTTGGCTTCTGGGAAAAGCACTAACCCTGCATTCGCTGATGAAGCTGCACAATGACGTCGCCGAAGACCTTAACAGCCATCGTATCACCTTCGCATGCTTTTTGGATGTCGAAAAAGCATTTGACAGTGTTTGGATTGAGGCACTCATCCATAAGTTAATCTTCTAAACTTTTCAGCTCCATTAATACATCAGAACAGGAGTCGCTCAAGGATCAAAACTAGGACCATTCCTCTTCAATATCATGATGTCGGACCAACCTACCAGAAAGGATTGCGAAAACCTGCTTCACGCCTATTACTCTCTAACATATAGCACATCTTCATCACCAACCATAGCTGCCCGGAGAGTGGATACTCACATCCACAAACTATATTCCTATTATAGTAAGTGGGGTATCAAGATCAACTCAGCTAAGTCAGAGCTCGTCTGGTTCAGAAAGCCAGGAGGAAGAGGCCGTTGTTCTGCTGGTAACTGCAGATCCACATCCATTGATCTACCCGATGGAACCAGACTGGCAGCCCAAAGAAACGCGAAGTATTTGGGCATCAATTTCAACGAGGTGCTTAGATTCAACCCGCACTCACAAGCCGTACTGAAGAAGGCCAACTTTATTTCCACCGACCCTTTGCTGAGGAGAAGGACAGGACTAAGTCAGCCAACAAAATTACTGATGTACAAGCAGCTGCTCAGACCTGTCATCAACTACGGAAGCACAGTTTGCTTCAGCATCTCGAAGACCGCGATGAAGGATCTCCTCATTTTCGAAGAGATTCTGAGACTCTGCACCGGCCTCACTTTCAATCACCAGCGCCAGAGACATTACAGTAACCAATATCTGTACGAAAAAGGCAAAATGACGCCCTTGGACCAAAACGTCCTATCGACAGTATTGAAAACGGCTTCAAGTATCAACAACCACCCAAATCCGCTGGTTAGAAGGATGACTACTAAGGACCGACACCCTAAGCCAAGATACCTAAGCGTGTTGCTCGCTTTGGGCGAAGAAGCAATGCCAGCCAACGACGAAGCCACCAGCTTCTATATATTTCCGTGGCTAGTGCCAAATCAATTTAAAAGAATTAAGAATTTTTCCAATATTTTTGACTTTGCCACGAAAAAGAATATAGCAGGCTTCACTCAAAACTGCCCCTTTAATGAAACTCAACTAAAACGTTTCTACCTCAGAAAAAAAATTGAGGGTGTTTAAGGAAAAGGGGGAGGGGTGTGGTACGAGTTGATTCTCTATATTACCTATTCTGCGCTAACAATAAACCTGTTCCAGCGAATAAGAGCCAATTCCATTTCATGTAGCCTTGAAAGCTTATGTTTCTATCAAACCCTCTCACTGGTCGTACTTTGAAATGCACGACTTTTGTATCTCAGACGAAGTTAATTAGTTAAAACCTAAGGAAGAGATCAAGTAGGGAGCATCAATAAAATCAGGTTAAAGCTGGTGGAGAAGGGTTCAGAATTGCAAAAGCTGAATACGATGTTCGTATGAAGGTAGATTAAAATGAGCTTCCAAAGGCGAAGGAAAACCCTTCAGAGGAAAGCGTATAGATTTGTGTTGTATGGCCTCAAACTAAACTTAAGAAGCGTATTTGAGATGATCCGAACAGGCTCAGCTTTGCTGAATGACTGATGCTGTTATTGGTCTATTGGAAGATGTCTCTGATAAGAATGGTTGCACTGGCGATTTTTTGCTTTTAGAAGATAAATAAATAGAGTGGCGCAATAGAGCGAAGGACAATACCCGTGAAAAACTGTTTTGCTTCAAACCAAGAGCCGCCATGCCAGCCATTACTCCGCTGGTCCCAATCTAAGTCTGAAGAAATGATATTGTCAAGTTAACGAAGCTCCCCGACTAGAAATTTTAGTCTGAGACATATCCCAATCCGATCCCAATTGGAAAAAGTTGACTAAGATTTTTTATTTTTACTTTGAGGGTTCCACCATTGGCCCTACTACGGTCCCAATCAAGAAAAATTGACTAAGATTTTTAATTTTTAGTTTGGGGCATCCAACTTCCGCCCCACTTCGATCACAATCGGGGAAAATTGACCTTAATTTTTACTATTTATTGAAACTTTGACACGAAAAACAAACAGCAAAATGAAAACCGATTTGAGAAGTCCTCTTCTATGTGCCTTCGATTGATAATTGGATCAGTCCAAAAGGTCCTGTTTTGTAGGATGTAGACAGACCAAACAATTGGTTCTCATAAAGTTGATAAATAAGCTAAAGCTAAGCAATGCTTTCAACTTGTTGCCGTTGCCACCGAACACTATTCCCTTACCAATCATTGACATGTGTTGAGTCCCCATTTCCCCCAAATAGTAACTTTAGAAAATCATTTAGCCAAATCAATCGGAGGTACTCAACACATCTGGCAACTTCTGTCAACAGTCACAAAATTCAATAACAATTCTCTCAAAATTAGATTTTCCAAGAAAGACCTTCAAAATAATATTATGCTTAACAATCTTCTTCTTCCGCCGCCAAAAATCACAGTGAAAATTGAAAATAATTAAATTAATTCGAAAATGCTATTCCCCTTTTCAATGGTGCCAAATTTGACTTCTGGAATCGTCATCGAAATTCAAAATCAGTTAATTGAGCTTAAGAGAATAATAAGCGAGGAGATTATAACTCCCTGTAGCAATGCGACGTATTTAACCTGAATTATTAATTTTCGAATAGCATACTATTAATTGATGATTCTGTAGTAAAAGTTTTGACTTTAAATTATAATTGTCGAATAGGGGGCTTACAACGAAAGTTCTCACTCACAGAAGTCCTTAGACCCCCCTTCTGCTGAATTAAGCAACCACGTTGGCGGTTAACATTTAATTCCACCCCCTCTTTGAAAGACTTCATTATGCAAAAGTTAAGCGACGAGGAATGTTTGAATGTTTTTTTTTCCAGAAAATTTCGCTTATTAATAAGCGGATTTAAAAGTTGAGTAGGAACAACTTTGCAATAACCTTACAAATCCAAGACAATGGAAAACAGTATAGTAGCTCTACCTACCTCATTCAGTTTTGTTGAAATTCAAACAACAACAGTCCGAAATCTCTGCAGACATTTGAGTAGGTCTGTGCTGTGGATGGTAAAGGCATAAAAGTTACCAAGGTTTCGACCATGTACTCTTATATACTTTACATGGTAGCTGCGATGCTAATGATGAAGAACTGTTAAACTTCTGAGCTTATTCTAAGAAAATTTATGCAAAAAGTTCAAAAAGTTCTTTGGAGTATTCAACCTTAATCGTCATTAATAAGCAACCGAAGAACATCCAGCTCAACAATAAAACAGCAGCAGTAGCTGATGTCGCAGTTCGTCATCACTCTCACCAATGGGAGAGAAACCAGGATAGGCACTATAGCAGGCAATGTTTTGTGTGTGGCTGTGGCTGTCGCTGTGGCTGAGGCTGTGTCCCGCTGAGAGAAACTTTTCTTGAATACGAAAGTTATTATTACTCTGCTCTTAAGATTCTTTGCTAATAATAATTTTCCCATTTTCTCTATAGAAAAAGAAATTGAAATTCGTTCTAGGAGTTGTTGTTTTTTTCTTTTCTTTTTTTTTTTGTGACCAATACGAGTAACTGCTTTTGGTAGTCGGACGTCCTCATCTTATGCCGGCTCTCATTTTGATATTCAAGAAAAGTAGTTTTGAATAATCCCCATGATGACTTAGTTTGTCTTTACTTTATATCCCACAACCAACTTTGACTGGAGGATTGCTGTTTGTGAAGGGCTGGCTGTAGCCTAGCTATGTGGGTCTTGACTAAGAATATAAACCCCTTCAGGATTTCGTGTAATGCTTAATGACAGTGGTTGGTAGTTTTCTGTCATCTAAGAATCTAATCAAAATTCATTTGCGAGACATAAATTTTTGTATGAGAAGTTTCTGGTGTTCATCAGAGTTTTCCAAAGAAACCTCTTCAATGATCAAAACGCTTTTCGGGCTTTAGGATCGTAAGCTGTAAATGAAATAATTAAAACTTTTTATGAGTGATTGTTTGTTGTTTTGAATTGAATTTTAGTGGAAATGTTGATGCTGATGCATACTAAACTTTACTAAAAATACGAGTGTTTGGGTTGAAAGAAAAGAAAGTTTTTGCTTATGATCTGAATTACTATTTTTTTACTTTTTAGAGTTCACACCTTGTGTTTACCGAAGCAACTACAAGTCAATGTTTGAAAACAGTGAAAAATAATCCAGACAAGGTTCCAGGCAAAAGAGTCATCGCGCTCTTCGTAAAAAAAGAACTTAAAAGACGCCTAAGTCACGGTTCCTGGTTTTAGAGTCTTCGAAGCAACAGCTGTAGCTATAGAAGCCGAAAATAATTCCTCACTGGTTGCCTACAGTATCAACAACAAATACAGCGTCAACAGAAGAGATATTAATCACGACGTTTATATTTTCAGCACCATCACTACCCAACATACGTATGGACTCATAGGATGAGATTTTAATGCGCGACACCCACGATGGCATGACATAACTTCAACTGATGCGGGAAACACCCTGGTCAACTGGCTCGATGAAGACACCGAAAACCATTCATTCACCGTGGTATCCCAGCCCAAGCTGACCTTCCCCAAAATACCACCCAAGCTGAACTTCTTTCTGGTAACCTCAAATGTTATAAACATCATCCCCGTAGTACCTACAGAACTTCACAAGCAAAACATTGACATCGGATTCAGACCACGAAGCTGTAAAACTTTGCATCAACTTTAAAGGTCGATGCTCACAATCAGTGTCACGACAGGTAAAGAGACATCAACTAGAGCCCCTTCAATATCGAAGAGACATTTGTATTGCCAGAAGAAAACAAAGACCTCAAGAACGACGAAATCGATGAGGCTATTGAAGCAATGGAGACCGAGGACATCCAGGGATATATATCAGCACCTCAGAGAAGGTATTGAGCAGCTGTACGAACACTGCAAAGGATTCGGCAAAAGGGACTGGAATAGGCTCTGAAAAGATTGATAAGAAGACTGTAAGCCTGGACCTATCACCAACATCATCGGGAAAAGACCAAAAACGGCCGACAAAATTAGCACCCGACAATGAAAAGTTAGGACAAAGCAGATGCATTCGCCGAATTTTTTTAAGGAAAAGGTGGCCAAAGCCACCCAACAATACAGGGTTTATCGAAAGAGTTGAAGCAACTCGATAACAGACGGATAGCCAAATCATGTTATTCAACGATGATAACCAGCAAGTGATCCGGTAGCTGCAGAAAGCTTCACAAATCCATCCGGACCTGGTATGATCAACAACTGCATAATAAGAAAGTTCCCAAGTCCTGATGCTATTTCAGGCATCATTCTTATATTTCGCATTGATGGAAGACAGCAACAACATCAATATGCTGAGAGGAATAATTCATCGGAGACTAAATGCTTCCTGTGACCATATCAACATCCTCCCAAGTATGCAATTCGGGTTTCGGGAGAAATACCCTTCACCCGAATTTAAGATTTTTAGAAGGACGTCATCAGAATTCTGTGGTACGCGTGACGTTATGGTTAGCATGTCTGCTTGTAACCTCACAAGGCATGATTGTGAGAAATGCGCTCTGTTGCGCCACTCGATTTTAAATTAGTCATCAGGACTTTGAAAGACAACCAGGTTGCCAAGAGCTGATTCACATGTTAACTTTTCTTAGCTTTTCAGGCACATTAATCAAAAAAGTACTAAGTTCTCTCAATTGCAGGTCATTCATCAATCAACAGCCAATCGACAACCAAATGTAGCAGAGCAGGAGTAGCGCAAGGGTAGAAGTTTGGTCCGTATGTCTACAACAACTTCACTTCAGAAGAGTCTCAGCCAAACAACGCCAAGATCTTGCTCTATGCAGATGATTCTTTCATCTATGCAACTTCGATATAGCCAGCAATTGCAACCCGAAGAGTCGGGGATCACCATCAAAGTCAATTCGTCAAAATCCAAATTAGCCTGTTTCACGGGACCCATTAGACGTCGAAGCACAAGATCAATCGCAAACTGCCACCAAACAACCATTCAACTATCAGATAGAACACAGTTGAAAACGAAAACTAAAATCAAATACCTCAGCTTAAACACTGAAGAAAGATTACAGGTCAACACACACGCAACAGCAGTTCTCAAAAGGGCAAGCTATGCTTTCCACCTAGTACACCTCATGTTGAGGAGAAGGAACGGACTTAGCCAGAGGACTAATGGCGCTTTCCATTGGTTTCTCCCGGGGAAGCACTCATTTTAAAAACCAATGGAACACCTAAAATTCATTTTGCTCAACTTAACGTGTTGGCTTTGTGTGAGTGAAACACCAATAGCACATAAAAAATACTTCCTGTGGAAACTTTTCTTTTTGACATTTGGGTAACATGTATTAGTATTTCTTGAGTCTATTTTCACTTCAAATCGAGAAGCGGCTGCCACTCCTCAGAACCATGAAAAGCGATCTTTTTGCACCAAAATGGAACGGTTTGAGAATGCTCCTGGACACTGCCGCACGGTTCTTTTCGTTCAATGGAAAGCGGCATAAAGAACTTGTTGTTAAAGTGCAGCCGCTTAATCAGATGGCTTGGAGTGGTTTTCTTTCTTATGCAAAATTCTCATTTTTGTCTTCGTTGACCCGTAGTTTTATAAATAAGCATCAGTTCCTTATCACTTCCTACCACGAATACATTTTTTCGATGCTATTGTTTATTTTTTGGGTGGTGCTTTTAAATGGTTCAAGTTTTGGTTGTAAGCCAGTTCCTTGAGACTGCAGGTCTCCCTAGTTCCTTAGCAGCATGATATTGACAAATCCAATTGACTCGTCTAGACATATGTTTACCCAGCAACAATCAACACCTAAGGTATTACGCGAGATAACCAGATAACTGTATTTTCCATGTTCAATGCAGTTAAGAAGCACAGGTCACAAAAGCCGAATGAACCTTGTATTGAAAAGAGCCTATAATAAGCATCGTGGCAAAAAGTTGTAGTTCAACCCTTTATACACAGGGGCACTCAATCATAATACACTTACTATCTGTAACTAACTCAACCTACAAACTTAGTCCATAAACAGTGTTCAAATTAGTTTCTCCAATTAGGCGTAATGTGAAGGTTTAGCAACGAATAGCAAAGTCACAACCTACACAAGACCATCAGAATTACAACAAATGCTCAAAGCATTAAAAAATAGGGACTTATCTATAATTCATATTTACAGTGGCAAAAAGGAACAATAGTAGAAAAAATCATGATCGCAACACTTTGCAGAAGTTGCAACAGTGCTCAAATGAAATAGCCAGTTGCATTCCTCCCCAGAAACAATTTAACTGCAACACACGCCTCGCTAGGAATGCTCACCAGTTTTACCTTGAGCCCAACTTCGGACGTACAGTCAAGTATAGCGATTCGTAATTCAATCGCACCACCCGAATGTGGAATGCTTTACCTGGCTCTGTACTTCCCCTGCATTCCGATTTGCAAAGATTCAAAAGTAACGTACATCGGTGTCTCCTACTAAATCCTCTCCTATTTTCCTAAAGGCTAAGTCGATGTATAGTCATCAATTATGCTTTTAGCCTAATTTCATTGCCATTCTTATTTACCAAGACCTGATTGATGGTTTCGGGCATTAGGATATATCTCACGAATTGCTTGAATGAAATTGGTGTAAGGTGCTGGAAACGCTTCCATATTGTTGGCATGACATCGGTCCTTCATGGTTCCCCACGAAAAAAGTCGGATGCGATTTGTGGAACGTTTTCACGTATACCGCCAGATCGAGTAGATTTGGAGTGTTCCAAGCGTTTCAATTTGACAGCGACAAGTCGCTTTCGCAGATCAGTCTGGGCAAGAGAAATCAACATTGAAGGGCTTCAAAAAATGGAAGGAGGGTCGTTCATCTTCCGCTATTACCAATGAGGTGCAGTAGAAGCAGAACTTAATACCTCAGCCTAATCTCCTTTTTGAATTGTAAGAAAGAAAAATCCACTTTGAATGGATCTAAGTATCAAGCAATGGAGAGAAAGCAGCACACATATTAAATTCAACTTAAGCCATTTTCCCCCCATTCATTTTTAACGTCTTAACCATGCCTTCACGCCTTGCACTTCTGTCACACCTTATGCAAATCACTCTGAGTAAAGGCGAAATAAATTTTTGAATACATTTTTATTAGATGATTTTTAGTCGAAACCAGTTCAGTCACACAACATGTTTGCTACCATAGATTTCTATGTTACACGCTTCCATTTGCATGCGACTGTTGTAAGTTTTCCTGGAATGGTCCTGACAGACACGCTTCCTTCGTGACGGTGACGTACTACGACTACCTACTCTTTGACTGCCTCTTATTCCTCTCTCTCTCTGAATTATTTGCTCCTCGATTTCACAAAACGAAGAGGAGTGTTGTAGAACGTTGTAGTCTTGCAAACCCAGCCGGCGGCGAGGCGTATACATCTTTGGCAACAGGATAAAAATGTGCAAAACACTTGCTAAGCTCTTCATACAGTGTATATACCGTTTGCTGGCAAAGCACGTGTGCACAATGCACGCCATAGAACGTTGTGTAGTAAAGCAAACAAATAAATTATTCCTTATTTTGGTATTTTGCTGGTTCAACGGTTTGAAATTTATGGTTTTGAACAAACCCCTTGAACCTCACCATTCACCAACCCCAACCCATGATGCGACTTTGCGAGAGCTAAACATATTTATTTGAAAATTGCATTGCTGTGTGTAAGCCGGTCTAACTAAAATTTATGCTCTCTCATCGAAACGCTATGGCTGGGCTGCTTTCCTCCACACACCGGGGAATTAGATTTTTGGAAAATGCTTTTCCAAAAATGGTCTTCAGAGTTGAGACTGAACAGTTTTGTTGGTTAAATGCTTTGCTAGGGCTGAGGTCTTATCGCATCACTGTTTGTGGTTTGTTTGTCGGTCATGATGTTCTTTCGTTGGTGATTGTGGTGAACTTTGAATAAAACACAAGCTGCATATTAGAAATTATAGCTTAAACCTGTTTAAGCGGAATTTAATTTTAAGTTAAAACCAATTTCCTTAGCTTAACTCTTTGTTGTTAGTCGCGCACATACTTCTTCGGACATTTTATAAGGTTTGGTTTCATCATAGCCCATTTGGCGTTGCAATAATTTGAAGCAATGTGCAATAACGTTGCATTATGGCGTGTTTAATGGCCGGCACACGTTTTGAAATAAGAAAAGGAAACTACACACAAAAAAAGGATATTAATGTGCTGTAAATCATACGGATATTGGGTCTGTTGGGAGAGAGAGACTGTAATGGCCTTAATTCGTTTCGTTTCTTAGATGAACTGCATATAAACGCAGCACCACACCGCACCGCAATGAAAATTAAGTTTGCAAAATGCTTTCACGATCTGCTGAAACTCTAGACTTTACAAGTCAGCATTTGGGCGCGTAGGTATAGCTGAAGTGTGCTGAAAGCAAACGTGAAAAGAATTAGTTCTGGCTGGCACAAGAGAGCAATTTGGCATTCTTGTTGAGAATATGAATTTATTACAGGTATTTTTCACAAAAAAATATGTTGCTTTGCAAAATATTGTAGAGCGAGGTTAAGCTAGGTCTTGAATAAATTTTGAAATATTTCCTTTCGAGGTTTTTTGTTGGGTGTTTTTCTATCTTCTTTTTTTTTTTTGGTTGGATGATGAATGCATTGTAGACAGTAATGGCTTTTGTAGAAGAGGATTCACATTTGCTGATGCTGATGAATGAAAAAAATTGGTGGTAATTTTATCCTTTGCTCCAGGGCTGGAGTTTTTATAAACTTATTTCAACTTGAACATTTATTTCAAAGAACATGTGGGATTCCATTATAACTTTTACAAGGGTTTTGTGAATTCATGTGTGTTGTGTGGACGTCACTTAAGCTCTACAGTAGCTTTAGTTAGTGCATTGGCATACAACTTTTTTATTTGGATAAAAGTTTAATCCTACTCGGAAGCGAAATTGGTACTTTTTGTCCGTTTTGTAACATAAACAAATAAATAAAAGCTTTCATTACTCTTTTGTCACTCCAAACACACATCATTTTTCGATAGATTCCACCGAATCACTTAGTAACGGTTTATGATAAAAAAGGACTTACTGCTGTTGCGTTGTTGGTCGACCAAAATTCATTTTTCTCGATAATTAACTTCCACAGCTTAATTGATAAAGAAGAGTTTATTAGAATAGATTTCATTAACACGGTCGTGAGAGCGATGGTGGTGGACATGTTGTATATTGTGAAGGAACTTTTTCATTCTGTCAAGCTGCTGTAAATAGTTCTTCAAGAAAATTGACATTCAATTTTTTTTTTTAAACAGGTAGCTTATGCTTGTACCTAAACCTAAATTGAAGGTTCATTGTAATACCTTCCCTTTTCTGCTCTTAAAAAACTATTTAACCTGACTTAAAAATAGGGTGTTCTTGAGGCCTATTTCTCGCGGAAGCTGATTATATACAACTGGAGGAAAAAATTTTTCTCGCAGCCCTTATAAACTACTGATAACATGCCACACAAGAAAGACATACCGTCTGTGTCTTTGCAATTACGAGGAAGGAGCCGATGACCCTAAAATGTGAAGTAAAAATGTTCAATCCTGTGGAAAGCAAGGAAAAGCTTGTTAGGAAATTGTTTTTGACGAATGAAGTAGACGATGTCCTTAACGAGCTTGATTAAATAAAAACTTTTTCGAGAAAAATTCAATTTCCGTTAAAAAAAGAGAAATAAGCAATTAAGGAAAAGAAAAGAACAGCTCTCGCTATCAAGTCCTTTTCCGATCGAGTCTCTTAGAACCTCTTAAGGAGTCCTATGCCGCCAGCAGCAAGTATAGTGAACCAGTGGCAGCACAGCCAGTCAACCATCAGAGATGCCGCCTCTGAAGTGCTGGGTTTCACACGGCCACCACAACGAAACCCCTGGTTTGACGACGAATGCCGGCAAGCACATGCACCTAAACAGGAAGCATACGAAGCGGCGCTGCACAAAAAGATTAGAACTGCTTACGAGCTCTACAAGCAGAAGAGGAGAGACCAACACCGGATTCTTAAACGGAAAAAAAGGGAGCATGAGAAGCGCGCGATCGAGGAGATGGAAGGGTGCCACAGCAGGAATGAGGTTCGGAAGTTTTACCAAAAGGTAAAGAATCGGGCCATAAGCCACGAGTCGAAGCCTGCAAAGACGATCACGGGAACATTGTGGTGGAATGCTGAGGATATGGAAAGCCCACTTTTTCAAGCTCTATAACGGCCATGATGAACCCAATTCCGCTGTTAGAGAGAAAGAACCATTCGATTTAGGCGACATAGACCAACAGGAGTATGCACCAGCTCATTTGCAAAACATGGTCGGAAGAAAGCATGCCCGATGAATGGAACCTCAGCATTGTTTCCCCGGTCCTCAAGAAAGGAGACCCATCATCATCATCACATCGCGTACAAGATCCTCTCTGCCGTATTGTGTGATCGTCTGAAGCCCTTCGTCAACAACCTGATAGGTCCTTATCAGTACGGCTTTCCACCATAGATCAAATCTTCATACTACGGCAGATCTTAAAAAAAACAGGACTTCAAATCGATGCCTACCACCTTTTTATCGATTTAAAGGACGCGTATGACAGCATCTATAGAGAGGAGTTATATAGAGCCATGCCTAGTTTTGGCATCCCTACCAAACTTGTCCGATTGTGTAGGATGACGATGGAGAACGCACGCTGCTCCATAGGGTCGGAAAAGATCTCACCGATACATTCCATGTCAAAAAAGGTTTTAGGCAAGGCGATGCACTGTCATGCGACTTCTTTAACATCGTTCTTGAAAGAATAGTGCAAAACTCCTACGTCAACACAAGAGGCACAATCTTTCAAAGGTCCGTTCAATTGCTCGGATATGCCGACGATATTGACATAATTGGAAGAACGCAGCGTGATGTCAATGGCGCGTTTATGAGCATTGAGACGGAAGAGAAGAAGTTAAGTGGTAAATGAGGGCAAGACCAAGTATATGCTGTCATCAAAAAAGGTCACCCTACACCGAGGTCTTAGACAGAACTTCACGATAGACAGCTATAACTTTGAGGTAGTTAAGGACTTTGCCTACCTAGGCGCCGGTATTAATTCAGACAACGACACCAGCGCTGAAATCAAACGAAGAATAACTCTTGCCAATCGCTGTTTCTTCGGACTAAGAAGGCAATTGAGTAGTAAAGTCCTCTCTCGAGCAACTAAAGTGTCCCTGTATAAGACACTTATCATCCCAGTTCTACATGGCGCAGAGGCATGGACCTTGTCAAAGGTAGATAAGAAACGCTTTAGCATGCATCTTCGGGTGATTTTTGGTTCCATCTGCGTAGAAGGAGAGTGGAGAAGAAGATTTAAAGACCAGGCTGTACAGCGACACTAACCCTGTCAAACGAGCCAAGGTCCAGCGGCTTAGATGCCTGGGTCATGTAGAGCGAACACCAACGCTACGGCAAGGAAAGTCTTTGAATCCAATCCCGAGGGACGGCGCAGTAGAGGAAGACCGCGACTCAAGTGGCGCACGCAAGTAGGAGAGGACCTTAACCAACTTGGCATGGAAAACTGGAGGCAGCTGGCTAGGGACCGAGCTGGCTGGAACAGCATGTTGGTTGAGGCCCTAGTCCAACCCGGACTGTAGCGCCACCTTAAGTAAGTAAGCTCTCGCTGCCCCTTTCAAGCTAAAAGCACGAAGGCATATCGATCCACATTCCATAGCACGACTTCTCCTGTCTTTCGAGCTATAAATTTTTTTTCCACTCTCCCATGAGAGCTTACATCTCCCGATTCCATTGCAAAGCCTACTTTGTCCTTTTGCATAATAGAGTCTCTAAATCCTTCGAGCTGCATTCGGCTGTCTTTCTATTTTTCACATCTTTTTCTTGACATGGTTGGAACTAAGCTCTCCATAGTACATATTTATTTTTGCCACTGGCTGTAATGACCAGCATTGGCTTTGTGAACTTTGAATCGGTACAAGTGTTTAGTACTATTGATGTTGCCTTACTAGAGGCTCTTCCTTATTTTCATAAAATTTTATGGTAGGTGTTCTGAAGCTGATATATTACATTCTGTAAGCTTCTTTTGGGCCTTTTCCATCTATACTTGATTTTTTTCCAATAGACTCTGATACAATTTAGAGACCGACGCGCAACTTCCTAGTCTTATATCCTTCATCCTAAACATCAATCGGAAAGCTAGAACAATTAGATTTCCCGATGATCCTAAGGAATTGGTAGAAAGAAAGAAAAAAATGTTTTGTTCACCTCACCGTGAACTTCTCTGTAAGACAAGTCTTCTCACTAGTTTCTACATCACATTACAATGGTTCCCATTCAAATGCTAACCTCCAACCAATGCCACTCGAATCGATTTAATTTATCAAAATTCACTTTATTTGTTTGACCCGTTTAAAGAAAATCAGCATTCAATACCACAAACTTCCAATTCCCAATATTTCGACCAAAATACTCTTAAATCTCCCTCCGATTGCCTCTCTCTCCAATTGAATATTTCAATCTAACACTGTCAATTGTTTTTCGCTTTTATCAGCACTTCAGCATTGTCTTATGTTCAAACATTATCAACTTTCTGAGCCATGCCATCGATTTGATTTGACGTACGAAGAAGATATTCTCCTCTGCTTCTTTCCTAAGAAGAAGGATCCACATAAACCACTTTTGCTTGTATCCCCCAATGCACTTATAGTGATTCCAAACCAATACGATGCGTTACCAAACAAATTTTGCAGACAGACAAAAAAAAAAGAGAGAGAGTGAGGGAGAGAAGAAAAAAAAATATATATTCACAATACTTAGGAAGAAAGAAGAAACTTTCGCCTCTGCCCCAAGTGTGTGACAAGCACTACAGAGCTAAGCTACCCTTAAAGTACCATCTTCAGTTTGTAAGTAAATTACCATACGATTTACATCCTTAGAATGTCAAGTACTTTCCGAGCAAAGTTACTCGCCTGCTGTTGCTACTAGGTTGCATATAAGCACATGCATTCAGTATACCTACCTACCACAAATAGCAGGTTCCTTGCCCGAAGGTAAGAAGCATGAGTACGAGAAGAACTGCTGCTCAGCCGGAATTGGTAATGGCAATGGCAAAGAAGAGGGAGTTCCAGTGTTAGGATGTATTTTAAATTCCAACCATATAGGGGCAATTTATTAAATCACTCAAGAAAACATACGTGGGCACAGTTGGGAAAAGGGGTTTTCTCAGCTTAGAACTGTTACTAGTCTTCCTGCTGAATGCATCATGACTGACACCACAGACATATAGGTAAACACATACATCACTCTTGTATACCCATCACCCAACAAGAGTATAGCGCCCAAGTGGTTTCATGATGTTAGGTCTGGTGAGGTCTCTCAATATGCAGCTAAGGCGAAGGATTTGTGTATTCCTTGTTGGTTTGCCTCATACCGCACATATATCTTCTATACTCTTATGCAACATAGCGAGATTCTGGCAGAACTTAAGTCATATAAGATAGATGGCCTGTTTACCTTCGGCAGGATATGCATCATCATCGTCGTCGTTGTTATTCACGTTGCATTTTATATTAAACTGATGATGCAAGAAGTGCGTTAACATTAGGCATGATTTTGTTGTGAGTGACGTAGATGCACAATGCAATTTGAAAATTGAGGAAATTGTGAAAATCAAGGGAATGGGAGGAAGGATACTCGAAATCATAAATGCAAATTTATCTTTGGTTGAAGTTCAAATACTTGATTGTGATCCAAGAGGATTGTGTGATTTTTTTCGAAATTCTCTAAGAAACAGCTGTTGCGAATTATCAAATATGCATTTCACTGAAGTGCACTTAATTAATCCACTTCAACTAATGAATGAACGAATGAAGGAAAGAGAAGGAAATGAGTCCATGAATCAAAGAATCAATGACACAATGAGTCATTGAACCAGTGAATCAGTGAGTCAGTAAATCAGTGGATCAGTGAACCAGTGAATTAGTGTATAAGTAAATCAGTGGATCAGTGGATCGGTGAATCAGTGAATCAGTGAATCAGTGAATCAGTGAATCAGTGAATCGGTGAATCAGTGAATCAGTGAATCAGTGAATCAATGAGTGAGTCAGTGAGTTAGTGAAATAATGAATGAACGAATCGATGAGCCGATGAATCAATAAGTCCACGAATCAATGGGATTAGGAATCAAAGAAACGACAATAAAAACAAAGAAATGATTGTATCAATAAAAAAAATGAATGAATGAAAGAAAACCTTGCGAAGGGTGACACGACTCCATATGCAACCGTTACATTTCCTGAAAGAGCTCCACATGCATTAGCCTTGAGAACAATGACATCAAGGAAGCTGAAAGTCAATACCAGTGAGTCAAATATGTTCAGCCTCAGTGCACTGCCCACAATCTATTGAAAAAGGCTGAGATCCGAGAATTTTGCTGGGTACAGAACCGAATTTTTTCAGAGTGTACATCTCCACAACGATGGAATTCAACTGCTGTGTGGATTTTTTTTTTTTTGCATATGAGAGAATTTGACGTGTAGTCTTTGTACATCTCATCTCGTAGTTCCAGTTGTGTGGTGGTTAACTGGTCTATCTATTACGTGGAAGGTTTGATGTTCGAATCGAAAAAACATCAAGGAAAAAATGTTTTTCAACGGGTATCGCCTTTTGTGACGAATTGGCATAGTCTCTTCATGCCATGAAATGAACTTTCGCGTCAAAAGTTTGTTCGTCCCTTCTATTCTTCCACAGAAATGGTTGATAGAAATGTGCTACGAAAACGATAAACGAAAAAAAAACTCAACCAGAAGCAAAAGTAACAGTTGATGAATCATACTCATTAACATTTAGTTTACTTAGTTATGCACTTATGCAGCATGCTGTTGCCCTGCGAACACTTTCTGGATGAAGAAATCGATGTCGATCATTAAAAAAATCTACCAAAGGAAAAAACGGAATGCAGATGCTGAATAAATTAGTATGGAAATAAGTTCGTTTTATTCGCCTTCCACTTGAATGTCATTTCGTTTACGAATTCATTGTGAAGAATAACGAAAAACTTTGTTTCGCTTCAGCAGCATCAAAGGCAACTGTTGTGCACTTAAACAAAGAAGCTAAGCCCTTAGTTTCTACTGCCAAAATTACAATACATGGCCGATGTTCAACAAGCTTCAGAAGACAGTGCACCAACTTACTCGAGTAGGACGCTGTCGAGATAAGAGAGTTGATATTAAAGAAAAGAAGAGCTCGAAGAAAATGGCAAAGTACTAGATTACCAGACGAAAAAACAGCGTTTAACCATCTAAGCAACGAACTGAAAACCCATATCTACGAATTCAAAAATGATTCATAAAGTAGATTCCAGAAAAATTTAACGACTGATGGTTCAACCGATTATTCACTCTGGAAAGCAGCTAAGCGCCTGAAAAGACCGCAGTTACAAAACCCGCCAATTAAATCTCTAAACGGGAATTGGATCGGAAATCCGAAAGAAAAAGCTAACCTGTTTGCAGAACATCTTGCGAATGTTTTAAGCCATTCCCAGCAAATACATCTGAAGCAGCTTATAGTTTATTGATAAAGTTGATGAAGTTGACATACCAATTGTCACACTCAAAGAAATAAAAAGTATGTGTCGAAATCAACTATCAAACAAAAAATCACCTGGGTACGATCTTACAACTGCTCAGGTTATGAAAGAAATGCCATCAAAAGCCTTCATAAAACTCCTATTCATAATAAATGCATGCCTAAGGACCCAATATGTCCCACATCATTGGAAAATTGCTGAAGTAATTGTTATACCAAAGCAAGGTAAGCCACCAACAGAAATAACGTCTTACAGACCAATATCGCTTATACCAATAATGGCAAAAGTCTTTGAAAAATTTCTACTGAAAAGACTATTGAACAAAGTCATAGAAGAAAGAAATCTAATCCCAAATCATCAGTTTGGATTTAGAAATAAACATTCCACGATAGACCAAGTTCATAGAATAACGGATGCAGTTGAAAAAGCATTAGAAGAAAAATAAGTATGTTCGGCTATATTTTTAGATGTTGCTCAAGCATTCGACAAGGTATGGCATGAGGGGCTAGAGTACAAACTGCAAAGGGACCTACCCAGGCAGTACTACGACATACTAAAATCTTATATCTCAAACCGGCTCTTCAGAGTACGGTATGATCAAGAATATTCAAAGCTAAGTAAAATACAAGCCGGTGTTCCACAAGGAAGCGTCCTAGGACCTACCCTGTATATACTATATACAAGGGATATTCGAGTGGATAACAACACCATTATGGTTAATTCTGCAGATGATACTTCAATTTTGGCATCCAGTAAGTGCGTCGTCAAGGCTGTTGAGAAATTGCAAAATGCCGTCGACGCCGTTAGTGATTGGGCCAAAAACTAGCGTATCAAGCTCAATGTAGCTAAATCTGCACATATAAACTTTACAAATAAAAAGTTAAGCTACGTTCAAATATTCATCAACAATCAAGCTGTACCTTACGCCAATACGTCAAAATACCTTGGGATGAATTTGGATGCAAAGCTAAATAGACCAGGGTCGATAATTTTTAAAATGGTCAAACAAGAAAAAAAATTATAGTAGAATGAAACCTTTTAAAAAATGTAGAGAATAAACCAAAAAAAAAAGGAAAAATAAATTACGGGCGATCTGAGGTCGGGAAGGGGGCGGGGGGCGTATTTAAGGGTAAAAAACGGATAATCTCGATTTCCGGTAAAACTGCCAGTCTTAGGAAAAAAAGTTTAATAGCAAAGTTGTAGGTATTAAAAAGATCTACAACTTTTGTAAAGACACTTTTTTCACATAACCTCAAAATGTATGTGAAAAATTCGAATAACTGAGTTTTTGGTTTTTTATTTTTATCTTTTGCAAAAAAACTTATTTTTTCACGAAATTTGGTGAAAACATACCTTTGTAAATTCCAAACATACAGTAATTTTTTTGATGTAAAATATTTATTTTTTCACCTTATTTTGACAAAATTTTGAAAAATTACCCTAACTTTCAATCGAAAAATCTCACGTCAAAATATCGGCTTTTTTAAAAAAATTGGTGTGTTTCTTATTTGTTGAAATCTCTACTTTCAGATGGTTAAAAAAAAATTTACACTACTATGGTAAATGTTCTCAGAAAATGCAAATAATGAAAATAGCCCAAATCCAAATTTTTTTTTTTTTTTTTAAATTCAAAATTTACACATTAATTACTAGAAAAACGTAAGATTTCATGTTATATCGACAAACAAAAAAATTGCTCCTCGAAATATACTACTATCTTACGTTTTTCTAGTAATTAATGTGTAAATTTTGAATTTAAAAAAAAAAAAAAAAAATTGGATTTGGGCTATTTTCATTATTTGCATTTTCTGAGAACATTTACCATAGTAGTGTAAATTTTTTTTTAACCATCTGAAAGTAGAGATTTCAACAAATAAGAAACACACCAATTTTTTTAAAAAAGCCGATATTTTGACGTGAGATTTTTCGATTGAAAGTTAGGGTAATTTTTCAAAATTTTGTCAAAATAAGGTGAAAAAATAAATATTTTACATCAAAAAAATTACTGTATGTTTGGAATATACAAAGGTATGTTTTCACCAAATTTCGTGAAAAAATAAGTTTTTTTTGCAAAAGATAAAAATAAAAAACCAAAAACTCAGTTATTCGAATTTTTCACATACATTTTGAGGTTATGTGAAAAAAGTGTCTTTACAAAAGTTGTAGATCTTTTTAATACCTACAACTTTGCCATTTAACCTTTTTTCCTAAGACTTGCAGTTTTACCGGAAATCGAGATTAACCGTTTTTTACCCTTAAATACGCCCCCCCGCCCCCTTCCCGACCTCAGATCGCCCGTAATTTATTTTTTCCTTTTTTTTTGGTTTATTTTCTACCTCTTACAACTTGTTTCGTTCTACTATAATTTTTTTTTGTTTCAAAAATTATCGACCCTGGTCTAAAAATGGAAAGAGCATAACAAAAAGAAAAGGGAAGAGCTCAACTTGAAATATAGACAAATGTGCTGGTGACTCAGTAGAAATTATGACTTATCTGTCGAAAATAATGCTTTATAAACAAGTACTTAGACCTGTTTGGACCTATAGAATCCAGTTATGGGGCTATACAAAGAAAACAAATACTGAAATCATCCAGAAGTTTCAAAACAAAGTCCATTGTGAAAAAGTAAATGCACCATGGTATATAAGAAACAGCGACCTACATCGTGACATACAAATAGAAATGGTTACAGAAGTTGTAAGAAAACATGCTGTATCACACAATCAGCGACCGCATAGTCATATCAACTCTGAAATGCAGTCCGTATTAAACACGAGAGGCAATATTATTATTAATTAAAAGTTCAAGTTTCCCCAAAAGCGATTATATTCTTGAGAAAGAAAAATCGATCGTTCATAGATTGGTTCTGATTACGAGGAGTTTTTAGTGAGGTGAGAATCCCACACTACTTGGTGTCGAATACTGCCGAGTGTCTTGAAGGTTTCTTTCTGATAAAAAAAAAAAACAAATTATCAACTGTAAACCTGCTCAAGACATAACGAACACATATAGAAGTTATGTTGTGCACTTCCTTCCGACAATACTTTTCCAACACTATTATTCTCTTGTTTATACATGAAGTAAAAGCTGTTCAAAAGGGTTTCAACCATTTTCTATCGAAATTTCAATTAATACATTCGTTAGCTTTGTCACAATTTACTTCTGAGAAAACCAACATATTAAAAGTGGTTTCTAGCACAATTCGCACTGTAGCTTTGAGGAAACTAGCAGTATAGCATTTGATTCACCTCTTATGGCAATGCCGTTCAATACGAAGTGATGTTTTAAGATTCTGAACAGTAATAATATTTATTTTCAATAAATCAAACATATAAAAATTAGAACAATTTGATAACAATAAAATAAACAAAGTATTTAAAAACAAAGTATCAAATCTCAAATTTCAACACCCCCACTAGATTTTTATACTTTTATGCCAATAAGAGTACAACAGTTGTTATGTTTTGTAGCAGGGAGTCCTTTGGTTAGAACATCAGCAGGCATCTCTTCAGTTTTCAAATATAATACTTCTAATTTACTTTCTTCTATAAGATCTCGAATGAAATGATGCCTTATATCGATGTGCTTTGAACGTGCGTGATAAACGTTGTTTTTAGATATGTTTATTGCACTCTTGTTATCGCATTGCAATATAAGTTGTTGATTCCAATGAATTAGTTCTTGCAATAAAGATTGAAGCCAAAGTGCTTCTTGAGATGTTGAGGCTAAAGCCATATACTCAGCCTCTGTGGTGGAGAGAGCGACAGTAGGTTGTTTCTTTGAATTCCACGAAATAGGTCCTCCTTGGTATTTAAAGAGATAACCTGTAGTTGATTTTCTGTCATCTGAGTCACTAGCCCAGTCAGCATCCGAAAATCCTTCTAAACGTCCTTCAATGTCTCGAGTGTATTCTAGCTTGTAGTTTATTGTTCCTTTAATGTAACGGAAAAGTCGTTTAACCGCTATCCAGTGAGATTTTGAAGGATTATTATTAAATCTTGATAAAGCCCCCACTGCAAAGGATAAATCTGGGCGACTTACTTGTGCTGCATATAAAATACTTCCAATAGCTTCTTGATATGGAACAGTTTTCATGTAGTCAGTTTCGTCTTTGCTTTGTTGATGTGTTTCTTTTATGAGCTTTTGGTTAATATCTAAGGGTGTGGATACCGGATTACAATCCTCCATATTAAATCGCTTGAGAATATTCTTTAAGTATGTCCGTTGGTCTATCCATAACTTTCCCTTTTCTCGATCGCGAGTTATTTGCATACCAAGCACAAATTTAGCTTCTCCAAAATCTTTCATCTCGAATGATTTAGCCAAATTTTCTTTGATAATTCTTTTTTCATCTTTGTTGTTTGTAAAAATCAGTATGTCGTCTACGTAAATAGCGACGAAAGTCTTATCTGTGCTGTTTGTCTTGTAATAAATACACGGATCGGTTTTGGATTGTTTAAGTCCAATTTTCTTTAAAGTTTCATCCAATTTCTTATTCCAAACTCTGCTAGCTTGTTTGAGGCCGTACAGTGATTTCTTGAGTTTACATACTTTATTTTGAACATTATCAAAACCTTCAGGAAGATTCATGTAAATCTCTTCGTTAAGTTCACTTTGCAGGAAAGCAGTCACAACATCCATTTGATCGATATCCAAATCATATCGTACAGCCAAACTTAAAAGTACCCTTATGGACGTGTACCTTACGACGGGAGAAAATGTTTCTTGATAATCGATCCCTTGACGTTGCGAATACCCCTTAACGACCAATCTAGCTTTATATTTTTCGACATTACCACTTGCATCTTTTTTCGTCTTGAATGTCCATTTGGAATTTATGGCTTTCTTTCCTTTCGGTAATGAAACTATTTCCCAAGTGTCATTTTTCAAAAGAGCTGTATATTCATCGTTCATTGCTTTTTTCCAGTCAGACATATGTTCGCTCTTCATTGCCTCAGCGACTGTCTTTGGATCTTCATTGTCGTTAGCCATGTACGATAGGTAACCGTATCTTTCAGGTGGGTTTCTTATTCTTGTTGATCGTCTTATTCCTCTGTCAGATATGATTCCTTCTGAAGATTCTTCAACAATGAAATCATCTTGGGCATCCAAAAAGCTGTTTTCACTTGCCGCTTCGTCACTTATTTCGATTGGTATTTCATTGTTTGAGTCCGCTGATGAAATTTCGTCTTCATTCCCCACTGAATCATATCCTGTAAAAATATCACAATAAGATGTATCGTTTGTCTCACCATCCTTTGGAAAAATTTGCTCATGGAAAACTGCATCTCGACTTATTACGACTTCTTTTTTCTTTACATCGTAGAAGCGATATGATTTTGAGTGTGTGCAGTATCCGACAAAAATTACTTCTTTTCCCTTGGCATCGAGTTTCTTCCGCTTTTCTTTTGGAATGTGAATAACTGCTTGACAACCGAAAACCTTAAGATGGTGCAGATTCACTCTTCTTCCACTCCAGATTTCTTCAGGTGTTTTTTCTTTTGTACCTTTGCAAGGTGTTCTGTTTGTTAAATAAACGGCCGTATTTGCAGCTTCGGCCCAAAATCGTTTGTGTAAACCAGACTCGATGAGAAGACAACGTGCTTTTTCGATTATGGTTCTATTCATTCTCTCTGCCAACCCGTTTTGTTGTGGAGAATATGGAACCGTTGTTTGATGTTGAATACCTGCATCCGCTAGAATTTTCTTCATCTTAAAATTACAATATTCCTTTCCATTGTCACTTCTAATGGCTTTTATTTTGTTACCAGTCTGATTTTCTACAAAATTTTTGAACTCGAGGAACTTTTCCGCTACCTCATTCTTGCTTTTAATGAAAAACGCAAAGACTTTTCTTGAAAAATCATCGATGAATAAAAGCATGTACTTTGAACCTCCAATTGATTTTTGTTCAATCGGACCACAGAGATCTGTATGTATCAGTTCTAAAATTGATTCTGCCCTGTTACCAATTGAGTTAAAAGGCTGGCGTGCCATTTTACCTTTGATACATGTGATGCAATTGATTTTTGAGCTATCGCAATCAATATTCTGCACCACTTTCGGAATCATAGCTTGTGTGGTTTCGATACTTGGATGTCCAACACGCTTGTGCCAAAGTTCAAAGTGTGAAGTTACATTTTTTGTAAAATATGCACTTTGGTTGTGTGGTCTGTTGAGCTGGAACATATTGTTCACCAAGCTTGCAGTTGCAACAACATTACCCCTTTGGTCTTTTACTAAACATCCATTCTTGGAAAAAATCATTGAAAAACCCTTCTGAACAATTTTCGAGACAGATAAGAGATTAATGCATAAGTCAGGAACGTGAAGGACTTCTAAAAATTCAACCTCACTTTCTTTGAATTTTCCAATAGATATCTTCATATCAACTCTACCTATACCTTGGACTTGCATTTTTGAATTATTTGCAACAATTACCTCAGAATTAAGATTTTCCATCTTACTTGAAAAGCATGCACTATTTGAGCACATGTGAGCTGACGCTCCCGAGTCGAAATACCATTCTTCTTTTTCAAGAGCCGAGACAGAAAAACATCCTAACATCGCATTCTTCTTTTCTTGAAGGTTCTTATTCTTTTTTGGACATTTAGCAGCAATATGGCCAAATTCGTTGCAGTTGTAACATTTAGGACCCTTAAAGTTCTTATTCCCAAAGTTTTTCTTGTTCTTGCCAACAAAAGCAGTATCTTGACTTGAATCCAGATTAATGTCTTGAAGAATTTTGGTTTTAATACTGTCTCCTGTAATAAGAATCCCAGAGCTTTGGATTCCCATTATCATTGGCTTGTATTCTTCGGGAAGACCAGCTAGAAGCATTGATCCTATCCATTCTTCATCTAGGTTAAGACCAACAGACCTGAGCTTGTATGATGTATTTAACACATCGTTAACGTACGCATCTACGGTAGAAAAATCTTTCAATTTTGTAGAACAAAACTTTTGGATGAGCCCAACTCTCCTCACAAGACCAGAATCTTGAAAAATTTTCTGAAGAGAATCCCAAATCTCCTTAGCGCTTTTGCAATGTCTTATATGAGGATAAATGGATGTTTCAACAAGCAATATAAGCTCCGATTTTGCGTTTAAGAGCTTCGTTGCATCCTTCTCCGTCTCACTACCTTCAGAAACAGCCGTCCAAAGTCCTTTCATTTGGAAATAAGCTTCAACGGAAAATTTCCAGTCTTCGAAGTTTTCGCTTCCCCGAAGCTTTTCAATACTGAATTTCGTTTCAGACATCTTTTCCCAATACAAATTTCCTTATTATTTTGTATTTAGTTCGTGATAAGGCCCATAACCTGATGTTTTAAGATTCTGAACAGTAATAATATTTATTTTCAATAAATCAAACATATAAAAATTAGAACAATTTGATAACAATAAAATAAACAAAGTATTTAAAAACAAAGTATCAAATCTCAAATTTCAACACGAAGATCCTTCGTCAAAAATCTATGGTCAACTCTCTATCAGCTGACTCTAGAATGTGAAAAGGATTGTTATCGTATCTTATCTGATCGTATCTTCTCTGATGGTTATAAAATCAACTATGGACTGGCATTGTTGCGATGACAAACCACTGCATGGTCATTAGGCTCTTACGCATCCGTCTTCCAAGCTTAGACGAACGCTATCCAAATGGCTACGATCTACGTTTCGAACAACGGCTTGCATTTGTATCTGAAAAGACACACAAGCTCTGTATGAGGATCTATACTCAACGCTATTACTACTTCCACTGATCCAGGAATGCCAGACATCTCTCTTGCGGTCAGTCGTAGGAAAAATTCTTTGAGTTTCTTTTGGGTTTCAGGCCATTACGCATAACTTGAAAAGAAATCGTAGATGAACGGAAAACTGCCCGAGATTCTTTCCTTGCATAAAGAATCTCAGGCAGTATCCTCAGAACCTGAAACCAGCGCTTGGTCTGCCGGGTGGAACTTTATGCACTGACATTTGGCTTTAATCATCCAAAAGTTTTGCCTTGTAGGACGCATGTAAATGCCTCATTTGCATAAAAAACGTATATTTTCATCACAATCTTCTCATCGATTATAACCATGAATAAAAAGGCCGTATACCAAAGCGTCCCTGAAGCAAATCTAACGTAATACCAATTTTCGCTTCATAATAAAACACGCTTTATGAAAGCACAGTCATCGGCCATTCCCTACTCTCTCCAGGTCTTAAGCCGCATAAGCTGTAATTTCGTCTCAATAATTCCACCTAAAGTAGGTACAAACTTTCAAAACAAAATCAAACTTTCATCAAATCCCGCAAAATTCACAAGCTTCGGTTGTTTTGCAAAACCAAAGCCGCCGTGTACAAGCTTACAGCAAACCTCAATGTCTTTTCTGTGAATAGCTTCTATGATTCCTGAAAATACATGCCATGACTCTGCACTCTGTACTTCTTATTAATTACATGGTACTATGATGCCAGTGATTTTGCCCAAAGGATAAACTTCCATGTGCTGGTATACAAACAAACAAGAAAGTCCCAGCAAAAGTCTCTCTTCCCGTACCGTAGAAGAAGGGATTCATTTGAGATATTTCACTCACACCGAAGTTGGCTGGCTGAAAGTAGCCGTTTGATATGAAAATGCAATATTTGAATATGGAAGGAATCACCAAGGAGTTTTAATGAAATCGTTTGTGTCACTTTCAGGAGTCAACAGCATGCATACAAATCCCAAATTGAGTCATTAACACGAAAGGTAACTTTTGACAATTTGCTGTGAATCTATTCTCATTGTTTTGAGGAAAGTGAGTTTCAAAAACAAAATCAGTTCTCTCTCCCAAACCATCAGACCCATACCTTGCTGCTAACCTTTTGCCAAAATATGTGGTTGTCTTTTCAAACGAATATTTGAGCAGGAGCCTTTACTTGGTATTCTTCTTCAAGGTATGAATTTATGGCAATGGCCATGATCTCATGGGTTGAATATTTCACTTTGGTTTATTGTTGGCTAATGTCGAAATTAAATTGCATACCTCATTTTCTGCTGTAATTAAACTTAAACGACACAGATAATCGTTCCTTAAAGCGAAATAATAAAACATTTGTACGTCATCCAAGTTAAGAGGACGATAATAAAAATTATTTATGAGCTTCGGTCTTGTGGGAACTTTTTTCTTGTGTTGGTTGTTGCGGACGTCGACGTCGACGTCGACGTATCGCATGAACCAATTTGAACCCAAAGACAATCACGTTTCTCATCAGATTCCCCTTGTTGGCACATTAGTGTTCAGTAACTCGATTGTTCGTTTAATTGCCGTCTTTTAGATGAAGACGCAGAATATATTTTAGGTATAAGGAAACTTCTGGCGACTGCTTTTATGTGTCCACCAATCATTAAAATTTTATTATCTCCAAACTCGAAGGAGTAGGATTAGTTGAGTTCTTTTTGTTCCCTCTTTTATGCAAATGGTGTAAAACCCCAAAGAAAAAAAAACACCAAAAAGAAATAATGGGACAAAAGACCATGGTAAATCCTTCAAAACGATTCTTAAACCACCACTCAGGGGCAGTGCCAGAACCATAGCCATAGCCACCCTGAAAATCGTCCGGCATAAATCCGTTTTATTTGTACTTTTTGTTCAGTCAGGCTATGTTACTGAAACCACATTCGGTGGAAATGTATGCAGTATGTTTAATCTGGCCGTGCATTAAATATATCCAAAGCTATCAAGAGCACAAGACCGCTGAAGTTGAAACCAATTTAGGCAGTGAATGTGTTCACAACGTATAGGTACATAGACTATGAAAAAGCTTAAACTCGTATAGGACTCGTGCAAGCAGGGCGAAATTGGATTGGTTGGGAACAGGATTTTCTGGTCTGGTTGTTCCTAACCGCAGAGAAATCTACATTCTGATCGAAAATCGGTTTGTGTCATTGACATTTGAGCAAGCCTCAGCACCTTTAGGACGAGGACGAGGATCAAATTCACAGAAAAAAAAGGAAATTCGAGGTAACCGAGAGCAAAGGAGCAAAAGGATATTTTTGCAGACAAGGAAATGTTACTTCATTCATTCAATTGGAGTTGGCATTCCGACAAAAGTTTAATCACACACATCCTAACAGCTAACACATTAAACAAAGACAACAACAACACTGTAGCTGTAGGTTTGCATAAATAATTGTTATCTTTTGTTATTTTTGGAAGGGAGGTGGTTCAACAAGGATGTTTAACACAAGAGGACACACAAGCGCACTTGTCTTCTACAAACACACAAAATCAGTTGACGACGGACGGACGACGGAACGAAGAGCCAGGCGAACGAACACCGAACACACTCTCCCCAACCCGACCCCATCATGAACAAACAATGGAAGGCTATTTAATGACACAGCAATTAGACTTTTGCAGGTGTAGGTGAGGTCCTTTGGCAGAGAGGGTTATGCGGAAAAGAGCTGCCTGCATGTTATGATAATGATTGTGGTGGCGAAAAAAATGAACTCTTCTTTGCGCTTGGCACACTTCCCATAGAGAGCACAGGCACTTTCCCTGAATGGTAGACATTTTAATGTGGATTATTAGATGCCACTCGGAGGCAAAGACTGCCGGATTTGTTCGTTGATTGGTGAGAACCGGTTTTCGGGGGCGGAAAGAGATATGGTATTTACATGAAATTAACAACAATGAGGCAAATTAATTCTGAAAGCAGAAAGGAAAACGACCAAGGATAAGATAGCGTATGCCGTATGCTATTCCAAAGGTATAAACGGACACAAAAGTGGGCTTTTCTTATCTCGATTATCATGTTCGGGTATAATAGACTGGGGCTATTAAAAGATGGTTTTTACAGGATTTAGTTGGATAAGTGTTGAGGCAAATTACAATGTTGTGTAAAAGTGATACCTTAATAGTACGGCTATTTTCAGTTGTGTGCTCTTTTCGTTAACATGTTCTGTTTGTTCTGATTCTTTACTGAAGATTAAAATATGTAGTTCTGTAATAGCAGAGCTCACACTGTACAATTAGTTGGACAGAATTTGGCTTGAACGACCAATGCTTGACAATGTGAAGGCTCAGACGACCGTTTGACCAACTTCTTGGAAGATTTTCAAATATGGATGGAGTGGAGGAACATATGACATAAAGTTGGACGACAAGCTTGATAGTATGAACACAAACTACATCCGAAAGTCCAACTGCCATCAAATGAAGTCTGCCCAACTTCTTGTACAGTGTGAACTCGGCAATTTGGAAGTATGAATTAATTAAAGTACATCGCAAGAGTAAAAAAAAACATATTCTGAAAAAAATAACTTTCAAAGAAGGCTTCCAAATATCGGTATGGTGTCCTTGACACAATGGTTGGTTAGAACGCATGTCTGTTATGTATGCTAGATCAAAGTTCGAGTTGGAGAAACATCCTATTACCACTGCTGACGCCAAGACTACAAAGCGAGTTTTGCCTTAAGGTACGTCCATACTGAACGTTATCAATCGGCAATACTGAAGTGTGTATTGGGACATCGACCTTCCTACCAATCGGCAGCTTATTCAAGTTTGAACCAAATAAAATGAGTCCAATTGCCATTACGCTTTATGTGGCCGTTAGGAATCGGAAAAAATTAGCTCTTTTTCAATCCTCACACGTAATGGTTGAGAGAACTGGTGCGTTATGCTCCACGGCTTTCCAAAATCTGTTGTGCCAACCTTGCTGTTTTTTTAAATAGGTTTCTCTCACCTTAAAACGAAATAAGAATTTTTCTTAATACCTTTTTTTCAATCGTTAAGTTAAAAATTGGATCGCAACTCTCTCGGTTTGTCTGCTTCAAACAAAATCATCTATGGGTCTTGGCGATTTGAACTTATTGAGCTTGGATTTTCCAGATCAGTAATTTACTATTGTTGGTGGAATCGCTTTTTGTAGGAGCTGTAAGACCTGTTCTTCCTCTTTATTTTTCGTTTCTCTCGTATTGACATATTGCTTCGTATGATACTATTTTTACAATTTCTTTGACGCTTTAATTTCACTTTCAATGCAAGCTGAGCCCATTGTGATCCATTTCAGATTCTATTAAATCGTCTAACTCTTGCTGTCCACTCAAAGTACCTACTTTCATCTTAGTTTTTTTTTAAATTTTTTATTAATTTATAACGAGCAACATTCTTCTTCTTCTTTTTCGGCGTTACGGGCATCGCGATCTCGAAGGGATAACTTCACACTTGTGATCCGCTCGTGGTATACGCTACGTTGACCTCAGAATCAACATCGGCAAACCTCCTCGATGTACATCGTTCCATGTCTGAGGCCAACCAATTGCAGATTTCATTCCATTTATCTGTACGAGTATTGTTTGGGTCTGCCTTTTTCTTTATCCTTCACGATCAATTATCGTGAAGGCTGAAACCACCGTTTTGGTTGGTACTTTAACGATCTTGGACACCACACCTGCTGTCTTATGGAGCATTTTCATCTCAGTTGCTGTAAACTTATTCGTGTTTTTCTAGACACATCATCCACATCACAAGTTGGTTTACCAATGATCATAGATCGCAGATATTCAAACTTCCATTAAAATAAATATCTGGAATAGGCACGTTTAGACCTAACCTAAGGCACTCAGTTTTTCTTGGACTAATACGGGACCCACTTCCATCTAAAACTTCACAATTTCGTGTATCTCCCTTCCTTGTGTAGATACATCAATAGAAGGCAACCATCACTCCATTGCTTAGACAGACCATTTAAAAAATCGCAAGACATTGAGCGTGATGTCTCCCATCTTCTTACAAAACTCATACCGTCAGTTAAAATGCAGAACCTCGTGAGATTTTAAGCAAGTTTTGCAGGTATAACAAAGACATGTAGCAACTTCTTTTTTCTACGAAATTTTCAGGACAACATAAGTAAGTACACTGAATATCAAAAGGTGGCTCAAAAAAAATCTTTTGAATCTTTGTTGAATTTTCCGACTTCAACAAGTCCTGCATTTTAACTTACGATATGAGCCGAGTTTTATTGGGAATTTCTATATTCACTTATATTCACTTCACTTGCGAGTCTCAATAAAACGTTTTATATGACTATATTCACTTACCAAGTTCACTTTCACATAAACTCCATTTACCAACCACCCCTGTTGTTCACTTCTGCAAGTGAGTTATTTTTGTCCACTTACGCTATTCACTTATATTCACTTAAGAGTTGTTGTTTTTCCATGAGCGATGTTTTGCTTAAGTGAATATAGATTCCCAATAAAACTCGGCTATGGTATTTCGCTCTCACCTTTGCCTTTTTTGATGGACTTAACTGCTGCTATACTTAACTTCTTCGACTGTAATACCGGGTATTTCTGTCCACTTAGGTTGACCTTCTGAAAAGTGCTCTCGAGGAAACTGTTAACTCAAAAGGTTATCTGTGCAGCATTTTATCGTCATCCAAAGAAGCTGTTCTTGAACATTATTAATGAACATCGGTGGAAGAATCTCTTCAGCATTTTTCCTTCTTTAAGCTTTTACTTCGAAGATTGTTGCTTTCTTATTCAAGTTGATTTGACGAATTTTTTGAATAGCTTGGTTCATCAGCAGCCGTGCAGAAACATTTTCCAGCTCCCGATACATTCTCTACGATCCTTTGCTGGAATGTGGTACTATACAACTTATTCTTCGTTTCTTTTTTGGAACTTCTGAATCCCTCTTTCGAGGCAACCCTTTTTATCTTTATTATTTGAGGGGCATATTGGCTATGCCTTAAAAGCTAGTTTTCTCTTACTTATCATTACTTTAGCTTCAAAATTGTTCTTTGGATTGTTGGTACCTTTGGAACTCCAATGCCAATAATTTGGTTCTTTGGAAACAAGTTTGTCGCAGGCAATCCAACATACTTTGTGCTGTGCTTCCTGCAATTTGAACTGTGTTGCCTTTTTTCTTGTCCAAATCAACCCAATTGACTCTTTTTATAGCCCTAGTTGGTTCCTCCTTAATTCACCGCTTTCATAAAAAAATTCTGTTAGTAGAAAACGGTGATGCTGGGTGGCAGCTTTACCCAACATCACTTTGAAATCTTTTACCCTAAGTCTAATTGATTTGGCTACCATATGGTTGTCAATTTGGGTTTCATTTCCACCACTGCTAAAAGTGGTGTCGGCCTTGTTTGATGAACATGGTATTTAATACGATGAGGCCATGTGACTTGCACATACTAAGGATATCTTTAACAGGGTGGCTCCTGCTTGTCTAAGTAAACGACGACAAACAAAAAATCCTCTTTTACTCTTTTGAAAAATCGTTCAGTAGTTTGTGAAAATTTTGCCAAAATGCAACTTGCTCATCCTGCTCGCATCCAACTTGGAGGACAATGCATTGACAATATTCCACACCATTCTTTCTATCATCAATTTAACATCAAATTGCCGCCAGTCGAAGTCTGGCCAAGCAGCTCTTCTACAAGGATCACACCGATTCAGTTTCTACCATGATACGCTCCATAGTGGAACATCTTGTATGCTTTTGTCTATACATCCAAAAAACGAGTCCTGTTTGCTATATTCCGCCAATTCTTTTCATCATATTTTCCCCTTTGGAACTTCGACCAGTCATACTTCCATCAACGTTTCAACTCGGGACTCATAAACTTCGTCCAATTCGTCGCATTATTTTGCTAGCCCCCGGAATCCGAGTATCTCTGACCAGAGCATTTCTGTTCAGTTTGGGGTCAGTACCACTCGTAGCGATGATAGTGTAAGTATTGTCATCATTCACAATGAAACTAATCAGGAGTCTCAAAAAAATTTAAAATGCTGAAGGTACCAAAACAGAAAAGGAAGAGCTAAGCCATTACTGACGTTTTTGCAGGGCACTAGTTCCCAAAATTCAGTTCAAATGCATTCCATATGGGGCTCCTTTTACTATGATCTAAAACCATTCCTTCATCTATCAAAAAAAAAAGTTCATTCATCGGGGTTTTAATAAATATACGACCCCAGTGACCCGCTGTCGCTCTTTATAATCATAACAAACCTAATAAAGTCTATTCATGTGCACTGCTCTTCATTCTCTTAAAAACACGAGTGGGTACTCTACCCGCACCCCTCTCCAAAACTTATAACGAAGAATAACTTTTCAAAACTTGGATAAAATTTGTGTGTTAAGGTTCCACTACGTTCCGTTAATAACGTGGCAAAAACCATTTGACACTCTAAATCCAAATCTATAGATAGTTCATCTTCATTAATCTTAATCTTGAAAACTTTAAATGCCACCCAAAGCTTCCCTTAAATCACTGCCTCTATCCCTCGCTTCAGGAATATGAAAAAAAACTTCAAAACAAAAAAACAGATAGTACAAAAAAAAACATAAACAACAAGCGCAAAAAACAAAAACAGCATCGCAAAGTGTACACTGTACACATCTTTCACAGCAGCAGCGCATCCACAAAGTGTCAAGAGCCCAACATCATCCATAAAGTATCGATATAATACCAGTCTACAAGATAGCTAGAGATTAAGTAGAACGAGTGGGTTGTGTGAGTTCGAGAAGTACGAAGCAAAATCGACACATGACTTTATTTTTGTGGGTCAATTATGTCACACTTAAGTTGAACCTTAGAGCCAGAGCAGTGTATGAACCGACCCATATATACACTTCACAGTCTCTTTTCTGCCTCAAGTTGTTCTCTAGAGCAAAAACTAGTGCAAAACTTTGCTCATACTCATGCTCTTGTATGTATGTGATTGTGACACTTCAAAATTAGGTTGCCGTTGCCGGTATAGTTAGGGCGGGAATGGATATGTGTGAATGCGGATGGAGGAGAATGAGAGGTGGCAGCAGTTGTTAACAATTGTTGGCAAAAGGCAAATCCCCTAAGCAGCTTATAGGTGACGAACAATCCATAACTTAGTTCTTGAGAATGCGATACCGGATGGGGTGGCCATTTCATACTTTGCCGTCATGATTCACGACTGTGTGTGAATGTTTAGTACTGACATTCACCTTGAAAGGACACTAAGTATGCTTTAAAAGATGCCACTTCTAAGATACTTTTTTCACAGAGCGATGAGAGCTGGGGCTGGAGCTGGGGCTTTTCAATTGGAATTTGTTTGCTCTTTTTTCTTTTTAAATTTTTTTTTGTTGCACTAAAAGAACATAACTCCGCAAGTAGGACATTTTGTTGATTTATTCTCTTTGTAAGACTTAATTGTTTGAAAGTTTAATTTGGGTGGAATGAAGAGGACGACAGGAGTTGTTTATATTCCTTCAGGGTGACATGTACGAGTATACTGGCATCGAAGGCTAAGAGTGGGAAAAAATATATATATACTCGTATAATGATTTAGGCTTCGCTTGATTTAACTATCTTTAATCTTAATGTTTCAGAGACTACCTATCAGTTTCGTTATCCTTTCCTTTTTTTTATACACACAAAAAAAAGGTTTGAAGAGATGAAATAGCCATGATAAAACGCTTTGGGGCGTCATTAACAACCAAAGCCGTCCCATTCGTCGATGTCTTGTTCGCCAAATCAAGGCGTATCCTTCTTGTTATAGCTCGAGGAGTACATCCTTCTGTCACGTTTTGCTGTTTTCTTAATAGCTGACCTAGGCAAGCCTTATCAATCCGCAAAATTTTCTTCTCTTCTGCCTAGAGGCAGTCGGGCATCAACGACGATATCTTTGCATTTGACCCTCTTTTTCTCGTCTCTCCACAAACTAAATTTTAAATAGTCGCATTCAAAATGCCACTCTAAGCGACTGATAAATTTGCTCAAATTAAATTTGTAATACTACTACGTTACCATTCTGACAGTCTTCTCAACCCTCATCGTAATCGTCACTCCGACATAAATCGGTATGCTTACAAATTCATGATGAAAATGTGTAGTACGAGTTTCGAGTGTAGTAGTTGTGGGTACCTGTGAAATTTCCTCTACTGCATTATAGGAGTGGGTGGGCGATAGGCGAGATGATTATTTCTACGTCCGAACTGTACCTACACCATTGCTATCCATTTATACATCGGCATCAACATCTGCTTAAGTGACAACGATCAAGATTGAGTTTGCTGTGGTAGAGGAAAGCGAAAGATGACATAAAATATTCTGGAAAATGGTTTCAAGCAAAGATACACATCTTTATTGATGCTTTATGTATAGTTGAGCGAATGAATGGGTTTTCCAACTCAGGATTCCATTTTTTTTTTCCTTTTGTGGGATGAAATTTCAAGGGAAAGTGCGATTTTCTGTTTAAAGACCAGAGCACTGGATTGATGTTAAATTTATCAGAATGACGTAATAGTTAGACTGGCGCAGCGTATGAAAAAATCCTTCCGTGTCTGCATACGAGAACTCATCTTTTCATATACCTACAGTTGGTTGTAAGGTATAAGCATACTGTTTAAAGTCTTTAAAGGTGTTAAGATTATCTTGTTACTTTTATATTGGATTGCGGAAACTTTTCGGTCCACATCCTTTACAAGATAAGTGCCACTTAATACCTTTTTTACTTGAGTGTAATGATAAGGGTTGATAGAAATGATAAATCAGTTAAATAAACTCCGGTAAGACATGTTGAGTATGAGGTTTGATGTTGTAATAACTTGAAATGTACCTACTTTACAAATTCTTGAAGATAAGCGAACCTTTTTACGATAGAGGGTATACACATAAATCATCAGCAGTATTCATACCCAGACTGTTTTCTTAGCTGTGCATATTTTAGTGTACCTACCGACCCAGACAAGTACAAAAGAAGTATTTATAAAACCTTTTTATTTCATCTTAAGAAAATTTTAGGAAAGTTTCATAACAGCAAATTAATAATGATGAAGGTTCTGAGACGAAAAAAGTCCTTTTTTAAAGAAGAAAGATTGAAAGGAAAGTTCATATAAAAACTGTTTCAATAAACTTGCATCTAAAATCAAAGCTGAGCTACTGAAGACAGCTCTATTTTTGTTTGGATTCTCAGGTATAAGGTACGACATCACTGGGGTCTCCAAGTAAGCTGAAGTTAGTAAGGCTTCCCAAAACTTCTGCGACATGCTGCTTTGTCTGAAGCAACCATCCTGTAATATCGAGAGCTAAGGCAAGGAACACAAGGTTTAAAAAAAAATCTGTGTTATTCGTGCCTGTTTGTTTTAAACGAGACCACAAAATAATGTTTCAATTGAGTGTGCTTCATATTCGAGAATTTTAAGCGATCTTATAGCAGTCTTTTCAGCTTAAAACATTATGGTGTGACTAGAACTGGTTCGGTTAAGTGGAAATTATTCAGTCAATTCTTAAACACAGCTTGTGTTTCGTTTCAGATACAAATGCTTTTCCACATCCGGCCATTGTTGGTGACGTAGCTTGTACCCATCCATTTGTAGCCGTTGAGTAGAGCCTTAAGCACAGCCTCTCGTATCAGTTACAAATGCAAGCCGTTGTTCGAAACGTAGCTCGTAGCCATTTGGATAGCGCTCGTCTCCGCTTGGAAGAGGGATGCGTAAGAGCCTATTGACCATGCAATGGTATGTCGTCGCAACAGTGCCAGTTCATCGTTGATTTTAGAACCATCAAAGAAGATACGATTAGATAAGAAACGATAACAATCCTTTTCACATTCTAGAGTCAGCTGATGGAGAGTTGACCGTAGGTTTTTGACGCAGATTATCGCAAGGATCATCTCGTATTGTATGGCATTGCCATAAGAGGTGAATCAAATGATATACTGCGCGAGTTCCTCAAAGCTCCAGTGCGAATTAGCACTTTTAATATGTTGGTTTTCTCAGAAATAAATTGTGACAAAGTTAACGAATGTATTGCATGAAACTTTGATAGAAAATGGATGAAACCCTTTTTTAACAGTTTTTACGTCATGTGTATACAAGAGTATAATAGTGTTGGAAAAGTATTGTCGGAAGGAAGTGCACAGCATAACTTCTACATGTGTTCGTTATGTTTTAAGCAGGTTTTCAGTTGATAATTAGTTTTTTTTTTAGGAGGAAATCTCCAAAAGACACTTGGCAGTATTCGGCACGAAGCAGTGTGGGATTCTTACCTCACTGAAAACTCCTCGTAATCAGAACCAATATATGAACGATCGACATCAGATTTTTCTTTCTCAAAAGTATAATCGCTTTAGGGAAAGCTTAAACTTGTACTGCTTCCCATGACTTTTAGACCATTTGCTCGTGTGGCTTGGATCTTCTTAATCTCCAAACATTGTCTCTCGTATTTAATACGGACTCCATTTCAGAGTTGATATGAGTATGCAGTCGCTGATTGTGTGATACAGCATGTTTTCTTACAACTTCTGTAACCGTTTCTATTTGTAGGTCACGATGTAAATCGCTATTTCTTATATACCATGGTGCATTTACTATTCCACGAAGGACTTTGTTTTGAAACTTTTGGGTGATTTCAGTATTTGTTTTCTTTGTACAGCCCCATAATTGGATTCCATAGGTCCAAACAGGTCTTACTACTTGTTTATAAAGCATTATTTTATTTTCGACAGATAAGTCCGAATTTCTACCGAGTAACCAGTACATTTTTCATTACTTCAAGTTGAGCTCTTCCCTTTTCTTTTTGATATGCTCTTTCCATTTTAGCTTTGCATCCAAATTCATCTCAAGGTATTTGGCGTATTGGCGTAAGTACAGCTTGATTGTTGATGGATATTTGTACGTAGCTTAACTTTTTATTTGTAAAGTTTATATGTGCAGATTTAGCTTCATTGAGCTTGATACGCCATTTTTTGGTCCAATCACTAACGGTGTCGACGGCATTTTGCAATTTCTCAGCAGCCTTGACGACGCACTTACTGGATGCCAAAATTGCGGTATCATCTGCAAAAGTAGCCATAATGATGTTTTGTTATCCACTGGGATATCCCTTGTATATAGCAAATACAGGGTAGGTCCTAGAACGCTTCCTTGTGGAACACCGGCTTGTATATTACATAGCTTTGAATATTCTTGATCATACCGTACTCTGAAGACCCGGTTTGAGATATAAGATTTTAGTATTTTGTAGTACTGCCTGCGTACGTCCCTTTAGAGTTTGCACTCTAGCCCCTCATGCCATACCTTGTCGACTACTTGAGCAACATCTAAAAATATAGCCGAACATACTTGTTTTTCTTCTAATGCTTTTTCGACTGCATCCGTTATTCTATGAACTTGGTCTATCGTGGAATGTTTATTTCTAAATGCGAACTGAAGATTTGGGATTAGATTTCTTTCTTCTATGACTTTGCTTAGTCTTTTCAGTAGCAATTTTTCAAAGACTTTTGCCGTTATTGGTATAAGCGATATTAACGTAACTTCTGTTGGTGGCTTACCTTGCGTTTGTATTATTTTCTTCATGACTTCCAATGTGGGAGATATTGGATCCTTAGGCATGCGTTTATTATAAATTGGAGTTTTATGAAGGCTTTTGATGGCATTTCTTTCATAACCTGTGTAGTTATTAGATCGTATCCATGTGATTTTTTTTTCCATAGTTGATTTCGACACATAATTTTTATTTCTTTGAGTGTGACAATTGGTATGTCAACTTCGTCGACTTTATCAATAAACTGTAAGATGTTTTCAGATGTATTTGCTGGGAATGGCTTAAAAACATTCGCAAGATGTTCTGCAAACAGGTTGTCTTTTTCTTTCGGATTGTCGATCCAATTCCCGTTTGGAGAATGTATTGGCGGGTTTTATAACTGCGTAAGTTGCGCGCACAGTTGAATTTTACTACGATTTGTAACGATTGCGCAAAGAAAATAAACTACGCAAATACACGTAAGAAACAGCTGTTCTTAGCTACTCAAACCGTACTTTTCAATTGCTAGTTATGAAATCTCAATAGTCGACATTTAAAAGTCATGTTTGAAAACCTCTACCAGTAGAGTAGATAGGAACGAAAACAACATTTAGTGGCTAAGTATAACAATTTTCAACCCAACGGCTTTTTTTACTTACAATTTGAAATTTTTCTTATGCGTCTATGACTTCACGAGCATCGTGATCTCGAAAGGATCAAAACTCCATTCATTTGTCTCATATAGTGAACCGTCTGTTTGGAACGCATATTACAATTTGAACAGAATGGCAGTCTTTTGATGCATATCTGAAAACTATGCCCCCGCGTCGCCTCTTTCGATTCAAGGTCTAAATTGTCATTGATGTCAATGAACTAAAATTTTCAAAAATAGCATCACAAAAAGGCCTTCGCCACTAAAAACCCATCGAGGTGTTCATTTTTGCTAGTTGGTCTCAAATTACCAACATCGCCGAATTGAAACCTTATCTATATGTAGTCGAAAGTGTCCTACATACAAAATTATTACAAAATAATGTCATGAAACCTAACAACACGTAATAATACCAAACCAAACCGCAAACAGAAAATCCACACTCGAGAAAACCCCAACAACTTGGCGTTAAAATAAAATGTACATTCCCAACAAAAAAAAAAACCTATTTCACGCCATTTCATGGTGTAAACTTTTTCCAAATAAATCCGCCCACAGAAAAAAAAAATCGTATTTTTCCATCATCATTCTTCAACTGCACCATATTATAAATTATTTACATAACCCACTATCGGGATTGTGGTTTAGGGATTTTATGTTATCGCAGCTGGAGCAGTTTTAAGGCAGCATCCAGCACTACATACTACATAGCCAGTGATACCTACACTACTTGTAGCAAATTGCAAACATTTGCCCCGCGAACCTCATTTGTAATTATTTTGGCAGGTTTTAGGAGGCCGTAAAAAATAACGATTGCAACTCATAGCACTCAACATTCAAGGCTTTAAAAGCTCTAAATTCACGTTCTAAAATATAAATCAATGACTTATCCGAAATCAATGAGTCTTCGTCGGCGTGTTTAGTTTTCTTCTTTTTAGTTTCATGTATTTGTGAGGTAGATATTTCGTTTAAATTAAGGACTTTTAAAATTCGCACTAAATTGATATCTGTCATTAAACTTCCATAAAGCCTAATAGAGGTTCGCACCTCACACCTCATTTGAATCAACTCTCAAGCTTTTAAGTCCTGAAGTCTTTCTCTTAAAGTCGCATGAATAATACAACTGTTTACAAACAATCCTCACTTATAGAAAAGGTTCCTACGAGGAGCAAAAAATACCAAATCTAACCTCCTCTCCTGGAGGCAACTTATCACACAGAAGACACTCAAATGGAATAAGAGAATTTTTATTTGATCATATCTTCTAGAAGAAGAGAAGATAATTCTGCTCACGTCTGATATGTAATCGCGGAAAACGCGACGTAATTTGATCATTTTGCGAACATGCATCATTTCTTATAGACGTTTACATTAAACACACTCGGATTTTCCCTGAATGTGTGTAACTTCATGCCTTTCTTTTTGACCCATTTTATTGGCAACTTATTCGAATTGAATTTTTACTGAACGCCCATAGGATAGAAATAAATCATCTAAATTGAGAGCAAAAGTGTATACGGTATATGCCGAAATCGGTTAAGGGATCCTTCCCTCCCATGAGTGTTTCCTTCCAGAGTTGCCGCTGCTTCGCCATCATCATCGTTTGGCTTTTAAGTTGAACTGCTAAACAAAATTTATGTGAGTATATGGAGTCAGCGCGCGCGGAAACAGAATGTTCGATTTTGAGTGGGAGGTTTTAATGAAATATCAAATCTTTCAATAGCCGAAGCTATAAGCTAAAGGTCTTTCACAATTTTATTACAAGGAGCAAATGCTAAATCACCTTTTGACTGGAATGTGAAGAGTATAGCAGGGTATTTCGGACGTGCAGATGGAAAATCGTAAATCCATAAAAAGTAAATTTTATTGACACGCTTCGTGTGGTGACTTCATGCCCAGAGATATCGCCAGGACTTTCAAACCCAAGCGAATCTGTGGGGTTTATTTATGTATTTACTTTTGAACATGGAATTATCATAATATGAATTTTTTATAAATCAGAAATGATTTAAGGCCCTATGTTGCCAATCAGGAGATACTTTTATTAGAGCTTTGGATTTTTTTGTTTCCTTTGGTTTAACTTTCGATGATCGTTTTTGATGTTTGTGTGTTTGGGTCAAGGAATTATGCAAATTTGATTCTCCACAAACTTGGTTATATATTTATTTTGAGTCTATTTTCATACGCAAATTTATCAAAAGTAGAAGGAAAGTTATTCTTTGTCCAATAAAAAGAAACAAGACCTCACAAGGGTATTATATAAATGCTTTTCGTAAGTAGGTTACGACTGATAAAAAGTTATAAAAAGTTATCTCAGGTAGGTAGCTACTTACACACTCATCTAAAAGAAAAGTCTTTTCAAAGAAACAATTTAAGTGAGCAGAAAATAGAAATCTGTTGAATGTCATAGAAACAAAATACACAATTTATTAAATCGATAGTAGTGTTTTCTTTGGAAGAAATGAGTGCGAGGGCCATTAGAACATCAATATATCTGTCAATGGAACTGAACAGTGTGTTTGGCTGAATAGCGACTATGCCACCGTCTCATTGATTTTATTGAATGCCAGCAATCAAGTTGATGGCTGAAATAGGGAAGAGTCCTGTCATGTTAAGTTGTGAATGTCAAATTCGTTTTGATTTTAGGATTTTTCCAAATTCAATGTGAATATGTTGGTAAATGATTTTTTGGGAGTGCGACTAGAAAGGTAAGTCGTGGCAGCGCTATCGACAGGGCTTTAGACGTCACGAAAATTGAGATGTATGAAAACTCGTTGTCGTTCTTGTCGCGTCACTATGGGTACTCTCATATATATCGCTATGTAAACACAATTTGGCAGCTGAATTTTTCCTGATAAAACTGGAGTTCGTATTACCGCGCACGAGATCGAGTAATACGTGACTGAATTATGTGCTTTTGGCATTACTTCCCGCTTGATCGAGCACTTTAAAAGGACATTTTGATATTTTTTCCATAGTATTTGGATGAATTAAAGTCGATAAAAGAAAAGTAGACTGATGTTTCGAATTTTGAACGAAAATTAGAACTCACACACTCAATCACTAATGCGGTAAATCGAACCGAGTGCTCAAATAAAAAAAAACAGAAAAGCCAGTTGCGTTCATCCTCTTAAACAATTTAGTCGCAATACCCGCCACGCTAAAAATGCTCATCAGTCTTACTATGAATCCAAATTCGGACCTACAGTCAAGTATAGACATAGAGATTCACTTTTAGTTTTTAGTCACACAACCCGTATGTGGAATGCTTTACCAGACTCACCACGGCCGTGGTGCAGTGGTAGAGTGTTCAGTAGATAGGCCGGACGCGTGGGTTCGAATCACGCTATGTGGGCATCTACTTTTATTTCAGCCTCCCAGTTTCATCAGGACGCCGCCCTTGAGGTTATATGCGAAATTACCACGATTTTTTCTTCGAAATTTTTTTTATTTCTGTCTTATATTGTTCAGTTATAGTTCTTCTGGCTATTGTATGAATTGTTTCTAAGTATTATATATAACAGGGATAAAGAAATTTAAGCAGAGATGTCATTATGCAGGTATGTAGGAGGTCAGCAATAAAATTTTTCAATTTCAAAAACGATGGAAATTGTCTAATTTTGCAAATCTGGGATTCCCGCTTATCCCTTTCGATATGTCTGTTTTACGTAATTACTGATTGTAATATTGATGCATATCAATGTTCTTGTCAGGTCCGCCTATCAAAAGAAAAAAAAAGTCATTATTTCACTTTGTTCAGGTAAAAATGATTGAATTTCCCCAATACATGCCAAGCAAGCCTGCCAAAAATGGCTTGAACTTTAGGTGGATGTATGAAAGCTCAACGGGCTATCCACTGAAGTTTTCTTTCTACACTGGTAGCTCTGACCAAAGTACAGGACTTGGTCGTGTATATGATGTGGTGATGTCGTTGATGCCATCATATTTCAATTCTGGACGCAACCTCACTATTGATAATTTCTTTACGTCTGTGGATGGATTTGGCATTGAAGTTGCTGGATAAGAAGATCACTATTCTTGGCACGATTCGGAAAAACAAAAGAGATTTGCCTAAACCTTTTGTAGCGAAGGAGGTTCTTGATGAGCAGAATGAGCCTGTAAAGGTCAATAACAAAAAGCAGTATCGTCCAGTCCACTCATCCATTTTTGGATTTTCTAGAAAAATGGCGTTGGTGAGTTATGTTCCGAAGCCAAACAAACAAGTGGTATTGCTATCAACACAACATAACTGTGAGAAAGCCACTTTCGGTCATCAAAGTAAGCCTGCAATGGTACTGGATTATAACAGCACCAAAGGTGGAGTAGATGTATTCGACCAAATGGTCTCAGTTTATTCATGTACACGCAAAACAAATCGCTGGCCGATAGTTGTATTCTACAACTTACTGGACATAGCAGCCCTAGCAACTGTTATCATTTTTCGACACTTCAATCCACCTAGAAGAAACAAAAAATTGTACAGAAGTGATAAACTCATCGAACTAGCGGAGGAACTGGTTGAGTCAGAATTCAATAACCGTTCTCAACATGCAACACAATCTGGCATTGGAAAATCTGCAATGAATGCTCTCTGTATTTTGGGGAGAGTTCAGGAAAAATTACCAACAGTCCCCGAAAGGCTCTCTTGTAAAAGAAGCAGATGTCACCTTTGCCCAAGAGCAGATGACAAGAAAACCAGAACCACCTGCGATGGATGTGGCAGATGTTGTTGCCCTTCCCACACTAGAACCTTATGTGTTAAATGTCTCCCGAAACTGCCCACAACTTCAAGTTAAATTCTTCTAAACATAAACTAGGCTGCTTTTAAAATAAAATAATTATTTATTAGAAAAAATATGATTTTTCATAGAATTTCAGTACTGGGGTCCAAATGGACCCCATTTCGGGTGGACGGGTTCTTTTCACAAAAAAATCGCAGAAAAATCTGTAAACATCTGATAATCGTTTCAACTTAAGAAATGAATAAAAAATTGAATTTTGTTCACTGAGTAAAAATCCCATTTAAAAAAAATGAGAAACAAAAAAGTTATGAGTGTTCAAACATGCTCTAGGGTCCAAATGGACCCCAGTTTGTAAACTAGGGTTAATTCCATCTACTGCACCACAAAAAAAAAAAAACGAAGGCTGCTACCCTGGTAGAACAATGAACTGAAATTAGGTCTGAGTGCTCCATATTAGCATAAGCCTCCTCCTTTTCCGTAAAAAAAAAGATATCCTCCACGTTTTCACAGCGTAGTCCCAAACGACTTTTTTAATTTTTTATTTGCTTTGAAAATATTTTCCCTTTGTAATAAATTTACTATTTTTTTAATGGCAAGGTGCAAAGTTAAACTGTTTAGTTTATATTTGAACAAACTCAACAACCATTAGTCAGCAAAAAAATGAAGAATTCTCAATTCTTGCTAACAGCTCAAGATAAAAACTCTTCTATCCATTGTATTCTTTACATCGAGAAGGTGTACACAATAATAAACCTTACGCAATAAAATCCCAAACAATCAAAATAAAACCGGTATATGGCTTGAGACTTAAAATTTGAAAGTCACCCATTAAATTACCTCTTCTCGTAAATAAAGAAAAAATTTATATTCTGCACTGCCTACAACAATAACATTTCCAAAACCAAATAGGCTTTCTGCCAATACGTCGAGTACAGCCTTCATAAAAGGGATTCAACTGATTTGTGTTGACGTAGACGTACATACAACAATGAAACCCAATAAAACAGTTTTATCCTAAATTAGAACATGCATCATTTAAGATTATAAAAAAAAACCTAATAAATGGATTCCAGGTTTACCTTCCAGACTGTACCTAAAGTCTGTAAAAGCAATGGAAAATTTCATTAAATAAATCCTTCGAAAGTACATAGAGAAAATATGGATGTGGAGGAGAGAGCTTGCATAAATTTGACTAGCTAATGTTATTCTGCTATTAGTTGGGGCTTACCAAAAACCATTTTCGGTTTATATAGCCAAGTTAATTACAATTTCAAGAGCATGCACATAATAAATAGATAGGTACCCATCATTTGCTTGTAAAATGATAATGATCTTTGTTGCTTCTGACGAAACCATAAACCACCACCGGAATATGCCTACCTCTTCAAAATCAAATCAAACCCTCATATCTCGTCACCACTTTGTTTATTCTGTGAGTCCTATACTTAATATTTAAACAAGGTGTTAAATAAATGTCAACCAAAAATTACATGCATATATCCTCGGATGTAGATGTAGATGCGGAGGAGTGACACGAGGCAGATGATGCGGTAGAAATGGCAGTGGAAGTGGAAGCATGGAAGTGTTTCAAAGTGTGCGGTTAACTTTGGGTTTAACTAGAAAAGCGCTTAGAATTTGCCCTCATGGAATTTTACACCTGTACGTAATTAAAATAATCCCTGTACATCTTCAGATGTAACCAATCTCTCTGGTCTGAAGTCAAGTAGGCAAGTACATAGCCTTGGATGTTGTTGGCCATCACATCCTCCCCCCCATCCTGCATCAAACCTATGTGGTTTCATTTGGTCTTTGTTAAGGTTTGTCGGCCTTGTGTAAGGTTCGTTTTTTTAAACACGTTTTGTTGGTTTTATGTTTATCCTCAATTTCGGGACACAATACAAAATTGTCGGCTATCTTATTCCGTTTCGATCCTTTTTACGCTTTAAATTTGCTTATCCTTACTGGCCTTACAATTTTCTTCTGTTTTTCGTGTCGTGTGTATTTTAAATATGTACATATACGATAAAATGAGCAGATGAACACAGCACAGACCAGGACGACCCATGTATGCCAAGCTCGATTATGGACTGGGTTTGTGGGCAGAGAATGAGATTGAAATCGATTTGGATTTGTTGACTGCTATTTCACATACGGATACGGCCGGGTCGGGCCAGCAAGGCGACAGCGGCATGGGGACAGCGAATATTTCTGTAGATATTTGGTTTATTGCCCCGGGACGACGGGGCTGAAAAGGTCGTTCGGTTGTTATTACAGTCACTGTGGGTTTTTATTTGTACTCTTTGTTTTCCTACTCTTCTCTTTATTGTTATTACTTTTTATCTTTTTGGTGGTGTTCATCGTATTTCTATGGACAGTCAGGATGGGGTATGGGGGCTCTGTGTTCCGGTGTTCAGTACAAACGTAAAGGCAGCAGTCGGGGAGCTATGGCAAACAGAAAAGGACTCACAGTGTTATTTGTGCTGAGGCAAATTACCTTCGAGGTTTATTTATGTAAACATTTTATGTTTGCAGGACAGTTGTCATGAAATATTAATGCCGATGATGGTTTATGCAGAAGCTAATTGATTTAAAAAGTTTCGTGCTATGGTCTGTTCTGGTTTTCTTTTTTACTTTATTTTTTTTTTTGCGTAATATCGGTTTTGATTTGATTTGGTTTTTATTTTTATTTTATTGCGTTGTTGGTTGCCGTCTGTAATTCATTGGAAGGGGTGTGACAAAATGGAGCCCAATATATTTTTAGAAAAATAAAGTGATACGACGACGCTGAATGTTAAAGCCCCTTTCGAACCAACAAATAATAGGAAACCGAATGGACAAATTGGAATTTGAATAATTGAAATGGTGTGATTTGTGTGGTGTGTATATTTAAAAGTTCTACTAATTAAATTAATTATGAATTGGTAATTGAATAAAGTAATTGAAGCGATTGAATTTGAATTCTTGAGGTGCGAAGAATTCTCTTCGTGGAGTGAGCTGCGAACTGTTTAAATTTAGGAAAGTTCATTGATAGAATTTCGCAAATCGAACGTCAAAATATTGCTTTAAAGAGAAGAACTCAAGTAACCAAATTTGTGGTTAGTTTAATTTGAAAAGACTTCGCCAAAGTAAACTCGTTTAGTGAGGTATTAAAAGGAAAGTCAAAAGATAGATAGATAGAGAGATAAATTTTTTATTTATACGGTATAGGTACTTACCCTGCATACGAATAAAAAAAGTATGAAAAGCAGACCCCTATTTTTTTTTTTTTTTTTGATCTGTATCACTGAGACATGGTTGGACTCAGCTAGTATCGATCAATTATATAATATTCCTGGACTTAAACTCATTAGAAATGATAGAATCACTACAAAAGCTGGTGGTGGAGTTGCCGTGTATTGTCGTGAAACTTTGCAGTCAAAAATATTGAGTAAATCGGAAGGTAGTGTAGTGGAATATCTTTTAATAGAAGTTACGGATGGTATTATTAAATGTCTTGTTGGTGTAAGTTACAATCACTCACCTGAGCCATTATTTTCTGCTCTTCATGATTTTACTGCACATTATGAGCATATTTTAATATGTGGTGACCTCAACGCAGATCTATTAAAATCTGACAATAAAGCTCGACAACTGTTAGATCTAAGTGCTGCTTCTGGACTGTCCATAATTAATTCCTACGCTACATATTTTTCTCCAAACTCTCCTCCTAGTCTGCTCGATGTGATAATGGTCTCAAACCGATCAAACATTTTGTTAAATGATCAGCTTTCTCTAGCCGGCATATCTAAGCACGACTTATTGTTTTGTACCTATAATATTGACTTCACTCGTTCTTCCTCTCCATCATTTTTTCAATTTAGAGATTTTAAATCCATTAACAATGATGCTTTGCAATTTGATGCGAGTCTTTTACCATGGAGACACTGTTTCTTCACATCGGACATAAATAACAAAGTCGATCACTTTGAAACATTATTATTTAATCTCTTTCAGGCACATGTTCCTTTAAAGACAGTAGCTATAATTAATAGAAAATGTCCCTGGCTTACGTCGGAGGTTTGCAGTACAATCAAAATACGTAACAAAGCATACTCTAGATGGAAGCGTACTGCAACAAGCGCAAACTGGGAAACTTTCTGCCGTGCTCGGAATCATTCGACTTACATAACCCGCAGGGCGAAAAAAAGGTACTTTTTATCAAAATTGAGTACGGATCAAACAGCAAAAAAACTTTGGAGTAATCTACGCTCTATTGGAGTTGGTAAGATAAACAGTACTAATAGCATTCCTGATGTCAATGACCTTAATAATGCTTTTATTTCCACCGCTGTTGATAACTCACGTTTCGTTCCGGATGATAGACTGTCCTTCTTTTTTGACTTTGAGTTTGAAGTTGTGTCTGAAATAGATGTTGTTAATACTATCCGCTCTATCAAGTCTAATGCTGTTGGTGAGGATGGTATTCCTATCCGTTTTGTGAAAATGATCTTGCCACATTTGCCACAGCTGTTCTACTGCTATGGTAAAGATTGTCGATGATATAAGGGTTAAATTTGATATGGATTACTTAACGGTACTCTGCTTGCTTGATTTTTCCAAAGTTTTTGATAGTGTTAATCATATCGTCCTTTGTCAGAAACTTAGACCGTATTTTTGCTTTAGTGAGAGATCGGTGCGCCTGATAAAGAATTATCTGATCAATCGTCACCAAAGGGTTGTTTATGGGCAGAATTGCTCCCTATCTGGGTCGTTGTGCTCGGGAGTTCCCCAAGGATCTATTTTGGGGCCATTATTATTCTGTCTGTTCATTAACGATTTGCCTAAGGTTTGCTCAAATGTATCTTTACATCTTTATGCTGACGATGCTCAAATATATCTATCTCGACCAATCGGACTTATTGAAGATCTTATATCAAGAGTCAATGAAGACCTATCTAATATTCACAACTGGTCGGTTTGCAACGGAGTTAATTTAAACCCAAACAAATCTCAGCTTATATGTATTTCTAAAAAACATTATAACACTGATGAAATCCCACCTGTATTTTTAAACAATTTGAAATTGAAATTTTCGGACACAGTAAATAACCTTGGTGTTAAACTTAATCGCTCACTGTCTGGAACTGATCACGTCAATTTTGTTATAAGACGAATTTATGGTGGGCTGCGGAAACTTAATTTTTCATCCAACTTTACTCCTGTAGCTACGAAACTAAGACTTATTAAGACTCTATTTTTGCCTATTTTAGATTACTTCTCAGTTGTGTACTCATTATCATAAATTTGTTTTCGGATGCACTTTTCAACAATTTCTTGACACAAGGTGCTGCCTCTTTATGCATAAAATCATTATGAACAAAACACCAATATATTTATATGAAAAACTTCAATTCGCTCAATCAAGAAGAACTTTAAATCATATAACCTTGTGCTTATTTACACTCCTCGCGCCTTTTCTATGTTTATGTGACCAAATTATGGAATTCCCTCCCCAAGGTGATAAAAAATATAGTTGGTGATAGTAAATTCAAAACTGCAGTATTGCTACATTTTTCATCTCTATAATGATAAAATTCTCTTGGCTGAAAAAATATCATTGTCTTGAAGCTTGGGTCAGTATTTTCTTTTCTTTTTCCTCATTTTACTTTTCTGTCTATCACTCTTCTTTCTATATCTACTTCTAAACATATTTTTAATTTTTAATAGTTTTTAATAATTTTTTTCTTTATCACATTCTCTATTGTAAATGACTAGTAAAATCAAAACATAATGATTTTATACTTTCATTGATTTTCAATTTTTGATTTATTAACTTTTGTATAACTTTCATTTATTGTTATTTTGAATTGAAATTGTTCCAATTATCTTATGTACTATAAAAGACTAAGTCTTATTTGTACAATTGTTTTAAATAAAACCTATGGGAGGCTTGATCCTTTTGTGATTACTATATTCTTAACATCGTAAAGTGAAAGAAGTGATTTGGCCTCAATTTTCTAACTCTACCAAATAAAGTCAGTACTTCAATATAATTTAGGTTTGCTTATCAATTTATTCTTCTATAATAATTCAACTATGCTATGAAAATAAAGGTCTCGAAGGAATCGTAGATCTTCCACTTGTCCGTATTACACTACTGATCTGTCAGCAGGTTCCGCATTCGCATTATATTTTTTCTTTAACTAAACAATTCATAGAGCTGAACTGGAGACGCTGGGTGCGCTTTAGCAAGCTTTCATATTATTTCATAAACCAAAGGTTACCAATTTTTTTTTTTACTTTCGAAAGAATGCTTTACGGTACTGAGGAAGTATCCATACTTCCCCATGTACCAGAATCTCGAAGGTGACTCAACCTTGGCATACCGAAAGAATTGCTGATTCAGACACTGTGCGGTGCACACTCGCTATACGCAAGGCACAGCTCTGCTATACCGATGCTGGTTGTCTCCGATACTTTTCTTGATTTAGTGATGCAGCCCAAATCTTGTTTCTTTGCCAGAAGAAGGTTCGGCCTGCTCACACCTTCATTTATCATCACCCTGAATAGATGGCTTGTAATTAAGTATCTGGTCCCAAAACTTCAGTTTCGTATTGAGCTTTATTCCCAGATTCCAGGTATTTTATAACGGCTCTTTATAGCTTCGGTTTCGATGCGGACGTCGCGTCGATAACCGTGAGATGGTGAATGGCACTTTTTTTGTTAGAAGTACTACTTCAGTCTTCTCAGTACCCAGAGACAGTCCATGATTCTTCATCTAGCAGTTTGTCCTTCGCATCCTTTTTTTTTTGATAAAAAGAGGAAGCTTAAAGGAGCAATCAGACCTAATCGCCGGTCTATTTTGCTACCAGAATAGCATCCTTCCCTTTTTTGTGGTGCACTAGATTGAAATACCGTGGTTGTAATTTCGTATATGACCTCAAGGAAGGGTTGGCGCGGTGCAACGTCTAGAAGAAACGGGGAGGATAAAAGAAAAGCAGATGCCCAGACCAGGATTCAAGCCCAAACGTGCGGGCTACCTACTGAACACTCAGCCAATGAACCACGGCCCCTTTGCATCACTTGATTCAGCTTTCTCGGTGTCACTTATTACGATTATCTCCGCAGTAACGTCATCAGCGTATCCAACTTGAAAATAGCCTCTGGAAATCTCCTAACAGGAATGGAGATATTAATGTGGTGAGCTCATTGATCCCATTTTTTAAGGCGTAACGTAGCCAGGACGAAGCACAATCGACACATAGAAGAGTTAATTGGGACAAAACCTCACAGGATGTTACGTTATTGGAACAGAATGGAATTCTAACGTAAAATTACTGTGCTGTAACGTAACTGTGGCGCCATCTTATTTATCCGTTACGTAAACGTAACGTAACTTAACTTCAACGTAAAATTATGAAAATTTTGAAATCGGAAGAATAGAGATGAAAGCGCTCTGATTGACAAACTTAAACTTTGAAGTTGCTTTAAATAGATACTAACGTTATATTTTTCGAAATGTTTTTTTTAGAGAATTAAAAAACTATGAACACATAAAATGATTTGAAACAAAACTGCTCCTGTCCATTCTTTTCCGCATAGATGATATGTTTTTGTGGTGACATTTTTCGAAATAAAAGATTTTCATAAGCATAACACGAACTTAAGGTTAAGAGCTCAAGAACAGCCAATAGAGCTTGAAAGCTCCCTACTGTCGCAAACCCACACATAATTATTCGAACAAGGATTTGTTGTGTGTCCACACAAAGAACAAAAGATATGCATCCTCCTTATATTGTCTCAAGGCAGATATAAAAATGCCATACAAAAAAAACGTTATTATATTTATGTTATGGGGGAAGGAAGTATGATCCTTATACAATATGTAAATTTGTCGTTAGAGGCAAATTTCCACAAAAAAGCCTTAACCATCTGTCATTTAACCGAATACCACGTGATAATGTGCGCTACAGCTTAGTTTGCCAACATTAAGGGAAGATGCAAAACAAGGTAAACACGAACTACAGAAAGAAAAAAAACATTCCGTTACGAGGAAAAGTCCTTTTCAATGTAAAACCAGAAATCACTTTAGCTGAGGAGTTGACATAAAATTTGAGCTTCACCGTCGTAAAGAAGAACTTGTCAACGTATTTATATGTTCTTTTAAATCTACATTTATATTTTTATATGAGATATGATATCCCTAATAGTTTTACGGTATTAAGTATACGATAGACGAATGCCTTGGAAGCATTTCTAATGCTACTAGAACCAAAGCTTTCCCAGTGTAAGAAAAAAGGCATTGGTAATATGTGCTTTCGGGCTGTTGAACCAGTTGTCAGAGCTTATTTAGTCGTTCATATGTCTTGGGCTTGGCCCGGTTAATATCATCCTGGACACAACATTGCCGCTTTCACCAAAATCTAGAAAATTATGTGGACTAATATTGCTGTTTCCCTGTAAATAGTCAAATTCATTGCTTAAGGCCCATATATCGCGTGAAACGGGTTGAAACCCCATTTGAGTTATTTTTTGGGGTAATATTGTTTAAGGTGATGACTAAACTAAGAAGAAATTGTTTGTTCTTGCTCTTCTTTTGGTATAAGAAAAAATCGTTCCCTGGTTTTATTTAGAAGAGACCTAATTTTGAAAACGTTTTCGTGTCCAGGTTGACCAAATCTTACAAATTTATCATCATCAGCTAAATGAAGACAGCTTTTTATTGCCTATACCATGGATGGTACATGACATGGTCTCCAAAAAAAGGCTGATCTAGTTGAGAGTTCAAATATCGTTAACGTGATGAGTGGTAGGTTCAGAACGATTTTGTTCTCATACTTAGAAGTATGAAGTTTAAGTAAAAAGCTTAAACTTCACTTGTTTTGAGAAGCTTAAACATATTTTTATCGCTGGGAGCCTGTAACACAAAGCTACAAGTCTACAATCGAAGTCACTAGTAAAATTATGTACATTACACTTGTAGAAGAGCAATATAACTTATAGCTTTGTTTTACGGTATCGACTATCGCAAGGAATAGGCAAGTTTGCTGAGACCAGTCATTGCATTCGGCATCAGCGAGGCATCCTTTCGGAGCGTAGAACTGTCCGCAGCGTCAGATGAAATCGGAAAAACCATTTCATTGTGCTGTCAGAAATTTCAAAAATAAAGCAATTTCACCAAAAACCTCTGAATAGTCAAAAATCGGAGAATTGCTCCAAGAAAAGCGCTTTGTTGTTTATACGTTCCGAATCGGCAAAAACTTGTAGGTCCCCTCCATGCCACACAGTGTATGTTTGAGAGAAATGTTCTAGGCCCCCGGGCTTCCGTAGCTTTGTTGTGCCTTATTTCATTTATTTAACTCTCTCTTAATGCGTCTAGTGGTGCCCGTGGCGTAGTGGTAAGCATGTCTGCCGTGGTTTGAAAACGAACAGAAAACTAAAAAAAAACCAAGAGTATCATCGCCCTTCGCGGGGAATTCGCAAGTCCTGCGATAGTAAATTGATTACTATGAAAAGAGCTATCTCGAATAGTCGTTCAGAATCGGCAGAAAATTGTAGGCACCCTTAATTCCCTCACAAGCACAAGGCATTAAATAAATAAATAAATTGGGTGGCGCAACAGAGCGAGGAGCCCCAGGGCCTAGCGCATTTTTCACAAAAATGCTTTGCGGACCTACAATTTTCTGCCGGTTCTGAACGGCTAATGGAGAAAGCTCTTTTTATGGCAATGAAATCACTAACAGAGGACTTGCTCGTGAAAAGTGATAGCCACGGAAAAACATTTTTGCCTCTGTTGGGATTCGAACCCTGAACATCTGGATTAACAAGTAGACTTGCTTACCATGACGCTCCACAGGGACCAACACAAAACATGGTTGTGAGAAATGCGCTAGGCTCTGTTGCGCAAGCCTATTCTATATTTCCTAAATTTTTTTACAATTCATGGCGCATCAACGTGGGTGAAAAGCAGCCAGAGATTACTCTGACTTGACTATTGGCCTCTGTGTAAAAGGTACGTGGGTCGTGCAGGGATATAAGTGGAACTAAAAAACAATATCTACTTTAAAACCGAAGACATTGTTCAGCATTTAAAGGTCTTTTCGCTTTCATAAGATAGCTGCAGGTTAACAGCAAAAGAATTTCTGTTTAATTTCTTGCATCAACTTTTATGTAAACTACGTTGCATGGCATGAGAATCGGACGTTAATGCCATGAAAACGCAACTATGCACGGAATAAATAAAGCAACTACAGTATGCAAAGTATGAAGTATGCATACCACGTATAGCAAGCCGACTACCGTACGCAGTAGATGAAGAATTTCCTGTAAACAACATTGGATGGGCAGAAAATTCTTTGAAAATAGCTGGTCAATTTCCTGTTCAAGGAGGATTCCCTCGGATATATGTCGATGGCATGTACGACGATCAACATCGATGCACCGAAGGAAAATGAGGAGGGGTTCATTAAGCAAGCATAAAATGAGTGCAATGATGGTTTATGGATTTTTCAATGCTGTTCTCTTAACATCAGCTGGTCAAGAAGTAGACATACATTACAAAAGGAGAAGGAACGAACTCCTGTCGGACAGCTAATTTCAAAGCAGGATGTGAACCATTTCCAAATGGTTTGTAGTTGAAAGTAGGCATATGAATAAAAAAAAATCGGAATAGCTTTTCAACAAGGTTCATTGCCGTGCTAGCAAACGAAAATAAATACTAACAAACTTAAAGCAACACATGAACTCTTTGTAATCGAATTTCGATATTTTTAACCATTCGCATTAATCAATTGTCAATTGCTCGTGTAATAGAATGTTCAATAAAAAAAAAACTATTCAAACCGTTTGCTTTCTTTTGAATTCAAAGAAAACAATTACGTTTCTATTTTTGAGAGAAAGCCCCAAAGACTTACAAAAAGTAAGAAACCTTATTGTTTTGCTTAAAAGAATTCTTCCTGATTCATAATGGTTACTTGGCTGCCTCAATGGATGGTATTTTCTTTGCTTATTAAACTCCAATTTACAGAAACGCATGCCTTTATGAATAAATACCTACAACAGAAGAATAGTTGATTAATTTTTTTTCTTTATTTTTTGTTATTCTGTGTTTCCTGGCTTCGTTTTGTTGTATGTTTTCTTATAAAAAATGCAAAAATGTAAAGTTCTCTCTTGTCCAAGATAGAGAAAAAGTTTTCTTTTTGAATGTATGTATGAGGGAATGTGTTTTGTTGCTTTTGTATATGTTGGCGATCCAGGAACGAAAAGTCACTTTGAGAGGCGTCCAGTCAAGAGTGTTGCTGTTGGACGACGGCATTTGTGTTGTGCCCTGGCAATCTGGTAAGTTTTTATTTTCATTTAAACTAATTCATATTTGAGAAAAAAAAAGAAGAGTAGAAACTTGTTGGAAACAATGCAATTGCTCTACTGTTGTTTCCTTTCACAAAACTCTCTCCTCTCGGTGCCCAACTTATGGAATAAATTGTCAAATAATTTATGCATGAGATGGATTTTATGATAATCATAAAACTTAATGTGTTTATGTGCAATGGCAAAAGAGAAAACCAATTAAATCTTGAAAAGTTCAACAGATAACACAGTGGAATTCTTTTAGCTTGCAATATAATGGAAAAATAAGTTATTTAGGACAACATGCTGTTCATTGGAGAGTGGTCATTGAAAGACTCAGATTTCAGTGATAAAATAAATAAATAAAAATAAATAGGGTAGTGCAGAGATCCCCAGGGCCTAGCGCATTTCTCACAACCATGCCTTGTAAGGGAATGGGTGGAGATTTCAGATATAGGATCTTTAAAATTTCAGTCAATGTCAGCACACTACTCCAAAGATTTGTAGCTGCTCTTGGCTCATTAAGAGCCCGATGATCTGTTTCAATTATCTATCTTAGTATTCAGAGACTCTTGAAAGTCCTTTAAAACAAGTGCTAATATCAGAGAAGCTATTTCAGGGAGTTCTCTGATTTTTGCTAGTATTTATCTCGACCCTGATTCTGGAAGTTGAGGTCATATATCGTCTATAGGCGCTTTGATATTAGTCTCAATTGAAGTCTCAATCGATATTATCTCTTCCATTTCTGTTTTTATAATAAGTCATTAATGGTTGTTCGGCTAGAACTGAAGGTCGTTGCTATTCGACAAAAACATTGACGGGTGCGTCAGCAATTTCAACATATGGTTTGGTTTTTGCCCAATGCTACCTCACTGTCGAAATTTGTGTCCAGTGCTACCTCACTGTCAAATTTGGTGGCCATCGCTACCTCACTGTCGAATTTGGTATCCAACGCCATCCAACCTACGACACTGCCGAACTAAGTGTTCAGAGCAACTCGCTGTCGAATTGTCCAGTGCTACCTCGTTTTTTAATGTAGTCTCTAGTGCTCGCTGTCGAGTTAAGTGGCTTCTGCTACTTCAGAGCAACCATCATCCCTTCAAAGGGAATGGAAATTTAGTATCATTTCAGGAAGCAGAGTTGCGGAGCCCAAACCTACGCGGAAACCGAGATGCCACAATTTGAGTCGCAGGGACCATGACTAGAATCACCAGATCCACGTAAATACCAGAACTGAACAGCTAAGAACTCATCATCAGCGGTGTTCTGAGTTGTAATACTAAGACTTGAAACCCAGACTAGTAATCATTCCAACTGAGTTCCAGAATCATGTCGAACTATCACTACCCCTACAGGCGTTGGAATCAAACCACAGAAAGACGCTCCCTCAGAACCTACCAGACGTACCCTGTACTTCGATAAGCTGAAGTTCTGCTGCTTCTTTAGGATACTTTGGATCCGACGAGCTTAACTCAAAAATAAAATAAATAAATAGGGTGGCGCAACAAGGCGAGGAGCCTCTGGGCCAAGCGCGTTTCTCATAACCATGACTTGTGAGGGAATTGAGGGGACCTACAATTTTTTACCGGTTCCGAACGGCTAATTGAGAAAGCGCTTTTCATGGCAATGAATTTGCTAACGGAGGACTTGCCAATCCCGTGTAAGAACATTTTTGCCTCTGTAGGGATTCGAACCTCGATAACCTCTGGGTTAGCAGGTGGACATGCTAACCAAAGTAGTATAGAAGTCGGCAAATAAGACAACTTAGCAAGTGAAACACTTTTTATCACCAAGTGAAATTTATTTTCCTTCTAAAGCGAGCAAAAGTACCGATGGCAGGTTTAAGCAAACCTCTTCCATATAAGGAAAGATACTTCCTACACCAATGGTCTCGAAACACGGGGAAATCTCATAATTCTGATCACTTGAAATGTTTTCGCTAACAGTAACATGTTAATAGAGGGAAGTTAAGATTAAATGTCTCGATTATTCTCTTAAATTAAAGCTGATTTCACTACTGACCCTGCCCCAAATACACCGCACTTTCCAGTCGAAAGTACTTACTTTACACGTTCATTGTAGTCCCACCATAAATGCACGTAATTCAATACTCAGAGATCGTTACAAAGATTGTTAATTAACCAATTAGTGTGTTCATAAATATTAAGTTGTTCTCTCGCCATACCTACTATCGTAAAATACTCTGAAGCCAAAAAATATCCAAACTTTTGTCAATCATGTCTCATAAAAAATTATTCAATTATCGTTAATGCGCCAGTTCTATGGCTGAACCGACATTTATGTCGGCATCAACATCAGGATCGGGATTCATTTCCTCGCCATAAAACAAAATAAAACAAAATTATGAAGAAAAACAAACAACAAAAAAGTTAACAGAATAAAATGAAAGTTCCGTTTGCCAATCCACGAGTAGCTATATATAAGTTTCCTTATTCCGTCCGTCCTCGCATCTATGTATGTTACTCGTAAAAATGGGTTTTTTTTATACCATTTTTGTCTCACCCATGTGATCAGGATACACCAAACACTGACATCGAACACGCTCGGATGCAAGCATCCATATTCAGGTGATTGAGCAGCGTAATTGCAAAATACGAGTACTTTTTCACATTTTGCTGAAGTAGCGTAGCCTGCGCGCAACGTCGTCCTTCAGAGAAAGTGAGTACAGAACAGAGTATGCATGATGGTCGTAACTTTGGTTGCACATATAATTAGTCACGACGTCCAGTCAACCGTTATTAAAATTTTAATTTCAAAACTTTTCCAATAATTGAAAGGTTCGATGATGATGACGGTGATGATGATGACGATGGTTGTTATGAAATTGACGTTGACGACCGACCGACAACGACGCAGCAAATGGTGAGAGAATTATTCTGTTGGGATTTAATTTCTTTTAGTTGAATGAATTTATACCTCCGGTATGTGGATAAGTACACAGTATTGGAAAAGTTTCGCTGTGGCATTCAAGTATCACTAATGGACTGAATCTCTGACAACAGCAGATAAAATATCGCGGGAAGCTCAGACTCAGACACATGTTACTTTTTATTGGAATTGCTTTGCTTTTGATGTGTGGAAATGCACAGCTACTTATCAATATCATTTGGTATTTAATAGTAAACAATCGAGGAATGAGCTTTAATCAACCGGTAGAAGTGTTTACAGATCCGAATAATGTGGGGCATTGACTGTTTCATTATATTCATTGCATTCAGAAGGACTTCGTACCTTGACTTTTTTTTCATTTTGAGGTTGAAAAAGCAGTTTCGTATTTGCTATTCCATTTGAGCAACAGATTTTATGAAAAAGAGAGTATTTTTTTCTGCCCTGTTTAAAGCCTCAAGATTTAAGTTGGTACAACCACTATCGCATTGTCATTGTTGTTACTTTTTGATTCAAATCGGATCAAAAATTCTTGGAAAGCAAGTTTCTGTGTGTATTGAATTTAAAGGGGTCTCAAAAGTAAGTGAATCATGGTTTCAACAAGTAAGACACGCATGTGTGTTTCACTAAACCTTCACTATATTCTCCTATTATAGCGAATCCACAAGTTTGAGTATTTGGGAGCAGCTATAGAACGCAGGTACTTTTGTTTCTGCAATTGAATTGGGTTGATTTAGAGAAGTGACGAAACTTTTTTCGCTACCTACTATGAGTAAGATGAAGCTCATCATAAATAAAAGAAAAGAAAAGAACAATTTTTAATTATTTGCAGCTAAATTACCGCCAGGAAGATTCAAGCTCAATCTAAGACACCATAATATTAACGATCACACTGTATTTCAAAACATATATGTCCAAAACTAGATCCAAAACGCACAAGACATTTGTTATCCATAACCAGATTGAACTTTAGCTCCGTAATCAATGTCATTACGGGACATTGTCTGATAGGAAGACACGCCATAAGACTCGGCGTTCCGTCTAATGACTTCTGCAGAAGTTGCTTAGATGAGGAGGATGAAGAGACTATTCGACACCTGCTATACCTATGTCCTGCACTCTACTTTAAAAGAAAACGGCATCTAGGAAAATATTTCCTTGATGATCTAAATGATCTGGCGAACACAGATATCCTGCATCTTTTTCGCTTTATCAAAAGCTCCAAATGGTTTTGTAAAGTGTGGTACTTCCACGCTTAATTCTTATGGTACCACAATGGACCTAATAATGGTCTAAGTGTGTCAGTTGTTTTCCTGACAGCCATTTTTAACCTAACCTAACCTATAATTTTCTGCAGGCTTCGAACGGCTTATAGAGAAAGCGCTTTTCATGGCACTGAATTTACTTACGGAGGACTTACCAATTCCTCGCGAAAGGCGATACTCGTGGAAAATGTCTGCCTCTGTTGGGATTCGAGCCACGAAGCTAGGGAACAGGCAGATATGCTAACTATCAAGCCACCGTTTGGTCAACTACACAATCAAGTTTGTATAATTCTGAGACAACGAACAGCCTTGGATAACAAAAATTATTAGACCGTTGACGACTCTATCTATCTATCTATCTGCCTATCGTCTCTCAATCTATCTATCTATAAACAGATACATCTCTTCGATCAACATCTGTAACGCCTCATTGCCTCTTTTACTGACCGTTCATGAAGTCAACTCAAAATATCGTCAGACTTTTATTTTTTGTAATTGTTCGACAAACTGACAACATTCGAGAGAAAGTATTAAGAGACGAAGATGATGGCGAATAATGCACAAATTTGAACCGCAAATGCAGAAAGTGTGGCAGTTTTGACGGTAATAGTTGTCACTGCTAAGCAAATTCTTTCTTTCTTATACAACACAATATCTTTAAAAAAGAACTGAAAATATTGTCAAATACCGTCTTCTAACAGCCCTATTATGGTTGTCAAATATCAATACGATACTTGATAAATTTGTTCGTTTATCAATGAAATTGGTTAAGTGGTATTACGGATAACAACCATCAGAGCTTTTGATCAGTTGTGAATGAAATGCTTTTTTACGATCCATTGTGAACGTCTCTGGTTGCTTATTCGGTATTATGGTTATCAACTTTTTTGATATCTATCAATTTTTCGGTCAATCGCAAATTCGTCGTTGATGAATATTTTTTTGGTTTATTTTACTGGAAATGTGTAGCCAAAACACAGGTACGTGGTTGACTATGGGCGTGGGCTGTATCGTGAAGGGTTTTTTTCTGTGCCGTATAGCAAAAATTCATACCAAATTGAAAGTTAAATGTTCATTGAATGCAGAAAATTAAAATGGTCGCTTTGTACGTAGATGTGGGGTGTGTCAACGCTTAGTACGAGCACACTGTTCACAATGGAAGTAAATTTATCAATTTGCATGCATAATACCGATTTATCAATTAATTGATAGCACCTATCGTGTATCAATTGATTGGTAGTTGACAACCATAATATAGCTGTAAGTTTTTCAGGGTAGAGAGGAAAAAACCCAAGTGACCAAGGAGCAAATAGAATAATAAAGTGATCGAATGGTGGGGTAAGCAATGGCTCACAGCCTTTCTGAGAAAACCAAAAGCTGTCGTTAGCAGTAAAAGTTTACATAGCAAAATACATTATCATGGCCAGATAACGCTCTCCATCAACAGTTAAGACTGATTATGATTACGTTTCGTTTTCGAAAAAGGAGAACTGCCTAGTTATTCTTTCTTTACAAATTTCTGTTGTCCAACAAATTGTCACACCCTGATCACCGACTGTGAGCTTACCAAACGTAAGGATTCGACGCATTGTTTAAACTTTCTACATAAATAAAATAAAGCTCAAGATTCAAATTCCCTACCCTACATTCATAATTTCCAGATGGAGTTGAAACTGAAAATACTGCTCTTAGCTAAACATAGCTTATATAGCTTTCAATAATAATACTGATTTGATTTAAGGTAAACATAACTGATACAGCGTTCTAAGTACAAGACAACATTTTCATGAATAATAAAAACTGATTTGATCAGATATCCTTTAAAAGCATTCATTAATTTTAACAATTTCTTCGAATTGATTTCTAGCCTCGAGCTAAAATTACCAATAATTTCGATTGCAATCCGCACGCAGAGCTTCAACTGTTTTCCTGGTAAATTCAACAAAGTGTTCTGTTCTCAAATTCCAGAAACTGATTAAAATTTTCAAACAGAATTACAGAGCACTTATGAATACATTTACGAAGCATGGTAGATTCTATGATAGAAGTCAGGAATGAATATTGAACATGAGTGGTATAGAGTTGCATTCCGACCATTAGGGATGAGAATGTTCGAGGACTAAATTAATGACGTTAACATATATTTTCGACAAACCAGTAAGGCAGATGATTTTAGATTAATGTTCTTACCTGAAAACCAATCAATATTACAATGAACAAAAATGACATGAAGAGTAGTAGGACAACTTAATGGATTGAAGTTCCATACGCCTTAAAACATACTCTTGCCTTAAAAGTCTCACTGGGGGAGACTTTTAAGTCTCCCCCATAAAAGTCTTGAAAAAAAATTTTCGTATCTTAACATAAAATGTTAGAAATCGATGTCAAAATAAAATGTCTAAACAAGATCAAAGAGCTGGTGTCGAATCACCACATCAGTGATCGAGTGAGTCAGTACTTATTTTCTTTTAAAATTTACTCAAAAATTTCGACGGTGAGAACTGTGAAACGAAATCCTGCGGTCGAATAACCGCATTATTCGATCGAGTAATACGTGACTGAAATATGTGTTTTTGGCATTACTTCTCGCGTTTTCGTAGCACAATTCGACATTCTTTTATAAGTATTTGAACGATGTGAAGTCGATAAAAGAACAGGAGACTGATGTTGTGTAATAAAGGGCGAATTTTAAAGAAAATTTTTCTCACTCGATCACTGGTGCGGTAATTGCACCCCTGATCTTTGATCGACCTAACATTTAGAGAAATGTTATTCACCTGCCTCAGGTGCAAGTGCAGAATTGATGGCGGCGATTCCAGTTGTAGCAGTAAGTTAGACAGATTCAAAACCACATCATTTGTAAAATCAATGAATGTAAAGTAAGTAAACTTTTACTTTAAAAAACTAAAAATGACACACTATTGGCCTGTGGGCTCTGTTTTTATTCAAATAGCCAATTTTGCTCTGTTTCTCTTTTTATATCAACACTGACATATTTTAGTACTGCGTTTTTCACATAAATGCGAATAACCGGCATAACTAAGCCTTTAGAATAAACAAAAATCTTAGCGAACATTATAACTGTATGAAACGTTGATATTGTCTACCTTAATTTCTCTCAATATCAAATACTTAATGTTTCCTTTCGTTGCCTCAAAACTAATTTTCACCTTGAAGATAACTTTCAAGAGTGTGCGTTCCTCTTTGTACTAAAAATCTCTCTACTCATAAAACTTTACTACCGTTTACTTCCTGCACTTGCAATATAGCTCACTTTTATCACATCAATAAAAATTCATTCCGAACTTCTGTGATAGCCCTCTGCAAATTTTCATTTAACAATCCAAATGAAACTCACAGTGTTTTCAAAAGCATTTTATTGCAATGGACTCTTCCCTCTGATACGCAGTATTTATTTTTGAACAAACAATTTCATTTCTCCTGTTGATGACACATACAAATATAAATCTGAAGCAATGCTCAGACAAAATCCGAATACTGAATTGAAATGAAAAAATAAAATCCCCAAAAACACAAACATTTTTTTTTTGTGGAGCAGAGGGGGTGCCAAATACGCGTTAAGTACTCAGTAGTAGCTGGCTAAATTATCTTATCCTTGGGGAGAAATTCAATCAAAATTCAAATTACTTCATGTAAAATGAAACATAACACCGCACTGTTGTATGTATACGTAGTCTGCCTTCAAAGAAAACACGCAAGAAAGTACGGTACGCAGGCAGTGTATACATATTTTCTCACCTCTGTGCGTAGTCGTTGTCGTTGTCAATACATGAGTGGCGGATTATTAAACTTTTAAGCATCCTTAACAACACACAGAGAGCACAAGCACACGAATGGAAATCGGATTCATTTTCGATAAACTGCCTCTAATTTCCAGGGCATATTTTGTAGGGTTTTGGCCTTCATTCGTTTTATTGTCGAGCCCGCAAAGAGCAAGTACACATAGCACATAGCACAGAGCACTTAAAATAAACAGCAGAGGAAATAAAATTCCATTAACGATTCCTTATAGTGATATCCTTATAATCCAGAAAGTAAATTTCGTGTCGAGTACCAAGCGGCATGGTACCTATGCCAAAATTCCTACCAAACCAATGTACGTACAAAACACCCGTATACCATATTCTGGCAGTGCAAACCTGTCATACCAGCAAACAAAAAAGTTATAAATCCAGCAAAATCTATTAACAAATTTTATATCAGAAATTAGATTTGGAAAGTGGCTTCAAGGAGAGATGAAGAAATACACGTTGGAACAGTTCGGTTATGGGCGGTTGGTGGTGCTACATTGAATTGAGCTAAGATCAGAGAAGAACCTTTGTACCGTTTGAGTGTGAGTTAAGTAAACAGCTATTTAATTAAAAGGATTCGCCAGGTGTAAGGTACTTTAGATCTCCGTTAAACGTTGCTCACCTTTCACGACATCCCACAGAGACACAAGGTGAACGGGGACATGTTATTAGCTCAACTGAATTTACGACACCCATAAAATTAATGCGATAAAATTGCCGGGTTGAGTATTTTGCTATAAATTTATCTTGCCACTGTTTGTTTATCACAAGGAGAAAGAGAGAGAGAGAGATATGGGGAGAGACAGGGAGCCCGGGCGATGTGTTTTGTTTGGTAACGGAGGAATTTGCTTTGTAATTAAGTGTTATGTGTGCTTATGCTTATCAAAATGGAAAAAGGCCCTCTAATAATGATCAATGTACGGAGTGGCTTTGCAGGTTCAAGGATACTTGTGTGTTTGGGTTTGAGTTGATCTTTCTATTCTCAAAATAGATGATACTTTTGGTAAACAGTTACCTAGACGGTACTTGAACCGGAACGATTTAGTGGAATCAGAAACAATTAATGATTACTTGAGAAAGATTTAGAGAAAGGCTTGCAGGATGAAGAAATGCAAGGGTACTAATGAAAGCAGCATTAGAATTTTTCCTGATGATTTCTCTGAGCACTGAGGGGTTTTGTCGGAGGAATGAATCTCGAAGTCTTTAACCTTATTTACTTGTAGTAAGGTCATCCCACAAAAGTATTGGTTGACTGCCAACTTAAATGAATCACTATCAGATAAATAATTGGCGAAAATCGCATCGTTCTTTGTGTAGAGCTTGTACTAATCAAAGTCTCAGTGGATACACTGCATAAGGTGGAGTTCTTTATCCACTTCTTGGCGGTCAACTTAACTGACTCACTAAGTCCGTGGAGCCCATTGTGATACCACAGAGAATGTAGTTGATCCTCCTATTAAAATAATCACTTCGACATTCTTTTGAAGTTGAAAAGAGGCTTTATTAAAATAATACAAGCCTATTGAATTAAAAACCGTTTTTAAGGTCAAGCGTTAAATTAACAGACGACTTAACGCAAAGTTTCTCTAAAATTATCATTTGTTTTCCTTTTGTAGAAGCCATTTGAGACCATTCTAATTCTAACTGTTAGTTTGCCTATGGTAAAACGTATCTTAATGACACTTATCTCTAGTCGATCGTCAGGGTTTGTGTGTATTTTAATGACATATTGAAAGTGCGTTCTTAGAGTGTAAAGAAAAGTTGGTGAAAGACCAGTTTCTAGAAGGAGCATGTAGTTCGGCGTTGACTGTGGTAGAGCAAATGTTTTTTTAAGGAAAAATTGTTGAAGTTTTTCTACTTCGTCAAATTGTTGGCACCCCCAAAGCTGAGAACCATATGTCATTACAGGTTTCAGAGCAGCTTCAAATACTTTAAACTTGACGCTATGCGCAACGAGTTTACTTCTAAACAGATTTTTCCATGTTGAATTTATTGCAGCTACTGCTTTTGCAAGCTTAATCTGCAGATGTTTTCTTGGATTTAGATGAGGTGTTAGTATCATACCCAGATAATTAAATTCCTCCAAAACTTCAAGTGGTTCCCTGTTTACAGTCCATCTTTCACTTCGGCAGTGTCTACCTCCCCCTGTTCGGAAAATCATGACTTTCGACTTTGAACTATTTATTACCAAATTCCATGATTTGCAGTAACTACTGAATTTGTTTATCATTAATTGAAGGCTTTCGGGGGAATCTGCAAACACAATATTATATAGTCTGCGTATAAAAGATATCTTGTTGTTTGCCCTGCAATATGGATTCTATTTGGTAAAAAATCAACTATGTCATTTATATACAATGCGAACAACAATGGGGACAACAAACTTCCTTGGCGAGCACCACTTTTTGTTTCAAACCAGTCTGACATTTGTTCGCCGTCCCATACAGCCGATACAGTCTCTTCATACATATTTTTTAATTATTTTAGATTTTCAAAAGCTTTAAGATCAATAAATACTGCATACAATTTTTTCCTATTTTCTAAGTAGTGATCTACAATATTTTGAATAGAACAAATCTGTTTTAGATTTTTGAACCATAAAACCTAGAACTTGATCCTTCGTTCAAAAAACAAAAAGAATGAAGAATGGATTTATATCGGATGTTTTTACAGAAAAATTTAAACTCCTTCGTTCAAGTACCTGTGAATTGTATTTTAAAGACGTGTATTAAATTTAATCAAGGATAAATTTCCCCAAGATCGGTTGAGTAGTTCTCGAGAAATCTCAATCACAGTCTTAATTTTTACGAATCGTAATGCAGGGGAAAAACAGGGCCAGGCAAAGCAGATTAGAAGGGGTGAAGAACTTCCTGCTGATTTAGCGTTTTTGGCGACTTCAAATATGTGGTCATTCCAACGAAGATCATCGTTTACACACATACCAAGTACTGACAGCTTTTCGGTTTCTTCGATGCAGATACCATTCATTGATAATGGCAATGGAGGAATGTAAAGCTTCAACGACAAGAGCATTGAGTTTTCGAAGCCTTGAATTCTATTCGGTTCTTATGACCTCATGTAACAATGCTGTCAAGGTCAGAATTCAATCAGAGCTTATCATACACTACCGTTCCAGTTCCACATCTGAAGAGCAGGGACGTGAATTCGGAAACGAATATGAAAAGCTGAGGATCGAGTCGTCAGCAAAACAGTTAAGTGGATTAGAAATTTCAGTCAAGAGGAAGAGAGTCGGAGACAAAACGGAGCCCTGGGGCCCACCAGCATTTATGAAGCGGGTATCAGACTTTAAGTCATCCAATACAACTTGTATTGAACGGTTGGAAAGGTAGTTTCTAATCCAACGATGAAGAGACTCATCGATACCAAAAGCACGCATTTTCGATAAAAGAGCCTGATGCCAAACTCTATCAAATGCTTTAGAAATGTCAAGCGCATTAATTTTACTTTCTCCAAAACCATGTAAAGATTGGTTCCACTTTTCGGTGAGATAAGCCATCAAACCACCAGTGGACCGTTTGCTACGAAAGACGTACTGACGGTCATTAAGTAGCTTTCGTTCTTCAAGATATTTCATAAGTTCACGGTTTATCAACGTTTCCATGACCTTGGAAAGAAGGGACGTTAGTGCAATACTACTTGGCTATGAATGTTTGTAGAAGATCTCCCGTTTTCTCTGCTCTGTTATAGAAACTCTTTGATCGCCAGTGTTTCCGCTTCAAAAACGCAACAGTGGTCTGAGGGGTGGAATGACTAATATTTAGTTCTTTGAAGTACATATTGCCACCAATGTCGTCCTTTGCTTGAATCGCTTTTGTTGTCTGTTTGAATTTCAGTTAAGTGATAGCCCTGCAAATTTTCAAGGATAAGACGGAACTATATTGCTCCGTCGGAAAAAAAAATAGTGGAATTCCTTATATAGATGGAGTATTTATTAGCGGAAATTTGTATTTCCCTTCTGAATCGGAAGATTTCAGTTTTGTGGGGCCTAGATCCAGTCCATACTATGTTGTCCATTTGAGTAGTTTGCTGAGGTCAAATGCTCAGTAAGGATAAGAGGATATTTTCTTGATATCACGGTAGCGACGTCATCAGCGTATGCGAATTTTTTGAATACCTCAGCTTCGTTGTACATTAGAAGTTCGTTGACAACTATTTTTAAAAGAATTGGGGATAGTACTCCACCTTGCAGTGTATCTCTACTTATAGTTCTTGTTGTAGAAAGTCTCATAAGGCTGAATTGATTATCCTGCTATTTAGCATAAGGTTAATCAGTAGAGCATTCACCTGCTTTTGAAATGAATATAGCTTCGATTTCTCTTCATTTCTTGGGGATGTACTTCATTTTAATTCAAATAAATAAATAAGGTGGCGCAACAGAGTGAAGAGCCGCGGGGCCTAGCGCATTTCTCACAACCATTGCCTTCTGGGGGAACGGAGGGGGCCTACAATTTTCTGCCGATTCCAAACAGAGCTTTTCGTGGCAATGACTTAACTAACGAAGGACTTGCCAATTCCTCGCGAAAGGCGGTACCCATGAAAAAACATCTCTGTTGGGATTCGAACCACCTTTTACATTTACCCGTTTAGAATAGCTTCAAGGATAGGAATAAAGATATCCGAGGCATTTGAAGTTCGAATGATATGACGTCTGATCCTGCAGATTTGTATTGTTCATTGGTGTTAATGGCCGAATCCATATATGAAATTTTCTTCGAAAGAGAATACGTCTTTTGGAAAAGCAAAATAAATGACAGGACAGCATTTGCTTGAAACCTGAATGATCTTACAGAGAAACGTCCTTTTTTTTCTTTGTGTCGTGGACCTAGTTGGCAGTTACGTTGCAATAATTGTTATTAAATGTGCATGAAGCTATGATTTATTTTCTACTATTTATAGTTGTAGCCCACACATAAAAAGAGAACAGTTAAAAATTGCTCAAAAAAGCTTTCAAATGGATGGAACTGCAAACGTTTAAGGAACTCAACATCAGCTATCCTCATATTGAAGGGAAACAAATTTCAAATACACGGCTCCCATCTTAAACGGAAACTCGTCACTTTTGGAAAAAAAGGGCCAAAGATGGGTTCAACCCCTTGGGAGTTTTTTTTTTTTTTTTGACTTTTTGGTATTATGAATAATGAGCATTCGAACAACTTATTACACTGATTTTGCTTTGCCCTAAAATAAGAACCTTTGGAGAAAGAGGCTGTGACTGTGACTGATAGCCTCACAGTTCAAAAAACGCACAAATTTTGTATCTTCGTTTACTCCCTCATCGTTATAGCTGCTATACACACCCTAATTTTTTGAAGTGGCAGTAAAATTCATCGACAACGTTTATCTAATCACATTTTGTCACATTGAAGAGGAGCCTGCTAGCCCAATTAACTGTGCATCAATTACTCTCACGCAATAGCACCTGCCCCAATTACATTTCTAATTTGTTTACGACCACAACAGAAGAATATTCCATAAAAACAACAGTCTTCCTTTTCTTCTGTCATTGATTTTACTCCATTCTACTTGAAGACTTAGAAAACTCATAGCAGCCTGACCTACATAACCACATTAACAGAAAACCAAGAAAAGTCCTCTTTTCGCCTCCTCATCCCAAAACAAAACACAGAGAAGAAAAAAAAAATGCTTTTAAATGAGGCATACTCCCATATTTCCTCACCATGCCCCATGATATAGGTCAGTATTTAATGGCTCGAAACCGAAGGCGATATTTCTCATTGGCGACATGCTTCGTTGCCCTTCAAAGCTGAAGCTTGACTTTTAGTTTTAATTTTGTTGTTGATGTTGTTGTTGTTGTTGTTGTTGTTGTTATTGCTGTTGGTGTAGTAGTTGTTTTAATATTGTTGTTTCACCTTAGGATCTGTTTTCTATTCAATATTATTCTATACAACTTGGCTGTTTAGAGATACTAACACACATAGCTATGATAATAAACGTCGAACTTCCTCTTTTTATACTACGTACTGCTTTATGTTAGGCGCCATTAAGTTTTAGTATTGCGGTAGTTTCGAATGATTTTGGTGCTATACCGATTTCAAAATGGTATCGGTTATGGTAGACTCTGTGTTGAAAAGTCGTTTTTTAGGATTTAATAGTTTAGTTTTCGGAGAGAGAGAGAGTGAGAGGGGCGGTAACAATGGTGTTGGTTTAAATTATGACAAGAACAGCTATTATTTGGTCTGCAATAAATTGCGGTGGGTCTTGAGTTCAAGGATCGAATTTGTTTTGAATATCTTGAAGAGAGAAGACATTTCTTCGTCCTTTATATTCTCCACATGTTCACAAAATGAGAATGTTAATAGAAATGTATGCTTTCTTTGATTGACGATACAAGTACCTAAGGTGCTATTTCACCAAGACAAAATAAAAACAATTCACTTAACGACAGAATAACGCACAGTTGAAACATGAATCCAAATATTTATGAATCCCGAAAAGATACGTTAAAACTGCGCCGAGTTCTTCCGTACGTCCTTTTTAAAATGTCATCTTCACATCCTTGGCGATGTATAGCATCATTTGAGTGCAAAAGCACGTTTCCCTATCGACTATCTACCACACGCTAAATTCGCGGAATTTGAAAGTCATGAAAACTGAGTACCTTACGTATCGTCATCGTCACACCGAACGACCCACCGGCACCGACCATACCAAACCTCCGGCATCGAGCGAGCTGTCGGGAACATTTCTCAATCTCGCGAATTTCTTTTAAAGAAAACATTTTCTAGGAATCTGCTGGCTGTGAATATTTTTCCATACGCTGCGTTTGGCGTAATTCAATTTTGAAACGAAAAAATGTTCACGTCTTCATATCCATACATACTCGTCGTTCGTATATAATATATAAAATAAAATATCGATCTATTTTCAACCAGATGAAAATTCCATCCTTTCTCTATTGCCAACAGGATGGGCGTTTACCTCATGGATGAAATATTTATTAACCCTCATGATGGATTCTACATTCCATATAATGTTATAGGAAAATCTCAAGGTCACCTCAACACATACCGTACCGGGCGGTTATGGTGCTCTGGTACTGGTGCTGCGGGCGGTAGCAGGGGAATACACACCATTGTCGACGTCGTCGCTCACTGAATCTTGAATTATGTAGTCAGTCTCGAAGAATTTAAATTCTTACGTGTATACGGTGTGCATTGTAGCTGATGGTTTCAAATATTTGAAGGAAAAATTTATTAACGTCCTTTTCATCTTGATTTTGGTCATGTGCTCGTGTCCTCTGTGTCCTGTGATGTGCTGTGTCCTAAATCAATAACAATCTAATGAATTTTGGAATGCTTATGTTTATGTCAAAATGGACTACAGCAGGTTAAATTCTTCAATAGACTCTGTATTCAACGAGAATGAGGAATGGTCAAGAAAGAAATCTCCATCTTAAAATGTATTCATCAGAATCGATCGATGTCCATCATCATGGAGCCCATGGGTCTGGTCATGGATGTACTTATTCAATCGAAAATTGAATTTTAAACGATTTTCTTAAAGCAAACGCTAAGGAAAAATCACAAGATTTTGTAGATAGATAGCTAGGTCCTGCCATCTCGCCTCATTTCCTGACTTGTCTGCTTTCGTTTGGTTTTTTTTTTTTCTATCGAGCCTTACATCGGTCTGTGATGAAAATTTGTGAAAATTGGAAAAAAAATGTTTTTGAAAGAAAATATAACAAAAGCACATAAACATTTACAAATACATGTACTTATATAAAGCATAGAGGAAGGTATTGGCTCCTTGAATGCTCTTGAGTGATGTTGCTGTTGGACAGCAAACGCTTGATAATATTTTCTTCTGTGTGCACGGCAAATACAGGACAACGAGACAACAAAAGCAGTGATTGAACAGTATCTAGTATCTTTCTTTAGGAATGTTGCCGGAAAGCGCATGGGGTATGAAGATGTTTGTGTGTGGGGGCAAGCAAGAAAGATAACATTGGCCCAAAGAGGGAGGTAAACATTCGAACAATGGAATGTTTTCGAATTAGCTTTAAGCATCTCTACTTAAGCAAAGTGCCTAAAAGTGAGTTCATTTGATTCTGTTGGATTGTGCTTTGCCGGATTGGGTATTGTGGAAGACATCATTTTTGGTATGCGCTTTTGAATTCCTGTAGAGGAACTTTTATTTTATAAGACGAAAATGGTTTTCTTCTTCTTCGGGGTGGAAAATTGTATCGCTTTATTCTTCTGTGTCAGTATAATGTGTTTGCTGGATTTTCTCGCTTATAAGCAGGTAAAGATTCCTTAATTGTTATATTTAAAGTTTGAATTCGTTTTGACATGGAATGCAGGATATACATGAAGTTCAGTTCGGCAAACAAATTTTTGGCAAGAATTATAAATGTGCAAACTTTAAACAAGAAACTGAATGTAATTTAACATTCAGGATCGAAAATCAAATACGTTTTTGATTTTTAGGAGTAGTTTGTCGCTTTTGAATCGCCTCCCCACTCGGAGTAGGGAGATTCTCAGAAAGCTTAGAGCAAACTTGATGAGCGAACGCTCTTATTTGATGCGCAATCATCATTCGCCGTTTTTAAATGTCCGTTTGTATTTCTCTTTGTATTGTAATTGATAATTGTGGTACCCGTGGGGTAATGGTAAGCATGTCCACCTGCTAACCCAGAGGTTCGAGGTTCGAATCCCAGCAGACGCAAAATGCAAAAATGTTTTTCCACGGGTATCGCCATTCGCGAGGAATTGGCAAGCCCTCCGTTAGTAAATTCATTGCCATGAAAAGCGCATTCTCAATTAGCCGTTCGGAACCGGCGAAAAAATTGTAGCTCCCCTCCATTCCCTCACAAGGCATGGTTGTGAGAAATGCGCTAGGCCCAGGGGCTCCTCGCTCTGTTGCGCCACCCTATTTATTTTTGTTGTAATTGACTGGCAAAGCTTTTCAATAGAGTAACTCCCAGACCCTCTTTCGCTGTCACTCTTTTTTTGTTAGGATTACCTACTTAGAATGACGAAAAGTCACAAAATCTGTATTTTTAGAATTTTGTTGCTGCAAAAATTAAGGCTGCTCAACAAAACCAATACTGTTATTGTGATACAAAACACTGTGGTATAAAAAGGGAACCTCACGACAGAACCTTCATACTTGCTCGAAGAAGGCAAGAAAACGGCAGAACTCCTCAACACTTTCTTTCTCTCAGCCAACGACAGGCGGTTATTTATGGAAACTTGAAGCATTTGAAGAACTCGACCACTGATGCGGTAATTCGGCATTCTACACTTGGGGTTAAAATAAGCGTAATGTGTGCGGAGAGTAGGGAGGTGAAGGTTACAGAACATAGGTTACGTGGATTAGTGCGTATATAAGCTCAAGTAATTCCGGGGAGTCCATAGTACCGGTCATGATCTGATGGACGAAAATTATATCGGCGATACGACGACGTCTAGAAAGGGTGAGCATTTCAATTAGTCGCAAACGGCTTTCATGGGGTAAAATAAACGGATCAATGTAACCAACGCGAAGCGAATCTTAGAAATCTTCGTTGCACAGCTTCAATTCTACGAGATTGATTTATTTGGTAGGGAGACCAAACCTGACTAACATATTCAAGGATTGGTCTAACATAAGTGTTAAATAATGATTTAGTGACGTAGGGGTCGGAAAATTCTCTAGACCTGCATTTGACAGTAATATAGTTTATGTGAGAGTGGAAATTCAGTTCTATATCACAAATAACTCCAAGATGACGAATAGACGAAACTCTGGGGATAGGTACCTCACTGAAGTAATACGTTCGAAGACTAGAAGGCAAGTGTTTACGCGAGAAAGTCATAGATTGACATTTATTAATGTTAAGCTCAAGCAAATTCTTATCACACCAAGTAAGAAAAGCATTTAGGTCTTTTTGAAGAAGAGAGGAATCAAGAAAAGAGGATATGACTTTTATAATTTTAATATCATCTGCATAAATAGACAGATCAGAGAAAGAAATAATACTAGCGACGTCATTTATTGCAAGTACAAACAGGAGTGGACCTATATGGCTACCTTGGGGAACGCCAGAAGAGGCAAATATTGGGTTAGAAACTGCTTTTCTAAAAAGTACTCTATACACACGCTCTAGGTATGATTTGACCCATTCGATAATAGAGGGTGGGAAGGCAAAGGCTTTGAGTTTGAGATGGATAATTTGATGGTTAATTTTGTTGAATGCTCTAGTAAAGTCTGTAGTAATAACATCGATCTCGTTGCACTTTTCCATGGCCAAGAGAGTCTTTGATACGAATTGGGTAAGGTAAGTCGTAGTAGACCTTCCTTTTAGGAAACCATGTTGAAGTGCAGAGACAATTGGTTTTCAATGAAAATACAGAGAGCCGTACCCAATACATTCGAAGAGTTTAGGGGGGATGGCAGAAAGCTTAGCTATCGGTCGATAACTCGAGATTTGGTTTCTACAGCCCTTTTTGAAAATTGGGAAGATAAAAGATTCTTTCCAAAGAGAGGGGAAAACTGCCTTAGAAAGAGAAAGTTGAAATATAATAGTAAGGGGCTGATAGAGCACTGATGCGTACTTTTTAAGGAAAATTGGCTGGTAAAATTCGATCAAATAACAATAATTACATTGGTTTTCCGACAGAGCATTTTACTCTTCGCATGTCTTCTAAACCCAAAATAACAGAGCCTGGCAGGTGTGATTGCCTTCTGATTGTCGGCTTGTTTTTACTTTCCACAATTCTAATAAGACCTTCACGCCAAAAATACCATCTGGATAAAAATAGAGTACGACCTCAACGACTCAGTTGCTTTTGTCATGTTTAAAGGAGAGATCCAAAGAAATATGTACAAAATACCATGTATGTATTAAAACGTTCAGATAAGATCGAGAAGAAAAAAAAAACAGATTAAAACACTCTTGATTGCCAAATGCTACGAAATCAGCTTTGTGTTGGTCTCAGACATGGAACATTCCGAAAACAGAATGATTGCCGACGCATTCTGCATTCTGGTTAACACGGATCACTAGTGTGAAGCAGCTAAGAGGTATCAATGCTCGTAAAGCCAGAAAAAGAAGATGACGCCCAAGAGATCTTTGCAATTATAGAGGAAGTATCTTTTCTTAATGCAATAGCAAAAATATTCAATGAGATCATCCTGAATATAGGCTTATAAAGAAGAAAAAAGGGAAAGGGTAGTGTACCCTTGTGGACAATTATTTTGCCTAAGAAGTATTGCCAAGGACTATCTAAAATGAAAAAAGAAGCTTTATGCTTTAAAGCAGTGTTTGATTCGGTTGACAGAAAGGCGTTAATATACAAATTATGTAGCATAAGAGTGTCGAAGTGTCGACGAAAGTACTGAAGGTGCTGCAAAGCCTTAGTGCAATCAATGAAGCATTTTAGGTCCGAATTTTTTTACTGTGAACCGATTTGCATGAAATTTTGGAATTAGGCTCATCCTACGCTGAACTTTAAAAGTGAAAATGATTTGAAACACCGCCACCACCCTGGGGGTGGTTGCCACCCCTTTTCGGAGGTGAATTTTTTTTTCAAAATAACCTCGGATATCGAAAGGAGATCTCAGTATACATCGGGGACTTTGGTTCGATTTTGTTTTCTGGTATTGACACCTACTTATACTCCCTTTCAGTTACGGCCTTCTCCAAATCCGCACACAGATCCTGTGTGGATTTCCGGAGCCTTTCCTCTTTGATGTAACCTCTGAAACGGGCTCGTAGCGCAGACTGTGTGCCTTCGGTGTCAAGGCCTAGTTGACTCATGCGTGCCACTAGCTCTGGCTTGCTGAGCAAATATATTGCCCCTATGCTAGCGAACACGTCGAAGCTTTCTTCGGAGTTGGACATCTTTAACTTATTTTTCGATTTGTTTATAGTTCGAAGAGAGTTTCTTTATCACGGAGTGGACCTTAATAGTCCCTGCTCGGGCGCCAAATTGTGACGTGTTTTGGGTTTACCAGTTGAGGTATAGCTCAGGGCTAGCCAGAGTATTGTGAAGAAAAACATTAAAGCTTTACTAGGTCAGAAACTCTCTTATATTTGAACTCTCTTTTTAGTTATTATTACAATTAACAAAGGTTTCAGAAGAAATAGCAAGCAGAAACAGCGGGCGTCCGAAGACCCCGGTAGGCAGACACAGCAGGCGTCCGAAGACCCTGGTAGGTAAGGCTCAACAGGCAATAGCTCTGGGGGATACACAGGTACTAGTCTTTGCACCTGGTGGCACAATACTTAGGAAATTTAGTTCAAATAATCTGCAATAAACGACTTACTCAAACCTTTACCCGATTGCTTACTATTGCTGCTACTTATTTAATCCTCGGAAGAACTGCACCACTTGGCCGGTGCCGGCGAACTGATTTTTCCTGTGTCGAGCTGCTCCTTTTATACTCGGAGCTCACCATGATATCATATGGGAAACCATCCAAACAATGGGATATCCCCACTCCCATGTAATTAATATATTTTCTTATGGTCGGCCGGTATCTTACCATTATACTCGGCTATACGTCATAGCTATACCCCACACTATATTCATCCTCTACCCATTATGTTTGGCTACACGCCATAGCTATATCGCACCCGAAACCTACCATCGAGCTCGGCTGATGGTCGTGTGGCTCACTGGTCACTGCTTGTGCATGGGGAGCTCAGCATTCTACGGTGTCTTGTCTAATGTATTTCTCACCTTTTACTAGCGACTGGGTGGGGTGAGCTTGTTACCCTCATGGTAGAATAATAAAGGTGGAAAAGGTTTATCCTAGCCACAAACCGTATGTCGTGCCCGGACTACATAATTATTCCCTAGTTGGTGTCGCTGCTGAGGGATGTATTTTCCCACTTCATATCCACTAGATGGCGTCGTATAAGTGCTGGAGAGATGAAATGCAAAGCATGTAACGAGGTTCTCAAATGCCTCGTTACACGATGGAGCACCCTGACTAACGCAGAGCCAGATAAGAGTTTGCCGCCGCCAAACCAAGGAAATAGTTGCCGCAATATACAACCGCAGCTCCAGAGAAAATATATTTCACTACGACTGTGAAAATATGAAACACTCTTATTTATTTTTTGAGCACAATTACATATGAATGTTGAATAACATAATAATGTTCTATGTTCTTTAGTAAACAAAATGAAATCCTCAGCTCCGTTCTTATTCCCATGCCTTATTTGAAGATGAGTACAATTTGGACTCCAACAGGATATCCTCATTCGTATTTCGGTTTCAACTTAATATTGCGCTGAGTCAGTGTGAGTTTCACTAATGCTTTTGGCACCTAAAATGCTCGAGGAGTGTCTTGCATGCATCGACACTTTGACGTTTGATTGATTTTGGGATCCAAATGTGGCCTCATAAAACAGGAAATGCCGAAAACGTAGGTATACAATTCCCAACTTACTTCAGCCCTTTAACGAAAGGTGAAACAACTAATTTCAGTTCAAATTTGATCTTGCAGGCAATACCTTCCGATAGTGTTTGATGTCCTCCGCTCCCAGTTTTAGGGATAAAATCGAATCGGATGTTTTTCATGATCTGTCAAGGATGTGGTGGATGTGTTTTTTGAAAAACACGTGGAAACACTCTGGTCCTATGTTATTGTTGGCAAATAGAGACTTTTGGGAAATCATTGTTATTTTTCCAAAAACAAAAACATTTGTTCATGACAGCACCACTTTAGCACCTAATTGTCAAAACAACTGCCACTGCCAGCAGATTATTTATAACGATGAGTTCGAATTCAAAATCCATAAGCACATCCTAGAAATAGATACCTCGCTAATAATCATTAGCTCGTTAAAAATGCACACAAAAAAAGTTTAAAGTATTCAGAGTTTTTCATTAGCAGCCATTTTTAATTGGTCAACCAATTTTTTCATTTTTGGTCATGAAACCACAACAAAGGTATTTTCTATTCTATTGTCCTTCAAAAAATAATTTGTATTACCTCTTCTATCCCAAAATACTACGAACTACTGTTCACCTCGACAAATTTATAATTGGTTTTTGCCATAAAAACTCACAAAGGACATATTTAGATAAAAAAAAATTCTAAACAACTTTTCAACAACAACAAAATAGTTGAGCAATGGCTCATTCTTTGTTCACTCCGCAGCAGTATAATTTGACAGTTTTTCCATCGAATAAACAAAAACAAAAAATATAAAAAAAAAATCGCCACCGGCTTAATGGCTACTGCGTTTTAGAAATTAGAATACTCACAAACAAGGGTAAAAAAAAATATATTGCGTTGTGATCCCTTAAAAATAATTACAGCTTGTGGTTAGTAAACCAGCTCCCGGGTTAAAGTTATTATGCCTATAATTTGCTATTCGAGGTGGTTTTCTATGCGGTTCACTTGGCAATAGCACAGTGTTGAAGCACATCATTTGGCGAGCGGAAAGGGAATGGAAATTATTGTGTTGCGTGTTTGCTTGCTTTACTGGGGAGCCTTTAAGTAGAGTAAATGTGTTATCTGTTCCGGAAACCTTTGTAATTAAACAAGCACCAAATAAAATGGCTGTTTATGGCAGGTTTTGTTTAGTGTTTTAGAATTGTTGTGCGATTTGCGATTGTAAGACTTTGAATTGGTTGTGAAGGGACTTTGTAGAGGCTCAACAGATTTGAACACTTGTAGGCGTTTTATCGCTGCTTTTTCTTGGACAGCTTTTCATAATTTTAACGAATCTGACTCCCCCACGGAAAGTAAACAGACCACCTACGAGTCCGTTCACAAACCAAAACCCAATAGCGTTTTTAAATCTATTTGCTTAATGGCCTTTCCAGGATCCTTTTTTAATAATTCATTAAGACCTACCGCCTGTCCCAATCCCATGTTAACTATTTACTAAACAATAAGCTTATACAAAATCAGAACATTTTTCTAAAAAAAAAAAAAAAACTTTTACCTCTCACAGATTCAGTCTTTTCAAAACAAAGTTTGAAATACAAAATTCGTATCGACATCCGGACAGCCATTAATGTAAATGTTTAAATTTAAAATCCTTAATCAATTCAAACACAAATCCTATTCCCAAAATACTTCAAACCATCTCCCTCATGCCTTTAAAAACACACAAATCGGTTCTGATTACTGGTTTGAGTTGTATGTATGGCTTTTGTAAAGTATGTGTTTGTGTATCTATACAAAAACAACGACCAAAACAGATTGGGGTGAAAATACCCTGATGTATCCCAAGAATTGGTCAATATGCAAAATAAAATGTCAATTCCTTCGATTCCGTTGGTATTTTGAATTCTCAAAGGAATGAACCCAAAATACGTGGCAATTTCTTAACGTGAAAAAGGTTACATCCTTCTTCCTTTTTCAATTTTCTTCTTCTTCAAAATAAACCCCTTTATTCCATGGCAAAACCAAAGCCGTAAAGGCGGCGGAGGCAGCGGGCCAACGCGACGGACGTATAGAATAGGTAGGTATATAGTGTATTAGAGTAAGATGGAAGGATAAATCGATAGTTTGATTAAGATTCATTATTTAATTTATTATTATCATTCTACGGGACAATGGCCTTGGTCATTCTTTCGCATCTGTTTGTGAAAATAGAAATGATTTTCCCTTTTTGCACTTGAATCGAATTCTATTAAAAATCAAAGTCAGAAGAGATGAAAAAAGTATTATATACCCGTGTTTTTTGTTGGGGGTCCCGGCCGGCGGCGCTGGATAGTCCCAAAGGAAGTCTTACAGGAAACCTGCGGGTAATTGGAAATACTCAATTTCATTTTAAGCAGATAAATTGCGCATGGTGATGAAGGCATGACAGAAGAGGAATACTTAAAAATGAAGAAAAGAAAGAAAAGAAATGCTGTCCTTAAAGAATTACCTTCGAGAATACCAAGCTTTGACATTTGATAGACTGATGAAATCAATGTTGTCTAGTTGGCTTTGTAATGACTTTGGATTAGATAATGGTGTCGATCAGGTTTTGACGGGAATCTTCTTTTTTTTGGGTTTCTGGTTGAGAGTTCAATGACAATTTGACCAGGTGGGTGAGCTTTATTGAAAAAAAAGGAGACAACGAAAAACTAGGACGTAATAAAATAAGAAATTTTGTCAGAGCTGTTCAATTTTGTTTCTCTACTCAAACACCGCACATTACCTTTGACGTTAACAGTGACATCGAGTGAATGTATTACAAGGAATACATAACTTGATGAAGCTAAAGGGTGGGGCGCATTTGCATTCATTTAAAATGGCGATAAAACTCAGCACAGAAAATGAGCGAAAATAGTTACTCATTTTCAACATTGTAAGCTAACACCTCCAAATTTCGCGAAAGTAGTTAAGCGTATATGTAGATTCTGTTCATTAATCAGCCTTGGAGTCTTTAAATCACAATGCTGAGCTCAAAAAATCCACGTCAAGTGTTCCCAGGTCCCAAAGACAAGGAAAACTGGACTGACTTAGGTTTTAAAGTTTTAGATTATATCAAATATGTTGTGGTACGAGCCCCACGTCCAGGGCATATTAATACTTTAATCGAATATATGTAAAATCTTAAAGACCAAAAAAAGCAAATAGAAGAAAAAAAGTATACGTAGATTATTGAAGAACTTGATGATATCATCCAAATTATACGCCACAGTTCTATAAAAGAACTTAGTGAACGGATACAGAAGATGTAAGTACCAACTTGCAGATAGAGCTGTGATCCCTTCGAGATCATGATACTCCTACAAGTTGGTATTTATGTTGCTTAACATTAGTGAATCGTTCATGGGGCCTTGACTTTAGAATGCGTTGACGAAACTTCTGGTTTAGGACTGTTCCATGTCTGGGGCAAACTGCCAAATGCAGATGTCGGTGCATTTGACTGTACCAGCAGTGTTTTAAGTCTGCCTTTTTGACAGGGTTCTCTAGATATCTCCTTTGAACATGACAAACCAACTGAGCCGGACGTGGTCTATTTTAGCCTAGATTTTTGGCGTGAAGGCTCTGTTATAATAATGGACAAATTTGTATTACCTAAACATTAAAAATATCTGAAGTCTTGTGGTAAGTACTGATCCGGTAAGTTTGAATTAACTGTACTTATGTACCTATGAATAAGACCGTTTAATATAAATTCTTTAACTCAATAGCTGAATCCCAAAACTTTTCAGAATGATTTTAAGAACACTAGTGCTGCTAACAAAAATCGAAGCAAGTATCAAATATTTTATTTTGTTGTAGAAATTTTGCATTTTGTTACAGTTTCAAGAAAGTTCGTATCACTTACGTACTTAGGTGGGCATTACAGTTCGGGGTGAACCTGGGCCTCAACCAGCATCCTTTTAAAACGACTTCGATTTCGGGTGAACTCTCTCCAGTTTCGCACTCCAAGTCGGCTGAGGTCTTCATCCGCTTGATTGCGCCTCCTAAGACGAGGTCTCCCCCTTCCGCGATTTCCCTGCAATGAGCTTTTGAAAACCCGTCGAGCCGGAGCGTTTGGGTCCATCCGCTCTACATGGCCCAACCATCGTAGCCTCGCGATGCGTACTCTATGCATACTCTTCTGGCTATACCCATGTCGCGGTACAGCTCATACAGCTCGTTGTTGTATCTTCTTCTCCACATCATTCGGAGAATTTTTCTTTCGAAACGACCAAGGCTTTCCTCATCCGCTTTCGATAAGGTCCATGCTTCCGCGCCGTAAAGCAGGACTGGAATGATCAAGGTCTTATATAAGGTTACCTTGGTTTTTCTGGAGAGGGTTTTGTTTCTCAATTGCCTTCTTAACCCAAAGAACCAACGGTTGGCAAGAGTTATTCTCCGTTTGATCTCCGCACTGATGTTGTTGTCCGTGTCTACAGCGGATCCTAGGTAGACGAAGTCCTGTACTACCTCAAAGTTATGTCTGTCTATTGTGACGTTTTGTCCAATTCGTCGATGTTCTGTGTCCTTGTTTGATGACAGCATATACTTTGTTTTGCCCTCATTAACCATCAAACCCATTTTTGCCGCTTCTGTTTCAATACTCGTAAAAGCACCTATGACATCACGCTTTTTCTTCCCATTACGTCAATATCGTCTGCCTATGCGAGTAATTGTATAGACTTTTGAAAGATTGTTCCTCTGGTGTTGACGTTTGAGTTTCTTACAATCTTTTCGAGTATGATGTTGAAGAACTCGCATGACAGTTTGTCCCCTTGCCTAAAACCTTTTTCGACATCAAAGGTCTCGGTGAGTTCTTTACCGACCTTGAAAGAGTGAATTCTCCAAAGTCATCCTGCATAGTCGTACTAGTTTTGCAGTGAAACTAGAATTACGATTCCGAACTGCTAATCGATAAAGCGCGCTCTTCATGGCAATGAATTTGCTATTAGAGGATTTTGTCAACTGGGAGTAAATTTCCGAGCTGTGAAGCTTCACCGAAAATTCAATTCTCGATTAGTGAAAATCCAACTTCAAATGTAAATTTTTTTCGTAATGATAAATTTGTTTTCATTGCCATATGAGTCGGTGAAAAATTTCAATTAAGAAACATGGCGGCAAAAATCAAACGTGGAGCGAGCCTCCGAGGTCCAAAAAGCATTTTTAATGGAGAACGTCTTAATAGAAAGAAAGAAATCAAACGCAGTTGCTCGCAAAAAATTTAAAAAACCTATAAAAAACACAAAATAAAACTGGAAAATGACATTTAGAACGTTTTAGTACTTTTTAGAACACTGTTTGAGAACTACTTTTCATTTTGAGATCGGGAATCGGTTAAAATGGGTTCGTGAAGTGATAAAATGAAAAAACTGCTGCTAACAAAAATTTAGCTACTACTGTTCTGAAGACTTGTGACGCTAATGACACGAAATAATGAGCATCCTGATCTCGAGTTTATCACTCCTCGACTTCCACTAATCTTCATTAAACTATTGAACCCACTCACCTTTGGAGTACGCTGCTTTGACCTCAAAAAGAATGGCAACTTGCCGGTTTCGGATTGTTATATATGTTTGAGGTCTACCAAATGCCTCTAACATGGTTTGCTTTTTTTTCCTTATCCGGGTCTGATCGTGGTATGACATTGCCAATTTAGGTTCTCAATTTCTTTCAAGGTGTCTTAATTCAGCAACTTTTGGTTTTTGAGGCGTGACGCTTATGACAAAGCTTGTAAAAAGCAAATCATAATTCTTTAAGCGTTAAAATGTCCAAAAAGTTTTTGCGTGACGCGAATGACACAAAATAAAAACCAGACAAGGATTTCCTATACAAACAAAATAATTTATCATTTTCAAGCTATCCAATTAGTTTTGTTACGTCACTTTACCATGTTCATATACTTCAACAAAAGTCTGGTAATAAAAGTTCCATTGTTGAAACAACGCATGTCTATATGCCGTTATATCACAACACCTAAGTGCTAGATTGAATTGCACTTGAAAAACATATATCGCCCTCGCCAAATCAAGTGGATTCAAGATTTTTGTGGTGTGTGACGGTGTGACGGACAAGCTATCGCCATTCGCCTGTAAGAGAATATAACCCAGTGTCACTCATTACTCATGTTGACTTAAAATGGAAAAAAAATCGCCACCAAAGGATTTATTGTTCTCCAATCAATTTATACGTTTCCAGGTTTATCTGCATCATAAGGATTGAAAAACAAAAAAGAGAATAAAGGCAAACAGAAAGCGAGGGAAAAAGTCCCAGCAGTACGAAAACAACACCACTCATCCGCGGTCAACCGCCAACCGAGTGTTTTTGTGGCATCGGTATTCTGTCAAAAGTGGCATTATTGTTCCTCTCCATGCGGCTCGGGCTTGGACCGCGAGAACGGAACTGGGATTACAAATGTCACGCCAAGTGTGTTCGAATGCATTATTATTTCACAATAAAAACCAATGTTTACATACGCCGCCACCGCCGCGCCGCCGACAAGAAGTGCAAGTTCTGTGGTAGGTGCGGTAGCAGCGCCGTATTAAGCTCCTACATACACACGTATACACGTAAAATTGTATACAAAACTTCTTCAACTGGCATTGATCGGGCCCTTGAGCATCATTTGTCTTCGTTAAAGTGGCTGTTTTCACGGCTGAACGCACTCAATGGAAATGCAAATTAAATGTAAAACGAAGCATCATCAACATTTTTGTGGAATCAGATAAATGCTGCTGGAGTCAAATACCAGTGCGCGGTGCGCGGTGCAAAGAAACGGAAAAGGAATGCGGAAGAAATCTCAGCTATTCTGCCATTTATCGTTTCATCGCACTCGCAACTGTCTGATGTAACGTACTCGGTAGCTTTCTTGGTTACAAATTACCGCCGAGGTTAAACGAACCCATCTCTAATGCATGTCGAAGAGATTTCTGTGTCTCTGCCACTCACAATGGCGTGAAATCTGCTTTTCATTAAGTTTGTGATGTCTCCTCTCGTCCTTGTGTTTGTTTGTGTGTGTGTGTATTGAGGGAGTAAGAGCTTAATTTTTCTGCGCTCTGAGGAAAAAAACAAAAAGATTCGGAATGCTTGGTTTGAAGCGAATTAATCACAAACGAAGGGCAAATAAAGAGGTGGCATACATTTTTCCAGAATCATGGTCCCACAACTACAAATTCTGAAATATTTCCTTTGCGGTAGCGTTGGCTCTTCCCACGTGTGTATATATTATGCCTTATAGGTATGTAAGTGGGTGTGCGTAATTTTTTTTCTTTCCTTCTGCAACATCCTTGACAATTGACATTTTTGTATCATTAATCATGTGGCAATGCCTTGGTAGGCGAGCGCTGTTAGATGTTGGATTATTTCTCCGAAAGCGTTACGACTACGACTCAGGACTTAATCCTCGTGTACCTACCTACTTTTTTATGCTTTTTCATTCTTTGTAGATGAAAAAGAAAAATGATTATTAAAAAAAAGTTGAAACTCTTGTAAGAATAATGAAACAGGTGCAGTGACTGAAAGGCCTCCTTTTTAAATCTTAGTTCAGCAGGTTTGGCTTTGATAAAAATAGATTGGTTCTCATTTCTTTTGTATACATGTTGTGTTTGTGGGCGTCACACAGGATCAAGCTCGTGGCCCGATATTAATAACACAAAACTCTGCGTAGGCTAGTGGTCCAATTATGAAAGAATACCTACATATTCTTTGTGAAAAGTAATTTGTCTTTGCAATTAGGTGGCAAAGCTTCAGATTTTTCAAATTTATTGTAAGCCAGATGCGTTGTTTACTTGGGAGAAAAATGTCAGATTTTTTCGTATTTGCACAAAGCGTTTCAATGGTGGTCTTTATTTTGTTTTCTTCTAAAAAAGTAGTAAACATCAGGCTTTCAGTGCTCACTGGCCCATCGTTCGATGGCTTTCGGTTATGATATAATTGAATTGATTGATAATTTTTTCATTCAAATATTTGAATGACACTTGAGCGATGAGCAAAACTTTAAAGTTGACATATTTAAACTTAAACTCGTGCCTTCGGTCTTCTGTTAAACAAATTGCAGAAGATGGTACTGTTCTCCTCAACCTTTCATCTTGCATATTTATTGAATTGAATTCTTTCCGGTAAAACATCAAAGCGGCTTGAAAGTTCCCTTTTACATACATGACTGCAAAGAAAAGCAATGACAAAAGAAATTGGGGAAACTCGGGGCAATATTCTATTCCTTCTTCAAATCGTTTGGGAATACGATCCAATTATTTGAATGGCATATGGTGTCTTTTGAAACTGGAACAATCAATCGACGCCATTTTGTCCCAATTATAGATTTTTTTTTTTTTAAATCATTCTTATTAACGAACGTGAGAATAATTTGTTGCGAATATGTTCAGTTATAATAAGTATTTTTATAAGAATGAAATTGTTTACGTCTTTTACGTGTTTCCAATTTTTCTTTCATTTGTTATGTGGTGCGGCATCTCTCACCCCATTTTGAAAGAGATGCCGCACTTTTGTTTTGAGACGATGTTGGCTTTTGTATTTTTTTTTTAAAGAGAGTAGTAAGTACTATACCCCTAAAATACATATTTTGGACAGAAGAGGCGCTGAAAGAAACGTCAAAAAACATTCAAAAAAGATTGTCTCTCCGAAAAAACAGAAAAAACTGTTCCAGCCAGAAGTTGAAGAACCAACCGGTTTTGTTCGAAACGGCCGTTTGATGTTCTAAAACAATCCTTCAACAGGTAGTTCTAACCACCAGCCATAGGTTCAGTATGCAGTAATTGCGAAAATGAAACGCACACCTCATGTTGCAATAAACTTAAGCAATCAAAATTACTGCAGTCAATTTCACCACTGCCAAAATTCCAGTGTCGTTGTTTTCTAATCGTTGTCAATTGGCAGAGGTGTTAACTTCTCTCCCGCAATTACCCTGCAAAGTTTATTTATCGATTTCCGCGTATGACAGTATTTACAGAGACGAGCTGTACAGAGCCATGTCTAGATTCGGCATCCCTGCAAAACTCGTACGAATATGCAGGATGACTTTTGAACATTCACGCTGTTCCGTCAAGGTCATTAAAGAACTCACCGGGAACTTTGATGTCGAAAAAGGCTTTAGGCAAGGCGACAAACTGTCATGCGATTTCTTCAACATCAGAATTGAAAGGATTGTACGAAACTTAAACGTCAGCACTCGCCTATGCAGACGATATTGACGTAATGGGAAGAAAAAAGCGTGATGTCAAAGGTGCTTTTGCGAGTATTGAAACAGAAGCGGCAAAAATGGGTTTTGATGGTTAATGAGGGCAAAACGAAGTATATGTCATCAAATAAGGACACAGAACATCGACGAATTGGACAAAACGTCACAATAGACAGACACAACCTCGAGGTAGGACAGGACTTCGTCTACCTAGGATCCGCTGTAGACACGGACAACATCAGTGCGGAGATCAAACGGAGAATAACTCTTGCCAACCGTTGCTTCTTTGGGTTAAGAAGGCAATTGAGAAACAAAACCCTCTCCAGAAAAACCAAGGTAACCATGTATAAGACCTTGATCATCCCAGTCCTGCTTTACGACGCGGAAGCCGTAAATGGGGGGCTTGCTCCGGGCTCCCCACTGAGTGCTAAGGAATATAGAGTCGTAAGGGGTTGTGAAGTCAACATTTACAGAAAAGACTCGACGAATGAAGAGAATATCGAATATTTTTCTTTTATCTTTCAACGTATTAATGCTGAGAAGCTTGATGCGATCTTGGTAAGGATCAAAGCAAATCGAAGAAAATGGCGCTGAATATTTAATTTCAGAAATGCGAACCCAGCTTACGTATGGGTCGGAGAATTATTTTGACCATCGCTCAATGAAGCCAAGTACTGAATTGGCTTTTAGAATAACATCATCAGTATGTGAAATGCAATTGAGTTCCTTGTCGTAAATGACACCGAGATCACGAATCACTTTAATTGGTGAAACGGAGAGGAGATTTGATGGGCTTAGGAGAGAAGGTAATAAATTGACACTTGGAAATGTTTGATTCCAAGCAACTTTTAGAACACCAGGTAGAAAAGCTGTCGAAGTCTTGTTGAAAATGAATAGGATCGGTAGGTGAAGAAATAATCTTGCAAAACTTCGTACAGTGAAGTAAGGGAAAGGTTAATAATGAATTCAAGACTTTTTATATTAGGAATGAAAAGAAGAGGACCTAAATGACTACCCTGAGGGACGCCAGAGGTAGCTTAAAAAGGATTTGATAGGGAAGATCAAAAACGAACACAATTATAACGGTTTTCCAAATAAGAAGACATTCAGAAATGGGTTCGAAGACGAGGGTGGATAGGCTAAAAGGAATAAGCCTATCAAAGGCTCTACTAAAATCTGTTGAAATAACATCGACTTCTTTTCTTTTTTCCAAGGCAGAAAGAATGAATGAGAAGAATTTAATAAGATTAGTGGTTGTTGATCTGTGTTTGAAAAAGCCATGTTGTCGAGCGAAAATGAGAGATTCGCAATGAAAACACAAAATTTCACACAAAATGCTTTCGATGATTTTGGGTGTATTCGAAAGTTTTGCTATTGGGTGGTTATTTTGAACATAGCATTTTTGATATTTTTGTAAATAGGGGTTATAAAAAACTCAACAACAAATTGAAAATAATATTTTGAAATATTGGCGCAAAAAAAGAAACTTTTTTAAATGAATTTTATCTTGTCATTTCATCCACTAAATCATTTGCTTTTAAAAATTTTCACTCATTTATGACATTTATAAGGTTTCTGCTCTCAACAAAATACTTTCATAAAATGTAAGGACTTCTTTTAATGATGAAAATAAAAGCAACTTCTCGTTCTATAAGGGATAACATCTCTCTAACTTACGGTGAAGAACGACCGCTGCGCTGGTTCGAAAAAATCAATCAAAACTCTTAAAACAAGTCATTAGCGTCACGTTTGAGGTTAGACTTCAAATGTACCTTTTCAGTGTCTAAGATATTAATCAACTAGTGATTTAACAAGTGCTCCACCACTTCCTGCACTTCATTAGTGTCATAACGCTGTTCTACGTCTAACATTCTAGTCAACTAATAAATTCAATAAAAATGACTCACCTTGAAAGTTTTTCTTTTCTGTCATTATCGCCACAAACTGATATCCTGAAAAGAGCCAAATAATAAGACCAGTTACTCAGTGAATATATGAAAAAAGTATTTAAAACTTAAAATAAAAAATGATGGTGCTTCAAATTTATTCAAAAGTAGTGAAAGAGTAGCCACTTTTGTTCCGTGGAAACCAAAAAAAAAATGCAGTTCCTACTCAACCTTTTCCTTGCACTTGTCTTCTCGCTTATCAAATCAGTGCAGAAGAAAATTTAATAACATTCAAGAAGCAAACAAAAAAACTTGACTTCCTTCACTTATTCCAAGCGACTGAGCACTCAAATCTTATTCAAATGAAATGTTAAAAAAATAAGAAAGGAAATACCCACCCAGAAGATTGAGAAAAGAAAGCAGACTAAAACAAATATCGAGTCGACCTTAGTTGCAAGTGCATGGCCAATCATTTGGTCGACCGCATTTCCATTGATTTTTATAATGGATTTCAAAATTTAAGTGCATTCGAAGGATGACATTTTCATTCCTCTTCAATGGCGATCAATTTGATTTTCATTTTTTTCTTATTATTTTATTTGACGGACGTCAATGACAAAGTCCTTTGTTCCTTTTTTATGTCTGAGCATAATAAATTTGTAATGGTTACGGACGTTTTGGTTTTAGTAATGATAAATTGAATTCAGTAGACTTGAAGTAAAAAATGTCGATTATCCATGAAATCCATGAAAACGCAGCAAAATGATTTCAGTCTTAAGAGTCGTGAAGCAATAAAAGAGTCTCATATCTGAATAATGCTACGAGTAGACACTGATATTAGACGAAGAGTAAAATTTAAATAACTTTCCTGTCAGCCTTGTGATGTCTTTCTGAGTAAAATGGTGAAGGTGCACCTACCTACTTACATTTAATGTAAGAAAAAAGGGTTTACAAAAAAGTACTTATCTGACTAAACAAGGACCAGTACAACAACGAAGGTGCTTAAAAACACAATGGCCCTTAGAAGGCTTTCGAGGGTTTTACTCAAAGTGGGAGAAAATAATATAATGAAAGATAATCGTGCTTAATTGCAGTTTTAATTTCTTTTTTCGCTATGAGTGAAGAGAGACAACTCGAACGTTGTTCAAAAGTGTTAATTAAAATATGAATGAAGAAGATTAAAAGCGGGTTGGTTGTGTTTTCTTTTCTTTGTTTTGTTAAACTAAGTGATAGCGTTCCCAGAAGAGGAGAATACAACTACAGATTTGTTAAATTTCCAGGAATTTACAGACTTTCGACTCAAATAGATCGGTTCTATACTCTGTTTCAGATTCATCCTCTTCTGGGCTAAGATTTCTTGAGGGCACATATACCACAACATTTTATTATCTCTCCAAATTGAAAATAGTTTGGAAGTACTCAGGGTTAAACTCCTATGTTTGTACATATGCACAGGTGGGTTAATATTTCTTGAAAAAAGGAATAACAAATAAATAAACAAGTAACTACCAAGTTAATCCAACAAGAAGTTAAGAAAAATATTTACTTTCGAAAGGTCTGGAAGGTTAATTGGAGGAACTTTTCTTCAGAAAAGTTAACTTGCAAACTGTGAACGATATTCTAGGGAAAAATAAAGAATTTGCTTGTACATTTCTGTGCACTGACCATCAAAAATGTAAAATGTTCGTTCATAATTATTTCATCTACCTACACGTATATGAAGTTTAGTTCTTTACAAAGAATTCCTAGGAAAATATTTCTGACTCTTTTTATTGCATGTACCTTCTAAAGAGAGCACATGTGTGGATACTTTGGTTTTAGTTGATATTCGGAAAAGCAAATGAAACCAAAGATAAGAAAATCTGCATGTCATTTGGGATTTCTTTGTGAATAACATTGGAGAATTTAATTTGAACGAGATTAGGTTAAATTGCTGCTATGACATGAAGAGGAACATTGGTGTATCAATTAATTTTAAAAGAGCTCATAATGGACATTTTTGAAATCAAGGAACAAACAACATGTAAGGCACAGGAAGACTTCGAACTATAAAGTGGAACAAATCTTTACATTGTTTTAGAGAAAGTAAGATTATTGCGCTTGATATTTCTAAAGCATTTGATAGAGTTTGGCATCAGGCTCTTTTATCAAAAATGCGTGCTTTTGGTATCGATGAGTCTCTTCTTCGTTGGATTAGAAACTACCTTTCCGACCGTTCAATACAAGTTGTATTGGATGGCTTCAAGTCTGATACCCACTTCATAAATGCTGGTGTGCCCCAGGGCCCGGTTTTTCTCCAACTCTCTTCCTCATTTTCATGAATGATCTCTTGTCTGCAACTTCTAATCCCCAAAACTGTTTCGCTGACGACTCGACCTTCGGCTTTTCATATTCGTTTCCACATTCACGTCCCTGCTCTTTGGATGTAGAACTGGAACGGTTGCGTATGATAAGCTTAGGAATTCTGATCTTGACAGCATTGTTTCATGGGGTCATAAAAACCGAGTAGAATTCAATGTTCCAAAAACTGAATGCTGTCTCTTATCGTTGAAGCTTAACATTCTCCCGTTGCTATTTTCAATGAATGGTACCTGCATTCAAGAAACCGAAAAGCTGTCAGTACTTGGTATGGTGTAAGCGAAGATCTTCGTTAGAATGACCACATATTCGAAACCGCCAAAAACGCTGCTAAATACTTAGGTTTCTTGAGACGATGTAGGAAGATCTTCACCCCTTCTGATCTGGCTACAATTTATAAGGTCTTCATCCGCCTAAAACTGGAGTATAGCTCCCATATCTGATCACAGAATCGATTGATTTTCTCGAACAACGTCGAAACATTACCTGTCTCGCACTCTGTGCTCTAGTGAAATAGCCAGTTGTATTCCTCCCCTAAAATAATTTAGCCGCAACACTCGCCTCGCTGGGAATGCCCAACAGTTTTACTTTGAGCCCAACTTCGAGCGTACAATCAAATGGAATGGAATGCTTTACCTGGCTCTGTATTTCCCCTGCTTTACGATTCGCAATGGTTCAAAGCAATGTGCATCGGTGTCTCCTATTAAATGCTCTCCTATTTTCCTAAATGCTCGCACTGTGTTCTATAACATTATTAGGGTATTCATAACCACTTGATGTTAGCGCTTACTATAAAAAAAAACGCTAGAGTATGCACGAATTGTGGTTGTAGTATTACAATGAGAAAAGTCGAGACATCCTACCAGATTTGGTGGTTTAATTGAATTGAATAGAATAGAACTTGATACATAACGTCACGTCGTTGCAAAGTATGTAAGGTGCATTGTTCTCGGAATGGCTTTTGAAACGCGAAAATATTGCTTATATCTCTCACTCAAATGACTGCAAGTATAATGAAATAAGATTGAGACACTTTCACTCTAGCTTTTTCGAAATCGATCTTTTCAAACCCTAAGAATGTTGTCTATATCTTCCCACTCACGCGAGTTCATAATGCAAAAAGATTTGGCACTTTTTCCTTAAACTTCATCCCAATTGAGCTTTTCAAACAAAAAAAACGTTCCGTATATCATTCCGCTGATGAAGCACTTTTACTTTTCTTTAACTTTCTCCTAGTTTTTCAAACCCTAAAAATGTTTTCAATATCGCCCAGCTATTACGAATTCATGTAAACGATGATTTTTTAAGAGTTAAGTTTTTCAGGTTCGCTTCACTAGTTGGTAATGGTGGTCAAACATCATTTGTCAAATATATCAAACTTGGTGCTCTGTATTAAATGTGCATCGTATCTCATAGTCGACCTGGTGAACTGAAAATTCAAGCTATCATCACCTAATTCACTTTGCTGGACATTAAACCATGCGTACAGTGCGTTCCGAAGAGAATATTGAAGTCGTATCGTTAAGTGTTAATGAGGATGGTGAAATGGCAATTCGTCGCCGTTCTCAGCAACTTGTATTGCTCAGTCACATTTAACGTGTATATTTGGGTTTGAAAGCCTATAACTTCTGCAAGAATTGAAGCCGAAAGGCCTACTACAACGTCTAATTTTTGGCGAATAGGAATTTAGAACAGCTTAATAAAAGTCCGCTGTTTTGTCTAAAATTTGTGTTCAGCGATGAGGCTCATTTCCAGTTCAAAGGATACGTAACTAATCGAAACTGTCGCATCTGGATTGATAAACAGATAAACAAAAAAAACTACAGTTTGGTGCGGTTTATGGGTTGGTGGCATCAGCGATCCATTTTTCTTTAAAGGCGATCATGGAAGAAACGTTACCGTCAACGGCGTTCGACATCGAGCCATTATACGCGACTATTTTGCCCCAGTTGGCTGAGTTGACATCATGTCAACACAGCTCGTGAAATAAAAGACATGTTGGAGGTGAATTTGATAAGCAGCTTATTCCTCGAAATGCCTTGAGAGTTGGTCGATGAGATCACGCGATTTGACGACTATTAACTATTTTTTGTGGAGTTATGTGAAGTCGCTAGTCTATGTGGACAAGCTGAACACGATTGAAGCTTTGCAGAACAACATAAGACGAATAATTCGTGGAATACAGCTCAAAATACTCGAAAAACCGACACAAAAATGGATCTTCCAATTGGAACATTTGTTGCAAAGCCGCGCACAACATAACCATAAAATTATCTTAGAAACGTAAATGACAAAATCCAACTCATCGACCCCAATAAAAAATGTACGATATGTATATGATACAAATTAGAGTGTTTTGTTTGATTGTTGAAAAAACTACACTTAAAAAATCCCCTTTTCAAAACAAGACGAGTGATGCACTTTTACTCCAACTTTGCCCTAATTGAGCTTTTGAAACCTGAAAAATTTTGTCTACATCTTTTACTCATACGAGACCCTGTATAATAAAAATCGGGTGAGAATTTTTTTCTTACTTCTGACCTATTATAATTTTTGAAACCCTAAAAGTGTTGCTTTATACGTCCCTGCTCATACCAGATACCACATCGGAATTACCGTGGGGTAAGGCAAGATGAAGATCATCATAGTACCTACATGGCCAGAAAAGGAACTAACATTTTTGAGTTACTCCATCCAAGAGACTACAACCTTACCCATCACACCACGAAATCATTAGTGACTACAGTGGAACAGTAATACTATACCAGCTCATCATGCACAAAATCCAACAGCCCCTGAATCCTGACTTCGAATGGTAGTAGCTTATTGATGAACATGATATATCAAATAAACCATAATAATAAAAAATATAAGTCATTTTACAAACCACTCGATTTTAGGCACTGCCTTAATTCCAACCAAACACCTCCCTATAATAGGGTTCAAGAACGTTTCATAAAAATCGATAGCAAAACGAATAAAATAAAACCGTTAAACGAAAATACATATATCTGAGAATGAAAAAACTCACACTTCAGTGTTAAATTGGAAAATTTGTGCAACGTTTGCGATTACATGGAACCTTTTATCAACCTTGCTTATAGCTACTGCCACACAAATGTCCAAACATTACTTCAAGAATGAAAAGAAGTGGAACACATCCTCCCACATAACATTTTTATACTTTGGGTACATACTAAAAGAGTGGGATCGGAGATAGAAAATAAAAAAAAAGAAGTATTTGCCTCCTTTTAAGCACACTCCAGGGTGCAATAAAATTCTTTGAAGATTAGCACAAGCAAAATATAAAGAGGCGACAACCACAACAATAACAACAAGAAATGAAAAACGCAATAGGTAGGTTCACCACTTGGTTAACAAAATATATATGAATTTTCAATTGATGTTGGTTTGTGTTCTGTTCTCTATGTATGGCACATAGGTGTTAAGGACCTAACCTCTCTACGACTTAAAATGTATGTCATTTCGACTGGCAACACGAAAAGGGACAGAATAAACAACAACAAAAAAAAGTCAATTTAGTGTTCAGTTGGAACTTGACAAGCTAAAATTATGCATTTTTAGTTCATGTGTTACTGGAACACACATGAGATAATTGTCCACACAATAGAAACACTGAATATAGAAAAAAACAAAAAATGAATTTGTTTTTTGCATGTCCAAAAAGGGCGGCCGAACATTTTGTTAAGAGCTTTTAATTTTTGTTGTCATTGTTTGGCTTATTGTGAACACGACTATTTATGTTCTCAACAAAATTAATTAATTAATTAAAGAAATTATAGAAATACGACAAGAGGATCGCACAATCCACTTCATCAACCATCTCTTTGAGCCATAAATAAAATGAGAAAAACAAACCACACTAATGATTCACATGAACTCATAGAACAAAGAACAAACAGAACCTGTGGTGAAACAAGTGAAAATCGATTAAAATAAAAAAAAAAAAATTGGGTGGTGCAACTAGACTGGGCCCTAAAACATTTCAAGGACCTAACATTGTATGCTAATTTGTTGTGTCTACAAGAGAAAAACCATGCAACTCCCTCGACTGGCATGTGACGCTTCAATACCCAGAAAGATATACTCAAATAGAAGAAGGAATCCTGTCTACTGGTGGTTGGAAGAAATAGCCGAACTTCGCAGAAAATGTGTACGCCTTAAAGGAAAGTGACCAGAGGCAGAAGAAGCCCAAATGAAAATAGTGAGAGTGACGTTGAAGAATTCAGGACAGCGCACCACGACTTAAAGAGAGCCATCAAGCTGAGCAAGAAACGAAAATGGGAAGAGCTGCGACAGGATATCAACAGCGATCCTTGGGGACTGACTACAAAATCGTTATGAAAAAGTTTGTAGTTCAAAAGGCCGTTGAAGATTTCAATCCAGAAAAGATGAATCAAACACACTGTTCCCAACAATTCCCATCAGGCAACCCGGCACCCTTAGGCTGCAGCGACAAGAAATATCACCGTTCAACGATGAAGAGCTCAGAACAGCATCCAACGCGCTGAAAAACAAAATAGCTCCCGGACCAGATGGCATTTCGGTGGAAGCATTGAAACAAATCGCGCAATATTGTCCCCAACTTCTTTTAAAAATGTACAACAGTTGTCTAGCTGAAGGAATTTTCCCTTAGTGTTGGAAAAAGCAACGGCTTGTACTTATCAGCAAAAATAAGGGAAGCCTGGAGTCTCCATCCGCATACAGGCCTCTGTGCATGCTGGACACAGCAGGCAAGCTTCTAGAAAAGCTTTTGCAACCACGAATTATAGCCGCGATTCAAAGAATGAGAGACTTGTCTGAAAGACAATATGGCTTTAGGAAGGGGCGCTGTACAATAGGAGCAATAGAAGAAGTAGTTAAGGGCTGTCCAAATTGCTCAACAAGGAACCCAAAACACCAAAAAAAAAATCGTGCTGCTGGTTACACTTGATGTCCGAAACGCTTTTAATTCAGCCCGATGGTCGAACATGATTAATGCACTTGAAAGAAGATTCCAAGTTCCAGAGTATCTCTTTCGGATGATAAAAGATTATCTCAAAGAACGAGAACTTATCTACAAAACCACTGAAGGAATGATACGAAAAGATATCACAGCTGGAGCAGCACAGAGATCTATCATTGGACCAGACCTCTGGAACATCTCCTACGATTACATTCTCTGTATGGAAATGCCCGATGACTGCTTTTTGGTTGGATAAGCTGACGACGTTGCTGCGGTGATAACTGCAAGTGACACCGAAAGTGCACAGAGAAAGTTGAACCAAGTGATGCGAAGGACAAATTCCTGGATGGACGAACATGGGCTGTCGCTGGCTACTGAGAAGACTGAAGTAGTAATTCTAACAAAAAAACGAATTCCCACGGTTATCGACTTCCACATCGAAACCGAACTTATAAAAAGAAAAAACGTGGTAAAATATTTGGGAATAAAACTTGACACGAAACTGAACTTTTGGGACCAGATACGAACGACTGCTGAGCGCGCATCGGTGGTCACAAGCCAAAGCCACCTATCTAGGTTGATGGCAAATGTAGGTGGACCATTCGCAAGCAAACGGACACTTCTTATGGCAATAACACATTCCATTCTGCTGTACAGAAGCGAGATTTGGGCTAAAGGACTAAAACAGGAAAAGTACCGGAAACAAGCATCGGTACAGAGGCGCGGTGCCTTGCGAACAGCGAGCGCGTACTGCACAGTGTCTGAGCCAGCAGTTCTTGTAGTTGCAGGTGTCGTAACAATTGACCTCCTCGCAATACAAAGGCAATACATACATGAAAAGAAAGCAGAAATCAGCGTGGAAGAGGCGAGTATGGAAGCGAAAGAAATCACACAATAGAAGTGGCAAGAACGCTGGGAGTCAGAAAGCAGAGGACGCTGGACTGCTAGACTGATCGGAGATATAAGCGAGTGGAGTAACCGGAAACACGGTGAAGTGACCTACTACGTCACACAGTTCCTCACCGGACACGGGTATTTCAACGCTTTCCTGCACAAAATTGGAAAAAGAAGAAGCCCTTCGTGCCAATACGGAGATTCGCTGACAGACAACGCTTATCATACAGTGTTCGAGTGTAGTAGATGGAGATCTCCCAGTCAGGAAATAAATAGAGTTATCAGAGAGCTCAGCTCGAATAATATCATCCAGGAGATGCCTGTATCTGACGCAGATCCTGAAAACAAAGAAATAAGAAGAGGTCGTTGAGGAACTAGAACCTGCCACCTAGACATCCCCCTTCGAAGAAATGCGCAAGTGGTCCCGAGGGGAAGATCAGTGAGAAACTTTTGGAGTTTTAGTCGGTATGCCAAGCTTAGTACACCTTGGAGAGTCCGACACACGGAAAAAAAATGTCTACAAGAGAAAGGGCACTGGAAGACAGTGGTACTACTATCAGAGGACTTTTCAGCTCCTTACAAAAGGTAATACTAGTGAAAAAACAATATGTTTCTGGGATTCGAGCCTCCAAAGTTAAAAGCAGCCACCCTATCCATTACCTCACAGGCACCACGATGTGAAGTTGGTATTACAATTTCGAAAAAATGTTGAATGTTAAATGTGTTTCATCAAATAAATAAAAAAAACTGCTTATTTGCACAGCATAACTCTTCAAAACGAACTTTGTAGCATCCTTTCCCGAAACCTTCCCTTATAAGCCGCCAATTTTTCTCACAGGCACCTCCATCATCCACAAAAGAAGCGACACACTACTTACAGTTCAATAATTGAATGCAACAAAGGGTAATTGGAAGCCAAATGCATCATTATGTCGTTCGTTATTTCGTTGGTCGTAATCACCTCGATATCTTGCAGCAATCGTTTCCATCGCACATTATCACTATAAACCAAAGGATGCAATGGAACAACATAACCACCAATAGCAAAGGGAATTAATTCGGAACTGATTGCCTTGAAATTGGTGGTCTCTAAACTCTATAAATCCCTAGCGAAGTTACTTTGCTCTCTCTCTCTCTGTCCTACATATTGCAATTGTTTGTAGTGCACATTTACTCTTGTATGTTGTGTGTATTTGCAAGTAGTTTAGTAGAGGTAAATATAGTTTGGCACTGGAAAATCCATTCAGAGCTCTAAGCCCCTAATTCACTGAAAATGGTTGAATTAAATCTATGACTTGTGTGTAAATGTTTATATCACATGTTCCTATAAAGTAAGACTAGCAATTTGAAACGCTACATATAGAAACAGTGATTACTTTGCAGGTAATTGAAATAAGCCGGCATAGGAAATGGGTAGAATCGGATGTTCTGGATAGAAGTTTAATTAGGCACATAACTCCTCCGTACTTATTATTTCGTATACAAAAGACCAGGCAGCATTTGTTAGTAGGAGATTGCATTTGTGTGTTTTCAACAGGAATGGTCTTTATTTGAGTAACAATGGGCATTCGAAATTATGAAGCTCTACATGCTAGAGGTTGGATAAAGAGTATTTGTGGAGGTGAGGTTAAAGAGGTGCTTCTTCCTTTGGTCTGTCTGTACAAATGGTTACAACTATTAAGCCATATAGAGAGAAACTTGAAAGTGATACGAGTAAAACCAACAATCACTACCATTATTGTTCAACCGCAAATGCAATGACGAAAATTCAATGCCGATATTAGAAGTTGTTACTGGAGACAGAGGCAATTGGTATTGTGAACTATTTGTGGTTTTTTAAAAAGGTGACTTATTTCTGAACAAATGTAATGCATTTGTTTCGCCTCTTGAGTGTAATCACATCAAATCGAAACAGAACAGCAAAAATCTCGTTGTTGATGACCATGTGATTTCTGGCTCATTTTACTTGGTTGGGACCAAATGCATTGTCATGAAAATTATGTTGTGCACTTCTCACCAATTAAACCTTTCCAAAAGGCTTTGAGTTATGCAAATGCATTGCGTTTAAAACAAGTGAAAGGGTTTCAACCGATTTCTGATAAAAACTGTCTCCATTATCGTTTCCAAGCAAAATGAGCGCCCTAAGTTAAGTGTTGCAAACAAGTTTTGGATCTGTAAAAAGTGTCTTATTTGTGAACAAATTTAATGCATTTGTTTTGTCACATGGTTGGAATAACGACAAATCGAAGCCTACGCTGCTTCCCGTAGTTTATGGACGTGCGATTTCTTTTGTGTCATTTAATTGTTGACTAACTTGGTTGGGACCACGGAAGTTATATTGAGCACATCTCACACACCAAACCTATCCAAAAACTTACGATTTGTGCAAATACATTGCGTTTAAAACAAGAGAAAGGGTTTCACCGGGTCTCAATTCTAAAAAAACCCAATATTCTCGTGAAGTTTCATTAGTGTTTTGAAGGAAAATGAGTGCTTTGAGTTATGTATTGCGAATTAGTTGCGGTTTTGCGAAAAATGGTCAATTTGTGAACAAATTCAATGCATTGTTTCGCCTCGTGAGTGAAGTTACTTCAAATTGGAGCAGCGCAACAAAAACCTCCCAAGTGATGACCATGAATTTTGTGGCTGATTTTATTGATGAATAACTTGGTTGACACCAAATGAATTGTCATGAATATTATGTTGTGCACTTCTTACACTCAAAAATTTTCCAAAAAGCTAATATTTGTGCAAATACATTGCGTTTCAAACAAGTAAAAGGGTTTCACCTGAATTTATTTCTGTTCTATTAGACTTTTCAAGCAAAATGAAGTTCCTTAATTGAGTGGCGTATATCGATTTTGACAGCCGCACTGAAAAAGGGTGAACCTTCCCGAAAAAACGGTTTTCCTCTGGTGCCATCATCGTAATGTCATGTTTGATTAAGGTCTCAATTTGTTTTAACCAACGCATAACTACGCAATTGAATAGTTGCCTGAGGTCGAAATCGATTGAAGCACCAACCAAAATACTTTTTTAAGAGCTAAGTTTGTTAAGAATTTCTTTTGTGTACGAAGTACCAAAAAACAGGTACACAATAATAGAGAATGCTTTTGTTTTGGAAACCTTCCTTACTTGCAAACTTTGAACAATTCTTCATGAAACTAATACTTTACTTGAATAGGTATTGACCATTAAAATATTCGTGCAAATATTTTTCTTTCAGTTTTCATTTTGCAAGGAATTGTTTGGAAAACATATTCACATTGTTCCTCCTCAACTTTCTGGATTATTGCCGAAAACATTCGGAAGCGTTTAGGGGGAAGAGATTCTTCCAATCCATCCAAGGTATTTTTTGTAAGAATATTGCCATGGAATTGACTTAAGGCTTAAATCAAACTGTACAATAAACTGACTCCTGTGGAATCCCACACCCTAGACCGACGTCAATCCCATACCAGAAGATTAATGCACTTACACAGCTGAGTTTTCCCATCACCTCATCTCTTCGCCTTAAGCTTAAACATGCATCAGAGAAACTTATAAGATCAACGCAAATAATATTCGAAGATAATCACAAGTACAAAGTTCGGTTTATGAAATCATAGTTCGACCACGTAACATATTCAAACAACTTCGGGCGTATTGCATATAGAACTTCTTTAGTTCAATTGTCTGGAATTTTATACCCAGTTTTGGAATCTTTCAAATTCCTACTAAGCCCTTTTGGAATGAACTTTGCTGCAAATTATTCCATCAGTTTACAGTATAGTTTGGATTCCAGAACATAATTGGCCTCCGCATGACCAAAAACTATTCCCAGTTTAGCACAAAGAAACTTGTTTTCTTCATCATATCTTCTCAAATAATAAACCAGCACTTCTCTCCTGACGTCTAGACGGATTAGAATGTCATAGCTGTTTTGGTAAGAGCAAGAGTCATCACAATAGAATAATGCGTTGCTTGCTATAGGGGGACTTTCAAGTCATAGTAAGCTAATTCCCCAATTAATAGAGAAACTTATAAAGTTTATCAACCCATAGGGATATCCAGCTGTGTGTCTTTCGATAAATATACTTCAGTAAAAGGATCACTCCTTTTTCAACACACTAAGTGGAGCTGCCTTCCTATTGTTTGTAATTTCATTTGATTACCAAATATTAAAGTATGTTTACTATGCATTGATTGATGTTGCAGGATGTAAAGTAGGCTGGAACTTGTGTATATGTTGAAACTTTTGTCTCTCTCAATGGGTGGGTATATAACTGGGATATTGGCATATGTGTATTTGTGAATGAACAAGTTTGGTTTGGTATTTTAATATCATCAGACTGACAAGGATGGTGTGTTTCTCCCAAAAGGATGTGTTTAATACTATTGAATCCCAAAGGGGTTCTTCACTGGGTGTTTATTTTATAAAGTTTATGAGGAAACTTCGTAATTTGATGTCAGCCTCAAACTGCCAATGTTCCCTTTTATTGAGAAAGGATCTCTGACCCAATACAATATCTTGAGGGCTTTTGACTTGTTTTCTGTGTGTGGTTTGAAGAGAGAATGCCTTCTTCAGAATGTTGTCTGAAAATTTTTGTGTGTCAAAAGTGTTTCGTAAATAAACCTCAGAGTTGATTACTTTTGAAGTGATGAATGTCCATGGGATTGGCTATGGCTATGTGGGATCTGTGGGGATCGACTTACTATAGCAGGTGCGATTTACATTGCCTGTGGAGGCAATTTTTGTTAATCGCTCCTGCTGAAAGTAGTAAATTGAAGGCAATGAAAAATTGGTTTATGATTAAAATGTTGAAATTTCGCTTGGCCATGAAAGTGATCCATTTTATGTTTTCCCAAAGAGTGTAAAAAGTTGACCTCTCATTGCGTCAGTAATGTGGCAGAGTTTTTTCAATTTTATGGATTTCGAATTAGTTACGAAGCTTTTCAACCCCAGATAAAGACTTTTTGTTCGCATTGAAGAAAGAGCTATCAAAAACTTACACTAACAACTTGTGAATGAGCTATCGAATTTAATACACAGATATGAGGGCAAATTCATTGGAGGGCTTAAATTGTGTGGTTTCAGCAATATGGTTACGTTACGCAACGTTACCTAACAGTGACGATAGAACGTTAGTCAGCACATGGGAACAATAAGCGATTTCAAAGGTTTGAGTCTAATTATTATAGCAATATCAATGAAAGGGTGATCACACTTATCGAATCATGTATTTCTATCACCATGTGACGTAACGTAACCGTAAAGGATGATTTTAGTTCAATTAACTTACAAAGACGAGTGATGACTCTTAAATATGCTTTTAGTCTTAATATGAAAGACAATAAATACCAAACGACGTAAAGTGATTGTTACTTATCGCAACGTTACGTAATGCGACTACTCAATATACAGAGACAAGAAAAGATGTGTCTTTATTTTGCAAACTTTTGAATTGCATTCAACAGAGCAATTAAGATGATGTCACATAACGTAATGTTTCGGTTTAAAAGCGTTAAGAACGAAAAATGAAGAACAAGAAAAAGGTAAAGAAGATGAAGTTGAAGAAGTAATAGAAGTTGAAAAGTAGAAGAAGTTAAGGAAGAATGAGAACAACAAAGCATTTAAGATGTCACGTAACGTAATGTTTCGATTTAATAGCGTTAAGAACAAAAAATGAAGAACAAGAAAAAGTTAAAGAAGTAGAAGTTGAGTATAGTAATAGAAGTTGAAGAAGTAATAGAAGTTGAAAGGTAGAAGAAGTTAAGGTTAAGAATGAGAAGAAATAGAAGAAGTTGTAGAACGAAAAGAGGTGGTAGAAGATGAAGAAGTAGAAGAGAGATATTGTAGAGAAAGAAGTGAAAGTAAAATAAGTTGAAGAAGTAACAAAAGAAGTAGATGAAAAAGGAAAAAGTAAAAGAAGAGGAAGGAAAAAGAATAATTATAGAAGAAGAAGAAAAAGTGAATGAAGTTGAAGAAGTAGAAGGACAAGTGGAAGCGTACAGTTCTAGTTGTTCTGTTTGAATCGTTTGAATAGGTTAGCAAGTATTGTAGATAAGATAAAAATGAAATACGGTTCATAATAAATTTATTGAAGTCCACTTCGTCTACATTCGATGTACAGAGATAGAAATTAGCCCATTTAAAATTGAACCTCCCCAATCGTTGTTAATTACCTCACAGTTAACAAGTATCGATATCGGTTCATGCGACTTCGCGAGATGATAGTCGTTTCATTTAAAAACCTAGCGTCGAAGCTAAGAAGGTCAAACTTCCTCTTCTTGGTAGTTTATTTCATATACTAATAGAACAATGAAAATCTCTTTCAAAAATTCTTCCATGTTCATTACGATCCTTTCAATACACAAATGCGTTGTTGGACAGCATTCGCTCTTCGACTCACACAAATAATTCATCCTTCCTTTAAGCTTTACAATACATCACCTTGGCTATGTTTTGTGTTTCGAACAGCACTAACTAAATCCGCTTTCAGAATAAGGATCGAAAATCTATTATAACCTATTTAGAGGCTCAATTGACCTCCTTGAACGTAATTTGGTAGTTGGGCAATCCAATCCAGTTTGCACAGATTTGAAACACGAGTATATCTACAACTATGCAACGCCATTTTGATTTAGTCAGCTCCTCAAGATATATAGAGAAAATTAGCATCACTAGTCTCTTAAGAACTAATTCCCTCGTAATATTGTTCTATATACCATCGAATTTATTCATACTAAGGGAGGATTATATCGACAATCACCTCATCCCTGCTGATTCTCATCACTCTTTGACATAAATCTTCCAATAACCCGTGCACACACAGACACGCTGCGCCCCTTGCTTAGCATGTTAATCGTGCATTCAATATCAATTTGCTAATAGCACTTAATCCTGAACACGAAGGTTGTACACATTTCGCCAGTCAATCAGAGGAGCTTTCGCTGCTGCTGCGAGGGACAAAGGATTTGTGTGTATTTCTCCAGAAGTAATTCATTATGAACCACCAGCCACACCTAGATTTTTCGGCGGACAAGACAAGTCAAAGATCTCACGAAAAGGTCTTAATCTAAATAGAATTTGTAATCTATCAGTTAATTATTATATCACCCAAGCTCCAAGCAAATGTTAACCCATTTCGTCGAAACGGGGGTTGCTAAGGTGGCCATAATACGAGTAGAACAAAAAAAAAAAAAAAACCACTCCCGCTCCGAGTGGAAATTCAATATCAAATGGGGCAGGCAGGTCATGGTGTTGGAGCTGAGGACAAAAAACTCTGAAATGGATTATATTTGGCACAAAAGATTTTACCGAGTGTTGTGAGCTCCCTAATGTCCTTTTGTATGGATAGATAGGATAGCACGGTGGTGTGGTGCGGAGCACTGTTTGTCCATCGCGTCGATGCGGAGCTCGTGGGTTTGTAAGTCGTATTGTGTTGTCGACGACGACGTCGTTGCCCGTGCTGCAGCAGTAGTTGATGGATAAATTAATTTAGTATGAGCTCACCCGGGATAGCACTTAAACTTATAAAAGCGAACAACGTCGCCATTGGGGGTTGTGATTCTTTTTCTCCTTACTTCTTACGAAATATAAAAAAAATGTATAGATATGCGTCTATTTTTATTTGTTCTTCTCTCTTTTTTTAAACGTATACACCTACAAGGGGTGTTAATTTTGGGGTTTTTTTTTTGTTTGCCTGCTCCCAGTGTGTATTCTTCCTTCGAGTAGATTTATTTAGTAAAGTTGTAATTATCTAGCGGCATGGAAACTTTTCCACCAGGGGTAGTTTACACCTTAACGCTAGAGGGTGTAACACCTGGAGGAACAAAACAATACAACAACGAGGAAAAAACGGAATTTTAATAAACCGTAATCAAATAAGAGGATTGGTTTGCTGTTTGCGTGTGCACGAACAGTTTACCTTTCAGCTAATTCCATAGCAGGGGTAGCATCGGTGATTTAAAAAATTTAATTGTCAGTTGGGTATGCTTTTTGTGGGTGGTAGGTATGCAAAGAGATGGTATGGATAAAAGGATTCTCGGTAAATTCAAATAAGCCGTAAAGGCAAACGTTGTAATTAACATGGCTCAAGGTAATTACTCTACCTCGTGTTTGGTGACAATTGTTTTGACAAGTGGGACTCAAGTTGTTGTTGTTTTTTTTTATATAATACGTAGCTATATATTTTAAAACAGCTTTGGGCATTCTATGAAAATATGATAAGCACAATAAGGGTTATTTTATTGTGAGGATAATCTTTTCTGCGATATAAAAGACAGTGTATGGGGCTGAAAAGGAAAATTGTTGTTAGATTTAATAGCGGTTACAAAAATAACCCGACATCTTATCATAAAATGCCTGACAAAAAAAAAGATTTTAATCATTGTCGTGAAGGGTCAACCGTTTTATGGTAACGAGAGTCAAAGTTTTTTTTTTTTGTTGATTTTTTGCTGGGTTGTTCTCTTAAGAGTGTTTTCTGCTTTGGCTATTCATCGTAGGTGCCTACTGGCTACTGGGGGCTGATGTGGTGGTATTATGTTGAGGCTTTTAAGAGCCAAAAGTTCTTAGTGAAGGCAATGAAGAAACTCAGATAAATGGGTGATTCATATCGATAATCCTTTTTAGCGGCATTTTTTTTCGACTTCTTTTTTAGCCAAAGAAAAAGGATTGACTTAAGTTGAATGTGACACTTCAGTGAACGTGTTTAGATCTGAAAATCATCAATTTCCTTAGAGTGCTCTTTTGAAGGACTTATTTAATTCAAAAGGCTTAGAATGTTTTGAAATCAAGAAAAACAATATTTTGTCAGTCAGTATTGGATGAAAAAAATGTGAGATTGGCTTAAGAGAGTTTGAATAACAGGAAATGTAGGTTGGATGTGACTTTTTCTTTCTTTTCAGATCATTTTTTAGAAATGAGTGCTTGATAACAACTGTCGTTTCGGACTTTCTCCAGCAGAATGAACCTTATTAAAGTGAAACAAAATGGGACGAAATAAAGAGATAAAGGAAACTTTGGTATGATTCTTCAGGGTGCCTATTAATTCGCACATTTTATTACGCATTCCATTATTTTGTTTTTGACACAATTATTTTTGTTTACTTCGCATTGCGTGTTTTGTTTTTCTGTTACTTAGATTTTCAATCATTTCGCTGCACAGTTACTTTGCATTTCTTATCTTGCTAACTATGTGTTTCGCATTACCATTGAACTTACAAATGATTATTTGGACTTTATTTATCTCGATAACTGTTTTTTCGCATTTTGTCTCGACGGTAATCTATCGTTTTGGCATTCAATTACTTCGCTCATTATTAGATTATTATTGTTGATATGTTCAGTTTTGGTGTTCAACTGAATGTTTTTGTTAAACAATGAACCCAATATGTATGTATTTCGAAATTTGATATTATTTCTAAATTCGCGGGAATTTTTACACCTCTAGCCTCTTTTTTCATCCACAAAAAGCAAAATACCAATCAAACGATGCATGGCGAAATAATCAAAATCTATATAAACAAAAGCGAAGTAATCGAAAAACGAAACAATACAAAGCGAAACGAGCCAAATATAAAGTAATCAAAGCCAAATGATCCTTAAACGAAACGAATGCAAAGCGAAGCGAGAAATATCGAAAAATAAATAAACTAAACAAACGAAAAATTTAACAACAAAATGCGATACAACAAACAGCGAAACAACTTTGGCGAAACAACAATAAACGAGATAAAAATGACGAAACGTACCATACCCGATTCTTCATTCTACTTTTCTATAAACGGAAAAGTTACTTTGGATAGAAAAAGCTAAAAAAATAAACCTGATTCACGTAAGTGCTGTTTAAATTATCTGAAAACTGTTAAATTTCAATAACAAAAATCATGAAGCAAAATCAGTTGAAACCCTTTTACACGTCTAAAACGCAACGTATTTACATTAATGCTATATCGTTAGGAAGCTTTTGCCAAGACGAAGTGCACAGCATAGTTTCTGTGCTTATCAAAAACGATGTAATAAGTTATAGAATTATGATCAATTTTTATTTTTTCTGTTCTCTAGATCCTTTCATATCAAATTTGAAGGCCAATGTAGCAACATTTGACTGGAGCAAATATATCTTAAAATACATTTTTCTAGTATTTGAACCAGTATATTTCTCACTGACACCATGTTATATCAATGAGAAGAATAGCCCTTGTCCCTCAGAAATGAGTGTACAAAGTTGGAGTATTGTGAACAGGAGTTTCAAAGGATGCGAATGAAATGTTTACTATATGCTCTGTTCAATTGAAAGTTAGATTGTTAGCAGTTTGAAACAGATCTTCGCTATCGGAGTGGTTCAAAGAGGGAGGCATAGTTTTTTTGTGATTTTTTTGCGACACCTAGTTTTGGGTATAGTATTCAACCATAAGTTACAAAGGCTTTATGTTGGCACTTTCACAGACCCCGGATCACATAACTTTACCATTTGATCGCTGATAGTATTGTTACATGAAGCATTTTCCCGACGATAATCGTTTTCAAACTTACGCTATGAGAGCCTGACTAGCCGGACCCGATTATCACATCAGTAGGCTTTCTACAATGGGTTTCCGAATCAATATAGCTAAGCATAGTCCCTGCTACATTAGATTTCATTACATAAGAAGAAGATTTATATTAATTCAACTAGGAACGAGATGGCATTACTGGCACCTATCCATTCAGTCGATAGCTAAGGTAAGGGCAAATATATGTAGAATGAATATAACTTAAAAGAAGTAAATGATTTTTTCCTTGGTGACTCGGTTTCTGTTGGTGCATACTTCCTCATTTCACTCGATTTCTTGGAAACTGGGCACCGAACTGATCTTAATGAAGATGAAGTTATGAAATGTGTAATGGAAGTTAAATCAGATGCGATTGGTGAAGATGGTATTCCTATGCGTTTTGAAAAGCTTGTACTGCTTCTCATTATAAACCTTCTCACTCATGTTGTAAACTGGTGTATCATTACTGCTACTTTTCCCTCTTTCTTGGAAAGTTGCGAAAGTACAAAAAGCAGGACTCTGCCTTTCCTTCTGATTTCAGACCAATCAGTATTCTAACGTGTCTTTCTAACGTCTTAGAGAGTCAATTAAGAAAGAAATTTATTTGATAAGCAATCGGGTTTTAGAGCTAAACACAGCTGCTCAACAGCCATGGTCAATATTCTCGAGGACATTAGAGTTGAATATGATAAGGGTCATCTCAATATTTTAGGCCTACTTGACTTTTCTAAGGCTTTCGACAAAGTCAATCGCAATATTCTGGGCTGGAAGTTGCGAAACTTTTTTGGATTTAGTAGTCACGCAAGCTTTTAACGAATTATCTGTCGGGTAGACAGCAAAAAGTTGCATTTCGAGGCAAGAGGTCAAAAGCTTAACCTGTTATCCAAGGAGTCGCACCAGGGTCGATTCTTGGGCCGCTACTCTTCAGCATGTTCATCAATGATATGACGTCCAACTTTATTAAGCCAGGCCTTTTCATCAACTTGATGAACTTTGTCTTTTAATTAATGAAGATCTAAGTAGAATAGGTCTATAGCAAATATGGCTTGCTCTTAGATCCTGAGAAATCTAAAGTCATCCCAATTTCAAAAAATAAAAAAATTTGAAATCAATATCCTTCCAGACATATGGTTAAGAGAGGGAAAAATAAAAGCTGGTTATTGGACGCATTTATGGCTGCCTACGAAAGCTTTGGCCATCTGCCTACCTTACCCCTCTGGAAACTCGTCGGAAACTGGTACATTCCTATAATTCTTTCATATTCTGAAGTCGTGTATGGTAACCTTGACTCACTTTCCAAACGGAAATTACAGGTTGCATTCAATGATGCAGTTCGCTATGTCTACGGGTTACGCAGATATGAACATACTTCTGCATTAGTGAGGAATTTGATAGGTTGCAGTTTAGAACAATATATCAATACAAGAAACTGTATATTTTTACACAAGCTAATTAATGTTAGCCGGACAACATATACATAATTAATGTTAAGGCACCGTCATATTTGTTTAAGAAACTTTCATTCAATCGGTCAATGAAATATAAGAAATATATATTGTTCAGAGAACAATAAATATCATTCCGAATCTTTGGAACTACCTCAACTCATCCCGTTTATTTTTTATATATGCTGTAAGACTGGAACTCTCTCCCATCCTCAATCAAAATAACTGTCAATCACAAAACATTCAAATCCGCTATCTTTTTCTACTTCTCATCTCTTTAATACTCTCCTAATACACTTCCCCTTCAAAGCAATTTGTAATTTCGTCATTGATCTCCTGAATATGGAAACAATTTCATTTAAGGTTACATAACTCACTCACCGTCGTATACTCGTATTATAATTTCTACACCAATCTGGCTCTCGATTTTTGCTTTAGCCTAAATCAAATACTTATTGTACAATACGATACGAGCTCCAAATTTTTGTAGGGCAAAAGTGCTGGGGATATCATGACTCATGAGTTTGCAGTTTTTTTATGTTTTTTTTATGCTATTTCAACTATCGGATGTCAAGCACAAACGTTTGAGTAATTGCGAAAAGTTATCTCTTTCGATCTGGAGTGGTTAGCTTGAAGCCTGTATTTGTATCAGAACTCAATTGTTCAGAACTTTCAGACTTTGCTAAATCCAAAAATTCCACCGTACACATATGAATCTACAGAATTTCCTCTATGTCGTGTTTAAAAGTGTAAATAGTAGAGGGCCCAAGTTGCATCCCAGCCTCAAACAAAGTTGAGTCTAGTAAGAGCAGGGTAAATACTTTAATGAGGACCGAGCTTTCAAAATGCATCCAAATTGAACACGTTAAAATCTAAGTACCATCACGGTATTGATTTGGTTTGCCAGTGGAAGAAATATATTTTGCAGCAATTAGATAACACATAAAAGAAACAAGCGGGTTTACATTGTTAGATACCAAAGTAGTTTAAAGAATTTTGATTTTATGGTTCAAAAGTTTGTACACAGTGAATGAATAAACTAATATAGCCTTAACTTGATATCATTTTATTTTAAATATTTTACAAAATTTAATTTATCTAAAAGCACAGCGTTGTAGAAACAATTTTCATTCATTTTACCCGGAATTATTATAATAAAGTATGCAATACTGATCAACACCCAAACGTAACACGTTTAAAGAACAATGTAAAATATTTCCAATTTTAGCCAATTTCATTTAAGGTTCCGCGAATTCGCTGGGATTCTTTCAAATAAAAGGTTTATTCAAAGAACCACCATGACAAAAAAACTGAGTCTGAGCTCTGTCAAGTTTAATTTGTAATTAATGTTCCAACGCATGAACATCGAGAGCCTGAAATATTGATTTTGATTTAAAATCAACAAAAGCACTCTTCTAACAAAATCCACAGCTGAACAATTTTCTCAGAAATCATTTAAATTCAAAAATGAATTACTCACTTCAGTCTAACTCGCATTTTTCGAAGAATTAGCAAATTCTAGAGTGCGAACGTGTTTACCTACAGAGTTCCTCATAGAAGAGAATGATGAAAAGTGGTCGCTGGATAGATGGCACACAATTACAGGGCCACTGAAAACATCCTTTTCATTTGAAAATTATAATGCGTATGAGGAACAACGTATGAAATGAAAAAAAAAAAAACGGTTTTAAGAATTCAAAAACATTGAATAACATTTGGTGACGTAAAGGTTCTGAATTTTTTTTTTTATTTTGGAGAACCTACAAAAGAAGAAAACAGCAGCGTTAACTGTTTTCAGTTGTTGACTTTCCCCAAAAAACCTGTTACTACCTTTGCACAAAATTTTTTTTTTAGTAGGTACTGTGTGGCAAAGCCACAAAATTACTACAAAATTAAAACTAAGCAACTTCGCTCTACCGCGCAGCCTTCAATTTTGTTCCAACTTCGTCACTTTGCCGCTAAATACTTAGCCGAACTCTAAGTTACCTTATAACCATTATTATTCCTGAAAGCAACTTCGAAAGACAACGCGAATTACATTTTGCATCACAGAAAAAGTAACCAAGCACACCTTGTAAACAAAGGTTTGCTTCAATTTCAGTGAAACATTTGTAGGGTTTTATTGGAATGAAGTAACTATCGATTAAATTCTTGGTTCAAAAATCAGAAAACGTTTCAAAAATAATGTGACGAAATTTGAATAGCTATCCTACAATCGTTGAAAGGTAAATTACAAGAAAGAAGTTTTGACGACACAATAAAAGGTAGAGGATAGACGATTGGACAATAATCGTCTAAGAAGTTACAGAATCAGATTCCAGTATTTTGAAGACCGAACATTTTTCCAAAAATTTGAAAATTTTTAACCATTCTTTGGAAAAAAAAAACATCATCTGAAATAAGAATCCTAAGGACTCACGCTTACTTGAACCGAATTCGTTTGGGGATTGGAGTTATTGGGACAGTGCGACTGTCGTTTTTCTGGATCAACTTCATCGCTTTGAACTAGAAACTGATCGAAACAAGCAAATCAATCTTTATATGACGGAAGCCAACACCGGCTGCCTCATAACAAAAATTATATTGGAGAAGATTAACAAGTAAGACAAGTCAAAATCACTGGAGTGAATGCCTACCACTTAAATCGGACTCCAGCATAGAAGTAGTCTTTTGACCGAAAAATATTAGTATTCAGTTTTAAAGTAGCTTAGAGTGCCCTTTAAGGGTCAGCAAGTTAGTAAATTTTATATTTAAGCACATTTTATAAACTAGTTGAACAAAAATGAAAGTGAAATGCCCAGCACACAAAAAGTTTTCTTCCAGAAAATTCGATAGGAGCAATTGTCATCGGAATCACTGATGATTTCATCCTTCATTTGAATTGAATTGTTCCTTCACGCTTTTAGTGGTGAAAAAAAATGTTGGGAATTCATTTAAAATAGTCAAAATATCATGTGGCGAAAGGTTAATGAGAAAAAAGGTTCTATTGGCTACATGTACGTTGGCGTTAAAATGTTAGTTTCGAGGTTCTAGTAGTTGTGTGCTTCAAAGAAGTTATACATTTTCGTTAAAGATCGCCAATTATTAAAGAGCAGTGGTTTTGCTTAAACCGTAGCTAATTTGGTGTATTTTAAAAGGATGTAAAGTGACTCTTTCCTACCGGCGTTATGGGTCAATGGAGTAAACACTGGGACCCAACCATAACTCTATTCTACTTTTTTATGATTCTATAACTTCTAAATCCCAATAACAAAAAATTTAGAATCGAGTTTGAATTCTTCCAATTGCTTTCGACAAAAACTTCCGACTTTTGAGCAAGCGTCTAGTTTACTCCTAAGTTCTTAAGAATTATTGAGATTTTCGGGTCGTGGAACATTTTTTTTGTAGAACCGAGTTCCATAATATGTCTATTAGGACCAGAACGTGAGAAGACTATTCGATTTTCAGTAAATAAGTGCTTCTTTGCTAGTTTCGCCTCCAGCCAGGAATTATGTAAGTTAAAGAAGTAGTAGTGGTTGTGCTTTTTATTGAGAAATTTGGAGCCAGCTTGGAACTGTAAGTCTCCTCAGTTCCTCACTTGGATCTTGGAAAGAAATGCCTTGGGTGTTGGCTCATCTCGAGCTTTTTGGGGTCGAAATATGAAGTTATTTGAGTTAATAAATTTGCTTATTTATTAATTTTTTCAACAACAAAAGTTTGGCCGTGTGTAGACTCAAAAAGCTCAAAGAGTTTGTTAGCCCTGATCCGACTGTATAAAGATTCTACCATATGTCTTCTTACGGGACACTGTCTAATAGGAAGACACGTCAAAAGCCTTGGTGTGTTTTTCAATTGATTTCTGCAGAAGCTGCATGGACGAGGAGGAAGAAGAATCCGTTAAACACCTTCTTTGCTCATGTTCTGCACTACTTCATAGGAGGAAAACTCATCTCGGTGAATTCTTCTTCGGTGATACTAGCGACTAAGCTTACATAGACCCCAAAAGTCTTTCGAAATACATTGAAAGTTCCGCTTGGTTCGACTAGCGGGTGATGGATGATAAATGGGTGCTCAACTCGTTAATCTTACACCGGGTTTCTGAGATCAGTAAGTGATTAATTGGCTGATCTCTGTGGTATCACAATGGGCCTTTGCTGCCTAAGTGTGTCAGGCAATGTACTCATTGGCTGACAGCCACTTCCACGTAACCTAACCTAATATTTTCAAAACAAAAGACAAAAACCGAGAGAAGTTTCAAAAGTTTGTAACGAAGCGTTAAAGCTAACTGTTACTTTTGGTACCTCTTCAGTAGCTGGTACTTTTCATACCACAATGTAGGTACATTCAGAGACGACAGCCACGAGTGTGTCACCGCCATACCACCCACACCACAGCAATTGAAATGCATGGAGCAGTAGATTGTTTACTCGCCGAGTATAACTCACATGTAGTCATAAAAAAAATTATTCTGACGCCGCCGATTGAAGTAAACACCAGAATGGGTAATATTATATTTTCTTTTTCCGATTGAAACCGTCTGACTATTGCTTGCGACAGACTCACAGTAGTGATAGCCTAACTTCGCAGGGTTCTTTCGTATCACCAGGGGGAGAGGTCGTAAATAAACCTGCTGATCCTCCAGAGCTTTTGCCTGGCATTTCTCCGTGTAACCAAGGGCCCGCAAATATACATATTGTATAACCAGAGCTATTGCGTGCAGATTCATGGATTTGTGAGTTATCAGGGCCCATAAACCTGAACCTAAATTTCTCTATTATTTTCAAGTTAAGATACTACCAACAGCAAGGATTCAAACAAACAAAGTTATCAAGACTGGGTAGAAATACTGAGGGCATACAGTACGGATTGTACGTCAATATAGTTTAGCTTGAAGATTGTAGATTACAACTTTAAGAGATTTCTGTTTGAATTTCAATAAAGAATTTGTACATTTCCATCAGAAGTTTCAGTTTCAGAAAGGCCCTGGCCAATCCGACGAGCAAAACCTCAGCTAGAAATCAAAAAGCACGGCACCTACACTTTTGATAACTTTCCTCCTCAAACAACGCATTGTGGGCACACCACAGACAATATCTTATTCGATTTGCCTAAAATACAAGAACAAACTCTCTACAATTTCCAAATCAAATAGAGAAGAAGATAGGAAAAGGGTTGGTGTAGTGATTTTAAAACAAACATGATACCAAACAAATCCGCTTGTCTAATCATATCAAATTTATTATTCTTAGACAAAGCCGAATAAGCATCTTTTATGAGTGTGTAGGTAGTGTGAGAGTAGGTGGTGATAATTATAATGATTATTAAATATAACTCATTAACTCTCTCAACAACGTACGCTCGTTGTTATAGGGTAGAACATAAATCAAGAGAAAAGTAAGGAACTTCACGATTAAATGTTCTTTACGTCGCAAACTAACTACACACCATTCATTTTTAATTTTCCACACACCATACAGAACAATTTATTTACTTATACCACGAGCAAAGTGTTATTTTGTGCAGAAGACGTAACAATGTACACACATATTACACACACTCGTATACATATACCCGTGCGAGTGTTTCTAACTTTCTAATGGGGTGTAGTTCATATCTTTCCATAAAACTCACTTACCACACTTCACTTTAAGCTTCTTGTAAGAGTTGTGTTTGACTCTGTACAGTATATACTCGTATATACAGACATACGTAACTATACCAGTCTTTGAAATCCTTTAAGAAAGTGTCACTAGCAATTTGTTTGCTTCGGTTTGCGGGTGAAATTTCGCTACTCAAGGATGTAGCTTTAGTTGAATGCAGCATCATACCACAGAGCAGTATGTGGAAGAGTTAATATAAATCAATGGCTTGCTAAGGAAATAGCTTTTCAGCTGACATGTTTTAAGTATTTGTTGTGATGCTTGTTCGTTTTTTGTGTATGTATATGAACATTTTAACAGAGACACAAATTGGAAATAAAACCACCTGCAGCCTAAGCAGAGTTTAGTAGTCCTGCAAGAATCATTTACTAAAGAACTGACATTAAGGACGGAAACACCCTGTAGCTCGGACATTTAGAGCATCATCAAGATTGCCGCACTTTAAGTGAAACAAGCAAAATAAATTGTACAATTTGCAATTAAACAAACCACCTCCAAAAAAAGAAAATCACAAAAACACTTCACTTCCTCTCAGGTGGAGGTAATTATCCTATAAAAATATCTACAGTTTCTCCCTGGACGTGTTGGTATAGGTACCTACACAACTCACAATCATGTGTTGTTCAGGTTCAGCACGAACGTAAGCAGTCTAAATGGACTTTTTATATCACGCAATTTGCACTGCAAATGTACCCCATCATTAAATCGTAAGCCCTCTCCGGTTATATATGAAACTTTATTTTCCTTGATTGCAATTTTAAATTCACAATATAAGCCATACATTGTGGTAAAACAACTGCACGCATACCCTTACCCTTCCATACCTTCTTTGGTCATAATATTTACACTTGCCACTCTGGAACGAGAACGGACGGTTGGATAATGATGAATGGTTAGAGATTTCTGCCAACCCGGAACCCATTCTAAAAGTTCTGTAATAAATTTCTATAAATGGGCTAAGGGGGTTAAATGAATGTATAGGTAGGTAATAGGTATACTCTCTTGCTCCTCACACAGCCACAGATAAACTACTTGATAACTTTCGAAATGTAAGCCAACTATCAATTGAAAAGCTGAGAAGTCATCAGCATGTACTCCACCTAGTAATGAGCCCTTCGAACCTCTTGCAACTTGATACGGTAGATTTCAAACAAAAATAGTTTCTATAGAGTTCGTGAGCAGAGTGAATCCTTTGGGTGTCGTCGCGTCGGTCGGTCGGTCGGTTCGGTATATGGATTCCAAGATGACAAGTACGAGATAAATACCCCCGGCAACGGCATAAAAGCATAATAATCATTTTTCATTTCGATTTCAGTGAACCACGCCAAGAAGCAAGAAGCTTCCCACCCCATCATCGGCACCGTATTCGAAAACGCAATTTCTTACACACAAAAACACCATAGATTATGCTTCAAGAGTGTCCTCTTCTCCATGCTGCTAAGTGGTAGCGGATTAATCAATGTAAAGGCATCGTTGTAGTCGTTGTCGGCGACATAACGACCATGAAATATGATCCCTCTTCAATTCAGCGGGACTGTGCGGGAGAGCGGAAAATTTGTAGGACATACCACCTACCCCTTCCCCACCATACCCAGGAATGATGGCGCGTTTCGAGAGAAGATTCAAGGTGATGCCTGGCAATGAAATTTTTTGTTGAATTTGTCAAAATGAGCAATTGCATTGCCCGGCCCAAAATGTTATGAAAAAAAAAAAACATAAAACATTTGATTAATTAGTGAGAAACTCTTTGCGGTCAAATGTGGCAAATAAAGCCAGTTGCCGATTTGCTATGTGGTCAATACAATTTAACCTCTGCCGGCCAGGTAAGGTTAATACGAAAAAATTTATATAAATTTAACTATAAAATGTGTGTTTGATGATTGAATTAATTTGCGGTCACTTAATCAGCGTATCATTTCGAAAACAACTAGGAAATATTTGTACCTATGTGTAACTGATTCTAGTTATAATTCTGTGTTGGTGTTGGTATTGTTTCGAAAAAAAAATTTGAATAATTGATTTTAGTAAGTCTGCTGCTTGTTTAATGAGCACTGTTATGTATTTTACAATAACGAGATTAACGTCAAAAGGGTAGAGATACTTTGTGATTATATCGGTTGCAAATAGGATAATTCATTACTTCTAATTTATTTTAATTGCAAAACATGAATTTGTGTATTAAATTTGACAAAATGGAGTACATTTTTAACGTGAAAAATTTATTACATAAAAATCAAACTTAATATTAGAACAATTGGCTGCCATTTAAGGGAAGGAGATTTAATTATGTAACACTAGGGTGGTCCTTAGGAAAAAAAAATTGTGGACACCACCCAGATTGGTTCTAAATCAGGAAAAAAACGCCCTAATTTTTTAAAAAAATTATTGCTAACCCTTCCTGACCCTATTTCGTTAAGAAGTTTTTGTTTTTTCTTTCAATTTTTTGATATTTCATCATTTTTGAAATGAGACTTTTTGAATCAGATTCCGGAAGCAAACATAAAAGCTAATCTAGTGATTATCGACCCTAACGAGACCGAGAGCTATGTCAGTAAGATTTTGGGAATGTTTTGGCACCCCTCATCTGATCAACTAATCTATAAGCTACAGGATGATGGGTGCTTCAAAAAGATGTCCGACCCAGATGCTCAGTTTTCTAAGCGCGAAATTTTAAGGACGATCATGAGAACCTTTGATCCCTTGGATCTCATTTCCTGCTACATCAAAAGAGGACGAGCTATTATGCAAGAGATAAGGCTTGAGGACTTCAGCTGGGACGAGCCAATAAACGGAGTTTCAAGGAGGCAATGGATCGCATTTCTAACTTGAAGCAAATAGAAGACATAAAGGTTCCTCGCACGTATCGACCTGAGAATTCGAAAATAACGTTGATTGTATTCGTCGATGCTTCGGAGAAGGACTTTGCCGCTGTTTCATACTGGCGTTTTGCACAGAATGGGATGGTTCAAATGTGAGTCGCGATGGCAAAGACTAAGGTGGCTCCAGTCAAGAAACTTTCTGTGCGCCGTTTGTAGTTGCAGGCAGCAGTGCTTGGCGTGAGGGTTGCAGAAACTGTTAGAAAATTTCATTCAATTCTAGCTAATGAGGTTATTTTCTTGTCCGACTCCAACACAGTGTTTTCCTGGACCAATTCTTCCATTTTCAAGTTAAAACGTTTGTCGCAGTCCGTATTAGCGAAATTCTAGAAGTCACAAAGCCAAGCCAATGGTGGTTATTGTGAGATCTCCGGACAACGTTGCTGATGACGGAACAAGATGGAGATCACTCCAAGTCCTTGTCAAAACTAGATGGTTTACGGGCCCCGAATTTTTAAAGCTCCCTCAAGCCAAGTGGCCAATTACACCAGGCAAAACTGCGGCCGCTGCTGATAAGGTAAGCGACATTTTACTTCCTAAATTTCCACTATATTTGCACAGAGAGTCAACATCATATAAAGCTTACGATGAGTTGAAGGCAAGGTTTAGGGCGAGGTGATTTTCGGGTGTTCGGCATTTCTTCTGCGTTTTAAGGATTTTCTTAGGAAGAGGCCGATTGAGAAGGAACCATTTGTGACTCCAGCAGAAATCATTCGAGCTCAAGATTGACTATTTCGAAGGATTCAATAAGAAGCATTTCCAGATGATATAGTGTGCCTGCGGTCGAAGCGAGGTTTGAGCCCCACAAGTTCGTTAGTTATTCTGTGACCGTTTATTGACGAGGAGGGTACCTTGCCATTGAGTTCTAGAATCCAAAGGGCAAATATCTCATACGCAGCACGGAATCCTGCGACCAAGACCCTCCCACTGGTTGACTTATTGATTTCACATCACCATGACGCTGACTTGCATATGGGAACAGAGACAACCATATCGGATATTAGAGAGAGTGCATGGATGTAGAGCATACGTGTAGCTTGTAGCAGTAATGCGAGCAAAGTCAAAAAAAAAAAAAAAAAATGACAGTTTATAGCCCCTTAAATTTTATACTTTAAAGCCTGAACTACATCGAAACACAAAGTAAAAAGTTTGTTAAAAAAGTCAAATGCTATTCCGAAACTCCTCTATCAAAAATAGATTTGTATTTCTTCCTCTCAGTTTAAAAAAGTGTGTTTGAAAAAAGCTCACACATATCGAAGCTTTCACTTTAGGCAATTTTTTAAAAACAAACACAATCAAATAATTTTGTTTATTTTTCTTGAAAGGTAGCGCTTTCATCACTAAAATCCTGTAGTTTTCTAAACAAAAGCTCTTTCATAGTTTCAAACCTATTTTGAAAATTATAAAATTGAAGTAAATGTCAACTTTGTTTTCAAATTTTAAAGTAAATTGAGGCGTATTCAATTAAAATTATTGAACGTTAACCATAGCCAGCTCCCAAAAACAGAAATTTTTCTTTTTTGACAAGTTGTTTATTGTTTTGTTTTGAAATATTTAAACGTCTAAAAGCTTTTCGGAGTTTTTCTAATGTTGCCAACAGGTGTCACGCAGTAATATGTGTGAATTTCAAAAGCTTTTGCTTTTTTTTAGTTTTTTACTTTTTTGACTTTGTGTTTCGATGTAGTTCAGGCTTAATACGGTATCATACGTATAATAAAGGGTTTTTCAATAAGGGCGGGTAGATTTTGAAACGAAATTAAACAAGCTGCGTATGAGGTATCAACAATTTTTTTTATTTATTTTAAAGGCCCATATATGCCATTAAGTATGGAAGATGACATCATTCAAATCCCCGCCTCGGCTTTTCACAGTGGAACGAATCCGAGTGGTCCAATTTTCAATGACTCTTCCGCATAGATCCTCCTGAATTTGAGCGATGGTATGTGTTATGTTCGCTTTCAGGGCATCGGTGGATTGTGGTTTATTTGCATAGACCTGCGACTTCAAAAAACCCCACAAGAAAAAGTCTAGCGGGTTTAAATCGCACGACCTTGGTGGCCAATTCACATCACCCCTGCGAGAGATAACCTTAAGCCTGAACTACATCGAAACACAAAGTGAAAAAAGTAAAAAAACTAAAAAAAGTAAAAGCTTTTCAAATACACACATATTACTGCGTGACATCTGTTGGCAACATTTAAAAAACTCCGAAAAGCTTTTAGACGTTTAAATATTTCAAAACAAAACAATAAACAACTTGTCAAAAAAGAAAAATTTCTGTTTTTGGGAGCTGGCTCAAATCGCTCATGCAGAATGTCAATCGTGGCATCCGCTGTGTGGCACGTAGCGCCATCCTGCTGGAACCACATGTCGTCTAGGTCCATATGGTTCAATGTGGACCATAAAAAATTGGATCATCGTTCTGTAGCGCTCGCCGTTGACAGTAACCGCCTCACCAACGTCGTTTTCGAAAAATAATCAATAATATTGTTAATTATTAGCCCAAATTTAGTTAGAATTTTATTAGGATGAGATGGTTTAGGATTAGTTAGACAGCGAATAAACGACGTTGTCTATGGTCATGAACTTTGAGCCTTTGATTTGGCATAAGCAACTGAATAAGAAGCAAAAAATTTGACAATCGTCACCAAAACAAAGTGGCCGCCACGGGCCGCCAAAATCTACCCGCGCCAATTGAAAAACCCTTTACTATCATACCTATTATACGTATAAATGATCAAACATCCGCCATTTACCAATGTAACACTCAATACAAGGGCTCGCACTTTGAAAGAAAAAAGTTGCTTGAATCTTTTCTGTTTGGACTTTAAGTATAAAATTAGCAAAAATCGCTTAACAAATTGACTGCCATGTTGTGCGTTGTGCAACACCTAAAAGTTTACCTTTTACCTTTTCGGACGAATTCGTGCAACACCTAGTACGCTTTCGAGTGACAGCATCGAGGTTTTCTTATGGGGCTCTTCAAATCACTTATGTGGCCGCCGCATTGGTTTTTTTAGGTCTTAAACTTTTCCCACCATGTCATACGAAAACGATTGATAAACAAAAACCGCTACAATTTGACAATTACGATCACAAACATCTGACATTTGGTTGGAAAATAATTTTTAGTGGCTATGAAACAGAAATATAAAAACACATACCTTGTCTTGGCCTTACCCAAAATGAGAAAATAGTTGGGCAGGTAAAATGCTAAGAAGTTGACTTTATAGTGGTGACTTAACTACTTACTGACAGAAGCTTTCTTGAAATTTGAGGCCCGGTTGGAAGAATACTTTACAACGAAAGGTCGGTAGAAGACCACGGTGCAATTGGCCGCCTCAATAATGATTTCCACAAAACAATCGTAGAATGGCTTTCATCTAATTTGTGTTTGCCTTGATAACGTGAACTGGGACGAAGCCTCCACAGGAGGAACATACCCCAAGCTGCGTTGGAATGAGCCTTAGCCCCTCATTACATGTGGCCAAAGTATTTTCAAAGTTGCAGTCATGGGAGCCTATGGCACTAAGAGTCAGATTTGACTTATCTTAGATGCGCAAACTTCTCTTATTTGGAAAACTATATAAGTGGAGTTCGTGTTCGTTTTCAAAAGCAAGTCCTCTTTATGCTACCTCCGGCGTCCCTCAGGGTAGTCATCTAGGTCTCTTTTTTTAATTCTCACTCTCAATTACTTCGAATTGATCATTATCCATTCCCAAATTTCACTGTACACAGATGATACGAAGTCTTACAAGATCATTGCTTCACCTATCGTTTCTTTCCATTTTCAACAAGGTCTTGACTACTTTTCTATCTGATGCTCTAAGAACTGCTTGGAATTAAACATTTTCAAGTGTCAATCCATTACCGTCTCCCGTAAACACTTCAAATCTTCACCCGTTGCTATTTTCCTCACAACCAAACCACTTCACCAATTGAAGCTTTTCGCGATATCGGGAGCATTTAAAAAATAAATAAATAGGGTGGCGCAACAGAGCGAGGAGCCCCTTGCGCATTTCTCACAACCATGCCTTGTGAAGAAATGGAGGGGACCTACAATTTTCTGCCGGTTCCGAACGGCTAATTGAGAAAGCACTTTTCATGGCAATGAATACTAACGGAGGACTTGCCAATTCCTCGCGAAAGGCGATACCCGTGGAAAAAACATTCTCTCTCTATTGGGATTCGAACCACGAACCTTTGGATTAACAGGCGGACATGCTATCCATCACACCACGGGAGCATTTGCAACAAGGAATTCAATTTCATTTCAGATATTGATGATATCAATATCTTTCACAAGCTTCGAAGTGCGTTGATTTGCTTAGATGCTCAATCAAAACACACAAAATGAGATGATTCATACTAAACGAACCCAAGTGAGCCCAAAACAGTTTTTCTTAGGCTTAGGCTTAGCAAAAAAAAAACACAGATTTCTTCAAGGAAGTCCGAATACCATCAATGGTTGCACTCTTCATCAATCCAACCATCAAAAGAAACACTAACGAAAGATGTATTATTGAATGGCATTCAAAAACATTATTACCCGGATAAGAGGCTTAAGAAAATTAAATTAATTCTTGGAAAGTATTTCAGCAATTAAACTTTAATAAAATAAATTCCGCATTCATTATCCAGCATTGCTCCTTGAAATTTACCCTAAAGAAAAATACTCAAATTACTGCTTCTAAGAAAATAAAAAGGGACTCCCACATTTTTCGCACACAAGTTGACCTTTTCTGAATAATATTCCATCGAAATAAAGACGTTGCAAGTCGGTATTTGTTTATGTAGATAAGAAGATAAGAATTTGTATACCTAATCCAAAAGACTTTTGTAAAAGTAAACTACAAACATAAAAAGGTTCTCGCGGCAGTGGCGGCCTTGCTTCCGATACAGGAATCGTAATTAACTTTAAAAGCGTGTAGGTTTTCCTTCCCTTTCAATCAACACACATGAATTTTTTGTATAATTTAACAAAATTTTGTAAAAAAGTACATTTGTAACTTACGGCCAATTAATTGACTTTAAAAGTAATTATTTGTCGGTCAATTTGTTGCTACAAAAAACTCGTAAGCGTTGTTTTCAGCATAACGCAAAATGCTTCTAAAGGAAGGCTTTGAGCTTCATTTTCTTGTCCTTGCGATGTTAGGAAACTGGTCAGGTTTGAAGGGAAAGGGAAATATTTTGGAATCGTGAGAATTTTTCAAACAAAAAAAGAAAAAAAAAAGTGGACACAGTCACACTAAAAACCTTTTCCTGAAGACTAGGAAATTACCCAGGTCAACTTGAATGGTATTCTAGAGGACAGTCTTTGTTTTACGTGAACACCTGGCATTTGAGCCATATTTCACGGTGAGCCTACTCAACATAACGGAGTTAAATTGAATGTCAACCACCACCCTGGTTGACCAGTTGCAATAGTGAACTTGTTGAGGCAAGCCCACCCCCTTGCTGAGGGGCGAAGCCGACCTACACCTCTTGCATTCGAAGAATGCCAAATGTTCCCGCATTTGGGTAACCACAGCCACCACGATGCTCCCACAAGGGGGCCTACCTCATATAGATAGTCCTAGACAACACTCCGTACCTCAAGCGCAGAAGCATCATCCAGGAGGCATACTATCTCCCGTGGTACCAGAGCTCAACTTCTGGTGAAGCCGCGCAACCCGAAGGTTTTACTTACAGATGAGTACCTCAATACTCGAGGCCTGTCAGCCTCAGATGAACGCAGCCAGCTACTAGTCAAGGCAGTAACCAGCAGCCAACTACGCACACCTTCATACTATCCATACATTCACCCTTACATACCAACGCTCTCATTCATAACCAACTTACATGCTACCAACTTCATGCATCTCTTGTCCAGCGAAGACCCATTAGAAAGGCCCTGCTGTAATCTTTCAGACAGCCCGAACCGATCAACTTATCAACTCAGGACTCGAGATTCGCCTTACATTCACCTCTCTTCTTTTCATCCTTTCATCTTTTCATCTTTACATCTTTTCCTCTTTTTGGACTTTCTTAGTTTGTCGGGCCAGACGTAAGGGGGGGGGGGGAGACTAGAGGACAGACATAAAGAACGCTTTTTTGAAAAAAAAAAATCATTTATTGCAACAATGAAAAGCAAAGGACCAAGATGACTCCCTTGTGGCACGCCAGGCAAAGCATTGAAAGTTTTCAATATGATGATTTGCTCGACAGGCCTCATTTATTTAGGTAGGTACAAACTTATAAACTAGTGGAATCATATCACGACCACATGTCAGCTTTAAGAGAAGAAAGGGAAGGAACAATTCTGACTCTGTACTCTTCATACATTTTTAAATACTTGCGACCAAAAGAGTCAAACAATATGTCATAATGAAATTGAAATTGAGACTGCCACACCACATGCCAATTATAACCGCATAAGCCATCTTACTTAAGCTCTAACACTATAATGTGTAAACGATGTACACATCACTACAATTGTCGACATCGACGATGCCACATGCACTTGGCAACAAGAGAACAATAAAAACCCAAAATGTTTGCATGTGATGCGATAACAAGCACAATGTTAGAATCCACATTCAATCTCCATATAAAGTCTACACATTAAGCTTGTTCAATATTTTACCATTTCCAATTCAGGATGCAACAACGACGACGGATGTTTGCTAATAAGTTTCCCAAGATTTTAATTAAGCCAACAAAGTCTCCCTGTTAAGAGCCAGGCAGGAAATTAATTACCAGGATGCTTTTCATCTGCACCACTCAGCTTTATTGTTTTTTAATTTCGAGAACAAATAAGTGTTCCCTCTCTATAGCTGCAAGGGCTGCTTGCAGCTTGCTGCTAGCTTACCTTGCACATACAAAAAAAAAAGTTCTGAACTCAAAATTAATGCGCTGGCTGTGCGTTTGTGCATGTAAAAGAATGCAGAATTTGCAATTAGAAAAAAAAAAGAATTGAATAATGAGAATAAGCTAAGGCTTGTGTTTGTTATCCGCAGTTTACGCACGCTTTTTCCAAAACATGAAATGGGTGTGGGTAAGGCGCCAATGTCAATCACAATGTAATATGGCTCAAGGATGCAGAATTTTGCTGAATCACACTCCAAGTGCTAGTCTCATGCTATCATCACAAACCAGGTAGACAAAAGCTTCGACGACACATTGTTCGCTTACAGGAGGATATAGACAGAAGGATACATTTTTACAAGCCTAAGCTCAGTTAGCACAATGGTGCGGTATCAATTTGCCTGGATTGAAATAGCAGCAAACAAACAATACCAGATAGGAAGGCGTTGAAAAAAATATATTCCCCGGTTGATATACACCACAGTGTGTACACTTCGTATGTAAAGGAATCTTCAACGGAGAGTAAAAAAAAAGTAGAAAAAAAAAGCAAAGAAAGGAAAAAGGAAATGTTAACATGGAGAGACGTGCATTCTGCATATAGAAATTTTATTCGCTCTTAGTGGGTAGACACGGTTGCAAGGATGCTTTTTACACATAAACACATATCTTGAGTTGTTTCTTCAGTGTGTTTTTAAGACATGGGCTTTGGAAAATATTTACATTTATCTGCAGGAACTTCCTGGAAGCAAGTTGTTGACGAGAACTACTATCTGTTGTAGGTAAGTAGCAAAATAAGAAGAGAAATGGTGACAATTGCATGGCTGAGACTAAGTTTTATATCGGTACGTTGCTGGTACACCCACACTTCTTAACCCGATTCTTTGAAAATTTTTGAATATTTCTTTTTTTTTTCGTATATAAAAGTTTAGATAAAAGTTGAACTTATATCTTAGAATAGGAAACAGGAAAGCAAATTTGTGTTGCAAAAAATCAATCAAAGACTTCGACCGTTTCTAACGTAAGTACTCCTGACACCATTATTAACTTGTGTCAGCATCTTTCGATTTAATTGCTTCGAAATAATCCACCACACGTCACAGAGAGAATCTCATTGAATTTCAAAGCACAAAAGTCTGATGTAACCGCACGTTGCCTGTAGTAAAAATGTATAATGTTTTTTACTCACCATTCTCAACTTAAGCAACATAATCTATACCGAACGGCATACTAAAAACCTAAGAAAGTTATTTGTATTCTCAAACAGTAATCGTATATTGCCATTTTTTGTTTATTTTCCCAATTTAAATCCGATACGCATACACATATATTCCATTAAATCAGAAGGACTCTTACTACAGCAAAAGCATAAGGAATGTATGACTTTGTACACGCATATATGTACGTATCTATACTCTATAGAGCCTTTAGTGCTCGTCCCCGCAATATCAATCAAGGAATTAAATTTTACCACTCTCCAACTTGTTTGGCAAACGCCCACAACTCATGAATAAGATGTTGCCTTTGGGTTGGGGGTGAGAAGTTAGACGGCTAATACGCGCTGATTTTTTGCCATCTCCGCATCTCTCCATCACTATACCCAGTATCCAACTGCCGACTTTTGTCCCTAGACATTTGATAAGGCAGTGCAAGACATTTAAGATACCCATCGACGATGTATGTGGTGTGGTGTGTGTATCTGTATATATATGTATAAATGCGTGCTGGAGAAAGCTCGGCATATCCCGAAAGACAAATTGCTCCAGTGCGTGCTTTAATTTATTTCCCGGGATTTACCTCTGCTTTTATTTCTTTTTTTTTTCTCTTTTTTTAGGGAGTTTTCCCTGCTTGCCTTTTAAGTGCTTGCAAGTATAATGCCTGTGGTGAATGACTTACACCTACCACAATTTAGCTCTGAGATGTTTGGTTTGAGATGTGGTGTCCACACCGTGTCAACTTCAATCGGGCATTGGATACCTGAGCAAATTGGCATTGCTTTTAAAGAAACATTTATAGAGCTGCCAACTTAGGTCATATTTTAGCTGACAATAGACGTTGCTTCTGGAAAGACAGTTTTGAGAAAGCTTATAAGGTTTGATTCCTTTTGAGTTTTAATGTTCTTTTTTTCTACATCAATTGTCCTGTAAGTTTTTTAAGGGTCAGTTGGCAAGGAATAAGGATTTAGGATTTAGTCTTAGAGAAAGCTCACTGTAAATTCATACCTTAACGAAATAACTTAAATATTTAAATCACTCAAACCTAAATAATTTCTTTTCGGCCTTTGTGAGGCATCCGTTCGGAGCGAAGAATTATTTGCAATGACGAAATGGGGAAAACAGTTGCATTAAATTGTCAGAAATTTCACAAATTAAGCACTTGATGGAATAAAGATTCGAAAAGGGTAGGTTTTGGCTCGAAACTTCTTAAATAGATTAAATGTTTAACATTCAAGTTTCGGATATCCAGTGCTGAGGATTTTATCTGTGGTGTTCCTCAAGGAAGCCTCGTGGGACCGCTGCTATTTGTGAATACAAATGATGTAGATTTGATTGTGAGTCATGCAGAATGCAGATACATCACTACGTCCAAGTACGACACAAATTACACTGAATTTCTTAACTTCTTTTGATTTTCTTTAGCTGGAATTTAAAGGGATGTATTGTATGTATAAATGAGTTATAACTTATAACATCGGTATTGATAATTAGCAACTCGTTTGATATTCCAGAGGATGCTGCTGAAAGAGTATGTTCATTCGTTACTCATAACTAATTTAAACATAACGATGAGATCTTGTTCGTATCATTGAAAAAACTGTGCATTTAATTAGCTCAAGCCTTTGGTGCATAATGGAGCATAGTGAACGCCTTAGCGAATCGAAAGTACGAAACAGAAAAATACAATCAATCGACATACGGTATCTCTCTGTTAAAAGAATACGCAAGTTTAGAAGTCACCTTTCAAAAGGAATTGGCAGTTTCTCTGGTGGTAATTTCACGCCATTAAAAGCTTTCTCTCGATAAGCCGTTCAAAATCGGGAGTAAATTGTAGGAATGGAAATTCCTTCACAAAGAAGTTGAGAGAAAAGAGCTAGGCCTCTGGGCTCCCTGCTCTGTTGCGGCACTCTTATTATTTAATTGTTTCAATTTAAGAAGGGTAAAGTGGTCTATGATTACCATTGCTTAAATGTGAAACCAGAGGAGTAATGCCTAAGGGAGAGAATGGCGGTAGCCTAATTCACGCGTTATAGGCAAGTCCTTCGTGAGTATTAACACTGCCAGGAAAAGTAATATCTCGATTTTGAATTTGCACAAATTTGAATTTGCACAAATCCTTTCCAAACAAGTTATGGTTGGAAAAAATGCGCTGGTGCCTGGGCTTTTTAAGCTCAATTCCTTCCCATTAATTAATTTTAAATGAAAAAAGAGCGTGTCTTAGCTACACCTGACTGACATTTCACCTCTATTGTAAGAAACATTAACTTGAGTTGAATGTTTATTCAAAATCTAAACGGAATTTCATAATTTACTTTATAGTCTTAATTTTCACACACAATTGTTACTTGCCACGGAAGACATACCGATCAAGCAACGTAAGGCATTGAGACATCCATCCCTGGACCCTGGGGCCCAACACTGATCCAGCAATACTCAGCAACAACAACCCGTCGAGTGACACAATCAACTGCCCGAACTTGTCCACTCCGGAAGAAATTGCACAAATAATACACAGCTCCAAGCCCAAGAAATCAACAGGCCCAGACGATGACTCAATTTACGTCCTGAGGAGGCTACCACAGACAGTGATGACCTTTCTGGCTATTATCTTAAAAAACTGCATCAACAACAACTACTTTCCCTGGAAGTGGAAAACGGCCAAGATAGTGGCGAAAGGCGATCTGAACCTCATCGACAACTACAGGCCCATTTCCCTACTAACAATCTAAGCAAACTCCTGGAGGAGCTAATACTTAGAAAGTTGAAAACGTTCTGCAGGGATAATAACATCATCCCAAACATGGAGTTCGGCTTCCGGGAAAAGTATTCAAACCTGAATCCGCTGATGAAACTACAAAATGACGTCGCCGAAGACCTTAACAGCCATCGTGTCACCGTCGCATGCTTTTTGGATGTCGAAAAAGCATTTGAGAGCGTTTATATTGATGCACTCATCCATAAGCCAAATCTCCTAAGCTTTTCAGCTCCATTAATAAAAATAATTATTTCTTTTCTCTCCCACAGAAAATTTTTCGTCCAAATTGGAAGCGCAAAGTCCGCCACCAAGAACATCAGAGCAGGAGTTGCTCAACGATCAAAACTAGGACCATTCCCCTTCAACATCATGACGTCGAACCGACCTACCAAAAGGGACTGCGAAAATCTGCTTTACGCCGATGACTCTTTGGCATATAGCACATTTATATCACCAACCATAGCTACCCAGAGAGTGGAAACTCACATCCACAAACTATATTCCTTTTATAGTAAGTGGGGTATCCGGATCAACTCAGCTAAGTCAGAGCTCGTCTGCTTCAGAAGGCCCGGAGGAAGAGGCCGTGTTTCTGCTGGTAACTGCAGAGTCACATCCATTACTCTACTCTATGGAACCAGACTGGCAGCCCAAGGAAACGCGAAGTATCTAGGCATCAATTTCAACGAGGTGCTTAGATTCAACCCGCACTCACAAGCCGTACTGAAGAAGACGAATTTCGCTTTCCACAGACTGTACCCTTTGCTGAGGAGAAGGACAGGGTTAAGTCAGCCAGCAAAATTACTGATGTACAAACAAGCAGCTGCTGAGACTTGTCATCAACCACGGAAGCCCAGTTTGGTTCACCATCTCAATACCGCGATGAAGGATCTCCTCATTTTCGAAAGGAAGATTCTGAGACTCTACACCGGCCTCACTTTCAAAAACCAGCGCCAGAGACATTACAGTAACCAACATCTGTACGAGAAATGACGCCCTTGGGCGTCTTATCGACAGTATTGAAAACGGCTTCAAGTATCAGCAACCACGCTAATCCCCTGGTGAGAAGGATGACCACTGAAGACCGACACCCTAAGAAAAGATACCTAAGATGATGATGTTTTGCGCTTTGGACGAAGAAGTAATGCCAGCCAACGACGAAGCCACCAGCTTATATGCTGACCCTCGCTCAGCATATTTCCGTGGCTAATGCCATCAACAATGGTTGATTGGAGGATGTACCCACCGAAAAATCAAGAGTTCTCCACGAGAATTGAATTCTTTCAATTGATTTAGAATTGACTGATAGTAAAATAGATTTACCGGAATTCTGCAAGTCTATAGACTTTAGGCCTTCACATTTCCGCTCCTTTATCGAGATATGACTCCACCAGATTGCTGCCAAGCAATTGGTTAGTAGTTACACATGAAAAATGTATTCATAAAGGGATTTTTTACAGGCAACTCTAAACTAAGGACATGGCCAAGTATTTGACCGAAAAGTAGCAAAATTATAATGGAATAGAAAGCGCAGTGGCAGAGGGATGTCGGTTATTTTTCAATATTGTTTTAATTTTGCCACTCAGTACGAGGTTGAGTTATCTACTTCCTCGATTTTGAAACACATCGATTTTATGAATCCTTAGTTCTTTTCTGTCTAGAAATTCATACGCGACACTCTGGTGGCAGACAGGTCGGTCATTGAACTTGGCCGTTGAACAAAGATGGAAGGCATTGTGCCAACTTTATAGCTCGCAAAGAAATCGCTGAGCCAAAATAATTTTAAGTTTTGAAATTCATTGGCATTTCAACTTCAATGATTGGTTTCAATAGATTGGTTTAATAGTCATATCCTTTGGAATTTTAAATGATGGAAAATCAGTTGTCACGATAAGAAATATGTACAATGGTTCTGGTTATATACTACGAATCAAGACCAATTAACCAATTATAAAACATTCTAATGAACAAACAAGAGCAAGTACACGCACCCCTGTACTGACAGACGTACTAAAAACAAAAATTCTGACATTATGACCAAGTATATAATTTTCCAAAGTAAAATCACTGAGAAATCTTGACATTAAAAAACTTTCAAAAATTTCCCCAGCATCCCATGGTCAGATTAATGGGAAAACAATCTCCCAGACAACTGTGTTTTTGTCTTACTTAAATTTGTTTGCCCAGCAATTCATCATCCGGTGGATGTTGGAATTGTGATTTAAATCGTTCGCCTACGGTAAATTCTTCTCATGCATGTCTTCACATAGATACCCTGTAAAGGAAGATATGTTGGTTTAGAAGAAACTTGGTATAAAAAGGCTTTGTCGCTTTCTCAAATGTTTCAATTCTTCTTTTTTTTGCAGCTGTTGGGGTTGTATCTATTCGGCATGAATGATTAATGCGAAAAAGATTTGTAATAGCTACCAAAGCCGTCATCAGGCATTAGACATTTTCACAGAATTTGAATATAAATACTACACTCACGTAGATAGCCAAATGAGAGCTTTCTAAAACGTCAAAGTAGGAACAAAAAATAAACCAGAACCCACATTTTATGGGTAACTCAATAGGGATACCGATTTCAAGTCCGACATTAAAGCGATTTTGGCCTCTTTGTTTTTGAGATAAAATGCCAAGACAAAACAGGGTTTTGTTTGAAACAAAATGAGATTTTCCATGCAGCACAAGCAGCAGTGGATTAATTCCAAATCTAAGCATTTAAATAGTCGTTTCTTTTAATAGCTTTGAAAGGACCAACTATATAATTTATCAGTTTCATAGTGTGATGACAACATAAGGTTATTGTTATTTTCGAAAGCAATAAGCCGATAGTGTTATTGCCAAGTCCACATAGAGGAAACCTTTTGAACTCACACCCGCTTATTGTTTGTTGTCTATTTTGTCAACATTTCATTAAAAAAAGCAGACCTTAGTTTGTTTTGCGAAGCGAAAGAATTTCCTCCCACAAAATGTTTATCGATTTTATATTTTTCGGAGTACAGAATATGAAAACAATCCTTTGTCCAAAACCTTCTCCACTTCTTTTTTTGTCATCAACATCACAAAATTTAATATACATAAAAAAAGCCACGGCATCACAGTGAATTCTTCGGATATTGTTGAATAAAATTTAAGCACACCCATTCAGATGTTATTTGTCATCCAATGAATAAAAGTCAAATGGAAATATTTCTATAAGGAAATCTATAATTGTTTTCTCGTTGTGAAAATGGATATGAAAAGAAGAGAGAGAGAGGGAAAAAAGAAACACAATGGAATAAAAATAACAATAAACAAAAAATAATCATCATGTATGTGTATATTGATGCGAGTTAATTTAACAACCCTTTTATTCAATTAAAGGATGGTAAAGTTGATGAGTTGAGGGTTGTCAGAGTGCGCATTGAGCGTGGAAACGGATATGGATTGAATATCATTAATAATTGCAATTTGGAATTTTCAACATTCGAATCATAAGTATATTTCCTGTGCTATTGTGTGGAAATTGGGATTACAAGGTAAGCATATCCGTAAGTATCGATTCAATTGGGCCATTGTGTATACGTTGTTGTGAAAACTTCAAGTCTATCAATGTAGGAGTAATAACAACTGTCAGGTCTTAAGTGGATACAGATGCAATATTGTGGTAACAATGAATCAATCCAGCTTACTCTTCATGTCAATGATGCTCGTATATTGGGCAATTTTGATTTCTCACTCAAGCCAGTTCTACAGAAAACAGGTGAGATTTTGTTTTGTAAATGCTTCAATCGTCACAAGATTGTTGGTTACAAAAACTTGTCAGATAGATGAGGACTGACAGAGGACTGTTTCAAAAATTTGAGGACAGCATTCGCACATAGATATTTGAATAAATTTTATTGTAAAAAATATAATTGTGTAGTATAAAGATATTTAATGTTATTTCTATGTATTTGGATATTTTTTACTCAGTTATCAACGGCAATAAAAAATTAATATTGGTAACAAAACTTGTAATTCTTTAAAAGGGACGTTCCAGGGGACTTTTTTTTGTGGTGTTTGGGGTTTAGTTATTCAAATATAACATTATTAAATTACTAAATAAGCTGTGGCGTGCCAAGAATGCATAATACTATGTCATTATTGATACAAAAAGCTGAGAAAAATTTAAATTTATTACATAAAATTTGCTTGGGACAGCGATTTTCCATTTAGTGGAGAAATGCCCATAAAACAGCAAATTTAGTAAAATTGGCAAATAATTTAAAGGCTCTATTGTGTCAAAAGCCAAATAATTCCTCTTCTTCTCCCATTTCGACACTACAGGTATCGTTATTTCGAGAGCCATCACAGTTTTCCCAAGCAAGTGCTTTACATTGCTGATGCAACTCATTAATGGAGAATGGGATGCTTTAGAGACTTCAAAAAATAGTACTAGGAGCTGTGCTATTGAAAATAATTTTTTTTTTGTTTCGGATGGAAATTGCGACCTGCATCTTTCCCGCCGCATGACACGCATGCACGCTCGAAGCGCCTCGGCAAATGCTTGTACCAGGCATAATATGACATACAGCTATGGACAAAGAAATAGCACACTCATTCATTTTCTTATGAAAACTGCATTTATTTTATCCTTTTGAACTTAAATAGTTTATTTCCTATTTAATGACATGAAGTGACTTCTAAGGATTAATAATAATTAGTAATAGGCAATTATTTCTTTACAATTCAATTTTTAAAAATATATTTTGCAGTGATGATCAAATTTCTTGTGGACAAGAAAATAGCACATCTACCTTTAATCGTAAAAAAAATTATTTTTAGTGAAAATATTTATTTTTTCATAAATTTTGGTATTACCAAGTTAGTTCTTAGTTGGTTGACCATGATTTTTTAAAGTTGCTTGGCACCTCCTTGGTAAGCTTTCAACTAACGCCCGGCATCTACTTTCCGGGATAGAGTACCAAGCTTCTTTGATTCCGGCCCAAAGATCGTTTGAATTTTTAAATTTTTTCTGCCCAATTTTGACTTTAACATCATTCCATAGGTGTTCTATGGGATCAAAATCGGGACTTTGAGCTGGCCAGGTTAGGACATCGATTTGTTCATCCACGAGCCAAGCTTTTACTATATTTGATGCGTGTTTGGGGTCATTGTCATGCATGAATATCCACTTAATTGGCATGAACTCAAAGAAATATGGTTCCTTTGTATTCTTCAGTATTGCAAGCTAAGCGAATTTATCCATTTTGACATCAATCCTCACCAATGCAATGGTCCCACCCCATGCCAAGAAAACCACCCAACCCAGACCATTAAATTTTCCACTCCATGTTTCACCGTCTTTAAAGTATACTTAGGATTGTACGCTTCGCACTTAGGACGATTCAAAAATTGCGGTACTTTTTAGGCTTGAAAGACTGCATTTGTTTATCAAATCTACATACCCGAAGAAAAAGAAACATCACAACCATTTCACATAACGGAAATTTTGAATTTATGATTTTTCTTAATAGTGTGCTATTTCTTTGTCCATAGCTGTATATTTTAATGAAAAAATAAGAGAATACTGTTGAAATAGATATCAAAAAAACCTGAAAGTTTCGTTTCAATCGAATATTTATTTCCTTCCCAAAAAATTCTAAGAAAAAACCGATTTTTTAAAGCCTCTAAAGCAGGCTTCTTTCTTAAGAGATACACAAGAAATACAATAGACAAAACAGCTTGAACAAGCAGCAACCATCAGCACCTTGTGGATAAGTACGAAATTTTAAAGAAATGGCGAACTTAACGAGAGTTCCCGACACAACAGTTGAAAATGTTAGTTAGGAGTTCTTAAGTTCAGCAAAAGATGAGTTTTCGAAGATTGGAAACATCGAGTTTAAATTTGGGATCTTACATTCCTGCAACGAACTCTTGATGAATGAGTAGACGTAATAAAAGGCAGTGGTTACCTTATTGGTCCAAAAAAAGACTGAATGTCTGTTGCTCGTTTTCAGGTCAATAGACAATAGGTAAAGTTTTACATGTCAGGGATCTATCTTTTGATGACGAAATCAATTAACGAGCAAGCTCAGGATGGCCGAAGTGTGAGAAAATTCCGGCATCTTCTGTCATCGATAAATGCTCACTAAGCTGAAAGGAAGACCTGAGTTGGGCTTCTACTTCAGACTAGTGATCCGTTTGTGGATTACCTCTCGCTGGTTTCAGCAAAGATGCAGTTTGTAACCGAGTTATTCTTGTAATTCTTTTCAATCAAGACATGAAATACAAATAATGCATGCTTAGATGACAATCAGATTTTAGTCTCTTTTGACGTTACAGCCTTATTTCCCAGTATCCCTATTCCCGAAACACTTGTTATCTTGAGAGATTGGCTCAGCACTAAAAACATCACATCGTTCAAAGTTGACATGCTAGTTGAAATGACTAAGATCTGCATGAATCAAAACATATTTATTTTTGACGGTAAATTTTACAACCAAAATGAGGGAACAGCGATGGGTAATAATCCCCCCCCCCCCCTTCCACCCTTTTAGTGCTGAACTCTTTCTTTGGCATTTTAAAGAAAAAAAGCCATAATGATTTTCCTTGAATCAGGTTACGATATGTGGATGACGTTTTTGCTATTTCCACACCAGAAAAGTATCAGCTAATCCGTCGAGCTGAGCCGCGTATCACAAGCGTGCCATTTCCCTTCGTCACGACACTTCCTTTTCTCTTCCTTTTCCAATTTCCATTTCTTTCCTTTTCTTTTCACTACAATATTCCTTTCCAATCTTACCCTTTTTCCTCTACCTCTACTTTCCCACTACCTATCCCAGTGCTCTACCTATCCCAATCCTATTCCCTCATCCAAACTACATTTTCCAAATCTTGCACCCCCTACCGTATTACAAATGGCCATTTCATCGTGAAAGATTTGAAGCCGACCACTGTGCACTGCGTACGTTCGGTAAATTGTCTTGATGAAGATTTGTACCTACATGATTTCGAGTCTTAAGCCTGTGAGTGGTGCCCATGACGAAGTGGTTATCATGCCGGCCTGTTATGCGGAAGGTTTGTGGTTCGGATAATGACAAAAACCAAAAAGTGTTTTTCCACGGGTTTCACCTTTCGCGAAGAATTGGCATGAACTCCGATACTAAATTCATTGCCATGAAAAGAGCTTTCTAGAAAAAAAAAAAAAAATTTTAGGTCCCCTCCATTCCCACAATGCTTGTGGGAAAGGTGCCCAGCATGAGGTGGTCCTTGCTATGTTGTGGCACCCTATGAATGTATGTATGTAATTATGTAAGTGTTGAAAAATAAAGTACAAATTAAAAACGCATAAAGATAAAAATTTTAAATTTGAAACTTTATTAAAGTATGTATGTATCGTATGTATTTAATGTACATATGCATGTAAGCCTGTGAGTTATATCTAAAATCGGGCTATTAACATCGTTGGACTATTTTTTGTGGGGTTATGTTAAGTCGCTTGTCTACGCAGAAAAGCCCAAGATGTTTGACGCCTTGGTGGAGAATACTCGGTTCGATATTACTGACAAACTGGCCCAAATGCTGCAAAAAGGTGTCGAAATTGACTGGAAATCATTCCAGCCAGAGCAGTCTCATATAAAAACTTAGAGACTAGTCTAGCAAAGTAATAGTTAATACGTGACGTAACGTAATTGTCTTAATACGTGATGAAACGTTACATGCGACGTAACGTAATCATATTTTCCTTAAAAAATCAAAATACAATCGTTGTATTGATCGTGGTACGCAAAATAATTGTCACGCAATGAAATCGCTGAGACGCAACGTTAACAGTGATTTTGACAAAACATAGTTGTCCATATACTTTCTGATGTAATAAATGTACTGTAACGTAAATGTGTCTCATCTTTCTCATGTTAATTAACGTAGTAATAGGATAACAGTTCGCAGTAAAGTCATTCTTTAGGTTGATAAGATTCGAACTTGTGAAAGTAGCAGACGTGACATGATTGCGCGCTACCTCACGGTAGACCTTACGGTAGATGAGTTTGAGAAATATTTCTTTGTTTTATCTAAATTGTGCAACAAAAAAGCTTCATTACAAAAAAGAAAAAACGATTTCATTTTAGGTGTGGCTTGAGTGAAAGTCATATTTCGGGAGCCAAGTATGTTAAATTGTCATAAGGAACATTTATTCTTAATTCCGAAACTTTAATTTATCTAAATTTACGAGTATTTCACTTCTTTTAAGAGTTGTAATAACAATGAGAGCTACGTTTTTCGTTGGATTAAGCCATCTCATTTCACATCCTTTCTTTCAATAAAAAGATTTCATTTCGTCAAAGTTGCTCTCGATTTTTGTGATAAAGTAGATATCATGAGTATTATACTGATGATGAAAAGACAGGCTTCCAAACTTAGTACATTCAATTATGTTCATCGTTTCTCTCACAAAGATATAATCAAATTAAGTCTTAAATTATGAATGATTTAGAATACAACACAAAAAAAAAACAAGTCACAAACAAAAGACATTGAAAACATCCGTAAAAAAGGCTAGCAAACAAAAAAGAAAAATAAAATATTAAAAAGAAAAAAACAACAAACTTCTCACAAGAAAAAGTTCAATTTCAATTGGATAGATTATTATTAAATCTTTGCAGCCAAGAGGCGAATTGTTTGGCTTTTTTCCGCTTCTTCTTCTAGAACAATAACAACCAAAAAAGTTACCCAAACACCAAACAGAAATAAAAGCAACGGTGCGCAATACCCGAGATGAGATTACTTCTCGTTGAATTGTTTTCCTCATGCAGCATAAAAAACCTAAGGCGGATATAAATTTAACAATAAATTTAGAGTTGTTGCTTTTGTTGAGTATTTGTTTGTATTTTTGTATCTTTTTTTTTTGTTTTTTTCCCTCCAAACAATATTCCAAACTTTTCCAATTGACCTTGATGACTGTGGTGTAAGGCAGATTGAGTGGGTAGAGCAGAGAGTTAACGTCACAGAAAGTAAAAAAAAAAACAAAACAAAAATAAAGAAAAACCTTGGCTCCGTGTGCCGCTGAGGAAATATAATGTAAGCCCACATAAAACTTCAGATGAAATTATGGAAAATTTTCCATTCATTTTGTTTACTAGTTCCATGAAGCTTTCGATTCGATGTGGTACAGCTTTTGAACTCTCACAGAGGTTGCTGCAACTACATCATTCAACATGTTAATTGGCAGATAAATAAACCACACGATGAAAAGAATTAAAACACAGAACACAGCAGTCCTTGAGAGTATTTTGTGTTTTATTGTCCTCGAGAGTGCTATTCAACGAACGCCTTTGCTCTTGCTCCCAACCAAAAAATAATCTCAGAATAAAAAAATATATTCTGTCGCAGAGTAGAGTAGGTATACTCCCAAGATATTTTCGAAGGCCTTCAGGGGCACCATAATACTCAAAGGGATAGCTTGCACAATGCTATTCTGGATAAAACCATTGGACCAAGTAGAGAGAGAGACTGGAAATGAACAGCAAAAGGAAAATTTTAATAAAATGAAAAAACCAAAAAAAATTTGCGGCAAGACGCTATATCCGGACAAGGTATTCGAGTATGCCATTGGCAGCATTGCAATCAGTGTATTTAAATAGAGGGAGCAAAGTTTTTGACCAAATGGAGGTCATGGAAGAGTTCTTTTCTTCGTTCACTTTTGTTTTATGAGAAAAAAAAAACTTCATAGTGAGATTTTTATCTTCAAGTTTCTTATGTAAAATAAAGAAAATTGTCTTTGGAAAAAAAAAATACAGAGTTCAGAACTATTTGCGGAACTGGTGAATGAGTGAGTTTCTTTTTTATGATTTACTAGAATGCTTTGAATAAGTTCTTTCTTTTGCTCCTAGAATGTTAAACTACTACGAATGTTCATGAATGTGGGTGCTTAGAGATTATATTATGAAGATACAAGGAAAAAGGAGACAGAGAGCATAAAATAAAATATTCGTCGGGTCCATATGACTTCTAATAGCTCAAGTGCTAAAGGGAACTGATCCCATAATTTTGGTCATTTTTGCTGGATAGCAATTCGTTTCAAAGTATATACAGTGAAAGTTTGTATGAGTCCTTGAAAGTCCGTATTACATTAACATACCAAATTTCAGAAAAGTGTATAAAGAAGCAAATTTTCCGAACAGAAAACCAAGCCGCCAGAAACGTTAGACTACTACTTATAAATTGGTCAGATTTTTTTCTTTTTTCTTCAACAATGTCGAGACGAGCTCGCAAACTTCGGTCACAACTTCAAAGTTGAACCAAAATAATTGAATGGCGACACAAACTCTCTACAAAAGGATTGGTTGAAGAACGGTGATTTCACGAATTATTATCGATACCAAGCCAATCTTTGTGTCAAAAGTGATGTGGCCAACCCATGACAAATCCTGATCCTCGTTTTAACACAAAGCTAATGAAACCAAATATTATAGAGTCCATTGAAATTGCCAAAGTTTTCTTCCTCCAAACATTGAAAGTACTTCATAGGAGTTGTCTCATACTACTCGACAAGCTCACCACCGAACGAGTTGTTGGAATAAAATAGGTGAAATGTTTGAGTTCTAACGGTTAACTTGAACAAAAAACAAAAACTCATGTACTTAGTGGACTATCTCTTTACAAAACCTACGGGTGTTGTTTGAATCATAAGTATGCGTCAATTATCTTTGGTGGTTGAAAAGAGAATGGCCTTGTTTGCACGATTTAACCAACAAATAGCACTGTTCACACGAAGAAATAGGAGGCTAGATGAGTGTCAACCCGAAGTAAGATGAGTTTTTACACGAGGTACAATGAGAGGACTAAGGTTTCAAAACCATAGCCTATGCCGATGATGTAGCAATTGCCGTTTCAGGGAAGCACCCACAAACCCTAGCTGAGCTGCTACAAACAGCACTTAAAAGAAGCTCAATAATTGGGCTGTAGATTGTGGTCTGAACATCAATCCACACAAAACGGAATTAGTTCTCTTTACGAGGAAATACAAAATTCCGGACTTCAGACCCCCAACTATTAAAAGGGAAACTCTCACACTCTCAAATCAGGCTAAATATCTAGGTCTCATTTTTGACAAAAAACTGACCTGGAAAATCAATATTGAGTAAAGAGTAAATAAAGCCAACGTGGCACTCTTCTCTTGTAAAAAAGCTGTTATAATTTAGACCGATACTCACATACGGGGTGGTAGTCTGGTGGACAGCACTAGACAAGATGAATAACTACAACAAGCTGGCCAAAGTTCAAAGAACGGCTAGTCTGTGTATCAGTGGCGCACTGATGACAACCCCATCGGACGCCCTCAATGTACTACTAGATCTCACACCCCTAGATATCTTTAGCAAACAAGTCGCAGCTAGCTCAGCTACTCGACTCAGAGCTACATCACAGTGGACCAATAATCAAATCGGCCACACTATCATTCTAGATAACTTTAGATTCCTACCGAATCGATATCCGACTAAACCACCCCCAAGTTGGTGTTTGACAACAATTTCCAAGTTACCATACCTTCAAGAGAAGCTTGGGAAAATGGCGCTGTCATATCCTCCACCGCTATTCGAATCTTCTCAGACAGCCAAGCTGCCCTTGAATCTTTTGCCTCTGTCTCTACAAAATCCATCACGGTCCAAAATTGTCAGATGTCTCTGAGGTAGATGTCAAATTAGTTTACCATTCACCTCTCATGGGTGCCAGGGCACAGGGACATACCAGGCAACTGTATGTAAGGGCACAACCACTTCCCTACGCTCAGAATGTAACTATATAGGTGTACCTATCGCTGCATGTAAACTCCTACTTAGACAAGACGCTTCAAGGATAACAAACACTTGATGGACTGAGAGTAACAACTGCCTTGCAACCAAAAAAGTTTGGCCATGTGTAGACTCAAAACGCTCAAAGAGTTTGTTAGCCCTAAACCGTCTGTATCTAGGTTCTACCATAGGTGTTCTTACGGGACACTGTCTAATAGGAAGACACGCCAAAAGACTTGGTGTATTTTCCAATGATTTCTGCATGAGCTGCATCGACGAAGAGGAGGAGGAAACCGTTCAACACCTTCTTTGCTCACGCCCTGCACTACTTCATAGGAAGAAAACTCATCTCGGTGAATTCTTGTTCGATGATACTAGCGACTTAGCTTACATCATCATCAGACCAATACTCACATACGGAGTAGTGGTATGGTGGACCGATCTTGATAAAAGGACCTACTGCGATAATCTGAGCAAAGTCCAACGAACAGCCTGTTTGTGTATAAGCGGGGCACTGAGATCAACACCCTCAGCTGCCCTAAATATACTCCATAATCTCATACCACTAGATATCTTCAGTAAACAAATGGCCGCAAGTACGGCCACTCGTATCAGAGCTATCTCCAAATGGACCGATAACAACATCGGTCATGCCACAATCCTGAATACATTCAGATCAATCCCTTGCCACTCTGACTACACCATCCCCCAATTGGTTTTTGATATAATAAGTTCCATGTCTCAATCCCAACGAAAACGACCTGGGAAGACGAAGAATTTTTAAGAGATGATTCAATTCATTTCTATACAGACGGGTCAAAAACCGAGGAAGGGGTTGGCTGCGGGGTGTACTCAAAACGACTTAACGTAAGTCTCTCATTCCGCCTTCCAAACCATTGTAGCGTGTTCCAAGCGGAAATTCTGGCGATCAAAGAGGTCCTATCATGGCTAAAAAAAAACGTGATATCCTCAACGAATATCCGGATTTTCTCAGACAGTCAGGCAGCCCTCAAATCACTCGGCGCCGTTTCCACGAACTCAGTAACCGCCCTTAACTGTCGCCTGTCTCTTAAGGAGATGGCTGAACAGTTCAATATTCACCTTATTTGGGTGCCGGGGCACAGAGATATCGCGGGCAACTGTAAGGCCGATGAACTCACCAGAAAAGGAACCGTTCTACCGATATCAACCAGCAGGTTGAATATCGGTATACCAATCGCTACATGTAAACTTATGCTAAAGCAAGAGGCAATTGATAGAACAAATCATTGGTGGAACAGTATCACCACGTGTGTGGCAACAAAACAGCTATGGCCAGGACTTGATCCAAAACGCACAAGGCATTTGCTATCCATAACCAGATTGCACTTTAGCTCCGTAATCAATGTCATTACAGGACATTGTCTGATAGGCAGACACGCCATAAGACTTGGTGTTCCCTCAAATGACTTCTGTAGAAGTTGCTTAGATGAGGAGGAGGAAGAAACTATTCCACACCTCCTCTGCTCATGTCCTGCACTCTCCATTAAAAGAAAACGGCATCTTGGAAAATATTTCCTCGATGATCTAAACGATCTGGCGAACACAGATATCCTGCATCTCTTTCGGTTCATAAAAAGCTCCAAATGGTTTTGTTAAGTGGGGTTCTTCCTCACTTAATTCTTATGGTATCACAACCATTTCAACCTAACCTAACCTAGCTTACATAGACCCTAAGTCTTTCGAAATACATTAAAAGTTCCGTGTGGTTCGACTAGCAGGTGATTAACCGGCTAGTCCCGTCATGGAAGATTAATAAGTGATCAACTCGTTAATCTTAGATCGGGTTTCTGAGAGCAGTAGGTGATTAACTTGCTGATCTCTGTGGTATCACAATGGGCCCTTGCGGCCTAAGTGTGTCAGGTAACGTACTCATTAACTGACAGCCACTTCCACCTAACCAAACCTACAATGAGTGTTTACATGAGGTAAAATCAGTGCTTACACGAGATAGGATGAGTGTTTAAACGATTAGATGAGTACTAGTTGGAGGTGAGATGTGTATTTATACGAGATAAGATGAGCGTTTACACGAGGTAGGATGACTGTTTACACGAGGTATTATCAGTGTTTACACGAGCTAAGATAAGGTTTACATAAGGTAAGACCAGTGTTTAAATAAAAGTAAACCATGCCTTGTGCGGGAATGGAAGGAACCTACAATTTTCTGCCGGATCCGAACGGCTAATCGAGAAAGCGCTTTCTATGGCAATGAATACTAACGGACGATTTGCCAATTCCTCCGCGAAAGGCGATACCCGTGGAAAAAAACATTTTTGCCTCTGTTGGGATTCGAACTCGAACCTCTGGATTAACGGGCGGTCATGCTATTCATCACACCACGGGTACCACAAAGAAAAAAGATCAGTGTTTAGACGAGTGAAAATGAGTGTTTATAAGATGAGTGTTGTGGTATCCGTTAGAATGATGATGGTTAGAGTGTCCGCCTGTTAACCCAGAGGTTCGTGGTTCGAATCCCGACAGAGGCAAAAAGGTTTTTCCACGGGTATCGCCTTTCGCGAGGAATCGGCAAGTCCTCCGTGTTCGGAATCAGCAGAAAATTGAGGGGCCCCTCCATTCTCTCTCAAAACATGGTTGTGAAAAATGCGCTAGACCCCGGGGCTCCTCGTTCTGTTGCGCTACCCTATTTATATTTATTTATTTGTAAGGTGAAAGTTCACACGAGGTAAGATGATTGTTTACACGGGGCAAGATGAGTGTTTACACGAAGAAAGATGAGTGTTTACACGAAGCAAGATGAGTGTTTACGCTAAGCAAGATGAGTGTTTACACAAGGCAAGATGATTTTTTATACGCTGCAAGATGAGCATTTACACGAGGTATTTATCAGTGATGACACGAGGTAAGATAAGGTTAACATGTGGTAAGATCAGTGTTCAGACGATAAGTGTTTATAAGACGAGTGTTCACACGAAGTAAGATGAATGCTTATTTTTACATTAAATAAGACGTTTGCTAGCAGCAGTGGAGTGACGCAGAGTCTACCAGAGTATCCATTCAAGCTTCGATTTATGATATTTTACAAGATGCACAGTAGGTAAGTAACATCATTATACTAGCTTCCAGACAATTACTTAAGCCCATGCAGTTTCAACTTAAGGTCGAAATAAATGGTGTGGGTCTGAAAATGTGTGACGTGGAAACGGAGAGCCTCTAAGCCTGGAATTTCGTAAAATTATGAAGTTTTTCGATGTGCTAAATCATTATTGAAAGGTAATAAGAAGATAAAAAAGTCTGTAAGAAAATAAACACAAAATGGTCTGCCCGTGGGGTTAGATTTCACATAAGTCTGTTCTTTTATGAAAATTGTTTCTTCTCTTTCCTTTTGATATGGAACGCAGTTATATTCCTTGCAATATCAAGGCAACTTTAAGCACTGTGTCAATGACTTTAAGAAGCATATTGACGTTAAAGTCCCAAACCAACAAGGAAACCAGCCAATATTCTTTGTACCACTTCTAGAAGAAATATCTTAAAGCATTCCAAAAGTTCCGAAAAGTAAAAAAACTATTATGATTTCAAATCGACTAATAGCCTCATGCAAAGTACATATTCAAAACCTAATCAAGAGAACCTATACCTATCTACCTATGCATTAGTTGCTTTGTTCGATTCAATACATTCACATTCGAATGCGCATCCAATCAAAATTGTTTCAACAAAATTTCTGATCGAAAAAATAGAAACCGAACACAAAAAAGCTTTTCTAGTTACCAAGTTTAATGCACTGCCATGTGCAGTCGTGCATTAGAAGCAAAAAAAAAGGAGTGTGTATGAGTGTGTGTCTGATAGGATACATAGGTTCGCACAGGATTGCAATTTAATGGATGTAGGTATTTAAAACAAAATATTTGCTGCTGAAAATGAATACCTAATCTAATATATTTTTCGTTTGATAATTTCGATGTAGATCCAAAATTATGAACGGAAAATAATGGCCACATCCAATCATCCCAATGTAAACACAGTCTTTTTTTTTATAAACTCGCAGCTACCCAACCAACTAGCCCATCATGTAATGGTAATATGAATGTATGCGAAGGCAGCGTAGACTTTGTGCAGATTCCTTACATGATTCGAAAAGCATCAGCCAACAATAGATAATCCAACAATAGCGACTACACAGCGCAGTTGTAGTGAAAGAGCTATTATTGTTAAACTAACAATGGTGCAACTGTTTTTGCTAAAAACCACAATGGGTTATCGCCCAAACACAACAACATATTGTATATCGTAGTGCCACACGATGATACAAGCGCTTTACACGCGACGACCGGCATGGGAAATTAATTTTCAATTCAGTTCTTCTCCAAACTACCCATCGCTTTTAGCAAAGTGGCCACCACTATACAACCATTATCCTCGAATAATGTAAGGATCCATTGATTGGATTTAACTGAAAACTCAGGGACTTTAGGGCTGAATTCATTATCTTGGTTACAAGTAGCGCTTACATACTCTGAAACATTTAGTAGCTGTGTGGCGAAGGTGCTACCGCTGCCGCTGCTACTGCTGAAGCTGCTCTGCTCAACCAATGAAACGAATAGCAAGCGACATTATAATGACCCAACGCAACGATGTTTTTCGTTCGAATCTTGTGATTTATGACTGCGCGAAGTTTTCGAGCAACATTATAAATGTCATGGGTCAAGCAACGTGTCGTGTATTGCTATCATTTGCAACAAATTAAATTCGAATAAATTTCTGGGCCACTGAGTTCGATGAACCAAATGGCAGACAAAAAGGAGCCCGCGTTCTACAAAGCAAAAAAAATTAAAAATAGTTTTTGGTACGGGCTACGAAGTAATTCATTACTGTTGCGGACTGACATCAGCTGCCATTACAGAGACTTAAATTAAAACTTAATTAATTTATTAACATTCATTTAATTGTCAGAATCAGTCGAAAGTAGGATTCATTTGCTTGCTCAACTTGCCGAGCATCATATGGTTGAGACAAATGAAATTTTGGAAACAATGTTCGCGTCTGTTCAAAAAGGATTTAATGACAAGAGTGCTATAACAACATTGCACTTAATTGCCAATTGGACGTTACGATTTTGTTTGAATATCAATTTCAGTAAGCAGCCATCAATTTATGGGATGATTTATTTAATTGGAAATGTTTTTTTAATGCAACGGAACACAAACAAAAAATATTATTGAAAAATTGAGTTATTGAAACTTAATACGATCCACAACTGACAATCAGCAATTTCAAATTGGCAGTATGAAATGAATGAGTGGGTTCATTTTTTTTTTTTTTTTTTGTCGAACGGTGATGGCGTAGGTATCATCATATCCACTCATTGGGCAATATGCAAATAGTCAATGACGCCTTATTTTCCCACGAACACAATTTTTGTTTGAAGTTTCCATTTGGCTAAATAAAATAGCGAGAGGGTATTTGCAGTGTGCCACCACCGACTTTTGGAAACCGTAAATGCGGATAAATATTTATTTGGAATTCTTTTTTAAAGGATGAACAGTAAAAATGCACCTGTGGTATGTTTTTAAACGATTAATCTGTTTTGCAGAATTGATAGCAAATTATAACGAAAATAAGTTGCATGACACAAAAAAATAAAGAGAAGGTGGAATTTTATGATTCAGGGTATTTGTTAAGGGAGGCTGGGTCCTAAAGCTTCTTGAAGAATGCAGTAGTTTAATAAAGGATTTGTTATGTTCTGCACTGACATTTGATTCTCCACTATCATTTCGTTGAACGTTTTCCAGACTCCCCAATTTTGCGCTCCGCTACCACAGAAATATGTTGTTTCACACTTGTCAAGCATAACTCTGTTTCATTCATTAATTCTAAAAATATCAACAATGTGTGCCATATGTCTGTGGCTTACCAGGGAAACTAACACACGTTCGTTTAGGTTAAAAAAAAAAAGTGGAATCCGCTCCCACCACTGTGGAGTGAAAGAGTTGTGATTTTTGCGAGGTGGTTAAACCTGCCGTTAAAACAAAAACAATATAGGTATGAATCAGTTCACAGAAAATTTTTCAATTTGCATTAAGCAAAAAACTGCTAAAAACGCAAGAGGTTTTAAAATGGTGCGGTGGAACACTAAAGAATTGGAAAGAATGCAAAGAAAATGTAAACAATGCGATAGAATACAGAGAATATCAAGGCAAGCAAAAACTGCAAACAAATGCGAAGAATGAAAAAGAATTCATAGAATGCATCCACTCCTCAGAGAATGCAGCCAAGACAAATGTCTGTTGCAAAATTCGACGTTAAAAGTTGTAAGCCAAAGATTTTGAATGCAATCCATCATTTGGATTCGATAGCTACTTTCAAACACTGAACATAAAAACTTTGGGGGAATAGAAATAATAAACTAGGTGATTGTGACAAACGATTTTTTTACGAGAAGCTACTTTGATTACGCTTGGAAATTGATTGTAACAACAGTGCAACTTTCCAATTCTGCATATGTTTTAAATTAATTTGGAGTTTCACAATTAATACTATAGTTTTGGAGATATTTGCAATAAATCGATGAAAAACGTGAAAAAATTGCGAATTTTCAATTGCCAATAACTCGAAAAGTATTGGACTAAAAGAAAAACTTTATATTTGATTTTTTGCTTAAAATTAGGCCTTTTATCGATATCCGAGGTTATTTTGAAGAAAAAAAATTCACCCCCGAAAAGGGGTGGCAACCACCCCCAGGGTGGTGGCGGTGTTCAAATCATTTTCACTTTTGAAGTTAAGGGTGAGATGAGCCTAATTCCAAAATTTCATGCAAATCGGTTCACAGTAAAAAAATTCGGAGGTAAGGCCCTATTTTTCGCTTCATTGACTGCACTATATGACCATTGCGCGTGGTTAAGCAATGAAGTGTTTTTAGTTATTGGACGTGTTATTGTTGTTTTGTGTTGCGGGATTTCGAATAGATTTATATTTTAGTGGCCAGTTCAGACCCAGCTTAGAATAAGAGTGCAAATTCAATTCAATTCAATTCAATCTATTTTACTAACTTAACATAGAAAGATACAATATCTCATTTAACATGCAACTACAATGGTAAATTTAAAAAATTTATTACTTAAAATAAGCAAAATTGTTACTAATATTTATACAAATTCAAAACTTACATTATATAAAATCAAGGAAATAAGCGAAAAAAGATGGTTAAGGGGACTCGGTGGTCTAGAAATTTCAAAAAATTGATTTTTTGTTTTTTCGATATTTCGAAAGTATAGTATCTTAAGAATATACTGTGAAATTTTCATGCGGAAATTCCCAATATTATAGCTTCTACAGCCCATTAACCAGATAGAGAGCGGTCTGCGCGCTCGTATACCTCAAACTTTAAACTCATTTATCTCGAAACGACTTTTTTCAGCACGCCGGGGTCGAAAATAAAAAAAACTATTTTACCGAATGACTTGAAATTTGGATATGTTGTTCACAACATGTATGGCTATCGTCGGAACTAGAACCATAATTTTATTCAAACAATTTCGTATTGCTTACACTAAAAAACTAGTGAAAAAAAACCCGATTTTACGAACTTTTTTTTTCAACGCCCGCCATTTTGTCAATTTTCAATTTTTTCGATTTGTTCTAGTTTCGACTATAACTGTACTCTTTCTGATTAAGAATATCTCTAGATTTTTTGTTTCAGATAAGTAGAAGTCTCGAAATCATCTACGGGGTCCGGATCCGATTTTTCGAGAGGGTCATCTTTAGCGGCATTTTTATCATAAAACATATTGTTTTTAAAATGAAAACAAAATTTTTTTATATCATTAATAAAAGTAGTAATGAGCTCGAAAAGTTACAATATCGTTTTTTTTTAATTTTAATAAAAAAAAAAAAAAAATCGTGAAAATATGTGTCATTTTCGTGTGCTAGACCACCGAGTCCCCTTAAGTTAGAGAAATTTAAAGAGAAAAAAAATCATCCATCATCATCGTCATCATTCTGTCATCAGAAAAATAATAAGTCTACTTCTGAAAGAGGTGCTGCGATTGCAAGGTTCGGGGAAGGGAGTTCCAAAGCCGTATCACTTGAATAAAGAATTGTCGTTCAGATATTGAGAACTTGTAACGAATCAGTGTGAGATCAAAGCTTCTTATAGATTGTGTAAAACTGATCCTGTTGTATAAGTAGATTGGTTGACGCGATTGTATTACGTTATGGAGTAGCGTTAACATTTTTAGTTTAAAAATATTTTCAAGACTAAGACCATATATTGATTTCGGGTAGGTGGAGATGCGATCATATCTTTTAAGTCCAAAAATATACCGCGCAATACTGTTGAAAGTCACGTTAAGTTTTCGTTTGTGTTCATAATCACAGTTGCTAAAAATTAACATGATTAGAATAACGAGCGTTTTAGCGAGAATTTTTCTTGTTTTTAACGGTGTCACTTGGTGTGTCGCCCAAAGTGTGCGAAGGCCTCCATAAATCTTTCCTAGCATCAATCTGGTATTGATACCAGATTGGTTATTCCAAGTAGTGAGTGTTCTGTTAAAAGTCATGCCAAGATTTTTCGCAGAGTCAACAAATTCAATATCAATGTTATTAAAGGATATACTTAGAAAGTATGACATATCAACCAGTTTTCTTGAAATGGCCTAGCATTTTGGTTTTGATGGATTCAAACGAAGGCCATTTTCACATGACCAGCAGTGAACTTTCATTAAATCTTCATTTAATTCATGTGCAGCGTTGTCCAGAAGTCTCAAGGGAAAACTCTTTCTAATTTGAACATCGTCAGCATACATATCAACCGAGGAAGTCAATACAAATTTAGGGAGATCATTTATGTACATTAAAAAAAAAGTGGTCAATGTATCGAACCTTGGGGAACACCTGAGCCTAAAGGAAGAAAATCTGATACCGAGTTATTTGCAACTACTGCCTGCTATCTACGATGTAAATAGGAGGCTATTAACTTAGTGGATGGCTTAGAAAAATTGAACTGGACTTGAAGTTTCTTACACAATACAGTGTGGTTAACCGTATCAAATGCTTTGGAGAAGTCAGACAGGACGAGAAAAGCTACTTTGTGACATTAAGAACTGGAGAGAACTCGCCCAAAATCGAATTCGTTGGCGAAAGATATTCGTTGAGGCTCAGCTTCACCCTGAACTGTAATGCCCACCTAAATAAATAAGTAAGTTCAGATCCAGCAGATCAAGTTCGCCTATGAAATCACATATTGATCACATCACAGTGATGATTCAGTTCAGATAGTTATGAATTCTTCAATATGAAATTTCTTAAAAGCATCTTACCGAGCAACAGATTTGAGACTTAAAAATTGATTTAGACTCTTGTTTCCGACAAAAATTAAATTAATAAGACAATTCATAGACCATTTAATCCTCAGAACCACACTTGAAAAAGATTGGTTAAGGCCTTCGCGCTTTCTTTTATTTGAAAAAAAAAGAAGAAGATTCAATTATAGAACTAACTGATTGGTTCAAAAAATAGTTATTGCAAATGAGCGCTAAGTCTTTTAAAGAATTTCCTACACAATTTCAAAATCTTTCAAAAGAAAATTTTGAAAACGCCGAATAAACGTGTTTTACCTTGGCAGTTACGACGTTGTTTTGATGTTTGTATTTCACTTTCTTTCCCCGACGCTTACACACATTTTGTAGAAGACAAATTTCTTTAAAACCCAAAGTTTTGCTTCTATTGTACTGTCCTTGCCTTATTCCTCAATGCTGCGTAACCCTCAGGCGAATCACTGGTGAGAATCAGATAAGTGAGAGACCTGGGATCTCTTCGAGATCAAGATGCTCGTAATGCCAGAAAAAGGAAGAAGAAGAATGACCTGTACCTCAAAGCAGTTAGTAAGAGGACTGCAACATTTTTGCTAGCTCGAAGCAGAAAAGACTGTAGAAAGCTTAATGGAGTTGCCAACGGGCATTTTTCTTTTGCCAAGCATTTAAATGTGTTTGGCTTAAGTGATACCACACTCTGTGAATCTTGTGGAGAAGATGAAGACACCGCAGAGCACTTCCTCTGTGAATCTCCTGCTTTTTCTCGCATGAGGTTACAGATACTCGGCGCAGGCATGGTGAGAGCTGGTAACTTAGGCTCCTTATCATGGCAGCGTCTTTTGGCTTTTCTCCGAACATCTGGAAAGCTATAACAAATGGAAGGTTGCTAACTGGTAGTACAATGGACCGGTATTTAGGTCCATTGTCCTACAGAAGAAAACCTCTGCTCTCTCGAATAAAAAATCTTCCGAAAGCGTAGACCAACTTCTTTGAATACACAGAGTCGGTAATTTGTAGAAAATAGATGGCTAAAATTGCCGGAATGAGTCGATATTTTAATGTAGAGATCTTACAAGAGCCCAGCAATAATTATACACCAATGAGAAAATTCATCAAATATTAGTCCAGGTTCAAAAAGAACAATCGAAGCACTGCACCGTGCTTCTTTTATTTTCAAAAAACATAATTAAGATTCAAAATATTTGAATAATTTAAATTTACGAGTAACTATAGACTACACATTTGAGGCCAAACAATACAAATGTATAAAAAAAAAATCTCCCCAAAAACATTCTTCGGTTTCGTGTCTCGCAGTTTTGAAATCACATTTCATTAACACAAAGCTCTATGCGTATCTATTTGTTTCGAACAATCAAGATGAATTTAATTAAAATTATCAAAGCAACCGTATACAAATAGAGTATCAAAGGCAAAACCCAATTTCCTTTTCCAAAAACCACCGACGAACATGCCCTAATCTCACAACAAAAATCAAAAGTAATCCGAAATCGCAGCTATAATTTTATCTGTCTTTACCCTTTTAATTGAAGTGAGATAAACTGTTCCACTATTTTTAACCATCGCCATGAAACGACCAGGCATTCAAATAAATGTCTTTTCTGTCCAATAGTGTTGTATCTCTATGCTTGCTGCGATAGTTGAAGCAATCAACCCTCATGAGTAATTCAAAGGCTTTATTGCAAATAAAAGGGAATAACAGCCACCCACTAGAGTGCTTCAAAATGTCTTCATTGGTGAGCAGAATGGACGCTAACGAGCCTAATTGCTAAACGAAGCCTATAGCCCATCAAACCAGCAAAACCATACTAAACAACCGAAGAGATCGCACTCTTGCAGAAGTTTCTTCGCATCAAAATCGTAGTCAATTAGGTATACACTTTTCGATTGTCTATACTTTTGCTTCCCCTTCTCTTGGCCGTACATCAACACTTCGGCGCAATTACAAATGGCAGTTTGATTGTCCTGATTGACAATTACAGCAACCGCAATTATGGCAACTTGGTAATTCCTGCCACATCCGAGGAGCAATAAAGTCCAACTTGTTCAATAACAATATCTTGTTCTGGCATCCAATGAGGAACAGAGAACCTACTCGATGCTGCTGCTACTGCTGCTGCTCCTGCTCCTGCTACATAACGACGACGAGGACGACGCCAACACAACGACCGAAGCCGACGTCTTCCAGCATCAAAGGTACATATTTCACAACCTTTTAGAAGCAATTTTTATGCTTGACTGAAGTAATTAGTTGGTGCTTCGGCTTTTAGTGAAAGTTGAGGAAGGTTGGTTTTTGACCATCAAATTTCTTTGATAACGTATAACTCCTCTTGGGTTTATGTGATGCTGGTAGATTATGAGGCGCGGATGGTTAGCACGCGGTAGCATATCGAGTAAATCTTGAATAGCTTTTGTGTATAAAGTAGGTTAATGTAATTGCCATTTGCACCCATTCGCCCTTGAATCTGGGCCTGGTCTGTTGGTGCGTTGTTTGGTCGTCTATTGAATACGTAGATTTATCTAGCGAAGACAATTTTATTGTCCATGCACAGGTGAGCTGACACAATAAATTTTATGTGTGTTGTCTGGTCTTGTCCGGAATAGGAAGGAGGCTTTGTGTTGTAAAACAGATTTAGCTTTAGCAGAGCCAGTGACAGAGATTTATTGGAGGTTCATTGTGTTTCGTTGTACTGAACAGGTTCCTCTTTTGAACAGATTAAATTTAAGAGCAGAGAGTGGAATAGTATTTGTGTTTTCTTTTTTTCTATTTTGCTGTGGCAAAATTTGGGGTTCTGGTTCAGGCGAATTAAATGAAGAATAATTTTGATAGGAAAATGTGGTATAACTTCCAAGTCATTGAACATTTTATCGAAGTATTTCTTTATTTTGATACACAATCATTTCGACGTCACGAACACGAGCTTACAGCACACCGTGGATGCACAGGACATTTTTTCAGATGTGACTTTGCTTGGAAACAGTTAATGATCCTATAGTTGGACGTACTTCCCTGCAAACGTTGATGCCAATTGCTTGACGCTGTAACGAAGCGTTACATTACTCAATTATTCTACGAATTACGTTATGAACATAAGTCAAGATGAGCTGAACATCATACGTTATGAACATAAGTCAAGATGAGCTGAACATCATACGTTCAGCTCATCTTGACTTATGTTCATAACGTAATTCGTAGAATAATTGAGTAATGTAACGCTTCGTTACAGCGTCAAGCAATTGGCATCAACGTTTGCAGGGAAGTACGTCCTAAGCCTTTACTCTTAGGTTCGTAGATGGAAATTAAGAAGGATGAAAAGCATTTCCAAAGTATCTTGTGTAATTCCGATTCCACGGTACCTAGGTTCATCAAGCTGGGCGACGTCTTTCTTCAAAGTATTGCCATTCGGTGTACCCCACGGATATAGAGTGAAGATGAAGATGCATTCAAGATCAGAATATTTATAACGCCTGATGGAAATGAAGGAGAAGGAAGAGCATTTCTAAAGCATCCTTTGCCATGCTGATTCTACTACTAAGGTAAAAGTTTGGTGCCTTCTCTTTTCACAAATTAAGAAAGCTTTGAACTATTTGGAGCGAATGTCTGCTGCTGTAAAACGGACACAGTAGGTCTTCTTTATGTTCTAAGTTTTTGCTCATCTAACATAGATCTGCGACAGAAAACAGAGACGGAACACGGAAAAGAGAGAGAGAGAGAGAGAGAGAGGGGGGAGAGATAGAGAGAGAGGGGAGGGGGGTAAGGAAAGAGATGAAAAGAGAACGGAAGAGAGAGAGAGAGAGTGTGGGAGAGAGAGAGAGAGGCAGAGAGAGAGGAGAGGGAGAGAGAGTGTGAGAGAGAGAGATGGTGCGAGAGAGAGAGGGAGAGAGAAAGAGAGGGAGAAAGAGAGAGGCAGAGAGATAGTGAGAGAAAGAACAGGATTATCTTCTGTATTAACTTTGTTTGATGAGATGCCATGATGACAACTTCTCTTTTCAATTATCAATTCCTATTTGTTTTACACTTTTATTAGCACAGTAATATCTTTTTGAGCCTGCACTGTTACGTAGGAATAGTGGTTCGATTGAGAGTAAGTTCCAATACACTTTTCCAAGAATATTGCCTCTTACAAAAGTTGCAGCTTCTCCGAGAGTGATACTGTCATGAAAAGTACTTTCTAAAATTCCCGTTTGGAACTAGTAAATATTTTTAGATCACCTCTATTCCTCAGAGGAATCGTTGACACATATACGAGTACACTAAAACCTAGCCTACTGCAACCCTGTTAAACCCTAATACTTGTGAACAAAGAGTTTTTTTTTTCTATTGGAGGTTTTTAAAATACCAGCTGGAGCACTCAGTCCTAAATACCGGTCCATTGTATCACCAGTTTGCAACCTTCTACTTGGTACAGCTTTCCAGATGTTCGGAGAAAAGTCAAAAGACGCTAAAAGGAGCCTAAGTTACCAGCTCTCACCATGTCTGTGCCGAGTATCTGTAACCTCATGCGAGAAAAAGCACGCCATTCAAAGAGGAAGTGCTCTGCGGTGTCCTCATCTTCTCAACAAGATTCACAGAGTGTGGTATCACTAAAACCTAACACTTTTAAATGCTAATACAGTCTTTTCTGCGACGAGCTAGCAAAAATGTTGAAGTCATCTTACTAACGTTGGGGAGCATACGCTTGGTTTTTCTGCATCCAATGGAGGCATGCCATCTACGGTTGTGCTCTTCACAGATCCAATCGTTGATTGAAGCTCTCACTGAGGACGCTGGCACACCTAGTGACGGCTTAGGTCCTGAGAAAGTTGTCTGAGATCCCTGGCTGGCAAGTTCATCGGCGATCTCATTTCCAGCTCTGCCGTGATGGCCCGGAACCCAAATGAGACTCAAGGAATTTAATATTCCGATCGCATTCAGAGAGCTCTTGCGTTCCTGGATCACTTTCGAAAAGGTTAGAGGGCCTTAAGCACAGCTTGGCTGTCGCTGCAAACAAAGATACTTCTCCCCGTCCATCCATTGTTCGTTACGTGGCTCAAGGCCATTAGGATAGCATAAGCCTCCGCTTGGAAAACGGATGCGTATGATCCCAAAGATGAGTGCAGTCGTATGTCGTCGTTCTCAACAAAGGCACCAGCACCAGAACCCTCGTCGGTTTTGGAGCCATCTGTGAAGATACGATAACAGTTCTTTCCAGGCTCAGATTCTGAAGCGAACCAGTCCTGAACCGAAGGAAAGTTGACTGAGTAATATTGACGCAGTTTGAGCTTTGGGATCATCGTGTCAGACGGCATGTCCATTAGACGTGAGTCAAAAGATATGCTGCTTGCGAGTTCCTCAAAGCTCCAGTGCGAATTGTGCCAGAGACCACATCGCTTTAAACGAGAAATATGGTCTTGAGAGTACACCCCATGATGTAGGTATCAAGGGGAGGAAGATTCAGCAGTGCGTCGAAAGCAGCTCCCGGTGTGCTGGGGAAGGTTCCAGTAACACCTAGACAAACTGTTCTTTGAAGTTTGGCAAACGAGGCAATAACGTATTGAACAAAGAGTACTTCTATCACTATCTGATTTTCAAATTATATTTCCAACGAACAAAACAAGTACTTCAAAGTACGAAAGCAGAAGTGGAATTGTCTTCAACTGATCTCCCACTAGTAAATAAAAACGACTCAAGCAAATCGACTTTCGCTTCAACAAGTTCCCTAAACTCTTCTCACTGTTTATTCATAATTGAATTTGAGTTTCCAAACTTTACGCTAAAAAAAATTATTTCCCTGAAAAGATTAAACGTAAACGGCTCATGTTTCTATGCAAACCAAGTTACAGCCACACTAAGTAAACAATCGCTGTGTGTAGAGCAATGTTCGTTTTTCAATTCACATGTCACCATGAACTTTTCTATATTTTTTTTCTGTTTGTGCTCACACACCACTAACCCCCCGTCAAACCCTGTCCAGAAGCACTTTTGTCAACTTAGAATAATCCTATTCAGTATACAGTGTATTCGATCCAACTCGAAATTGAAAAAATGTCCATCCCAACAAAAAGGAATTCAAATTCACTTCATAGTAGGGCATGTACCTAACTACGTGCCATTGTGCCACTTTGATATGCAGCTGTTTTAATAAAAATATAAAAAAAAGCATTTACCCACATGGCGAATCGCCTTAGGGTGGGTGGACGAGTAATAGTATCCCTCTACTCCAGGCCAAACCACTTTACTACCATGTCAGCTAACTTTGGAAATATTTGCACAAATTGATCATCATTTGATGACATATTGCATTGCAAATTGTTTTGCAATTGTCTCCGTATTTCAAATGTATCCAACAAATAGGGTTCGACAAGGGTCAACCCCTCTACCATACTCCTCGCCTCGCATACAACAGCTGCTGCTAGCTCATCAAAAAGTCATAGTCCCCTTTTTCGGAAGCAAATCAGATGCCAACATTTTTTATAAAAAAATCTACATGTAAGTTTATGTATACGACAAAATGGCATAGCCTAGCCCCATTGCAAAAATAAAGGAAGAAATATATATACCACCATAGAAAAGCAAATTCGCATCTATTGACTGCTGACAGCTGAGGATGAATCCAACAACCATACAACCGTTCAAACCAAAGATTAGATTAAAGTCTGTTACTATGGCGAAGTAAATTGCATGTCTGCAGAAGAGTGGATACCTCCGGTTGAGGAGGCAAAAGAAAGTCTTTACCGTAAATGCGGTTTCCCAACAGACAGACAGTTACAAGTTTACCGGAAGTAACAACACATAGAAGTGTCAGAGAAAAGCATCGTTGTAAAGTGTATTTTAATAAACAGACAGACAGGCGTGGCAGTGGAAATGATGTTTTTTCAAGAATTATATCTAAGTGCGAATACTCCGGAGTTCGTGTGATTTTCAGGTGTTTTAAGCGCCAACAGTTGTAGTAGCTTTTTCAAACAATTCGTGTCGTAACCACTCGCCGTGGTATTATGGGAATGTATATAGCATCGTTTTTGTATAAGGCGAAACTTTCATTCTCGTGCTGGCTGAATGGAATTGGTGGTGATGGCTGATGGGTCATGGGTGGAGGAACGTTAATGCAGTGTAAATACTTTGTTCCGTGCTTGGGTGTTTAAATAAAATTTTCAAATGGAATTTTTGTTTTTGGTTTTTTTGTTTTGTTCTTTTAGAAGGAATTACTTTTTTATGGGAATAATGATTCATAAAAATTGTGGTAATAAAAAGAATTAAAGCCTTCATATACGATGACAGCCATCGCTTACCTTCAACAATAAATTTAAAAAAAAAAACATTAGGGACAAGGAAAGGTGAGCATTGAGCGAATATGTTATAGAGACAAATTTAAGTGTCGCAAGTACAATGTCGCAAAATTGGCGCAGTTAAAAGCAAAAATAGGTCCTTGGATCTGCGGGTATAAAATTCTATAGCGTTTGGCCAATGAACATGAAAATTGCATGAATCAATTTTTGATAGAAAGGAGCTTATCTACTCTCTTCCTCAGTTTGATAAACTTGAAAGTCTCTGACTCAAAGATGAAGAAGAAGACGATAATGCAGAAGAAGAAGAGACTACTCCGCCGTAATACTGCATTTGGAAAACATTTTTCACGAAGTACCGAATACAGATGTCGGTTAAGGTTACGGTTAAGGATAAAATAAATGCTGGTTATGCAGAGTTCGCAGTCTAGTAAAAAAGTGCACGTTAACGAAAGGTCGATGCAGAGATATTTCACTAACTCAGACCGCATGAAAGTCTGACAGCCTTTTATGCAGACTTTGGTTATAGACTTTCATGCAGACTTCAGACTTTTGGGTGCTCAGACTTTACAAATCAGCACAGACTTTTCCTGTACAAATTCAAGTGGGTAGTCTGAAGCCTGCCCTAAAGTCTGTGTCTGGTGAAAGCAGCAAAAGTCGAATAACAAATAAATGTCTTAAAAATGTGGAGTGGTAAAAGTGGTATATGTATCAGATAGTAACCATCTCTTGTTGTTATAGCTTTCCAGATGTTAGTAGAAAAGCCAGAGACACAAGACCAAGTATCTGTTAGCTGATACGAGAAAAATGAAGGACATTTACAGAGGAAGTGCTCCGTAGTTTTGCAATCTTTTCCTCAGGATTCACAGAGTGTGGTATCACTTAAGCTTAACACGTTTGAAATCTTGACAAAAGGAAAGTCCCTCGTGGCAACACCAACAAGTTTTCTACAGTCTTTTCTTCTAATAAATAAAGATAGCAAAAATGTTGCAACTTTCATATTAACGTTTTAGAGTGTACGCTTAGACTTCTATCTATCAGCATGCAAAGGAGGAATGCCATCTCCGGTTGTGATCTTAGCAGACCCAATCGGTGATTGAGTTTTTCATTGAGGAACCCGGTTGACCAAGTAGTGATGGTAATAACAGTCGGTTCCTATTAGATGCCGGTCATTAAAATATTTTCCGGTCAGCAGTTTTGCCAAATATTTCACAAGACGATGAATCGTTTATCAAACGATAAAATAGTATTGCTTTTGTAAAAGAGAACTTAATAAATTCAGTTTTACATTTCATAGAAGTTGTGAAGAAAGGCACTGAATGAATCACTTACAACCTCTTCCTACAAGCCACTGCAAGTAAACTGAGAGACAAACACCCTTGCTGTCTGAATGAAACATTTTCAGTAAAAAAAAAAACACAATTAAAAGTGATGACAACCTTACCACGGGTGGGGGATGAATCAATGAATGAATGAAAAGTTTGGGGCTTTGTCTGTATGTGATTCTCCTTTTTTATTTATTATATGCGCGCACATCAATGTGTTATGGATATGCGAGCGGCTAAAAAAGTAGGAAAGGATTAGAGGGGAGGTGCCGATGCACATTGTTTAAAAATTCTCCGTATTATAATGTGAGACAAGCATAGAGTTAGGTAAAGCATTTCACATCCAGGTCGTAAAGGCAAAGAATAAAGCTTTATATTTCACTGTACGGTACGCCGTTAAATTGCTTGAGGGGAGAATTGTGGGTATTTCATCCGAGCATTGTTTATAAAATAAAACCGATAGAAAAGATATGGTCATGAAACATTACGACGATGGTGATTGGTGATGGTCAAGAGGAATCAATTGACTCAATAATTGAACTGAGCCGACAGCTTTTTGGTTTCTTGGATCTACCATTCATAGACAATTTAATTGAAGGTAGATTAAACTTTAACGACGAAATAAAGCATTGGATTTCAGTCGATTTTTACTACCCCATGTAACAATGCCGAAAATGTCAGATTCAATGAGATAGTCATACGCAATCGTTCCCTTTCCACATCCGAAGAGCAGGGACGTGAATATAGAAACGAATATGAAAAGCTGAGAGTTGAGTTGTCAGCTGTCAGCAAAACAATTGAGATTAGAAGTTTAGACAAGAGGTCTTTTAAGAAAATAAGGAAGAGAGTCGGAAACAAAACGGAACCCTGGGGCTTGCCAGAAATTTTTAATCCCGCGGATAAGAGACTCAGTTATAGACGCCTAATTAAGTGGGAATGATTAATTTTTGTTCTTCGTCCAGTTTAGTTTCTTTAGTGAAACTAAGTATTTGGGTTGCGCTCAAGGAATCTAATGCCCCTTCGTCGTTTCTCTTTTGATTTATTGCGTTTATAGATCGCTTTATTTTAGACTCACCAAGTAGAAGCTTGGTTTCACGCAACTTCGAGAGTACAATCCAAAGTTTGTATCCACTTTGTTCCTCCGACTTCCTGATTTCATTACTGATGTGGCTCTCTGTTACTCCACTAAAAGGTTTCGGTCTTCTGGGAGGTAACCTTGCTTATTTTCGTCTGCCTGTTCCTTAAATTAAGTTCCGAATCCGATGGACCTTAATACTCAATAGATTCACACTTCTTCCTTATTTCGGCGTAACGAGAATCGTTATCTCGAAGGGATAACATCTTTCACACTTCACTGCTTGACACTAGTGATCCGTTCCTAGGGTACGGAGCGGTCACCTCAGAATGCGTTGGCAAATCTCCCGATTTGGAATTGTTCCATACCTGAGGCCAACCAAATGCAGATTCCCCTTTTGATTCCCTTAACCTGTCTTTGGAACATGGCGAATGAAAATAGAGCGTGGATTAGGTAAAAGTTGACACATGAATAACTAATATGCATGAGTTGCTGATTTATTCATATTTCGACTGAATGAGTTTGGTCCCTTGGATCCTCTAACTTAATGTGTTTTATATATTTCCAAAGCTTCAATCAATTTCAAAAAAGGACGCATTCGGTAACATTTGGCAAGTTTATATTTATACCATTGTCCCTTAATCCCTTTTCACATCTCGTCACTATTTTTAACTCGTACCTATTTCTAAAACACATTTTCTAGTTGAAACATCAAACAAATAAATGAGTTTTCCACCAAAATACCGCAACACAACATTAAACTATTCCCAGGATAGCGATCTTTCGTACAAAACAACCACCACCACCACCACCACCGCACCGCCTCCAACTATATGAGTATATGTTTATCCTTTATCACAACCAATTCAAGTGTAGAGGCAACAATCCTTACAAACATACATCCATAGCCAGGGCCATCACATGACGTGTCCGTATTGTTTAGTTTAGTGAAAAATTATTTGAAATTTCCCAGACACATTGTCTGAACGGAGCAACACAAACGCGCTGTTCTCTCTCTAAAACATATGTAGAGCTACATCTACATGTATACAAATTTTGAAGTTTGGTGACCACAGAGCACCGGCACAAAGGCAATAACCAATGTTTTAATTCTCGTCTAGAGGATAAACATGCCGAAAAATGGTCCATTCGGTCGGTCTGGTGTTCTGGCGAAAATTTGCGATGTGCACATTTACATCTGATATCCTGTTTGAAGAGCACAACACAACACCTTGGACCAATTTACCCCTTTTAGTAAAGAGTATGTTGGGTTAGGGCTATGTTTTTGTGAAAAACAAACCCCCAACCCCTATTAAATTCGATTTGAACGCGATCAGCCAATTTACTGGATGCGTTTAGAATTTAATTCAATGAACATGCGGACAAAGCATGCCTAGAGAGTGCTATGCTGTCTGGCTGGCTGGCGGCCACGCATGGTGCCATACACCGGATTAAATAAATTTTCTTTAGGAGCACTTGTTTTGGGTGTTGACATATTCCGAAACAACCAAAAAACATGGATGGGAAATTGGAACTCATCAGTAGTATCCACCGCGAACCTTTACATTGGCCAATTGAGTCCGATTACATTGACATTGCCGAAATTACACAGCACAGTCGAGTCAGTCAGCAAAAGAAGATTGATAGCTTGTGGTGTTTGCAGCACCACAATGAGGTTAGCTAACAATTACCTTATTAAACTTGTAGTACGAAGAGCTTGTAATGTAATACCAAACACAGCGAACCTGTACTATTATGTCAAAAATTGAATGGTACGAATTTTTTTTTACAATGACTAATAGTGCGTCTGAGACGTAGAGAGTGTATGGTCAAAAACGTAAAAGAGAGTTCACAATTCTATGCCTGAGCAGATCGCAACCACCATTTGTGGAACGATCAAGTAGAAAGTGATCTCGCACAACTTGATGAAGCTGCCATTACAGATCGGACTTCGTTTAGGTTGGTTGTTTTGAGTAGAATGAGACATTTGTGTTTCCATTTACTTTTTTATCGCTAATACAATGACTTACCATCATCACTTGAGCTGGGATTAAAATTTACCAACTTCACTGTTGGGTGAACAGGCCTGCCTCTTACATATGAGGTTCGAGGTTCGAATCACAACAGAAAACAAAAAAGGATTTCCATTACACTATTAAAACAGCTTATTTCAAGCTTGTGAAACAATGCATCTTTTCTTCAAGAGTTTTTCACCCGTAAGTACTCAGAAATATGTATCACTGTCATCATTTAGCGAGGTTAGTTGTTAGTAAGCAAAAATTAAGTCTAACACACGAGCTAAAAAATATTACAAAATTATTGATAAACATATACGAAAACAAATTAGATAGCTACATACATAAAATTAATTATTAAATGTGACAATCATTAAGAGATAAGAAACTTAAAAAAACATAGTCAAGAGAGTGGAGCGCTGGTTCGAATTAAGGACTTTAACGTAGTTTTACTAATATGAAAACCTATTAAATTTGAGTTTTGGTTTAAAACTTTTATCATGCGAGTAATACGCTCATTAATTCCATAATTAGTTCTATGATGAGGACAGTGAAGTAACTCCAAGTTGCGCAGTTGGTATGAGCCTCCCTGGTAGTTAAAACTTATGCATGAGAGCAAGTCAGGAGCATCAATTTGTCCTGTTATGACCTGGTGAATAAAGAATAAATCATTATTTATTCGCCGATGCGAAAGCAGTTGCATCTGCAAAAGTTGAATAAGATGCTCATACGGTGTAAGGTCATCAGGATCAGTCCAAGGAAGTCCCTAGAGAGCAAATCTAATAAATCTTCGCTGTAGACTTTCTATTCTTGAATTGTGGACTGCATAATAAAGAGACCATACTTGAGAAGCATATTCTAGATGGGGTCGAACATGACAGTTATACAGCGAAAGAGTGACGTAGGGGTCCGTAAACTCCTTAGCCCATCTTTTAATAAAGCCTAGCATTGAATTTACTTTACTTACAATATAATTGATATGAGATGTAAATTCTAAATTGGAACTAAAGTAAACACCAATGTCCTCAATACTGGACACCTTGCATAATATTTGATGAGAAATCAAGTAATTATGCAAAGCCGGTGTACCTTTCTTCGAAAGAGTTTTACTTTAACATTTGCTTAGATTGAGAATCAATCCATATTTATCGCACCAAGTGGCAAAATTTTCAACATCAGATTGTAAAACAAGACGATCGGCTGCGCAGTCTATTTTCTTGAAAATTTTCATATCATCCGCGAAGATCAGAATTTCTATCGATGACAAGCTAAAAGTAACATCATCAATGGTTAGCATAAGGAGGATAGGGCCAAGGTGACCTTGTGGTACCCCTGAGTTCACCTTAAAGGAGTCTGAAAGACTGCTTCTACATTTTACCACATATAATCTATCAGGTAGGTACGACCTGATCCAATCGACGAAGGTCGAAGGGAATCTATATGCGTTTAGTTTTAACAATATAATATCGTGAGATATTGTTACTGTTGATCTTTTCTATACAAAACCATGCTGCTGTTTACAAATTATATTTTTAATATCGAAAGTTAAGCTTTCACAAACAAGCTGTTCAAATAATTTGGGGATACACGAAAGCTTAGATATGGGTCTGTAGTTAAGGATATTTAATACCTTTTTCAAATACAGGTGTAATAAAAGATCTTTTCCACAGTAAAGGGAATCGACCAGAATCTAACGACAATGAAAACAAATAATGAAGGGGAAATGCAATTTGGGACTTATACTTTCTTTAAATTATTGGAGGGATGCCATCAGGGCCAGCAGAGCCTAATCATCGTTCAAAGATGAAAGACTCTTTCTAGGTAAATTGGAACATTATTAAAATTAGCTTGAGGACATTTACGTAGAAACTCGAGGTTACTACGATCTATATCAACAATAGAAACAGAGAAGGAATTACAAAATTGGTGAGCAAAAGCGTTGCAAATGTCGGATGTTTTTGTCAAGGTGACATTACCATATGTTAAGTTATCTGGGTATCCATCCGAATCTTTCTTAGAATTGACAAAGTTCCAGTAACTTTTTGGATCATCCCTTAATTGCCCATTCTATGAACATAATTTGCGTACAGAGCTTTTGACAGTGATTTAAATTCATCAAAAAAAAAAAAAAAGATGTAAGAAAGGTGATCACATTCAGAACGCGTCTTAATGTAGTTCCGCCAAGCACTATTTCTTTTGTTGCGAATTTTTTTTAGTTCTTTAGTGTACCAAGGGTGATTAGAGCTCACATTCTTTGAAATTTTGAGGGATATAGCTTTGTTCATGCAGTCGCTAAGGATTAAATAAAAATGTCTAACTTCGTCGTTCGTCAGTATAAGTGAAGGCTGATATATTTTTAATAAGTATTAGATCTACTAAGTTCATCAGAAAGCATTTGAAAGTTAGTCTTTCGATAGTGAAGTATATGCGAGCAGTATTATGATGGGTAGGGTGGATGAAGTGGCGAGAAAACTCCGCTATCTTCTGTGATCACAAAATGCACATTAAGCTGAAGGTAAGACTCTTCACAGCAGTTGTCCGTCCAGCTCTGACATACGGTTTATAATGTTGGACAATGTACAAAAAGTATGAGAGCAAATTGAGGGCAGCCGAAATGACCATCTTGGACAAAATTCAGTACGACCGGCAGTTGGTATTGTCATGTTCAAAGGAGAGATCCGCAGAACCCCGTCAATAGGCAATATCGTACAACGTTTCAACAAATTCGCGACGAAAAAGAAAAGGCAGGCCAAAACACTCCTGGTACAAGCAAATGCAAAAACAGCAGCATTTGGTTGGCCTCAGACATGGAACAATCCAAAACCGGGAGGCTTGCCGACGCTTTCTGAGGTCAACGCGGCTTACCCCACAGGCGGATCACTAGTGTGAAGCAGAAAAGTGGGAGAGTTGTGATCGTTTCAATATCACTACTCGTAACGCCAGAAATAAAAAAGACGAAAAGAAGAAGTAATATGAATTGCTATAATTATGAATGTTGCCGCGTAGGTCAAGGAAAATGTCAAGAGGAGGGTGATAGTCGTCTACATTAGTAATACCGGAATTAGATTTAAGAACGACAGTACTAACAGCGTCAGAGGTAAAGACTAAATCGAGATTTCAATTTAAAGAGTTTTTAATACAGCTCACTTGTGGTAAGTCAGTAGAAATTAGATAGTCCAATAAGATAAGCTCTTGTTGAGAGGATGTCAAGGAAGCTTTCTGAAATGAGCAGACAATTGAAGGAGACCAATCTATTTAACTATTCCATGGAAAAGTGCTCCAATAAAAATTTCAGTGCCATGAAAAGAGCTTTTTCAATTAGCAGTTCGTAATCCGCAAAAAAATTGTAGGCCTCCTCCATTCCTCAAAAGGTATTTTTTTGATAAATGCGCCAGACTTTGCTCTGTTGTGCCTTCCTTTATTCATGAGGCAAGCCTTTTGATGCGAGAGCATAAATTATAAAACCTTCAACAGATCGGGCCATGCTTTTTTGGAAACCATTTGGTACCTCAAGATTTAGATCTTTGAAACTACCTGGCTCGCAGTTATTACTTTGTATGAACGAACATAGTTCAATTGTGAGACGATTTAAAATGGGAAAAGTTTTTTTTAATTTAGAGTACCTAATATGTAGTTTTTGATCATCACATTCAGAATCGCCAATTCCCAACTTACGTGCTTCTATCTCAATATTCCTAAAAAAGAGAAACAAATCTTTCTGCTATTTCTCCAATCCGACACTAATTTTTCAGACATACTACGTCCAAAGATAAATTTTCCCTGAAATATTTTGGTGTTTGAAAGAAGACAAAAAAAAAACCAAACAAGAACAAACACGATGAGATAGTAAAAGGATGAGAGAAAACTTTAAATGGATGAGGCGGAAACATTTGCTTCTGCAAGTTGGGCTATTTTTTCTTATTCCCTATTTTTATTGTTTGGCGACCGGAAGAGCTATGTGGTGTAGATTTTCATTCTGGCAACCTGATGTACGGTTAAAGGAAAAACGGCAAAGGATATCACTATCCCCTTGCATGCTGGTGAAAGTGATGAAATATTTTTGGGTAACTGCAGCTTTTCTCCACGGAAAGTGTTGTAAAGCGCCTAGGAAGGATACTGTCACAGTGATTTATTCATAGCTAATGTGTTGGTGCCAAAGAACGTCTCAACTCCAACTGTACAACTTATACACTCGGTATTACTTATCGATTGTATTTAGCTTCTTCGAAGCAATATTGCTGACGAAAGAGATTACCTATGATTGCACAAACGTTCCACCTTCAAAAATACTACTTACTACATAATTGAGTCAAGAAGAAAAAACTAACGTCTCTCAATACTTCCACGGAAAAATAAAAAAAAAAACATAGGACTCCGACTTGTTTTTAATAAGACTTTACTTGGTACACCGGTTTCTCTTAATTTCTTTTCTTATGGTTGTGTAAGAACCAACAACAAAAAATAGTTGAAGCAGCAATACACAAGTACCTTCAGGAATGAGTGTAAAAAGTTCTTGTCTTTGAAACCTTTTTCCAGTGCAGCATTAAGCAGATTAAAGAGTTCGCAATCCACTTCACCTCTGGAAAAGGATACAAAAAAAGGCTTGAAGTATATTTTACTGTATTGGTTTTTACTTTTTACTGCTCCAGCTTGTTTTAAAAGGCGCCAACGTGCGGTTCAACAAGTATCCAGACTTGCAGTCCCCAAGTTCTATCAGCCTTTGACATGGCATATGGATTTATTTTTTTCAAACCAAATTGTTGTATAAGAAATAATACCAAAGGTTTTCATTGAAACGTTGCAAAGGTAACTTTTGAAAACAAATGTAAAAAGTTTCATGCTAAAAAATAAAAACAAAAATAAAAATGAAACGAAAATATCTTTTGGAATATTCGTTCCGTAAATAATTTGGAAACATAAAACAATTTTCTTTCTTTCTGTTTTTTTCTTCTTTTTTTTAATGAAAGCACAGATGTACCTTACTCAAGCCGATACCATGGCAATGTGTTCCCGTTGGTATATCGACGAGCTTTACTATGTACCTACACCTACGTGCACTTCCTCTCCTGCACCTGAAATATATTGATTGGATTTGTATTGAAAGATGAGGGCAACCAACTGTCGACGACCAAGAGTTTCAACAAATTTGATTAGGTCCAGAGTCTATATACGAGAGTAGTGTGCATAACAGTGCGGCGTTTTACTTTGATGATGTTAGGCTATATTGATTTGTGTAGGTGTGTACAGGACGACCCAAAGTCCTGATATATAGACATTTTGAAAAGCACGCAACCAAGCCAACCAGAAATCATTTTAATAGAGGCTGCGGAATGCAGAGAAAATGAATTACCACTGAAGTACAGTGGAAGTATTTGGAACTTTGTCCCAAGGGACAATTTAATATGAAGCTTTTGTACAAGACGCAATTTGATTTTCCCCTCTAATGGCAGATAGAGGCAAAGCGTGAAGTGGAAATTTTAACTAAGCATTGCTATAGGTAAATGGTTGGTTCATTAAGACTTACGGAAGTTGTTCCACAACGATTTCCCATAAAAGGCTTTTAATATGGAAAGTTATAGCAAAAAAGAAAACACAAATAAATTAAACACTAGTAATTATATGGCAGTAATAAAAAGACTAATCATAAATTTGTGGAAAAACCTACTGAGATAATTTTTTAATATCATTTTGACTGTTTTAGTAAGAATTTGTATTTGATTTGGAAGAGACATTAGTGGATCGAGAAATATAGAAGATGAGTGGATGAGTGGAGTGGAGTTGTAAACACAGAAGGGAGTGAGAAAACAATGGTGGAGAAGGAGTAAAATTGTGAAGTGAGTAGCGGGAATGCAGAGGCGAATAGGGAAAACAAAATTGGAGACACAAGATACAGTAGTGCGTTACTTAAAACAGGAAGTGAAGTAGGAAACAGAAAAAAACGGAACAAGAGTAGGAAAAACTGACGTAGAGTAGAAAAGCAATTGTGGAGTGAGAAACCAAGAGTTAAAGGAAACCGGAGACGGAAGTAGCAGTAGCGGGTTAATTAAAAGACAATTGCAAAGAGAAAACAGTTGTAGTCTAGAGTGAGAAAGCAATGGTGAAGTGAGTAGTTGGAATGCAGAAGTAAAGAGGGAACATGAAATAGGAATCGGAAGAAACTCTAGTATGATACTTAAAACAGAAAGTGAAGTAGGAAAAATAGTAGAGAAGATTGTAGTCGAAAAACAGTGGTGGGGTGTTAAGAAACAGTAGTGAAATGAGAAAATCGTTTGTGGAGTGGAAAAACAGGAGCTAAGAACAATATCGAGCGAAATAGGGACTTGTTTTGTTATTAAACTTTTAACGACTTCCCTGCAATATGATTCGATAACCCGTCAACCAGAAGGGTTGATATCTATCCTTCTACACGGCTAAGCACTCTTCTAACAATGCGCACTTTGCGCTACATATCATAGAGTTCGTTGTTGAATCCTTTTCTCTTTTCCACACATAACCTACACTTAAGGAACCAAAGATCACGCGGAGTATTTATCTTTCGAAACGACAAAGTATTTCCATATCCGCTTTATATAAAGTCCATGCCTCTGTGTCGAAAAGTAGGTCTCTGGTGATCATTGTAGGATTCTATAAACAGCAACCTTGGTTTTTCTAGAAGGATTTTATTTATCAATTCAATTTTTTGTGATATTGAGTTGATTGGTTGTGTTTCTTAGTGAGCTCCGAGTAAAATAAATTAAAAGTTCCAAATTCTGCTACGAAAAAATGTCTGGAAAGGCTTAATGAACGTGATTAAAAAGAGTACCAGAATAAACATGATAACAGGAACCGCCTCATTAATTGACCCCTTGTTTGTTACACTTCAGGAAAACGATATAATTTCAGCTGTAATAGAAACCGATATATCTGATCATTTTACAACCTTTTACGGTACTAAACAAAATACGGAACAGATAAACACAGTTTGCAAACCACTAACAAAAATTAACCAAGAAAAGGTAAATCAACTTATACAACAAACGAATTGGCAAGAAATATATGAAAATGAAAACGATCTCGATCAAATTTACAATAAGTTTGTGGAGAAAATGAAGAATATATATGCGAATTCAACTGAAATACTTAAAAGGAAAAAACGTCAATACAAAAATAGAGCTTTGCAAAAATAGAGATGAACTATATAGAAGATGGAAAAATAATCTACGAAACGAAGTACATATACAAGTCTGAATATAAAAGATATAGAAACTATGTCAACAAAAATATACAAATAGAGAAGTCAAACTTTTACAAAGCAAAATTAGCGAATGTGAAACATGATCTGAAAAAAACTTGGAGTGTTTTATAAATGAAGTACTGGGTAGAAATAAACCATCAATTGATGTAATTATTGAAAAAAATCTTTTCACTCAATCAAACACTGCCATCATTGCAGAAGAATTTGCTATGCTATATTCTACACAAGCATCTAAGATTGCACATATATGCATTAAAAAAAACTTGCTATCAACCGAACCAATATATAGCTCAAACAATATATGTAGATGAAGCTGATGAAACAGAAATTAAAAATATACTATGTAAACTGAATACGAACAAAAGTCCAGGAGTTGATGGAATAAGAGCGTGTGATATTAAAAATAATGCACGTTGCCTAACACCAATTATACAAACAATTATCAACAGAAGTCTTAGCCAAGGATGCATCCCAAAATTTCTGAAAACGTCAGTTATTCGTCCCATTTATAAAGGAGGAAAGAAAAATGAGATTCAGAATTATAGGCCGATTTCAATTCTACCCGTTGTGGGAAAATGCTTGGAAGAAATTGTATCAAAACGCTTAACCAAATTTATTGAGAAACATCGCTTGATACAAGCTAATCAGTATGGGTTTCAAAAAGGCAAAAGCACCGGAAAACTTCTTGGGGAATTCTGCAACACGGTTAACATGAGTCTCAATAAAAACCATCATATTTTGGTCATGTTCGTGGACTTTAGCAAAGCATTTGACACGTTGAGTCACGAAAAACTGTTGGATGTCCTGTACAAGATTGGCATTAGAGGAGCTCTATGGAAATGGATGGAGAGCTTTCTCATAGGAAGAACTTTTAAAGTTAAAGTGGGAAGCGGAATGAGTCAAGAAAGGGTTTGCACACAAGGTGTGCCACAGGGTTCAAAACTTGGTCCAGTTCTTTTTATATTATTTACAAATGCGCTACTTCAAGTTCTTAAGATCAGCACCGTTTTTGCATACGCTGACGATATAGCAATTGTTGTAAGACACAGGTGTCTAACAACAGCTATTCCTGTAATGCAACAGGAGTTTGATGAAGTTGCTCGATGGTGTCACGATTTTGGATTGGTAGTGAATGCCACGAAAACGAAGCTTATCCATATTCGCACACCAAGTCAGCAAGAAGAGAGAATATGTATCTTCTATCAAAACCCAGTGTGCCCAACGTGGAAAAAAGGTGATCCAATCGAAATTGTAAAATCCATCAAATATCTGGGAGTTACAATAGATGACCACTTCCTATGGCGCGAGCATATCGACAACATACGGATAAGTATGAGAAGTGCTATGTTGAGAGATACTCAACAAAAGATGTCCCAAAAACAAGTTTACTTTTCGCTGGTTGAATCCCGTTTAAGGTACGGGGTACTTGCATGGGGAAACGCTTCTAAAACACACACAGATAAGCTTGTTAATCTGCAACATAGAATCATCAAAATAATTGATAAAAATAACCGTTATTTCAAGTTTCTGAGTGTAGGCAATATATTTAAGATGACAGCAATACTGGAGTATTACGATGACCGGATATTTCAACAGCGTATTTCGCACAACATAAACACCAGGAGACGCGCGCAGGATCTACTTGAAATTCCAGCTGTTTACAACAATTATGGAAGAAGACATCTGGCTTTTACTATACCATCCATTCTGAATCAACTTCCAACAAACTTAAAAAATATCCAAAACTTTAAAAAACGCAAAAAATGTATAAAAATTTTCTAACTAAATTTGAAACTAGTTAATTAATTAATTAATCAATTAATGTAAATTATTCTTGTTACTGTATAAATCTCAAAAAATGTACATAAATTCTTTAAATTAACACTTTATACCTCAATTCAATTCAAAATGTTCTTGAAAATTCAAACACAAACAGATAAGCATAAAGCTTCGTGGGTAGCACAATCATTGTTAAAAATTTTAAATTGAATAAAAAATCTTTGTAAATCTTAAATCTTAAACCTTTTGCCTTCTTGACCAAAAGTAGCAGCGCAGCGTTCGGCAAGAGCAGTTATTTTACAATAGTTCTCAAACTTGTTTCTGGCAATACTCGAAAAAAAATAAATAAACAAGACTGGTCCAATTACACCTCCTTGAGGAGCACCAATTTTTAATTCTGAAATACGTTGCTTATATAATTTGAAAACACCAGCTATAAAACAGCTATTCAAGTAAATCTCTTTCGTAAGGTCCCTTCGCAACTTGTCGCCGAGAAAATCACTTTTTCCTCTGTAAATATTTTTTTCAATTTCGATTGGTTGTTCCATAAACCAGACAAACTATCGAGGATTTATTAGCTAAATGCAAGCCAGTTCTAACGGGCTGGCATGATCTCAAGTAGTCTGAAAATATTTAAGAGACATTGATTCTTTTTATTTGGAACTCTTGGGGTTTCTGCTATTGTCTCCAAATATACATATATTGCAACTATTTCTATTAAAAAAACATATTTAAAGAGCATTTTTCTAAGCCTTGCCTTTGTAAGGAAATGAGAGAGCCCACAATTTTTTTGCCGACTCCGAACGGCTTATTAAGGAAGCACTCAGTAAAATTATTCTCAAAAGACTTGCCAGTTCCTAGCGAAAGGTATATAAAAATAAAAAGTCCATTTCTTTACTTTGTGCTGAGAAATTTACAGCCACACTCCTTTCCAGGGGTGGGGGTAGTAATCACAAGAAGGTGACAGACTGCACTAAGTAAAAAAAAGCGTTTGCAAGCAACAGCAACGTGTGAAAAACGTGTATATGAAAGTTATTGCATTTATTAGACTATTCAAATTTCCGTGTACAACAAAAGGCTTAAAAAGACAATAGGTCAGTTTGTTTACTTTGTACAGAAAAATTTACAATCAAGCTTCCTTCCAGAGGAGGGAAATCCCTCAGAACTGACAGACTACGCCAATTATAAAAATTGCTTTTGCAAGCAACAGCAACGCTTGATAAAACGTCTATTAAACAATTGTTGCATTTTTTAGGCTCTCCACAATTTAAATCCCCACAAATTTTGAGTGATAGAAATTAACATGATGCAAGACCAATCTTTTGTGTCCAACTACGATGTACTATGCTGATATATATTTTCACTGATTTTAGGTGAGCTTCGGCGGATTTTGTGATAATATATAGCACTCAAAAAGCTCAATTTAAGCTTTTGAGACTTGAACCTCGAACTCCCACCCTCCTCCAACAGCTTGATCTTGTTTGACATGAAATAAATTCACTGGGTCACCAATTCCCTTCAATTTCAAAACTAAAACTCGATTGACTGTTTGAACGAACTGCAAAGCTTACATCCCTTCGCATGCTAAAAAAAATCAATTTATTTCCAATCAAGATATTTCAAAGGCCTCTTAAAAAAAGTTATAGCCCGAAAAACGGGCCAGCAATACGTACATAGCTCTATCGGCCGATCCGATATTGATATTAAGTTTAATTACAATCTGAGTGTTGCAGTGCGTCCGTATGTGAAAGCTTATCCGATTTACCTGCACACAAATCCGTCTATCGGATTTTAAAATACCAATTCAATGAAACAATCGCTCAAATCATATCATTATCACAATAAATAAAATTCCCTTAATGCCAAAACAATACCACAATTTATAGCAATCCAAAATTTCAACTTTAAAATAAGTCCACATACCATCATGACGAAAAATAAAGCTCATTTATTCGAGAACAGACTTTCGGTAGTGTAATCAATGCCATTTCCGGCAAATTATAGGGTGGCAAACCATTACCTTCACTATATGATGGTAAGCGGTAAATATCTGGCAAGCCTCCCTTCCCATATCTCCGTGGCACTCTGGCACTCATTTTGGCATAATTCAACTATAAAGGAGCTATAAATAAAACGAATATGAATACAACCAATACCTATACGTACGAACAAACACACAAACCAGCGAATTCGTGTGTTTTCACGTATGTGTTTATATGAGTTTTTTTTTTCTTTTTTTTGTGTTTACTTGATATCTGTTGGCTGTCATGAATTTCTATATCGTAATAAAATACGTGATATGAAATCATAAATCCCTTCCTTTCACCCATATTCAACTAGGGTGGCTGGCATAGAAGAAAAAATTATATTTTACCCAAAGAGATACGGTTACGACGTCTCGTATCTGTTGGCTCCACTCAGAGTTCAAGTGTGTTTCGATGATAGCACAGCCCAGTTTGGTCTTGTTAAGCTTTGCGAGAAATGTTTATGTAAGGCATGGATGAAGAAATCGATTTTGAGTGCCACTATCCTTTCAATACAGGTAGGTACTCTATTGGAGTATCTAACACTACGGCACAAATCAATACACAATGTCGATATGGGAACGTATAAATAACATCGAATTGGTACTTATACGTGTTACCTAACAGAACATACCTTTCCCACTACTTTACAACATGGATTTCTCACTCGAGGTGGTCAAATTGCTACAAACCCCAGTTAAAGTGTGGGATTTTAGCTACAAAGAAATGCAAATCAAATCTTTGGGGTAAAGGTTTTCCATTCCTTCTGTGCTGGAACTTGGTGAACTTGAAATGACCGGGGTTTTGTGCACGTGTATCAAAACACGCAAATCAGTGATAGATTATCCTTAGCTCTCTTGGGGTAAGTCTGAAGCCCATAAATTAAAAAATTTAGTTTCAACACGAGCCTGTTGTTAGACCACCTCAATTAGTTCTCAGGAAATGGCATAAGATAGATTAATTGGAATACTAATTTCTAGACTACCCCATTACTTATTTTCTTTTTTAACATTTTATCTTAAGCCGAGCCCACATCAATCGAATAGTTTTTCTTTAACTTAATTTATCACCACAGTTTTTTTAGAGTCCATGAATTAAATTCTTCTTCATATTAATGAGATAGTTTTATTGGTGACCTTGGCGTTTATCAATAGTGCTTGACTATAGTAGGAGGAGTGTTTTAGAATGAGTTTTTCGTACAATGGGTGAAGGTATTTTGCACGATAAATTCAAATTAAAAGAATCCCTTTCCGTTTGATAAAGGTCAGTATTTTCAAACATCTTATGTAAGAAACTATAAATATCGGAAGAGTTCAACATAAATATGAGGTCTCACTACACGAACAAATATAATCAACTAAAGAAATGTGAAAGTGCACAACAGTTGCACGATGTTCCTTCGCAGAACATTTTAATTTTTATAGAAAGTGCTTTCATACCCACTGTACGAACTATACTCAACCAAATACCGGGCAAAGTGTACCGCTGTCAACTTCCGCGATCTTTCAACAGCCACATTTTTCAAATTGATTATTATTTATACTCAAATAAAAAGAACAACTACACCTTGCGAAAAAAAAAAAAGAATTTGGTCCTGAGCCAAGACCAGTATTCGTACTACATCCCAAATCTCTGCGTCATCTCGCTTCAAATTCGTCCGTTAAGGGCACAAAAATTGGCGCCTAAGCTCATTAGCTTGTAACGAAGTTAGAAATACACACCCGACCGCCGCCAATACACAAACCATTGCTGTCACTGTCACATGACATCTTTCACTCACGCCATAGAACTCACACGCATTAGGTGTAGACAATTTTATAAGGCATCCTGAAAAATATGAGAAAGGGGAAGTCCGTGTGGGAAAAGTACCCATCTAGAGTACAAGCTACTTCCACTAGAGGAAAACCAGGGGTACGTAGTGTACCCAGAGACTCCCAATTTTAGCAAGGTCTCCTTGGAGTACCTAGCCATGATTTGCCTGTTGATGCCAGTATTTGACTGTTGATTTACCAGCGATTAAAAGCTCGTACTTGATGACTGTTTTGGCAGCATAAGACTAAGGATCTACCAGCGTTGGAACCACCGATCACCAGCATTAGCGATAAGAATTAATAAATATTATATTAGACTAGCCTTAAGACCAATAAAAGGATTGGACTTTCATAACCGAAGTTTTACGTGTTTTCTTTGGTCGACCTTGAGTTTGCTGTTTCCTCAAAGAAAAATTAAAGTTCCAGATATAGTTTCAAAAAACAAGGCCGTCATCCTTTTATCCCTTTGCTTTTTAATCGTTTTGCGGGCTAACCACACAGTGACTAATTTACCTTAACATTCCTGGTAGATTTTTGATGAAATTTTTTATAAACATTTGAGGAAAAATTAAAAAAAAAAAAAAATTACACCTCAAAGAACAAAGGGTTTTCAGAATGACAGAGGGCTTCGCAGCTTTTAACACTTTAATAGTCTTCATAGATTCCGAGACGTTTGCATGATGTGTTTTTCTTTTTTAATGTGTTGTGTACGAGTACACGTGAATAAGTACTCGTACGTATGCAAAAACCCACGTACGCTTACAAAACCAAATAAGAAAATAGGAAGTGGTACCACGCAATAATCCTCGGGGAACCTCGGAAATTAACTTATTTTGAAGTCCTACAATTTTATGCCGATTTCGACCTTAGTCTTACTATTTCGGGTAATGCAAACACATCAACCTTCTTATCTCTTTGATCGATTACAAATATCTTCTTCTAATAGATCGCAACTAGTTTTACAACCTCGGTTCACGTGTTTAACCTCTGAACGACAGTTCTTCATCAACGCCGCTCGTTTATGGAACAATCTCCCTATAAGTATTAGACGTATAATAGATCCACGAAGCTTTGAAAATAAATTAGCTGCTCATTTAGGATGCATTTGAAAAGCCTATTTTTTTTTTTTTTATTTCTACAAAGAACATCTAAAACATTAGAAATAATTACAGCCAAAGTAAGAACATTAAAACATTAAAAAATGAAAACAATTTGATAATTGATTAGCCTAATTTTTCATTGTACTATAATTTTCCTAAAGTAAGCTTAGAAATTATTTCATATCTAAACTTGTATTAGCTTATAAGATATTGTATCTTAAAATGCAAGTATACAAATAAAAACAAACAAACAAACAATGCCCACAGAACAGGGCTCGAATTACCGCACACGTTATCGAGCGATACATGACTGAACTGCGTGGGTTTAGCACTATCACTTACGTTATCGAGTAATCTAGCAGCATTATTTGATATTCTCTCATCAGTAATCGAACGGAATTTGATTCGATAGATGAACAACCGACACAAATTTTGCAATTTAGAGTAAATTTTTAGACAATAATGTTACTCATTCACTCGATCACTTTAATGTAATTCGACCTCAGGTTCCAAGATCGAAGTCATCAGAATTCTTTGCAAGCGAGACTGAACTTGGGGTGATGCCAAGCATTCTGCCTGTTATGAGAGGGAGTTCGAGGCTCAAATATCAGAAGAATATAATTGCTTACATACCTACTGGTACTGGTCTTTCGCGAGGTATTGGCAATCTCTTCGAGAGTAATTGCACTACATGAAAAGCGCTTTTTTGCAGCCATTAACGTTTAGAATCGGCAAAAAGTGTATACATCGACATACATCGACATTCCGGGGCTCCTTGAGCTACGCAGTGTCACTGATTCATAAAATTTAGCATTACTGCAATAGACTTGTAGGACCTCTTTGTCTCCAACCTCTAGTAATACGAGAAAGAGCTGTCGAAAGCTACTTATCGTTGATCCACACGGTTTCCAAATGTCAAGACAAACGGAAGACGAGAACATTGTCCTCTGGCTGGATTAGTACCTATCTTTTCATCAGGCTGAATTGATTTTTGCACTGGCAAGGCGACCGTTTTACTGCAGCCAACTTGAAGGCAGGGTAGGTTATGTTAGGTTTAAATGGCTGTCAGGAAAACAACTGACACACTTAGACCAGTATTAGGTCCATTGTGAAACCATGAGCATTAAGCGAGGGAGTATCTCACCTAACAAAACCATATGGAGCTTTTGATAAAGCGAAAGAGATGCAGGGTATCTGTGTTCGCCAGATCGCTTAGATCATCAAGGAAATATTTTCCTAGATGCCGTTTTCTTTTGAAAGAGAGTGCAGGACATGAGCAGAGGAGGTATAGAATTGTCTCTTCTCCTCCTCCTCATCTAAGCAAGTTCTGCAGAAGTCATTAGAGGAAACGCCGAATCTTGTGGCCTGTCTTCCTATCAGACAATGTCCGGTGATGACATTGATTGCGTAGATAAAGTGCAATCTGGTTATGGATAACAAATGTCTCTTGGATCTAGTTTTGGCTATATCTGTTTTATTGCTACACACGCACTGATATTGTTCCACCTATTATTTGTACTATCCATTGCCTCTGCTTTAGCAAGTTTACATGTAGCGATTGGTATACCGATATTTAACCTGCTGGTTGAGATCAGTAGAACGGTTCCTTTTCTGGCGAGGGTAAACATAATTTGATATGTAGCTCTCATAAGGGAAATGAATGTCTATGGGTTTAGTTTGACGTTACAGCATCAGAGTCACAAATGCAGGAGGTTCAGGTGTTTCAGAGAAAGCGTCTGCGTACCTTTCTCATAGTGCACAGAAAAACAGAGCCAAAGTACAAACTTTTTTATCCTAAGGGGTAGGTACTTAACAACCGGGCTTAAACAGAATTGATAACGTGACAACAGTAACTCATTTACGATGTTACTGTAAGACTTCGACCAATGGTCTGATGTTCGGGGCTGAACGTGTTTCAGTGGATTTGGTCCATGGAAAGCACCTTCGTTATGGTAGGGTTTCCTGAGAACGGATAGGCGATACCGCTAATCTACCACGTGTGCCAAAAGTCCGTGGAGCTGCGGCAACTATTATAGGGTAGTCGGAAGATAATGCGGCTGGAGTTGCAGAAAGCGAGCTACTAATGACTGACATACATAATTTAAGTGTTGAGGACTTAAAGTGTGCGATGTCAAAGGTTCAGTTTCTAGTGGTGGCAGGCCTACCGGATTCAAATGATTAATTTATTAATCAAGTCCCTGCTTTCTCGCACTCTGTCGATTGGCGCAGGAAATTAATAAACAAACCAAACAAAAAAAATTATCCCACAAGAACAAAAATCTATTTTTTTTATCTAAAATTAACAAAAGAATGGTTTTCACCATAGCTTAGTAAAAAACCAATCCAAAATTTTCTTAATATACTTAAAAGGAATCCATATGTTTCTAGCACGTGTTCCTTCTCCGTATACAAAAATAGAAACATCAACGTTGTGTATTTAAATATTCGCTCCGTTGTTGTAATGTAACGAGTACATGGGTACTAGTCAATTAATCAAGTTTCCTTCATAACCAAGTATTCTGCAAACAATGTCCAATGTGCAGTATGCAATTAGCGCTGACTGTGTACTTGGGTAGATTACATGTACAACTACGTGCGAATAAATCGTGCGTTTTAATTTGAAATTTTGAAACATTTTTAGAAAACTACGTGTATCAAACAGTGGTAGAAAATGTTGTTGCAAGAAAGCTTTGTTCAAAGGAATTATGTTCAATAGCAAGGATTTTTTGAAGTCAAGGATCGTAATATCGATTTTGAGTGAAGAAAATCATGGCCCAACTAGGTTCTGCCATCGGCAAAACAAAACATTCTTTTTGCCAAGTGATTTTTTAGTTAATTGGAAGAAGTGCAGTCAGTTTTTTTCTTTTTGCAGGCGAACTGAAGTGTTTGACACAATTATACATGTTTTAGAAGAAAACACAAGCCTTTTCTCACTCTACCTCGAGTTCACGTCATATTAGATTTAAAGTCACAAGGGCTTGGGATTGTGAGTGCGAAGGTTGCAAAGGAGATAAGAGAACGCTTTTGGCATTTTTATCACTCATATGATTGTCATGACTCTCAACTTCAGCTATATACAACAATAAAAACGCTGACACATTCATTCACACAAGTCATCAACCTACGATAAACCAATGCTTATTCTCAACACCAGATGGGTCCTGCGTATCTCTGTGTTTAAAAGTCAACTGTAAATCACAACGTGATATGAAAGTTGTTTTTTTTTGCAGGATTATTTTATCGCACCGTCAATAATATAAAAGAACGTATATATAATAATGCCAATTCAACTTCAGATTACTCGTGCTTACTCTTTTACTCATCTCATGATCAGTCTCGTCACCACTCGAAAATACCAGAAACGCCAACGCAATAATCAAAATGAAAAGGTGAAATACGTCTGCGAGTGCTCGAAAGCCCGCAAACGGCCATACCAGAGCCATAAATCCGATTCAGTCCTCTAGCATAATACAATTCTTTTTACCTTTATACGTTTGTAACCTACATATACGCATGTATATATAGGTATGTACCTTTTGTAGCTTTCCTGATGACGAAGATGAATCATAACGAAGTGTTCCGGTACATCTTTGTGAAAGATGACTCAATGGATGAGAATGGATCCCTATCCATCCGTCCATCCAATTCCATTATGAGATGAATTTCATACACGCCATACAAAAATACACACACACACATCACTTGGCAAAGGGGGCTAACTTGTGAAGTATAAGCGTGTATACCACAAAAGAAGCCTTGAAAAATCACTTTCACCCCTCACGTCTTCATCCAACCGCTATGACTTAACATTAAGATTCTATCGTAAAATTCTGATGAAATTTCCCACAATCATCCCAAAAAAAAATTTAAGCTTCTATAGCTCGAAATAAAGTGTGGAGTGCTGAAAGGTGTCAAGAAATATTGGCTTATGCCAAAATGTAACGCTGATATGCAAATAATAATATAAAAAAACGTTGGCCTACTTGGAAGGAGAAATGTGAATTTCTACAGCAGAACTTTAGCTAAAGAGTTTGGAGGTTGATGAAAAAGTTTGTCTTTTCTTAAATAGCGAACTCGAATTAATGTGATATCAATTCCGGTCGAAATTGTTATTGGTTTTATTGTCCTTCCGACATTTTGAACTTTTTTTTGTAGATTTTAATCCCCTGGATCATTTGGATCAGTGAGGATGTATTTTAAGGGTTGAGTAGAAGCGAAAGCAGTGCTAGACACAAATTCTTCATATCCAGTTATTTTAGCCATAAGGCTAGATAGCATACATGTGCTTGGAAGGCGGACTCATATTGGTAACTAAAGAGGCACTACCAACAGATTCGCCATAGAATTTCCTTTAAAATTCTATCAAAATCTTCTGTTTAAGTCTCTGAAGTGAACCTGTAATATCAAACTGGAAAGATTTGACCCAAAATATCTGCCGCAAATCGGACCAATTCAGTTGATTGAATCAAATGATAATTTACGGCGATCATCATAGTTTCGATGCTATCTGCGAATTATGAAACAGACACTTCCTTTCAAAGGGAAGATAGTCTTGAGAGTAGTCCTGTAGTAGAGGGCCACATCAAGAACAGAATCCATATCTTTAAAGACGATTCGACACTGGGTCCTGGCAGTCAAACAATTTTTCAAATTCTTTCGCTATTTTCTTTTTACTTCATTAGGAAAAAAGCAGCCAAGTCAGTGTGGTTCCGTTTTTATGTTCCACGTAGATTATTTTCGGTTGGCTGGAGCTTCAAACCTTGACAAAACATGGAGACATTATTCGCACAATATTAATCCATGACATACTAAATGGCAACATAAGAGCTAAGCACTTCTCGTAATGACTTACCGCAATGCCCACCGTTCCAACCCTTGACCAGTCCCTTCTTCAATGATTTCGAATTCGACCACAACCTCTGTTTTTCTCTCATCATTTCATTTCTTTTACTTCACCTGAGGTAAACCCGAAGCCCTTTGTAGACACTGAACCAAAAGCTAACCTCTAACTCAATGTTTCGAAAAACTCTCAACAACTTTAAACGTAAAAGGCTTAAAAAATTCCCCTGCACTTAAATCCTCTCTGAACGATGATCTCCTTTAGCGCTAAATTTGATTTTTGCATGTTTAAAGAGAGAGAGAGAGTGTGTGTGTTTGATGCCTGTGCTCTAAGCGTATCTCTTGAGAAATGATAATCGCAGATAAAAAAAAATTCGAGGTGATGAAGCTTAAAGACTTCACTCCAGACTCCACACATCACAAATAAAGAGGATAGGGACTAATTTTTGGTCTTTGATTCACACCCACACCCACACAGTACGCTGATATGACAGTTTGAAAAATTAACCACATGACAATGATGAGCCAATGATGAAGTTAGCAGAGACATCAAGCATAATTGGGAGAAGGAGGACCTTTCAAATAAGCAAATTGAAGGGACAAGACAAAGAAACGTTGTTGATGGCTGACCGAGCGTTGCATTCAGATTGTCTACATTGCTTATGGGCTGACACTTTACAAGAGAACACCATTTGGACATCCTGCGTTAGCATAGATTCTGCCACCTTAATCACTCAGACAGCTCAGCCCGATTGTCTGTCGTAGTGAGTGAGTGTACTCGAGAAGACCCGGCAGTCAATCTCGATGATAGAATGCCGATGGATCCAATAGACTTGCTGCATTGGTTTGCTATATTACTCGTATCTACATTCCTAGCCCAGCGGATTGAAAAGCAGAAAAGTTATGAAGGGGATGAATATTTTACAACAACGTCAAGTCATCAGAGACAGTCATGTCCTGGATTTGACAATGCGACACCGATATATCGATGGATGACAAACGAGATTTTCCACTTGGCTTAATGGAAGCATTGTGTCGCACCATATGCACTCAACAAACGCACATCGAACTGATTCCGGACAGCATATCCTTTCACTCCAGGACATTCCATTTATGCTCTCTATATTGGATACGACGAGAGATGGTTGAACGTCCAATAGTTCCTTGAAGGCATATAGGTGGGTATGCACGGACCTCGATACAGGATACTTCGGACTGCACACACAAAATGGCAGGATATTACAATCGAGTCATTCGACAGTTTTTTGGTTAAAGGGGTTTTAGTTGGGTTTGGATGTATACAGAACACACATATGGGCTAACTAGACCGAACAATGGCTGCTGTTCACTAAAAGAAAAAAACTCAAAAGCTCCTACGGCTGTGTACAGCTGATGTCACAAGTTTTACTCACTTTGTGGTTTCTGTACATCAAGAATAGCTTTTTTATACCTTTGATTTTTTCTTTTTTTATGCAGTCTGTTGTTCGTGTTCTTAAATCGCTTCACGTTTACAATGTCCTTTAGTTTTATTGACTGTGAAAAAACAAAGGAGGATATATGTTTTAAGGAGTATTGCCACTGGGGGAAGCTGAACTATTATTTCTACACGAAAGAACGACGGCGATGGCTGTTCTGCTGTAGAAAAAAATAATAACAATAAAAAGGAACAAAAAAATAAAGAAACGGCAAAGAGAAAAAATGTTGCAATGCTGTCGGCGTTTTTTGCTCTTTGGCATTGAGCAAATGTCTTCTCTATACCCACCCACCTACCTACCCTCAGTTCATTTTTATTTTGTTTACTTTTTTTTATTCTTTTCATTTTGCAACTTGACCTGAAATGTCCTTTACGATCCAGGAAATTGAAAACAGAACGATTATTTAAAAGGCTGAATAATGACTTTTGCACGGTGGAGTTGTCAAATGTAAACTTTTTCACAGAATTGTGGTTTCAAATTGAATAGCTTTTGTGAATTGAAGGGGATATGAACCATAAGTTAAAGCAAATTTTCATAATGGAAGACATTCACACAATTTTGTGGAAATATTGTTGTGGATTTGTTTTCTACCGGTCTTCAAGTTGAGGGTAATGGCCTGAGTGGGATGGTTGGTTTTTTTTTTTATATTGTTTGTTGTATAATGCCTATACCGTGTGCATTTAAGTTCAATTTGATTCAATGATACGACTATGGTTTTTAATTGACCAAATTTTATTTTGATTAAAATCACATGATTTTGTCAAAGATGAAGAGAAGATGGAATTTTTTAAAGAGTTCGTCCACCTCAAAAGTGCATGGCGAAATCCGTAAACGCAAGCAGTCGAATTTATAGAATTTGCTTAGGTTGCACTTTGACAGTTGTGTAGGTAGAGATTTAAACAAACCTTGGCCAACTTTTATGTATACATTCCAACAGTTGTCTAAATATGCCCTCAAATACTCACAGACGTACCTGGACTTTCTCAAATTTGAATGAAAAGTTGAATATTTTCACGATGTATCCGTACAGGACCATTAATTGTGTTTTGATATACGAGTACAACAACTAAACCCCTTCGAAACAGTGTGGCATAGCCTTGATCCAGTCTAACGAAAACCAGCTGATTTGACTTGATGGTTATAAAATATAAGTTATAACATTTCCATGTTTAGTGAATTGATTAAATTTAAAAATGAAACTATTTAAAATATTTTTGCACCTGGAATTACTTAATTTCTTCAATCTACATCTTACACTCACAATATAATCAACCAGAATGTTGTTTGTTGCATAACTTTCACTTTAGACATAGTTTAGGCAGCAAATTTCGGTGTCTAAAGCTAGGCACTCCTTGAAATACTTTGAAATCATACTAATATAATAAAGGGGAAAGGTTTGATTGTTTAATTGTTTGTCTCGAATAGGCTCCGAAGCTACTGCACCGATTTGAAAAATTCTTTCACCGTTGGAAAGCTTCACTGTACCTGAGAATACAACGACACTAATAAAATCCACTGCACTCAGATGCCGTGAATTTTATTTTTAAGCGAATGTACAAGACATACGACACTTAAAAAGTAAACAAAATGTTTGCCTTGGTTTGGCTTTAAGTTATTTATTGGAACAATCACAACAGAAGTTTTTGTTATTGTTTTTGTTTTTTCCTGGAGTTGGAACTTTTATTGAAAAATAGGAATCTTAAAAGAAATAAATTTCTTAAAAGACGTGTTTTAAGATCGTAAAGATCACCACAACTCCTAAGTTAAGCGGCATCTGAGTGCAGTGGATTCTATTAGTGTCGGTGTATTCCGAACAAAGTTTGCGTCTTTGAAGGGTACGGCAACATCTAACTGATGAGCCCATTGCCGTACCTTGGCGAAACGCTAAACTTAGGAGTTGTGGTGATCTTTACGATCTTAAAACACGTCTTTTAAGAAATTTATTTCTTTTAAGATTCCTATTTTTCATTATAAAGAAGAAAGGTTAGATTGTTTGTTTGTTTGTCTTATCTCGAATAGGCTCCGAAACTACTGCACCGATTTCAGCACGGAGGTACGGGAGGTGGGTTAAGATCACGAAATAATCATGCCGCATTTTTAACAAAAAATTAGCTTGATAATACTTTATCGCTTGATAATATTTTGTCAAAGCTTTGAACAACATTTAAAATTGATAGTCTGACAACCCGAAGTCTTTAGGAGAGCAATTTAAATACAGTTATAAAGATTATTATTTCTACAAGAAATTAAGTCTAAAATTTGATCTCTATCATCAGTATTGACAGAGAAATCGAGTTTAACACAGGCCAGGAAACACGAAAGTTAGCCTTTTTTTAAATTGCCAAAGAGTGATGTCAAAGTTGAGAAACGGACTTTACTGTGCTACAATTTTTTTCTATGAATATGACCAAGAATCATTTCAGTAAGTATCTTACACGAATTACGGGATACCCTGTATATAAAAGCAGCTAGCCCGGGTGGGTGAACTTTATTTTAAAATAAAACATTACTTTTAAAAAATGCGCCTGTTTTTATAGTTCAAAGGAATTAAACATTCAACATTCACTACGAAGTTGTTTTTTAGCTACCTCCTCACCTCAAAAATAAGCAAAAAACAAAGTGCGAAATAAATAAGATTCTGTGTTAAGAATTCAGTCTACCCTGCCCTTCGTCTTAATTACACTCCATTCCATGATAACCGGCAATTTCGTATCACTTTTTTCAAAAAACTTTTTCAAATAAATAGTAAGTATGACTAAATGAGAAGATCACGGCTTTCAAAACATGCGCCAACCGCAAGGACAACAAAAATACGTCGCATTAGAGAGTCTTCAATAGAAAAAGACAATCGCCTTACATTTCAAAGGGAGTATACTACTTCGCAATCTCGAGCTAAAGCCTATCACTAAATGTTTAAAAGGTTTTGCCAATCAAAATAAAAGAAATTTACAAGCCCGCGTATCGGTGTCTACTACCAAGCGTTTAGTTTGGCGTTTAGTGACTTTAGTATCAAAACGCAAGAACATCACGAGCTTGCTTTTCGGAGTCTAACACCGAACGCTTTCAGCGAGTTGAACGTCAAAACGCCAGAACCTTACAAGCCCGCGTTTTAGAGTCTAGCATAGAGCGCTAAACAGATTTCCTGAATTCTTTCAACATTAGAATGTTTCTTTTTCTTATTCAAATATTGAGAGCAGAGACTATGCTATACACTAGGTCGAAGTAGGACCCGAGCTACGCCGGGCGGGACTGCTAGTAGGATTATAAATATCGGGTGTTTTTTTTGGAGGTTGGTTTTTCGAATGGGAATAAAACTGACATCTTGTGGTCAACTTTAATGTCATTTATGTTTAGATTGGTTTGCCATTTCATCATAAACAGGTTGACAACAAAACAACGCTTGCAAATCGTGCAAATTTTTTTAGAAAATAATAGTTCAGTTCGCGAAGATTAGCGCAAGCTCCGTCTAACAGTGCGCACCGAAGAAAATATTGCCGCTGTAGAGCTGAAGAAGATCCGAATGAATCGATTTGCCACCGTGCACAGCAATTGGAACTTTGTCCATCAACTTTATGGAAGATTTTGCGCAAAGATCTTGGCTTACGACCTTACAAGATCCAGATTGTGCAAGGATTAAAGCCACGAGACCATGCAATGCGTTGTTTTTGACGTAATGGGTCGAAAATTAGATTGATCTTGATGCTAATTCTCATCGCAAAATTTTGTTCAGTAATGAGGCTCATTTTTGGTGGAATGCGGTTACGTCAACAAGCGAAATTGCCGCATTCGGAGTGAAGAGTACCTACTTAAGATGCCAAAACTGACTGTTTGGTGTGCTCTATGCGCTGGTGGAGTCATTGGGCCATGTGGATGAGATGTGGTTCCAACACACACAGCGTACGTCACAATCGATTTGTTGAAGGAAACATTCGATGAGCGCATAATTTTGCGGAATGGACCTGTAGTATTTCTTTTTGGGATATGTTAAGTCACTCGTCTACGTCAACGAACCAGAAACGCTAGGGGGCTTGGAAGCCAACATTCGTAGCGTTATTGCCGACATACGGTCTAAAATGCTCGAAAAAGTGGTTTCAAATTGGACCCCTGGACTTGGCTTTATTCGAGCCAGCCAGGGCGGTCACATGTCCGAAATCGTATTTTAACATTAATGGCATAAAATTAACCCAGATTGATGGAAATTCAAACGATTTTCTTGTGTTCTATTTCAATTCGAGGTTCTATATCTACCTCTATATTCTCCTTTAACACCCTTTACAACTGAAGATGTACAAAGCACACCTGATGCCACTCAAATGCAAGAATACAGTTGAATTGCAAATCGGTATGCAACAATAAGAAACAGCGTACGCAATATATTTTTATTTTGCAGCGCTGTTGTTACGCTCCCCTTTCAAAAAGATTTGTTACAACTGCGATCGCGGTGGATTCGGCGCAGTAACGGTCGAAATTGATATCGATTAGCTGCATTAGTGGTCGCTTTTCCCCAATCGCGGTCGGTTTACTGCATTTGCGGTCGATTTGTCGCAAAGATGTATTTTAGCTGCAATCGTGGTCGATTGGAAGGAATTACGGTGTATTTGGCGCTGTTGCCTTCGATTTGCCGAGATTTTGGTCATTCTCAGCAATTGCGGGCAACTTTTCTCGAGATGAATTGGTTAAAGAGATAATTTTGATAATTCCTAGTTAAAATGTTTTTGGCCCCAAGAGGCTTTAAAAAAAAAATGCACATACTTCTAGGCGCAAAAATTTTAACTACAAGGAAAGTAAAAAGAAAATTTACTCCCCACGCGAAAAGAAAATTCTTAGAGGCAAAAGCTCAATGCAAAAATAAGTCCAAGAGGTGAAAAAATCCTTTTGAACTTTCAAAAACGTAACTTCACCAAGGCCTCTTAGTAAAGAATAGAAATCTTTAAAAACCTTTAAAATCTCGCGCTTAAGTTTTTATTTATTAGTTTAAATTTTACGATACTTCTAAACTAAATCACGATAGCAATCATTGTGAAGCGAGTCGGGTATGTCGGAGGAGCCCTACCTTGGAGTTAAGGAGCAAAACCATGTTGAAACAAATCAAATGAACAATGCATGGAAACCCTTATCACGCTCGCTGGTGTTATTGTACCTATGTCACAAGAGCAAAGGCTATACTTATACATAGTTGAATATATGAATCTTGATATTAAATATCTAAGACTTTAGACATCAGTTGATGAGTCCATCGCTTCTCAGTCAGTTGAGTTATTTAGGAGAGTCTAAGGTTACCCCTCCCGATGTCCTGATATTCATAAGTAAATAATACACGTACATTTATGTGCCTAAATGTCAATGTCGAATATCCAAGGCACATCTCAAATATTTCTGCTTAAAAAGGTTATCAGATGTTCTAAAACAAAGATTTGCGTTCAAAGGATTGTGTAGGGTTTCCTTACAAATTAAAATGACCCAATTATTTCAAGCTTGAATGAACGTTTTGAAGGAAAAGTTTGTTAAGTACAAATAGATCGTTTGTAGAGAAAGAAAAATGATTGTCAATTTTATTTGTGGAGTAAACAAGAATTGTGATATAGGACATTTCATTGATGAGTATTTATTTGAAGCTATTTATAAAAAGTACTCAAGTCAACCCAAAAAAACATATAAATCTAGAATTTTAGGTATAGGTAGAGAGTAAGGACCTGACTATTTAAACGAATGGACATAATGAATATCTGTTTGTTATTCTTATCCTTAACCGGTACATACATATATACTGAAAACGAAAAAAATAATTCAAATAGATTTTGATTACCTTACCTTAGTTTATGAAGCAACTTTGTTGACTGTGTAAACGGCGGAAACGCGCGGATAAAATTGAAAGATTACACAAGTATAGGGGACAGATTTTAAAAACTTATTCACTAGAGAAAGGGGTTGCACTTGACAGGGAGAGGGAGCTATTATTTTAAACTTTTTAAAAACGCACTTTAGACTTTCTTTTAATTGACACGACATTGATTTGGCAATAGAAATGACGAATAGATTTTAAAGGAGGAGATGATATGGAGACACACGAAAAAAATGAAACACATTTTACAGGGGCAACGAGCACAATTTTCTTTTTAATGAACTCACTTTTTCAAATAATTTAAGAAAAAACACTTCTCACATTGGGTGGATAACAATCGCGGGATATTTACAAAGGGGAACGAAAAGAACTCACAGCAAGGATAACCGATTTGAAGACACATTGAAGATAAGCTTTGTGAAACTTTGAAGCTTTATCACTATACACTACCGCCTAGCGCCGATGTTAAACACGGCAACAATCGAATGAAAAAACTCACACCACGAATTAAGGACTTGCGGGGAAATAAGCTTTCTGATACGAAATACGATCACTTTACCACCCGGCGCAGATTTTATACACGGACACAATCGACTGAAAAAGCTCACTACACAAATTACCGATTTTTACACACATCGCAGGTTACCTGCCATCGAATGAACGACCACGACAAGGGGAGAATGAACTATTTTACAAAAATGATAGAAAAAAATTAAAACACAGCAAAATCGCGACAGAGAAATTTTAAATTAACACATTGCATTAAACTAATAACCAAAAGGAACCACATAAAAGATAAAATACGAGAAAAAAAACTCAACTACATGAACGAACATGTATTACCGACCGCCATTTTGTGAAATGCAAATGAAATTATTACTTTCTCAATTGACTCGGAAAATAATGCAAAAACAATGAAAAACGTACACTCGCGATTGATTTTCGACCGATATTTACAATAAATTGAAATCAAATTAGGAATTTAGCAAAAAAAATACAGGCACAAGTTTAAAATTAAAATTACTGAAGAGCGACCCGAACACGACTTTACACAAAGAGTAGAACGTACATAATGAGGAAAGGAAATGCAAAAAGCCGACGGGGTTTACATAGGACCGTTAGGAATAATGATCGTGTTCAATGGGATAATTGGAAGGTGGGGTAATGTTGAATGAATTCAGCGGATGGGTTATTGGATTTGGCTGCGTTCAAAAAATTATAGATCAATGTGATTTTGGAAAAGTTAGTAATTGTTAATTGATGAGACTAAAGAATAATGCAGGCACATGTCAAGTCATAATAAAAATTGTTTTAGAAGAAAAAAGAATGCTAAGAAAAAATAATTTGTGGTTTGTTAACGCCAACTTGAAAACATAGATGTGTTCAATGGCTTTTTAATATCAGAACAGCACAGCACAGCACAGAAGCAGTGAAAACCGTCAGGCAAGTTAGAACAAGCAAACTTGTAAAAAAAGCAACAAAAAAAAAACGAAAAAACATCACGAATAAGTAATTTTATTTTCAGCACAAAGGTTGGATGCTATTTTCATGATTTTTTAAAAACTTTTTGAACTTTTCACAACAAATTAAAATTACATTGTGCTAAAAAATACTGCGAGCAAAATATCAACAGCTGCTTTTGACAGTTTTCACCAAACTTGATCTTTCTCAAAAGGAGGTGCAGAAAACACTGTGCTAAACTGTTCTAGAACAGCTCATTGAACACAAAAAAGATCAGAAACGAACAGAAAATCTTTCATTGAACACCAAAAGCCTGATCTTTTCTGTCTGAAACTGTTCTTTAAAAGCTCATTGAACACTTCATTCATAATATTGCTGGAAAACCAATTACCTGGAAATTGTGAGTGTTAAAAACGAATAGGAATTTGATAGATTGTATAAAAGCAAGCTGATGGCTTACCTCATCTTGATCTGTAGCTGAAGGGTAACGAACCAAGTGAAGTTTTTTTTTAACAGTAGCACCTTTGGCCAAGGTGTTCATTTACTATTTTGGTATTAAATTACTACTCTTTGCCAATGAATCGCTAAGCAAAATCAGCTAACTTTTCAGCACAAAATCTCGACTGCGAAAACGCTTTAGGTTAAGAGGCCTTTAAGTGTGAATATATCGCTGTCAACAATAATATTGCAAAATTTGTATGGAAATGTCATTTCACTTGCAGTTGAAATTAAGTTAGTTCACCTTGTCTCAAAAAGTTTAGTATTTGATATTTCATGATTTTGTGCACCTCTCCTTTTGAGCAAGTGGAAACTGGTGAAAACTGTTAAATGCAGCTGTTCAGTTTTGGCACTTACCCCTGGTTTCCACATTCTTTTAATCTATCACAGCAGACTTTAAGGGCACTGTTGCACTTAGAGGTATGAAGAAAATCATTTTTTGAAAAAAATATACCGGGTGCGACAAAAGTATGGAAACCCCTGGCAGAATATGCGTTAAAAAAAATCAAAGACCCTATATCCGACGTATTTTTCGACGAGGAATCCGATAATGACCTTGAATTTGACCTTGGACATAACCCTGAAGCCCATTCATTTCACATCATTCTGCACGTATTTTTTATTTCAAGCGCTGCACCTCTAATAATATCATTAAAAAAAATAAAATAAAATACATGTTTTTTCGTAAAATTTTGCGCTCTTTCTAAGTCTGCAATAAAAATGGGAGTTTCCATTTAAAAAATTGATTTTTGGGTCGCTGGGGCTTCAGGTTACGTCTAAGGAAAAATTCAAGGTCACCATCGGATTCCTCGTCGAAAAATACGTCGGATATAGTCTTTGATTTTTTTAATGAAATTTTCAAGTCGATCTGACGAATATTTTCTGAGTTACGGCCGTTTAAAGATGGCGCCTTTCGTTCGAGTCAGTGCCAATTGGTGACTGAACACGATACTACAATGCTAACCTACGAGCTTACCGACAACTTTTAGCAAGCAGATGTAGGCAGCATATTGAATAGAGCAGCAACGGTTAACGGTAGTACATTTATGTAGCCGTGTAGAAGTGTAGTAGGGAAAAAAGTCGATCGTTACGAAAAAAAATTTTAATGCAACTATCTCAAAACCGTTGTTTTGAAGTCGGTGACCGCGATAATTCAAAAACAGTTCAACAGATCATTATCAAATTTTGCACACTTGTTTTTAATACAAAAACAAAGTGATTAATCACGGGGTTTTTATTTTTTCTGAATAGAACCGATTTTATAGCCGATTTAAAGTCCAATTTTGGGGTTAAAATCGAACTTTTTTTTAAATGGTCACCCAGTGACTACTCACTTGAAAAACATGTTATCTAACGATGTCTTTTTAAATCTTTAATGTCAGATAGTTTTTGAAGGCGAAATCGCGGTCACCGCAAAATAAAATTTTTTTTACAAGCCCTTACTTATTTACATGTTACTTCAGCTGTAGAATATTTTGATGAGGGGAAAATTACAAAATATTGTTGAAACATGTATTAATATGTGTGTAAGATTTAAATTCATTTCATACTTTTCCTTCAAACAATTCACGAAAAATCGACTTTTTTCGACGTTCATGGTGCGACAGTGCCCTTAAATCTCGCAAGTGGAGACCATTTTAGCGGCTTAATCTTCATAACCTGCCATAAATAGCATACTCTTATCGCAAGTTATCTATCGTAGCTATTAAAACAGAAAGAACTGTCATCTGTAGCTTTGTTTTATGGGGAATTTCTATACTCACTTCACTTGCGACTTGCGAGTCTCAATAAAACGCTTTTTTGGCTATATTCACCTACCAAGTTCACTTCCAACATAAACTCCATTCACCCACCATCCCTGTTGTTCACTTCTGCAAGTGAATTATTTTTGTCCACTTACGCTAATAACTTTAGAGTTTTTGTTTTTCCATGAGCGACGTTTTGCGATGTTTTGCTGAAGTAAATATATGTAAATTCCCAATAAAACACGGTTTGTATGTTTTCCACCATTTTGTTATTTCGATGCTGTGTTTGGTACAAAAAAGTATGAGGCACAGCGTTACATTGATCGAAAGTAGTTAAATGTTGGTGTTTTTTTTTTAGAAAACAGAGAAAAAAAGAGACTTGTCCATCAAAAGCCTAATTTCTACTTTTTTATTGAGGATCGAAAATCACACAAAGACACTTATAAATATCAATCTGATCAATCATCAAACAAAATCAAAAGACTTTCGGCAGTAATTATGTTTTCACTGAAACATGCATAATAGCCGAATCAATAATTTGATTTCTTTTATATTGGATTTTTAGATGAAGTAGTTCTTCAACCCACAATTTTCTTTTTCAAAAACTAATTTGTCTAAAATGGAGTTACTGCAGTCAAAAATGTGTCACCTAATAAATCAAATCAGTTCTATGGGCGGTTCTATTGAAAGATATCGAATCGATGATTCACATTTGACTCGAGTTTTCCATTGCAATTTAATTCAAGTCTTTGTTTGTTTGGTCACAGATTGCAAATATCACAAAGACTTTGTGTGAAATGATTCAATAAACAGAAAATGCTTCTCAAAAATTGCATTTCAAATCGTCGATAAAAAGTTGAATCGGAGTTCAAACTCGATTCCCATCTCCATATAGACTCATTAATAGATCACACTAAATGCATTCATTCTTCAATGTGAATTCATCAATGATTTTTTGTTGAACTCTGTCATCTTCTCCTTTTGTAACGGCTCGCGGTTAAGTAAATAATGTGTTAGTACTGTTGCCGTCGGCATTCTTGCAATTATTGAATTTTATTTGTCGTCGTTGGCTCGTCGGTCGTCGCGTCCGTGGTCTCTAGTTTTTTTTCTAAATTTTATTTTAGTTTCTTGTTTTTACATTGATAAACATCAAAAATCAAAGTAAAAGTTGCTTAAAAAAGAAAAATGTGTCAATTTGTCTCATTGCGTCCATCTTCCATGTCCGGTATGTGAATATTAGTAAAAAATATTCCAATCGGAATACATAAGTCAGCCATATTAAGTTGGTGTAGGTCTACATTCTTTCCGCTATTGAATTGGACATTGGCCAGTTCGGGCAGCCATTAAGAAAAGTGTTTTTTTTTCGCGATTCACAAGTGCTTTTGTTTGAAGTAATTATTTAAGTTTTTTGAAAAGTGCTAGTGAAATTGAAATCATCCTAAAAAGAAGTGATTTTGCTATTCTACGTATAAATGTTTACCAAAATCTCCCCTTCGCCATACGCTCGGTGTTTTTTTTTTTCCTTCTTTTGTCTTGCAGTGCTTTTTTGGTGTTCATAGTCGTCGATTCCTTAGCTTCGTTAACCAAGTAAATGAAATTTGTGTTTCAATTTTGTTCTTGTTCGTTTTTAGTTTACCTTCATATTCGTTTTGCATCACAATAATTCATCTGAAGTTTGTGTACCTACTTTGTATATATGAAAAAAATATACAAAGGTACCTACTACTTGTGCCGTGTGTGATATAAATCTTGCAAATATTTACCCACACCTTCATAGCCTGTCCGGTAACCGGTGCTCGTAGTTTACATTTCCATCCCCTTTTTTGCTCGTCTGTTCAGTCTCATCACGGAGATCGAAAATCTTATGTTATATTTTGTGTGTGCTTTGCTTCGAAATAAGAAATGTGCGAAAGTCAAGAAAATGTGTCCGGAAAGCAGTGAAAAAAGGTTTTACAGCCATTTTTTTTTTCAATGTGATTTGTTCTTTGTGTAACTAATAAGGTATGTGTGTAATTTCCGTTTCCAAGTGAAGTTGCTTGTCTATTTTATAATCGTGCTCAGTGAAAAAAGAAAGGGAACGGAAATTCTAAGCTTTTTCCTAATTGTGTGCACGAGATTTGTCAAAGGTATCTCCTACCTACCTAAATCCTCTAACTTGGATACGCAGTTCGGCGTTTGTCTTTCTGTCGTCAACCCTCATAGACAACTCAACAGTTTATTCATCAATTATGGGTAAGTAAACCGTAAGCGATATTTTTATTATTCATTTCTATCCTCTGAGGTAAGCAAGGATCCTCTACGTTATAGAAATACCTACCTTAAATATTTTCAACGCAGCACGCAGAGTATTCTTACTTTCCTCAGAGACAACTATGTGCCTTGAATTTCTTAGACCTAAATATTCCGAGAAGGTAGGTAGCTAAACTTTCCCTCCTTGACGCCAAGTTGGCATAATTTTTTGTTTGTAGATGAGCAATTTTTGGTGACTGATAAAGCAACTTAATTAGACATAATTTTTCTTCGAATTGAGTAATGTTTTTCGCCAGCCTGACAGAGATATACACCCCAAGGCATAATTAAGTTGAGCAACATATCCGCAGATCCGCACGCATGTTATTTTAACTCAATCCGTGTTTGTGTAAAGAAAACAACACAAACTTTGAAGATAACATGTTCTTGTTTTTCGCAAGAAGCATTATATATCATTAGAGGCAACATACGAGTATACATTCGACGCATATTGAAATAATATTCGAAAAAAAAAAGATACAGAGTACCAACACTTCCTTCCATTGGGATGGGTTTTTAGGGATGGTATTTTAAAGATAAAAGGATATAAAGCAAGTGAATAACTCCTTTAGCATAACTTGACTCTATTTATCAATAGAATAGCGAAACAATGAAGATACCTATCCCCTTTGAAAAATGCCGCTCATAAATCACAAACAGTGCAATATATAGATGTCAGAGTTACTCGTTGAATACGAAGCGTTTAATGACTGACGCTTGTATAAAAGCGTTATACAAGTTTCCACAGGAATTTCCAGTACAAAATTTGGTAGCATTAAAACAAATGAAAATAACTTAATAATTTCTCTCCCGAATATCGCCGTTGTCTGCAAAATCAGACTCGCTTCTGCTACAATGTAATTTATTAGAACACATCGTGATACCTACACTTCTCTCTACCCCGAATGTTGCGCCATCTGTAAACTGTTTTGTGTTATTTTCTCTACCCTAAATATAGCCATCAATTGCCTTTTAATTACTCACAGTCCTTTTCGCACCTTCAATTAAAAAGTCCGAAACAGAGTAGAATGAAACAAAAGTTTTCCCCCATCCCAAAAACGAACCAACTGATATAAATGACCACCCATTTAACTCGTTCGTTATTTAAGCCATGTCATGTCGGGTGGATCGATTGGATTTTCTATTTTTATTTTTCGTATCCAAAGGTCTCAAGCAGCAGTACGATTAATGTCTTTCGATAACTTTTTTTTTTCTTTGCCACTTTTAGCTAAAAATTTAAAACCACAACTTGAATCTCAAGGATGGGCTATAAAAATGACCATTTTTTTATTTGGAGCGAAATAAGAACCCTCCTTTTATCCGCATCCGGATCCGCACCCTTATTTTTAAGGATGGTCTTTCTCGTTTTGGCAAAAGCGCGATGAAAAATCGAGTCTCATTACATGAATTCCTTTTTCTTCCATGTTTTAGTGTCGTTTTAGGACTCGGAGTCGAGTTGTAGGTTCGCGAGAATGCCTCACAATACTGCGGGTTTTAATTAATGACTGTTAATTAGGGTGATTCGAGCAAATGGCTCAATCAAGTAACGCCTCGGACTATGTGTGAGTATATCTGCTGATGAATGTTGATTTCAGTCACAACTGAGTGCTAACAGTTTTTATTGTCTAAATGGGTCCTCTCTTGAAGACCAATTCGAGTGGTAGGGCGATGTCATTTGAAAAAGTTAATTAATCCTCTATCCTGCTCTATACTGCTGCTATAGAACGAAGAAACTCTTCAATTGAATCTACTTTCTTGGTATTCCAGCTTCAGCACAGCACTCATATTGAACATGTTGACATAAAACGCAACAAAAAGACAATACTTGACAACACACACAATGAATTACGGAAACAATAGAACAACTAAAGGAAATAAACTATGTCAACATTTGCAATTCCTTTCGTTTCATGGAAGACGTTGTACTGCGCTCCTTCTTGGTGAAAAGGCGTGTACCTATCTTGTAAGGATCTCTAAAGAAAGGATTGTCTCTTATCATCGTTCTAGCAAGGAGATTTGAATTCTCCTGCTAAAAGCTAAAGCTAGATCCAACACTTTATGAAGCGTACCTCCCCCCCACCCAACTTGTGACATGTTACACATTTAGCCTTAAAGCAAAATTAGCTCTTTAAATGTATCTATCTTTGCTTTGTTTTGCATCCTTTCACCAAATTGCCAACACAGAAAGAATTCAAATCCCAACATGACAACGCAAGGGATATTGTTTCGTATAAAGTTGTACGGTTGCCAGGTCTTGCTTTAGATTTTGAGTTAAAAAAAAAGAAACAAAAGTCAACTTTCTTCTAAAAGTCCTATGCTTTTGAGATTCTGCGTGATAAACACAATCAATGTACTTTATCAAGTGGCTAACTTGGTATTGAAATTCCGATGGTTTGGGTAGCTCCGGAAATCTGTATAGTCTGCTTATGAGAGTATGTAAAAGGATTTTTGGGTGTATCAAGCCTTCCTCACAGCCATTCATATGAGACTTGTCGAGGATCTACTCCGAAATCCGGAAGGCTAGGTGAGATAGCGCCTATCGAATGATAAATTTTTCTCTGAGGATCGTTGAGGATCTACTCCGAAGTAGGAATGGCTATTTGAGAAAGCGTTTTTGGACAGTTAATGTTCCCATGAGAATTATAGAGGATCTACTCCGAAGTCCGAAAGGCTAAGCGAAAAAGCGCTTTTGGATGGCAAAATTCCAGAGAGAGGCGATGCCAGCGAAATCTTTTGGCTGAAGCTGGCTGAAAATCGAACACTGACAAAACTCCAAGTAGCAAAATCCGACGTTTAAAATTATTTTTCGATGATAAAATTTCATTAAATTTATAAATTTAATTTTTTACGCGGTACAACACAAGTGGCAGCACCTCATTCGGATCTCAAGGATCCATTTTGCTCCCCGGGACAATCAGAGGATGAGGAGATGGGAGGATTTGGAGAGGTTGGGTTGGTAATTGCTTTATTAGGGTAGGGAACCCCCACTGAAGCATTTGGAGCCTTGAGCAAATTTCAGGACGTTGCTCAATGGGAGATTAGAGATGTTGCCCAGTTCGTCGAAGAAGTATTCTCCGAGAGTTTTTTTTTCGAGTGTGGGCCAAGCTAGGACAATCACAGAGGAAGTGAAATAATCCTTCCTCTACCTCCTCATCATACCATCCTCTTCATAAGTCGGATGTGCTAATGCCCATTCTCATCATGTGGGTACCCAACGAGTTGTGGCCCGTGAAAATGCCAATCAACAGAGAGAGCCGGGGTCTGCTTAGCTGGAGTGGAAATTCTGTTTTTTTCTTGGAAATATATATTCTGCCAAAGGTTTCTGGAGACTCGGCATGTTTCTTAAGATGGCCACATGTCATTGGCTGTTTTTAGAAAATTGTGTTTGATTCTGTTTTTTTCTTGCTCTGTCTAGTGGCTTTAGAACTGAGGTGTTCGTTTCTCTGGATTTGAGTGCTGACCGGATCTTAGCCAGCTTATCCGCCATTTCATTACCGATTATGTTACGATTTCCTGGAACCCAGGTTAAACTTACTGTGTTTGTTTCGCTGAGCAGTCTTAGGTTACTGCGACAGCTGTCTACTAGTCTGGATTTTGTGATAATGGATGAGATGGCTTTAATAGCCGCTTGACTGTCTATGAAGAAGTCAATATTTTTGTTGACCAAGTTTTGCGAAGCTCCGCGGCTTCGCACACTGCGAGTACTTCTGCTTGAAAGACACTGCAGAAGTTGGGAAGCTTTATTGATCTATGAGCGATTGGCATGACCGTCTGTAAATTAGAAGTTCAAGGTTCGAATCAGAGAAACATCCAATGGTTTATCCACTTGCGTAGAACTCGAAATTCTTCTATGAAAAATACTTTCTCGATTGGTCATTCGGAATCGGGAAAAACTTGTAGGCCCCCCTCATTCCTTACATAGTTATGTTGGAAGAGAACACTCGAGGTCCCATGACTCCCCGCTCTGTAGCACGATCATATTCGTTAAATTTTTTGATTAAAAAGAACATGGTAGTCTTGGGAGTAAACTGAGCTTTGTAGTCCTGGCAGGAGCTAGATAATGACAATCATGTCAGTAGTTCATTCTTTTTTGTTATTTTTTTGGTGAACTGCAGCTCATGTTGTGACAAAATTATATTTAATGTAGGAACACCAAGTAGAAGTACTCTCCGTTCTGTTTGAAGCAAAGAAACTGCACAGGTAAAATACACACTCCGCTCTCACTGCCCTCTGTTAATTTTTGACAGGACCTTTAAGTACTTTTCTATTTACAGAAAAGGTTCCTTCGTTGAACTTTATCCAGGGCTGACACGGGTTTGCTTGACTTACAACACTAAACTACAAAATCACCAGACATCCCTGTCATTTGGAGATGCCATTTGACAGCCCTAGTCGTTGCCGCCTGAAATCGCTCCAGCAAAAACCGTTTGTGAGGCAAACCCAAGAATAAAAAACCACTCAGTTTGAAATTCAGAGCGAGTTAAGGTTTTTCAAAAAACGCTTTTAAGCGACAACAGGGTTTATCGCATATCTCTTCCTGTTTAAGTGTGAGCTTCATGTCCATTATGAAACCGATCTTTCAAGGTGCGAAGATTTCGATTTTCCACCTGTTCACGCAATGAAAAGACTTTTGCCAGTTTTTATTGTTCGCCAAGTGTGGATCTTCACGCTGACTCGTATAGTTTGGTGAGTGTTAATCAATCAGTCAAAGTGGCAACCATGTAAATAAAGCATGAGTGAGTAGGTTTATAGGTATCAGGGATATGAAAAGAAAAAAAAAGCTCTCCCTATGGATAATGAGTGTTTGAGGACGGGATTGAAAGAAGAAAACCGGATAAAAGTCAACTGAACGAAATTATTATGTGAACCGCAATACGGATGTGTAAGTGACCTAAATTGCATACATTTATCATTTGTGTCGCCAGTCAGCAGCCAACATGTCCAACATGGCTAACACAGTCCAACAACACCATCAGATGGCACATAGAAGCACCGTTTAATTTGTTACTTGTTCAGATTTAGGGTTTAGTGGAGGGACGTATATAGTATACACGAACACGTACTGTTTGCTTGTGTGTGTGTGTTTGGTGATGGTGAATTGTAGTATAGTTTCTTGTGCTTTTTCTTCTTGCTCATTTAAATGAATGCAAGAATGCCACAGGGCAAGGACCCTTTTTGAACTATTTCACATCCTGGAATGTGGACAACAGCGTTCTCAGTCCTCACACAAAGCTTAAGATGAAAAGTGACGGTTGAGCTACAAGCTTTTATGTGCAAAAATTATATTGTGAATGTTTAGGTTAACCCTTTCTTTTTTTGTTGTTTTTGCTGTGTTAAGGATTAGTTTTTCTTTCTCTCCTTTTTATTTTTATTTTGATATATGCTTATGCATACTTTGCTTTGCGTTTTTTTTTCAGGCATTCAAAAGTGCTGCTCGTTTATTTACTTTATGCAGTGCTGCTATGTTGGCAGGACACAAGTGTATTGTAGAGGAAAAAAAGGAACTTTTAATTGCTGTTGCATGCATCGATTGAAACCCAAGCTACAACATTCCCTGAATTTTAAGTATATGCACTTGGGTGTAGTTCTAGAATGTATTAAGAAGCAATCCTTTTGTTAATTAAAGGGTAAAATCTCCTCGGCCAGAAAATTAGGTTATATGAAAATTAAATATTTTGCTATGCATAGCTGTATTTCAAGTAGGTATACCTACTGCAGGAGTAATGTTGGTATACCTACCAATGAGATTAAGAACAGAAAAAAAGAACTGAAAAAAAAGGAGGGCTATACGCAGGTACCAATTAATAGAAACTCAAGGCCTACCTTTTGAAATCAAACTTAAACAAATTAATTAGCAAAAGAAAGGTTAATGGTCAAGCTCATATCTTATTTCAATGCTTTCTTGCAAGGTCAATAAAGATGGTTACTTCAAATTCAAATAAGGGAATATATTAAACATTACATCAGAAAAAGCGTGTGTTCAAAAAAAGTTTAAAAAATGTCGAATCGAAGCGAAAAAAAGTTCAGTGCTCTGTCGGTTTCACTCGTGAAAAAGCAGTCCCCTCAGCAGGACACTTTTTGCTTTGAAGATACGTAATTCAGTCGAAAGAACTACATTCTGTGTTTTTTTCAGCGTTTGCTTTGTTTTACTATTCAGTTTATGCTTTCCATTAATAAAGAACTGTTTGCAATTTAAATTAAACTTTTTTAATTTCCTTCTTCTTTGAATTATCCTTCTAGGCAAAAAGCACACTTTGTTGTACTCTTTTTTTTTCCTAAAAATGACATGTTATGCAAAATTTGGTAAGCATTTGAGTAAGACGTTTAAGATCAATTTGCATTTCATAAAACACCTTGCCAAAAGTCGTTTGGAACCGGCAGAAAATATCCCCTCCATTCCCTGACAGGACATGAATGTGAGAAATGCGCTAGGCCCTGAGGCTTCTCGCTCTGTTGCACCACTCTATTTATTTATTCAAAAGCTTGAGACACATCTTAAAAGATCTGAGGCGAAGCTAGCAACACATTCTTGTTTTCAAGAACTTTTCTAACTTTTTTCAACCATTTGACGTTGATTATATTCTTTAAAATTGATCACCGTCTTTCAGGTCTTAAATTGATTTAAATTGTGCTTGAGGCACTATACAGTTATTCTCTCTGGAATAAAGTCTTCGCTCTTTGGCCTTGTTGAAGTCACAGGCTTTTGATATTTTTTTCAAAAAGTTTTCATTTTGTCGATGAAATCGAAACACTTATTTATTTTCCTTTCATGGAATGGCTGGTCAGATCGTAAAGCCAACAATAAAATTTCTTGACCGGGAGGACTTTTGAACTTAACGCAAAAACCACACCCCTTGAAAAACAAAATAAAACTTTTCTCGGATTTGAGCTTTAAACTTCCGCTCAACAGTCAGATATGCTAAGTATTGAGTAACAGTATTTCTGATTCCCTAAAAATGGACTTAATAACATTCGAACGCATCGTATTTCAACTAAAAATAAAAATGGTGACCCATTACCTACACCATGAAAGTCTTGACGAATGCATGGAGCATAGTCAATTTAAACACTCACTATATGGGTTGATTACTTACTTACTTACTTAGGTGGGCATTACAGTTCGGGGTGAACCTGGGCTTCAACCAACATCCTTCTATAACGACTTCTATTTCGGGCGAGCTCTCTCCAGTTTCGCACTCCAAGTCGGTTGAGGTCTTCATCCACTTGATTGCGCCACCTAAGACGGGCCTTCCCCTTCCGCGATTTCCCTTCAATGTGCTTTCGAACACCCGACGAGCCGGAGCGTTTGGGTCCATTCGCTCTACATGGCTCAACCATCGTAGCCTCGCGATGCGTACTCTCCTGGCTATGCCCATGTCGCGGTACAGCTCATACAGCTCGTTGTTGTATCTTCTTCTCCACACATTGTCTTCGCATACGGGACCAAAGATCATTCGGAGAATTTTTCTTTCGAAACGACCAAGGGTTTCCTCATCCGCTTTCGATAAGGTCCATGCTTCTGCGCCGTAAAGCAGGACTGGGATGATCAAGTTTTAAAACAAGGTTAACTTGGTTCTTCTGTAGAGGGTTTTGTTTCTCAATTGCCTTCTTAACCCAAAGAAGCAACGGTTGGCAAGAGTTATTCTCCGTTTGATCTCCGCACTGATGTTGTTGTCCGTGTCTACAGCGGATCCTAGGTAGACGAAGTCCTGTACTACCTCGAAGTTATGTCTGTCTATTGTGACGTATTGTCCAATTCGTCGATGTTCTGTGTCCTTGTTTAATGACAACATATACTTCGTTTTGCCCTCGTTAACCATCAAACCCATTTTTGCCAATACTCGCAAAAGCAGCTATGACATCACGCTTTTTTCTTCCCATTACGTCAATATCGTCTGCATAGGCGAGTAATTGTACAGACTTTTGAAAGATTGTTCCTCTGGTGTTGACGTTTGAGTTTCTTTTCAAGTATGATGTTGAAGAAATCGTAAGACAGTTTGTCGTCTTGCCTAAAACCTTTTTTGACACCAAAGGTCTCTCATTTCTTAAGTCAAGCATAAGACGGTAGTGTTTAGCAGGTGCATAATTATAGATATCTTTTTAATAAAATTGAATAAAGGCTGCAGGTATGCCTAGAAACCTAAACAAAGGAGGAGCCCTTAAACCTTGTACTCTCTCTCAACCATACCTTGTGTGGTTCAATTTCTTTTTACCGATTTCGAACGGATTGGTATAAAAACACTTTTCATTTCAGGATAGGTGCTCTTGGGGACTTGCGCCTTCCTGCGATAGCTGATACCTGTGGAAAATAGATGTTTATAGGACTCAAAACTTATTACCGTGATCCAAAATTTAGTCTAATTTTGTGTGTTGACCGCTGCCGCTGCGTCCTAAGTATGTAATTCAAACGTTTCACTCGCTGCTCAACGACAGTCTTCGTGTTACGAAAAATCATTCCTCTTTTTAATATTTATTTTAATATTTATACCTCATAAAACGATTTAAGGGTCTTATATTTAAAAATACTTTTAGTTAATATTTTTCAATTACAAAAGGCTTTTCAATAAAATCGGTTGGAGGCCCAGAAAGTCTATCGGAGCCTAAGCTATTTGGCAACCTGTACTCACCTCCTTACTGAAACTGTGCATTCTAATCGCTCGATTCGTACCAAGTTTAACACTGCTATGTCTTCTGTTATATGGGGAGTTCTCGTGCACACTTTCAAGATCGAACCGATTTTTTTCAAATTTGACCATTGAACGTTGAAATTGCCAAAGAATTTTGAGATTGCTACGTTTACCATAAATAATTTTCCAAAGAAGTTTTCCTCTTACTTGGTAGCGACAACTCTGTTTTTGATGTAAATACTTTCAATATACATCACGAAGGATTGACCAAAGAAGTTGATCAAATTTAAATCATCTTCATACACAATTCATTGAAATGAGCTGACGCAACAAAACATTTTTTCTCTTAACTTCCTGACGAAAGACGTAAACATTTTTTTTTAAGGAAGAGGCTTTTTGTGTCTGTCTCTGTCTCTGTCTCTGTTTCTGTCTCAGTCTCAGTCTCAGTCTCAGTCTCAGTCTCAGTCTCAGTCTCAGTCTCAGTCTCAGTCTCAGTCTCAGTCTCAGTCTCAGTCTCAGTCTCAGTCTCAGTCTCAGTCTCAGTCTCAGTCTCAGTCTCAGTCTCAGTCTCAGTCTCAGTCTCAGTCCCAGTCCCTGTCTAAGTCTCAGTCTCAGTCTCAGTCTCAGTCTCAGTCTCAGTCTCAGTCTCAGTCTCAGTCTCAGTCTCAGTCTCAGTCTCAGTCTCAGTCTCAGTCTCAGTCTCAGTCTCAGTCTCAGTCTCAGTCTCAGTCTCAGTCTCAGTCTCAGTCTCAGTCTCAGTCTCAGTCTCAGTCCCAGTCAGCGATGCCGCGAAGAAAAGTAAACTGAGGGCCTTTTTGAGGGCCATTTCCAAAAAGTGCGGGCCACTACCACTACACTACAGAGAAAAGTAAAAAAAAAATTTAGAAAAGTATAGAGGGCAACATAAATATTTATCAAAGATGTGTTCAACGGCTTTTTTTTAGATCAGAACAGCACAGAAGCAGTGAAAAACGTCAAGAAACTTAGAACAAGCAAACTTGTCAAAAAAAGCAACAACAAAAATGAAAAAAAAACTACCAAAGTTTTCTTTTTCTGATATCAACTTTATTTAGTGTATTTTCGTCACAAACAAGTAATTTTATTTTCAGCACAAGGTTAGGTGTTATTTTCCTGATTTTTTTTTATATTTTTGAACTTCTCGCAACAAATCAAAATTACATTGCGCTTAAAAAACTACGAGCAAAAAGAACAGCTGCTTTTGACAGTTTTCACCGAATTTGATCTTGCTCAAAAGGAGGTGCAGAAAACGCTTTGCTAAACTGTTCTAGAACAGCTCATTGAACACAAAAAAGATCAGAAAAGAACAGAAAATTTCTCATTGAATACCAAAAGCCTGATCTTAGCTGTCTGAAACTGTTCTAGAACAGCTCATTGAACACTCTTTAAATGTCATGACGATGGCAATAAGAATGAACGAATTCAGTGATTTAAAATGTTTATGAAAGAAGCACAATGCAACTTTTAGCGATAAAATGATATGGGTCTGCTTCATACAATACCTATTTTGTTTGAGGAATACAAAAAAATACGATATGCGGGCCATTTCTTATTGGCCCCGGGCCAAGGGCCATAATTAAAAACAGAGGGCCAAATGGCCCGTTCGGGCACATTATGGCAACGCTGGTCCCAGTCCCTGTCTAAGTCTCAGTCTCAGTCTCAGTCTCAGTCTCAGTCTCAGTCTCAGTCTCAGTCTCAGTCTCAGTCTCAGTCTCAGTCTCAGTCTCAGTCTCAGTCTCAGTCTCAGTCTCAGTCTCAGTCTTAGGGTGGTATTCACCAAACAATCTTAAGAGCGCTCTTAAAGCTAAGAGGCTCTTAGTTTTAAATTTGGATGTGCTATTCACCAAGCAATAATAGGGTCTAGTCTAAGCTAATTCGAATATTCGAAAAATAAGGTTTTTGAGTCTCTGAACGCACACTTTTCGAACTACTTCGAAAATTTCAGTGTCAATTGTCAAAATCAGTTAAAAACAGAAAAAATTATCGGAAATTTAGGAAATGGTAGAGCGTAAAATTAATTCATTCTCTGTATTGCAAACCATAATTCGAATTTCTTATTTTGTTCAACAGTTATTTATGATTTTTGAATAACAACCACAAATGACGCTGTCAGTAAATTTCGAATTTTCGAAGTTATTTAAAACAACAACCGCTCATAACTTAAGAGTGGTAGCGACCACTCTTAAGTGTTATGAGCGCTCATAAATATGCACTAATAGTTGTCGGTGAATAGGTTTATGAGGCACTTAGTTTAAGATTTCTTGGTGAATACCACCCTTAGTCTCAGTCTCAGTCTCAGTCTCAGTCTCAGTCTCAGTCTCAGTCTCAGTCTCAGTCTCAGTCTCAGTCTCAGTCTCAGTCTCAGTCTCAGTCTCAGTCTCAGTCTCAGTCTCAGTCTCTGTCTCTGTCTCTGTATCTGCTCTAACTCTTCTGGATTCTAGACTTGTATCTTTGTTGTTGAATTTTTTTTTATCTATTTCTAAGTATGAATGGTATGAATTTGAAAGTTTTTTCCTGTTTCGCTTTCGTCATTTCAAACTCATTATTCGTTCAATTGCTTTTGTTATAAGTACGCAGCTATGATTTTTAATAAAGAGATTAGACAGTATTCCAGGCACAATGTGGAAACATCGGATCACACCCCTATCTGTTCAAGTCCTTTCATCTACAAATTTTAAAATAACTGCACTTGTACGGGTTGAAGGAGCTACCTAGTAATTAAAAAATTAAGAACTCTTAACACCACCAGTGTGAAAATCAATTATGATTCTATGCTAATGCCGTTCTTATATTTTCAGCATTTTAATTAAAATTTTCATAAAGAGCGAAAGCGCGCTCGTTCATCTTTCAATTATTTCATTTTTAACAACTAATTTGCAAAAACTATAGGAAAATGAAATTCATCGCGAAATAAACTGCGTATTCAAACAAGTTTTACTTTTTTTCTAATTCACTCAATGCACCATCAATCCTTCTTTGATTTTGTGTTGCGGAGAGGTTTCTAACAACTTAATTTTTCTATTGACCAATTTACTAAATCATTCTATTCAAACTCCATTAGTGTATTCATCCGAACGATAGTCGTCCTTGACAACGACGACGACATTCTCATTTTTCAATTGCAATTGCAAATTAAAAATGCATTTCCATTTTGCAGTCCATCTATACAGAGTAGCTCTAAACGAAAGAGTTTTCTTTTTTCCTTTCTCTCTCTCTTTCACTCTCTCTTTCAATGTTCATTCTTATTTTTAAGCACTTGATTCAACTGTCGTCCAATTTCTTAAAGTGGCTAAAGGATCAAGTGACTTAAATTTAAAATTGAATTCTATATACCCCGGCCTCGGCAATAGAACCAAGGCATGGGCAAAAAGCGCACTTTAATGTCCATCGAGAAAGAATACCTCCTGTCACAACAAAGAACGAAAAGAAAAACGAAGAAAAAAAAGAGGAAGGGAGAAGAAAATAAAAAAAACAACACGTACCACGCCAAAGAGGGAAGATTTGAAATGCAATCAAATGAAAATAAAAGTTAGCAGAGCGCTGTTTTATCCACCCCCAATATAATACTCCATGACTTTGCTTAACTCTGTCACTCGGCGGCGCAAGTATCATGGCATAAAACGGAATTCCATTGAGGATAACTTCACAAAACAGTAGCACACTACACAGGACCAATCTGTATCCAGGGCACACTAAATCAAGGGCCTGGAAGTGTGTAATGGAATGCATTAGGAAAATTAAATTCGCACAACAAGCATTTGTCGGTGTGTGTCCGAAAGCCGCCCACTTAAGGGTTTCAGCCTGTCGACATAGGTTTGGGATTTCCTTGGAATTTCGGTTGGGATTTATTTTTATTCTTTCATTCATTTTGCTTTTCATCTGACTGGCGAAATTTTGTAAAATTCTTTCTCCACAAAAAAAAATAAAAAGAAAAATAAAAGGATTGGGATTAAGAAGGTCTCTTCTTCAAAACTTGCAAATGGGGCAAAGCTGAAAAAGATTTACCATTGCCGATTGGAAAATGAAATATTTATAGAAATAAGCCTCTTTTGTTATAGTCATAAGATGAAAAAAAAAAGAAATGCAAAGAAGACTTTCATTCAGTCATTGTTGCAATCGTCACAAAAGTCAGTGCTGATATTATTAACCCTTTTGTAAACCGAGTAAATCGAAAATGTTTTAAAAGCTAAGCATTAAATGAAGAAGGCCAATAAAAGATAATTCCGGATTTAATTTTAAGGCGATTCTAACCCTGTGAAAACAAAAAACAAAAAATGAAAAAGTTTGTTTTATAATAGGACAGGCGCCGCGCGCCGCACTAAGCCGACAGCATATTTTGGGTGAGGTATTAAATATGCATGATACAAATACAAGCCTGTAGACTTTTCAGTAGAAGCGTAATGACAGTTTAATTTGGCAGCCAAGGGAAGGGATGATAATTTTTATAAGTTTTGTAAATTTTGTCAAAATCCTTCAAAGTTTTATCTGGGAAAGCTTTGTTCTCCAGGGACGTTCGTATTCATCTGCTGGAAACTGTTTTTTTTTTAGTTCGAAATCGATACAAACTAAGATTAAAGCTAAGATTGGAGCCAATTCGTGATTTGCTAGGACAATGAATTTGCCTTTAATCCAAAAAAGAAAGGCACCCCAAAAAAAATATTGGTGTACATTCAAAAACTACAAAATAGCAATTAGTTGGTCTAAGACCCGAGGCCTGTAACACAAAACTGCAAGTACTTGTACTGCGAGTGAATTATGACAGTTGTAAAAAAATTTCTGTGAGACAGAGCCTGAAGATTGCTTGCTCTTTTACAATTGTAATGGACATAATTTTACATGTGTCTCTTGATTTGTAGACTTGTAGATTTGTTTGTGTAACAGGCCCCTGTAACAATTCAAAAACTCGCATTTAGGTTAAAAAAAAGCAGGCTTAACACAGTATTATTAAAAGTTTAAAAAATGTCTGCATTTGTCAAATTGTTACCGTTTTCCAAACAAAACCTAAAGAAATTTTTCTAAGGGGCTTTCTCATCATTGACTAGCGATTTTTTGTGACAAAGCAGTGCTATGTATTCCGTTAAGGGATATTTCTTCACTTTTAAACAGAATTCACACATGTAGGGATACGATCTTCTACTCTCTCATGCTGTAGAGATTTTTTTCCCATGTGGCAGAGACCGGTCATTAACTCGGATAATGTTTTGATCAGCTTTCGACAAAGATTTGCAATAAAATTTTCATTTCTTGTATTCGTATTTTGACAAAAATTTATCATATTTGGCCAGGAAAAGTGTGCAATGCCTCGTTAAACTATGGAATCGAAGTACTGCTAGTCGTTTTTCGGAAGTAATTTTTATTCGAAAAGGATGAGCTCTTTTATTACCATCGCGTCCAATCAAGGACGATAAAGTTTATTTTGTCTCCTACACAAACTTGAAAAGTAAGCTTATACTTGTCTCCTGTTGAAGTTAAACTTGGTTTCATTTCAGGATAGTTTGAGTTAACCTAGTTGCTTTTCCATCTGAAAAAAAGAAACTGAGAGGGTTTCATTTTGTATGGCAAACGCATAGGTTTCCTGTAAGATTCGGGTATTTTTGAGTAAAACTAGTTTAAGTGCCAAGTGAAACGTAGTATTAAGGCTTTACATATTTACGGACAGCTTGGATGTGTTAAGAAGACAAGTATGGTTTCGCCTTATTTGTTCGAGGCCATTTCATTCCTCTTACATGCATCAGTACCAAAGCGCTCTAACTGGCTAACTGAAGAACCCACATAAGATGATTCTCTCGTAAACTTCGAGACAATTTACAGTTTCTGTTATTGAACTGTCAGAATAGCAAACTAGATCTTTCCTGGATGGGTGTGTTGTTTGAAGTTTTTCCTTCAATATTTTTTAAATTGCTGAGAAACGATTAAGGGTCACTTTAGAATTCGGTTTGAGGTAAGGAGTTTTTGGTTTAAGGAACGATGGTGGTTTGGTCTTTCTTTCATTTTGAAAATTGTGTTAATTTTCCAAGATTCACTTTTTTCAATACGGGGCCGATGTTGGTGTGGTTGACAAATTTTCCGTTTTGCTTGATGTCATTAGATTTTCGTTAGCTTTTGGCCTGGCTGTAGGTTGTAGAATGTTGACTAATATAAGTTTAAGGCCTCAGGTTTCTCCACATATGCTGCAAAAACACGTTGCTGATCTGTTAGAGGTGTGATATTCACGACACGTTGCTGTCTTAATCGATTCGTAGCGGGTTGGGCTAAATCGATAACGGTATAATTTTGCCATCAGAAGCCGGTCCCAGTGTGTGCATATTTAGTTCGCTTTTGTATATGACCGGAGCAATGACTGCCTTTTAAAATTTTTTTAGAAGGCTTTTTAAAAGTTTATTGTGTAGAAAGTTGCAATTCAACTTTATCATTTTGACTTGTGATACTTGGAAAGAATCGATCTTTTAGTCACAGGTTAAGTTCAAAACCCAGCGGTATAGATTTCTTCAAGGTTGTCAAAAGTGAGCACCTGTTCACGTTATAGGCAGCGCTTTTTAATACAAACTGACCTTAGAAAAATGAAATTATTTTCCGCATTATTCGCTCTGTTTGCAGTTGCCTTCGCAAGTCCTCTGTTGTTGGCCCCAGCACAATTTATCCTACCAAGAGTATCAAACCAATACCACTCCCAAGATAGACGTGGTCAGTACAGATTTGAATATTATGATCCTCGGTCAGCCAAGCAAGAATCGAAAACTCTAGACGGAGTCACTCCAGGACCGTACCGCTGAATTGACTCAAATGGCGTGCTAAAGCTGATGCGGGTGATTTCCGAGTTGCAGCAACTAATCTACGGAGGGCTATTAAAGCTTCAGCTGTTCCAAGAACTTCCAAAACAGTCAAAAGACGCTATTTGGATTGCTTTTGAAAAGACTGCTCATTTTGCTTCTATAGAAAAGACTAAGAAGGTGAATGGTGTTGTAGCTCCAATGTCCAATTGATTTGCTTAAACCATTCGAGTTTTAATTCATAGGCTAAAACTGAGTATTTTCAAATTATTGAGGAGGTTAAATGAAAGAACTAAGGAACTGAAATGATTAAGCCATGACTTAGCAACAACTTGTTCTTCTATAATCTAGAGGACCTGACATGATAAAGTAATTCTGTGACGTACTCATCCAGAATGTTCTAAAATCTCATATTTGATTCAAATTTCCTTTCGAGACTCTTCATCTTCAAAAAAGTAAATATCCCTGTTATTTGATGTCATTTTGAGTCCAGATTTGAATTAAATTTTTTCAATCTTGAATACTTAATATCTCGAAAACGGAGACTATTGGGTAAATTCCAAGCTCAGATTTGGATTCAGTTTTCGGAAACGAAGCAAAAGCTAAATCCTGTATCCTGAATCGAGTAGCTTGGCATTTTTAAGGGTCGCAGTGGTGCAGTGGTAAAATGTTCAGTGAATAGGTCAGACACGTAGGTTTGAATCCCGCTGCGGGCATCTACTTTTCTTTCAGTCTTACAGTTACATCTAGCCGCGCCGTTCCGCCCTTGAGGTCGTATGTTGAACCTTATTTCCATCTCCTGCACTAGCAAAAAAAGGGAAGTTTGCTACTCTGGTGGGTACAACGAATCGGTAATTGGTCTTAGTGCTCTAAATTCGTATAAGTCTAATCTTTTTTTATAAAAATAAACCTTGGCTTTTGTCATCTTTGAAATTATTTGAGTCCAATGGACGGACTTGCCATCGAAAATATGTCTAGCACTTCACTTGTCTAAATTTGGTGGTAATTCCAACTCTTTCAAATTGCACGATATATTAGTAGCTAATGGATTGATTCTTACGTCTTGAAAGTAGCTCCTTACCTTCATTTTGTTTATTCTTCTTGGTAAGGATGCCTAAGGTGGCAGACTTTTTCTTGAATAAATGTAAGTTTTTTTGTAAGTCATTGTTGGTTCGTTAACTCACCACTCTTGTTGATCCTGTGATCTTGTAGGAAGGTGCTGATGAGATCCTTGCGACTGAGATTTTGTGCTAAAATTACCGATGTGAATTTCGCTAGGAGTTGATTCTAACAGCTTCAATGTTTAAATCTTTCTAGAAAGAGCTTACGGTTGGGAGCACTCAACCTCGTCCTCCGTGTGTGTTTTACGAATTGGATTGTATCACCTGGTCGTCTGCATAGCCAATTTTTGACCTCTTAACTTACTACATACTCGTTCATTAGAACTAGGTCAGCTGTCTTCAAAAAGTCTTACGAGTATTATAGTCTCCCAACAAATTAGTCCTTTAACTTTGACCAATGACCCATAAGTTTCTTTATGCTCATAGGAACTTTCCTACATTAGGTCAATTCGAAACTACTTTGGTTATTGGTTTCAGGTGTTCTTTCTATTCTCTTCAATTTTACTGAATCTAATAAATTTATCTTCTTATAGACAAAGTCAACCCCTTCAAGCAATGTTTACAGGGTTTCTCACTTCCAGGATCTTTTGAAATGAACATAATAATATTCAAACTAAATAATAAGCATCAACCACTCTTCCGTTTCGTTAAGATTTCATAAAATATTATGATCAAACTTTTGGTAATAACGAATAAACACCAAGACCTTTTGAACAAAAGTCAATCCCAAACACGATAACTTTATCCTTATCACCAATAGTTACAATCCTGCTTAGGATAAACTAAATTGTAAATTATTCCCCACAAAGGAAACTTTACCCAATTCGGCATCTATCGTATACAATACCAACTATAGCTGTTCATTTAGCTATGGAAGTTTTCTTCTCATTTCAGTCTTATATGGAAGGAATGAATATTCTCATATTTATCGATTACACAGTTCAGCTTCCATAAATTAGCAATCAATGTAAATTTTCAATTTCAAACTAACAAACACACAATTCCATCCAACACTGCTGGTTCTTTTCGGTCTTCCTACAAGGAACAAGGACATCACCATTTCTTGCATTGAATTCTTGCAGGGGTAAAACCAAACATCCGCACAGACGTTCGAGACTATGGAGCCGGAGCATATCAAATGGTGTAGAAATATTTCCAATCCATTGGTTAAACCCACGAGAAACAACACAAAGAAGACTATCGACGAGGTCTATACAAGAAATACAAAAGTGAAAAGGAGATAGAAACAGGATACAAGAGCTGATGCCAACTAATTTCTTGGCCTTTGCAAATGTGTATATTGTTGCTTTGGTTTGTTGATACATATTGCTCAATATCGCCCGGACAATCGAGCAAACTTCAATTGTCGAATTTAATGGAACATCAAGGCCAATACCAGTAAAAGAAATCAAATTTGAACTTCACCAAACGTCCAAATATTTTTTAAGCTATATTGGTCACGGTAGAGTCAGAAATCAGGACGGGAAGCATGAGAGTGGGACCACATTAAGGAGCAACCTAAAGAGGCACTTGAGAAAAAACGCACAAGAATACGTACCTACATATATATTTACTATAAGAGGAAAAATAACATCGTCAGAGGCAATAAATTTTCATTTACGAACTGAAACTATTATATGTTACACGGTTAGGGTTACAAATAAGAAACGAAAGCATATACGATAGCACTCTTTGGTGGTGACGTGTGCTAAGATCCCAAGATAGCCATTATCATTGTGTCCTTTAAACATTGGAAGTGTGGAAGTGAGTTTAATAGGATGGAGCTTATAGCCAAGATACGAGTAGAGTAACATTTTAAATGAATCTTTGCTCTACAAAAATTTAACATATGGGATGTGTACGAGTATGTATGATGCGTCTGAGAATGAAAATAAATGCTCGCACTATAGTGTGTTATGTTGTTTTTGAACCTTGAACTCTGCATACTTTGAGCTTCTTTTCTGTGATAAGCTTGAAAGAGTGACGGAAAGGGTTTTAAATGGGTTGAATGTTGTGAATAGCTGAAAATGGTTGTAATTGTATGAGGACAATCACATACTTATGGTTTAAGTATAATTTTAGCCGGAGGTTAATTTTAATGGGATGGTGAATTACGACCCCATTCAGATCTAATAGAAGTCGTATTTTGTTTTCTTGATATCCTGTAGTTTAAAGTGTGAGAGAAATAACTTAAATTTTGTGGTTTCTAATAATTTGGTAAATGTGTTGTGAGTATTTTTGCGAAAAGATTTCGTAACTGATGTGAAGTTTGCTGTTTCTGAGAAAGGCTCACTCCATTTAGTTCGTTGTGAATAAAAACGGAATCTATATCTTGTTGAGGAATGGAAGGGACTAGCAAATTTTTGCTGGTATCGAACGTCTGCAAGTTTTTAGGTGATGAATTCACAGACATTGATAAAAGTCTAAGAAATGGGTTTTTCTTAATCATGAGTGAACTTATTTCCATTACTGCTCTTGTGTTTCAGATTTTTTGACAGTTTTTTCGCTTTTTTGTGTTAATATTTATGATGATGTCGTCTTAACTCGTTGAAACTGTATGGCAGCTTTAGAAGTGGTGATTGTCTTTTGATTGAGCTGCTGCTTATCGTCTCTTTTTTATAACGATTATGACGCACCAAATATTTCTCTATTTTATTTTGAAATTATATTCCTTTCGAAGTGTTAAGATAAAATTATCAGAGTAAAAGGTTTACAACACGGAGCATACTAACAGATGAAAGCAGCTTAATGGCATAAGGACAGTTAAAAGCCGAATTGATGAAAGAACTCCGACTGCCAAAAACGACATGAGAAGGAAATAAGCTGTGATTTTTATTTATGCTGATAGCGAAAAAGAGACATATCGAAGGCGACATGATGAAGCCACACCGACAGCCTTAAAATGACATGGTGAAGAATAGCTGTGATTTCAAACTATATCGAAAGCCAAAAAGCCCTGTTCACACTGTACAATTAGTTAGCATCTCTTTCGCAGTAGTAATCGTCGTCATATTTCTTTTGTTGGCTTTGGACTTCTTTTTTTGGCAAAAAAATTCTGTCAAGCTCGTCGTTTATTTCGGGAACTCCTCTAATGGGTTCTTGTGATGGCAAGAAACCTTCAACCGTACCCAGAATAGTTTGAAACAGACCGACTTCTGGCTGTTGGAGTGGTGGTAGAATATATGAAGGCTTTGGATTGAGTAGTAACATCAAACTCAAGAGGATTTTGGTTGGATTCGTCAAATTGTGGTGTAGTTGCAACAGGAGTTGTGACTTCCTCCTTTTCAGTTTTTAAATCGTTCGTTGTGAAGTGATGCTCTGCTCGTTTATAGCTTCGTTTGTACTCGACACCTCATTAAAAGTTGGTGGTGATATCTCTTTTGATTTCACTTGGAAGATTTTCCTTTGCACTGACATAATCGAAATCTGTTAAATAAAAAAATCTCATTTATGTCAAATTGCAGTGCTGCCAAATATTTGAATAGTTTGGGGAAGTCGTTTTTTTTTTGGGCGAAGCTTATATCCGCGTGCAAAAAAACACGCCTAATGTAGCCAAAAAACGTTTTACTGAGACTCGCAAGTGAAGTGAATATAGAAATTCCCAATAAAACACGGCTACAGAAGACAGTTCCCTCTGTTTTAATAGCTGCGATATATACCCTGCGATAAGAGAATGCTATTTATGGTAAGCTTTAAAGATAAATCTGCTATAATGGTCTCCACTTGGGAGATTCAAAGGCTGCTGTGATAGCTGCGATAGATGAAAAAAATGTGGAGACCAGGAGTAAGTGCCAAAAGTGAACAGCTGCATTTAACAGTTTTCACCAATTTCCACTTGCTCAAAAGGAGAGGTGCACAAAATCATGAAAAATCAAATACTAAACTATTTGAGATAAAATTAACCAACAACACTTCAAATGTTAGTGAAGAGACATTTCCATATAAATTTTGCAATATTATTGTCCACAGCGATATATTCACACTTCTATAGGGCTCTTAAGACAAAGCGTTTTCGCAGTCGAGATGTGCTGAAAAAGTTTGTTGTTTTTGCTTAGCCATTCATTGGCAAAGAGTAGTAATTTAATACCAAGTTAGTATATGAACACCTTAGCCAAAGGTGATACTATTAAAGAAAAAAACTTTTTACTTGATTGGTTACCCTGCGGCAGATCAAGATGAGGTAAGCCATCAGCTTGCACTTATACAATCTATTAAATTCCTACTAGCCGAGTTCATACTGTACAATTAGTTGGACAGACTTCGTTTGGCAGATGTTGGACGGAAACCTCAATGTTTTCAAAAATATTTGAAAATCTTCCAACAAGTTGGTCAAGCGGTCGTCTGAGGGTTCACATTGTCAAGCATTCGTCATTCAAGCCAAAGTATGTCCAACTAATTGTACAGTGTGAGCGGTTCTATTTGTTTTTACACTCACAATTTCTAGGTAATTGGTTTTCTAGCAATATGTTTTCAAGCTGGCGTTAGCAAAACCCCAACTAAAACTTTTCTTTGCAGTCTTTTCTCTTCTCAAACAATTTTTATTATGACTTGACTTGTGGCTGCATTATTCCTTACAGTTTCGTCAATCAACAATTACTAACCTTTCTAATATCACATTGATTTACAATTTTTTGAACGCAGCGAAATCCAATAGCCCATACGCTGAATTCATTCAACATTACCCCATCTTCCATGTAGGTATACCATTGAACACGATCATTATTTCTAACGGTCCTATGTAAACCCCGTCGGCTTCTTGCATTTCCTTTCCTCATTATGTACGTTCTGCTCTTTGTGTCAAGTCGTGTTCGAGTTGCTCCTCAGTAATTTTAATTTTAATCTTGTGTGCCTGTATTTTTTTGCTAAATTCCTAATTTGATTTCAATTTATTGTAAATATCGGTCGAAAATCAATCGGGAGTGTATGTTTTTCATTGTTTTCGCATTGTTTTCCGAGTCCATTGAAAAAGTAATAATTTCGTTTGCATTTCACAAAATGGCGGTCGGTAATGCATGTTCGTTCTTGTCGTCGAGTTTTTTTTTTCTCGTATTTTATCTTTTATGTGGTTCCTTTTGGTTATTAGTTCAATGCAATGTGTTAATTTAAAATTTCCTTGTCGCGATTTTGCTGTGTTTTAATTTTTCTTATCATTTTTGTAAAATTAAATTTTTTATCCCTTGTCGTGGTCCGTCATTCGAAGGCAGGTAACCTGCGATGTTTGTAAAAATCGGTAATTTGTGTAGTGAGCTTTTTCAGTCGATTGTTTCCGTGTATAACATCGGCGCGGGGTGGTAAAGTGATCGTCGTGTCATAAAGCTTATTTCCCTGCAAGTCCGTAATTCGTGGTGTGAGTTTTTTCATTCGATTGTTGCCGTGTGTAACATCGTCGCTAACCGATAGTGTATAGATATCGTTTCATAAAGCTCATCCTCAATGTGTCGGTAATCCTTGCGCTTGTTGTGAGTTCTTTTCACTCTCCTTTGTAAAAATCCCGCGAATGTTATCCACCCAAAATAAGAAGTGTTTTTTTTTTTAATTATTTGAAAAAGTGAGTTCATTAAAAAGAAAATTGTGTTCATTGCCCCTGTAAAATGTGTTTCACATTTTTCGTGTGTGTGTCTATCATCTCCACTCCCTTAAAATCTGTTGGTCATTTGTATTGCCAAATCAATGTAGTGTCAATTAAAGCAAAGTCTAAAGTGCGTTCTTAAAAAGTTTAAAATAATAGCTCCCTCTCCCTGTCTAAAGTGCGCTTTTAAAAAAGTTGAAAATAATAGCTCCCTCTCCCTGTCATGTGCAACCCCTTTCTCTAGTGAATAGGTTTTTAAAATCTGTCCCCTATACTTGTGTAATCTTTCAGTTTTATCCGCGCGTTTCCGCCGTTTACACAGTCAACAAAGTTGCTTCATAAACTAAGGTAAGGTAATCAAAATCTATTTGAATTATTTTTTTCGTTTTCAGTATATATGTATGTACCGGTTAAGGATAAGAATAACAAACAGATATTCATTATGTCCATTCGTTTAAATAGTCAGGTCCTTACTCTCTACCTACCTCAAATTTTAGATTTATGTGTTTTTTTGTGTTCACTTGAGTACTTTTTATAAATAGCTTCAAATAAATACTCATCAATGAAATGGCCTATATCACAATTCTTGTTTACTCCACAAATAAAATTGGCAATCATTTTTCTTTCTCTACAAACAATCTATTTGTACTTAACAAACTTTTCCTTCGAAACGTATAACTTTTGACACGTTTGGAAAAAATTTTTTAGACCGAAATTTATACGATGCACGCTCACACATACAGCTAATGCAACGTCATGAAAGCACTCTGAATCTCATAAAGTGATACGATAAAGGTACACCGACAGCCAAAAAGCGACATATTGGAGTAGGAAGTAGGCTGTGCTTTTTAATTACAGTAACAACCAAAAAGCTTCATCAATTAGGCACATCAATAGCCAAAGAGCGACGCGATGTGATGCAGATTGGTCGACAGCCAAAAAACGACATGATGAAGTTAACTGTGATTTTGAATTACAGTGACAGCCGAAAAGCTACATCATGAAGGCACTCCCATAGTCAAAGAGCGACTTGATGAAGTTTCGTCGCCAGTTGAAAAGCGACTTGATGTAAAAATTTACAGAACTCAAAAAGCGGGACAAACACAGTTAATAGATTTTTTCTCAACTGTTGAATGATTTATTTCTTCCCGCAATTGTTGATGGATAAATTAATATGAAGATAAGGATTAGGTTAGGTTAGGTTAGTTTAAAGTGGCTGTCAGCTCGGCTAACACACTTAGGGCCGTGTTGGCTCATTGTAGTACCACGGCGGATCTAATGTATATTCATCCTTATGGAACCATTTTTAGCTTACAAAGAAGTGGGAGAGACGCAGGGCGTCGATGTGAGGAAGATCACTGTGGTCATTAAAGAAGCACGAACCTAGGTGAATCCTGCGTTTGTGACCCAAAGGGAGCATGAAAAGAGAAGGTGGGGAATAGTCTCCTCCTTCTCACCCAAACAGCTTCTGCGAAAATCGTTTGATGCGACTCCTAGCCTTGCGGCATGTCTTCCAATAAGATAGTGTTCTGTAATGACACCTATCGTCGCACTAATGTGTTTCCTGTTGAGTGAGATTAAGCCGTTCGACCGCTTAAGACCTAGCTAGAGCCAGATTTATTTCGTTGTGTTATGTACGTTTAACTGGTTGTATGCGTCCTGCTTGAGCAAGAGTTTGGTATGCCGATACTCGTAATTCTCACACATGCATACGGGATGCAATGTTCTGTTACGCCAAAGAAGTAAGATTTCTGTTGCATGACTTTACCAAAATGTTTCATCAGCCTTTAGCCATTCGTTACAGCAATTAACGACCCACTCGGCTTTGCACGATAAATGACATTGCTACTACTCTCTTCTATATTATGCATGTTGTATACGTATAAGCCTTTCTCTTAGAGCACTCTATCTATTTAAAAAAAAACCTCATCAAAATCCGTTGCGTAGTTTTCTATTTATTAATATTTTGGAGACTTCATTGGACACTTTATATCCCTGCCACCAATATTAAGCTGCTGACACTCGCCTACATAGCCCTGTGTGATATTTATTTTTAAGCTGTCTGAAGTTCTTCGTTTACAAAAACTAGCAGTTCATTGTCCCTTGTTCTGTTGCTATCGACAAACTCGACTTTATCAATTCATTGACCAGATTAAAGTCAAGTTTTTTTTTAAAAAGCAACAAAAAAAAACCTGTGACGTCCCTTTTTTCGAATTCTACTGATATCTTCTTCTTATTCATCTTCAAGATAACCAGGATTTCGTGTAACAACCTGTGAAACAGTAGGGTGCTAAGGAAGCGAATAGATACATAATAAAAAAATCTAATAATAAATTTGCACATATCCTTGAGTTTTAAAATACCTGTTGTACTTCACAGACAAGACCAAATACATGTGACCCAGTTCATGTACTCTTACTTTATAGAGGCTAACAAGTTGCTTCCTTAGCAATAAAGCCTTTCGATTTTATGGAATCCAAAGCTTTACGACTGTCCTCTCCAATTGGAATTGCAACGATACTCATAAAAATAATAAATACAAGCCCATATTTCTTTTTTATACTCGTTGCTCCCTTTTACTTTTCTCTACCAATTCAGTCAAAATATTATTTACCTTGATAATATCCTTTTGGGCATAAAAATAGCATGTTATTTTATCCGGAATGGAAACCCTCGTCACAACAAAGACACCTACTTAGACAAGCTGGTGCGCTTCTTATAGAAACCACATACCGAACGAAGTGGATTCCACTTCATTTTTAACATAAAATTATCATACATCATTCTCCTATTATTTACTTTTTGTCATAAATTATATTCTTACTGCTTTTCGTGCTTCTCGCAATTGCCCGTGGAAATAAATAATATAAATGGTTGTTATACTAACACTGCCCCTGCCACTCGTCGTGTCGTTGCCATTGCCACCCGTGCAGCTTCCGAAGATAATTTTGCAAAAGAAGATGTATGCACTAGGAATTTTTTATTGTCCACGTATATGGCTGGCTGCCGCTCTGGAGTGTATTTCACACGAGTTTTATTTAAAATGTGAAGACATTACAATTATTTTTAATGTTATTAAAAATATAGGAATTTACAAATGGGAGCACATTTTTTCTGTGCACTTGCTGTGTCATCATAAACAAGTTGACTTTTTTAGTGCAAAGCATTTAAGTTATTATTGTATCCGAAAACAACAACAACTGAGCGCAAAAGGGTTATGCAAATGGAAGTGGGTTAATGTTGAATTTCCGAAATAAATCACTGGGAATTCTTCAAGTAAGAGGATTTATTGTAACTTTTACTGAATTGTTTTTCATATTTCTGAGAATTTTTCATTCAAATTGAAGGGAGGAGTTGAATTCTGACTGCAGTACCGATGGAGTAATGGTTAGTAATTCTGTCAATTACGTAGACGGTTCGAAGCCCAGAAATATTTGGGGAAAAAATGTTTTTCACGGGTATAACAATTCGATGGGAATTGACAAATCTTCCCAATGTAACAGAACATTCGCATGAAAAGCGCTCTATAACTTGGCCGTTCAGAATCGGCTGTAAAAACTGTAGTGTCTTGAAATACGGCACACTCCGAGCCTAAAATGGTCTTTTTGAAACAATTTTGTGAATTTTTAAAAAATAAGTTTGTATTTAAAAAACTAAGCCCATTCTCAGAAGGCTTTTTAAGAAATTAAGGGCATTGTGCGACATAATGAAGCACACCGACAGCCAAAAAACGACATGAGGAAGAAGTTAGCTAAGCTTTTTCATTATAGTGGCCGCCAAAAAGTTTTTCATGTAAATGCACCCATAGCCAAGGAGCGACATGATGAACATTTTTTTTTTTTTAGAGGTTTGTAAAATACCAGCTGGAGCACTCAGACCTAAATACCGGTCCATTGTATAACCAGTTAGCAACCTTCTATTTGTTATAGCTTTCCAGATGTTCGGAGAAAAGCCAAAAGACACTGCCATGATTAGGAGCCTAAGTTACCAGCTCTCACCATGTCCGAGTATCTGTAACCTCATGCGAGAAAAAGCAGGACATTCACAGAGGAAGTGCTCTGCGGTGTCCTTATCTTCTCCACAAGATTCACAGAGTGTGGTATCACTTAAGCCTTCTTCTTTTTCATTTCCGCCGTTACGAGTAGTGATCTTGAAGCGATCACAACTCTCCCACTTTTCTGCTTCACACTAGTGATCCGCCTGTGGGGTACGCCGCGTTGACCTCAGAAAGCGTCGGCAAGCCTCCCGGTTTGGATTGTTCCATGTCTGAGGCCAACCAAATGCTGCTGTTTTTGCATTTGCTTGTACCAGGAGTGTATTGGCCTGCCTCTTCTTTTTCGTCGCGAATTTGTTGAAACGTTGTACGATATTGCCTTTTGGACGGGGTTCTGTGGATCTCTCCTTTGAACATGACAATACCAACTGAGCCGGTCGTGCTGAATTTTGTCTAAGATGGTACTTTTGACATGAAGGCTTCTACGGATCTTAGTACTTCTTATTCGATCAAGCTTTGTTATTCCTGCTGTCATCCGCAGCATCTTCATTTTGGCTGCCGTCAATTTGCTCTCATACTTTTTGTACATTGTCCAACATTGTGAACTGTATGTCGGAGCTGGACGGACAACTGCTGTGTAGAGTCTTCCCTTCAGCTTAGGGGGCATTTTTCGATCACAGAAGATAGCGGAGTTTTCTCGCCACTTCATCCACCCTAAGCTTACTCGATGATTGATGTCGTCATCACAAGATGCTTCACTATTGATCATAGATCCCAGATATTTAAACTTTTCACACTTGGGAAGCACATTTCCATTCAAATAAATCGTCGGCTGAGTTCAATAGGCCATTTTTCACAAAATTGAGTTAGGTATGCAGTCTTCATCATTTGGGGGCGCTCTTTCGTTTGGCGCAAACCATTTTGTTCTATCTCTTTTAGTTTTCAAGTTATGGAAAACTGCTTTGTTCAATAGGACACATTTCGAACTGTTTTGGGTGTTATTTTTGTTCAATAAACCACTTTTGATTCGTTTTGTATTACGTTGAACAATACAAATTCCATATAAAAAACGACTTCCTTATTGATTTTAATTTATAACTTTTTTAAAAGAAAAGAAAAACATTTAGTGTGACTTGTTTTAAAACTAGAATTGTCTACGCTTGCAGAAAAAATCTACTTCCAAACAGTAATCTTCAAATATAATAAAAAAATTTCGACTTGAACCTTATAAATCGATTTCCCAACATTTTGAAAATTGGACATTGAACAAGATGGAACTCAGCCGACGAAATGTCTGGAATAGGCTTGTCTGGATCAGAAAAATGGCAGCACAGGTATTCAGTCTTTTTAGCGCTAATACGGTACCCATTTCCTTTCAGAACATTAATCCAAACGTCAAGTGCTCGTTGCAGGGATGTAGGATCCTCGCTTATGATGGCTCCATCGTCAGCAAAGAATAATTGTTGTACTTCATTGTCCGTTACTTTTCCTTCGAGCAAATAATACAGAACAGCAATAAAGAGCAGTGGACTCAAGACACTTCCCTGATGTACACCTACTGTTATTTGAAATTCTTCGGTGACTCCAGCTGGGCATCTCACTTTTGTAATTGTCCCCTCGTACATGTCCATAATTATTCGCACATAGGCTTCAGGAACTCCTCGGTGTCTGACGGCCACCCATATCAGATCTCGTGGTTGTCGATCGAATGCCTTTTCGAAGTCAACCAACACAATATGCAAATCCTCTAAGGCATCTCGGTGTTTTTCCATAATGATCCTTATACTTTGGATTGCGTCTGTAGTTGACTTACCCGCGACAAACCCGCATTGGTCATCAGACAACCTTATTATTTTTCGCAGTCGGCTATCCAAAACCCGCTCAACGATCTTCATAGTGTGGGACATCAACTTGATCGAACGATAGTTGTCACAGCTTCTGGTATCTCCGTTTCCCTTGTACATTGGAAGAAGAAAACTTTCCCTCCATTGATTAGGCAAACTGTCACCTCTTATAAGTTTGGAGATGAGAATCGTGAGCCATCTCAACCCGATGTCTCCCATATTTTTCCAAAACTCATATGGTACCTCGTCTGGCCCAATCGCTTTGCCTTTTTTAGAGTTATTAACTGCCTCCCTAACTTCTTCGACTGTGACGTCGGATACTTCCGTAAAGTTAGGTGCAGCTGTTGGAAAGTGGCGCCGATGAAAATTTTCATTCAAAAGATCATCACAATACTGTCGCCACCTGTGTAGAATTTTGTCGTCATCCACAAGTAGCAGTCCTTGAGCATCATTGATGAACTTCGGCGATCGAATCTCCTGCGCATTTCTCCTTCTCTGAGCGGCTATTTTGAAAATGGTTGCTTCCTTATTCAAGTTGCTTTGTCTTAGCTCTTGGATTGCCTGATTTGCTTCAGTAGCTGGGGTAGAAATCTCTTCCAGCTCTCGATACAGGCCCTCTGTGCTTGAAGTTGGGCGCACTTTTTCTTCGCTTCTTTTCTGCAGCTCTTGTATTCCATTTTGAAACGCGCTTTTTCATTTGTATTTCTTGAGGGGCACTTCAACCAAGCTTGGAAAGCTGCTTTTTTCTTTCTAATCACTGCTTTAGCTTCATCATCCCACCACCAGGTTTCTTTAGCTTGTTGGTGGTGTTTTTTTGAGACTCCTAACAGTGATTTGGCTCTCTCTAAGCAGGTTTGTTGTAGGCGATCCCACATATTTTGTGCCGTGATTGCATTTGAAACTGGGTCGATGGTATAACACAGCTGACTTTGCCTAACACGTTTAAATGGTTGGCCAAAGAGAAGTGTCCGCTGGCAACTACAATAAGCTTTCTACAGTCTTTTCTGCTACGAGCTAGTAAAAATGTTGCAGTCTTCTTACTAACGTTCGGGAGCATACGCTTGGTTTTTCTGCATCCAATTGAGGTATGCCATCTACGGTGGTGCTCTTCACAGATCCAATCGTTGATTGAAGCCCTCACTGAGGACGCTGGCAGACCAAGCGACGGTTAAGGTCCTGCGAAAGCTGTCTGAGATCCTTACCTAGCAAGTTCATCGGCGATTTCTTTTCCAGTTATGCCGTGATGGCCCGGAACCCAAATTAGACTCGAGGAATTTAATCAGAGATCTCTTGCATTCCTGGATCACTTTCGAAGTGGTTAGAGCTTAGAGGGTTGATAAGGGCCTTAAGCACAGCAGTCGATGAAGATTGGTCGACAGCCAAAAAGTGACAAGCTAATTCTTAGAGGGTTTTGTACGAAATTAAGTGCGTTGTAAATAAATAAATGGAGTGGCACAATAGAGTTCGGAGAGCCTAGCGCATTTGTCTCAGCTATTACTCTCCTTTTTTCCTATTCCGAACGGCAAAATGCCTAAGCGTTCTTCATGACAGTGTAATTACTCTCAGTTTACAGGCCAGTTTCTGTCGACAAACGACAACCACGAAAAAACCTTTTCATGTTTCTGGGGCTTGAACCGCAAACTTTCATGTAACGGCAAATCTTTTCCAAAACTGATTTGGAGTTAGGCACATACCTTACTGTTCCTTATACTGAATCGCTAACATTACCCAAGATAACTTTAACGATGAAAACTCATCCCAAACACCAGGTTCCTGCCTCCCTATTTCCATATGTTTTGTTGTTTTGTGAATTTTCATCTGTTTGCGTTTTAAAGTTTGTTTTTTCTAGTTCCATTTCAATATTATATTTCCTCCAACAGCTTCTTTATCTGCAAGCAAAAAAAAAAAAACCAGAAGGAAATATACTCAGAGCCAGGTAATGTTTTCTTGACTTCCTTTAAATTTGTTTTCCCTTTTATGGCAATTCCACACCCAGCATAGGTAAACGTAAAATCGAAAACAAAATAGAAGGGTGTATACACAGCACACACCGACTTGAATTATCAACGAGTGTATAGGAGAAAACCATCTGGATCCAATCCAAGCAATGTTGCCCTATACCCTGGACTTAACTACGGTGAGCTTCCAATTATTTTTTTGCAATGTTTACGTAGGACCTTTGGATGTAGTATAAACACTCCTTGCTGTTCGTAATTTGCAGAGAGAAGGATGCTTGAATTATACATATCCGGCATGCCCGTCATTACTGCGGTGAAATGAAATTCCTTTTCAACTTGACCACTATGATTGTTAGCTTTTAACCGATTTGACGCACGACGAGGTTCACCACACGCACATACATGCATACATGACATTATATAGGTTGTATACGATGAGTGCCGTAATTTTAATTGCCCTTGCTCTTTGGGTAGAAATTTTTTGGTTCTGGTTCTGGGGCTTTGGACTCCTGTGGGTGTAGTATAAAAAGTGAATTCTGTGAAAAATTTATTTTTCTCATCATAGAGCCAGACAGACAGTTGAATGAAAGGTCATTTGTATTTTTGTTTGCAGTCGTAATTAAATTCGATGAAAATTGGAAAGGGAAATTACAAATAAGACGTACCTACAACGTACATTATACAAACAAATATTCCTGTGAGTTAATTGGGATGCCTTTTGAATAGCAGCAGATGGTATGAGCATTAGCTTCAACAATGACGTCAAAGTTTAATTTTGATTTTGTTAGAAGATCCCAACTATAGGTTCGGCATGAGCAAGAGTAATCTACGAACGGTCTGGACACGTTTAAGAAACTTTAACACAAAAAAGCATACATAGGTGGGTGTCTGTATACCTACATTTAAAATTTAGATGAAAGATGTCAACCTAGGAAGACTCATTAGTTCGCAGATGTTGGAGAGCTAACGAATTGTGTGGTTTTTTTAGTTGTACCTATGACATTCTAAGTTTTAATAGAATCGTATTTAATTGGCATGATCTAATTAGTGTGCAAGAATATAGAGAGAGTAATTTGTAGAGAATTGGAGAAGACATCTTTGAGAACGTCAATAGAGTGATCCTTGCAAATTTCGATAAGGCTATCAACGAATCTACCTTTCTACTGCGGAAAACTGTGCCTTGTTGTGACTTTGGGCGCCTAATGGAAAGCACTTTGAAAACGCGTAATCAGTAGGCACCTTCATCGCTTAGTAGCATTCTACGAAATAAACCATCGTAGTGCATCGTAGGTATTTATCTTGCCTAAGTGAGGTATGGTAGTGGTACCCGTGGCGTGATGGTTAGCATGTCCACTTGCTAGCACAGAGGTTCGAGGTTCGAATCCCAGCAGAGGTAAAAATGTTTTTCCACGGGTATCGCCTTTCGCGAGAAATACTCCGGTAGTAAATTCATTGTCATGAAAAGTGCTTTCTCAATTAGCCGTTCGGAATCGGCAGAAAATTGTAGGTCCCCTCCATTCCCTCACGAGGTATGGTTGTGAGAAATGCGCTAGGCCCAGGGGCTCCTCGAGGTGTGGTAAAAAATGTAACATTCCCTTTATTTAGCGAGCTTAGCCAGACTCTTACCCCATTGAAAGATGTCCCATTTACTTGAACGAGGAAGGAGGTTTCTTCTGCTATACAATTCTTTTCTTGTTTCTTTCCAATTTACATTTTATTCTTGTTCTTTTTTCTTATTTCTTGCTTCTTTTTTTTGTTTCTGGTTCTTGATCTTGTTTCTTGTTTCTTGTTTCTTGTTTCTTGTTTCTTGTTTCTTTTTTCTTGTTTCTTGATTCTTGTTTCTTATTTCTTGTTTCTTGGTTCTTGTTTTTGTTCTTGTTTCTTGTTTCTTGTTCCTTGTTTCTTGTTTCTTGTTTTTGTTTCCTGTTTCTTGTTTCTTGTTTCTTGTTTCTTGTTTCTTGTTTCTTGTTTCTTGTTTCTTGTTTCTTGTTTCTTGTTTCTTGTTTCTTGTTTCTTGTTTCTTGTTTCTTGTTTCTTGTTTCTTGTTTCTTGTTTCTTGTTTCTTGTTTCTTGTTTCTTGTTTCTTGTTTCTTGTTTCTTGTTTCTTGTTTCTTGTTTCTTGTTTCTTGATTCTTAATTCTTATTTCTTGTATCTTTTTTCTTGTTTCTGATTTTTGTTACTTGTTTCTTGTTTCATGTTTCATGTTTCATGTTTCATGTTTCATGTTTCATGTTTCTTGTTTCTTGTTTCATGTTTCTTGTTTTTTGTTCTTGTTCTTGTTCTTGTTCTTGTTCTTGTTCTTGTTCTTGTTCTTGTGCTTGTTCTTGTTCTTGTTCTTGTTTTTGTTCTTGTTCTTGTTCTTGTTCTTGTTCTTGTTCTTGTTCTTGTTCTTGTTCTTGTTCTTGTTCTTGTTCTTGTTCTTGTTCTTGTTCTTGTTCTTGTTCTTGTTCTTGTTCTTGTTCTTGTTCTTGTTCTTGTTCTTGTTCTTGTTCTTGTTCTTGTTCTTGTTCTTGTTCTTGTTCTTGTTCTTGTTCTTGTTCTTGTTCTTGTTCTTGTTCTTGTTCTTGTTCTTGTTCTTGTTCTTGTTCTTGTTCTTGTTCTTGTTCTTGTTCTTGTTCTTGTTCTTGTTCTTGTTCTTGTTCTTGTTCTTGTTCTTGTTCTTGTTCTTGTTCTTGTTCTTGTTCTTGTTCTTGTTCTTATTCTTGTTCTTGTTCTTGTTCTTGTTCTTGAATTTCCACTCTGTCTTTTTATCGTTACATTTACAAATCTGTCCAGTGAACTATAAGATAGTTTGCAATAGTAATAAGCACATTAGGGACTGAGTTACTGTTGTCACCGAACATTCCGTATACTGAGTTGATAGTGACCACTGTGTGATTCAGGTTTCAGTTGAGGAAGATTAAATGTTTTCTCCGAAAAATCTTTTTAATGTAATGTTTAGTAGACGCACCAAAACGAAAGACACTTAAAGTAACCCCCATTTTATCCCCTAAACATGATTTTGGAAACAATCAATTTTCGTACTTACAAAAAGGGTGATAAACTTTTGTCGGCTATCACTACTAAACAATAAAACGACTTTAATTAGAACAAAAACCAGCCAAGAAAACATCAGTAAAAATACGTCAAAATTTTCATTTAAGTTTTATCGTTTTCTTTGACGAAGTATCTAACTTACCAGATGTGCACTCTCTGCTAATAACAGTTTTTTTTTGTTCGCTGCTGTTATCTACTAACGTCCATCATCCAACTAAAACGTAGAGACAAACTTCGGAGAACCTTGGTGACAGCAAAACAATATAAAAGAAAACATAAAAACAGCTTATTAAGTAAATTTGTTCATCGTTAACAGTCCATCCGCTCCTCCTTATTTTCTACTTCAGCCTATCATCGTCATTATCTTCTCAGGTCATCATTTTCTTCATTCACTTACCGAACGAACCAATACTGAGAAATGATAAAATCACAAATTTCATTCCTATTAAGATGAACAGACTTCTGGGATCGATAAATTGCAAAACTTATGTCCTTAATGAGTTGAGGTTGGAGTGTTGTTTGGCATAAGGCGGGGAGAAAGTGAGTCCCAGTTGCACATGTATAAGTATAATATGTACTATAAGAGGTTGCCATTTACGCGGTCTGTTAAGTACAATATTACACGCGTGGGAGCAATATATTAAATGATATTTTTTTTTTTTTTTGAGGTTGCTCCTGTTGGAAAGACTTAGGTCCTTTTAGTGAAGGAAAAATGGCCAATCGACAGAAGCTTTCTATGCTTTCGAGTGTAAACCAAATTAAGTGCTAAAATGTTCTCAACCACAAGGTTAGAATATTAGAGATAATAATGTTTGTTTGAACTAGCTATATGTGTATATAATTAGTTTGGCCATGACCTTTGCTAAAAACATAATTTTTACATTAGAAGATTTGTGCTATATGGCGCATGAAGGCAAACGGTGTTTCAATGTATGTAGCATTATATTCAAACAGTGCTTTAAGAAGCAAAATATTTTTTGATAATAGGCCTGGGCTATAAATTACTCAATTTCATCATCTTCCCAATGAAAAGCTTGCGAGACTTTTATTTTGTTCTAACATACGACATGTGTATTTTAGAATAGAAACAAACAGAAGCTTGAAGCTTGAAAGTAAAATCGAGGGAAGTGGTTAGGAAGTAAGCATTTAAGAATGAGAGTGGTCATGCATGCAATCTGAAGAAATAAATTGATAGTGCTGCATCAATATTACATACAGCCAACGGTATAGAAATAATAAAACTATACCTGGGTTGATTTAATGAGCTTAAAGTTTGTTGTAGTGACTTAAATTAATGCTTTTCTGTCACTTGTGTCCGGTTGTTTTTTAGCATTTGTCATTAAACTGTTCTTAGTTTGTACCAAGAACAATTTCTGTGTTTTGGTTGTTTTCCTAGAACTAAATTTACTGATGAAAATAAATGTTTGCAGATTCAGCAATCTAAAACTTCAACCATATGGTAATTCCAAAGATGATCAATGCGTCGGCTTACAAGTGAAATTCATTAAGTCAAATGATATGATATTTAACTTGATAAATTTCACTTGCATGCCGACGAATGTTTATACACACACCGATACTATTAGCGGTTCATTGAAGTAAACGCACCATTGAGCTTAACAGACAAGAAATAGTATTAAAATGTTGACGGATTGAACTCGGTTCATATTATTTCATCAAATAATTCTGCCAATGCTAGAACTCAATGAGTTTTAGGAACCTTTAGACATTGGGGTAATTAGAGTAAGGAGAAGATTCGCCTTTGTTAGGAACATGCTGGAGAAATGATATTCTCCCTCAACTCGGGTATAGGGTATATGAAAAAGCTTACGCAGTGGTTTAGTTAACCAAGAGAAACGCTTTTTATATCGCCGGGGATGGATAAGCGACTTTATGTTTATTAATATCTTTGAAAACTTCATCACGCAAATACGAAATAATTTTTGCATTGAAATGTTGTATTGACACTTAGCATCTCAAAAGAAATCAAAATGCTGTTTGCGATCGATCACGATAAGGAATTTCTAATGGTTTTTGGAAAGGAGTAACCAACAATTTGAACTTCACTTTGGAATATTTTCTTTTGCTTGTTGGCCCTGTAAAAAATTTGGGTTATGCCTTTGTGTTTTGTATTAGAACACAATTGCGATACCTACTGTGTCAAAAGACTTCGATAGTTCTCTAATTGGCGAAGGTTTAAAGATGGTATATTGCGGTGATGTGGAAGTTTCCTTTAAATAACTTCGCTTACTTACTTACTTAGGTGGGCATTACAGTTCGGGGTGAACCTGGGCCTCAACCAACATCCTTCTAAAACGAAGCCTCGCGATGCGTACTCTTCTGGCTATGCCCATGTCGCGGTACAGCTCATACAGCTCGTTGTTGTATCTTCTTCTCCACACATTGTCTTCGCATACGGGACCAAAGATCATTCGGAGAATTTTTCTTTCGAAACGACCAAGGGTTTCCTCATCCGCTTTCGATAAGGTCCATGCTTCCGCGCCGTAAAGCAGGACTGGGATGATTAAGGTCTTATATAAGGTTACCTTGGTTTTTCTGGAGAGGGTTTTGTTTCTCAATTGCCTTCTTAACCCAAAGAAGCAACGGCTGGCAGGAGTTATTCTACGTTTGATATCCGCACTGATGTTGTTGTCCGTGTCTACAGCGGATCCTAGGTAGACGAAGTCCTGTACTACCTCGAAGTTATGTCTGTCTATTGTGACGTTTTGTCCAATTCGTCGATGTTTTGTGTCCTTGTTTGATGACAGCATATTCGTTTTTCCCTCATTAACCATCAAACTCATGTTTGCCGCTTCTGTTTCAATACTCGCAAAAGCACCTCATATCGTCTGCATAGGCGAGTAATTGTACAGACTTTTGAAATATTGTTCCTCTAGTGTTGACGTTGCAGTTTCTTACAATCCTTTCAAGTGTGATGTTGAAGAAATCGCATGCCAGTTTGTCGCCCTGTCTAAAACCTTTTTCGACATCAAAGGTCTCGGTGAGTTCTTTACCGACCTTGACGGAACAGCGTGAATTCTCCAAAGTCCCCTCGGAAAGTTCGGACATCTAACACACTGGAAGAGCGCCTTGCGTCGATCGCAACATGGTAATTTGGTTGACGGTTAATTGATCTGGGGATCGCCATGTACCTTTATGAATTTTGAGATGCCGGAAGCGTGTACTACTTACAACAAGATTTAGCTCCGCAGCAAAATCGATTAGCCTCAGTCCGTTTTCGAAGGTTTTGTCGTGGAGGCTATGTTTACCGATTGTATTTCCAAAGATGTTCTCCTTCCCTAGTTTTGCGTTAAAATCGCAAAGAACAATTTTCACGTCGTGTCTAGGTTGCTGCACATACGTTTCTTCGAAGAGCTCGTAGAAACAGTCTTTGGAATCGTCGTCTTTCTCTTCTGTGGGGGCGTGGGCGAGGCTAATGTTGGCGAATTTAGCCCTGATGCGGATGGTCATTATACGCTCATTGACTGGATTTTGGCTAATCACCTTATCCCTGAGTCTTCCTCTAACGACAAATCCGCACCCAAATAAACGGTCATTGAAGATGTCACAGTTTTTCATCTTCTTTATGCCCGGCCCACTCCATCACACTTCTTGGATGGCGGTTATGTCTGCTTTGCAGCAGTCCAGGGCGTCCGCTAATTCTCCAGCTGCACCTAGTCCGTTAAGAGATCTTACATTCCACGTGCAGATCCGAAGGTCATTGTCCTTTTTTCGTTTGCTTGGGTCGTCAGCTTTGAAATCATTATCGTTATCCGAGGCTGTTTGTTGTTTCGGAACAAATTATTTTTTCCGTGGTTGGGTAGTTAACCCTACGCACAACCCCCAACCTGGAGGACCAGGTCCTTTTGGATCCCTTCGGACACAAAGGGCTGGAATATCCAGTGTCAGTGTGAGTGCTGCCGTTGGCTCACCAGGAGCTCATCCGCCACCATCTCTACTTCAATACTCTGTCCTAGTATTGAAAGACCCTGAAAGACCTTTAAACCAAATATTTTGGAGTAGCTCCTTCAGGGGTTTCTGCTTTTATGGCTGCTGAAGTCCACCGTTGATTCTGTCCTTCCAATTCATCCGCTGGAACATTTACACGAAAGCTCTCGTAGACCACTGAGATTCGTGCAGTCAGTCATTGTTCGCAGAGCAATTATAGTGTTGATCGCTCACAATTCTTTTGTTCCGGATTCCTTCGTAAACACTCGCACTTACTTGTTTAGCAGGTCAGCTCTGGACGGAGCATCCCAGGTCCCAGTGGATACCGCTTGGAGGTATAGTAAGCACAATTGACGTGTACTATAAGTTACAGTTAGAGCCTACCCGAATAGTACAACGCCCATCCACCAAGTTTTTCTTTTCAGATCACCTTAAAAGTCATTCGCACTATTTTAACTCTTAAATTGTGTCAAACGAATAGCATTCTCATACAAAGCGGCGTGAATATACGTTACGTTATAGTTGCGTATTGTCGCTCGGCCGTTTTCGATTTTGTTGCACTTCAACTGCGTGGTTCGAAGGCCTTTCATGATTCGTTACGTCTCAATATCGATACGTGCCAGATGTACTATAAATATTGTCCCTCGAATCCCTAAATTTCTCCTTTAGACTAGTATATGTTCTGTGTAGTCATGACGTTACATGACGTTTTTATGTAGGAATAAAGGAATTTTTTGTAATTTAAATAAGGTTGAAGTCATTTGATGGAAACATCAGCTGCAATTTTTTGTCCAGAAAAGCAATCATTGAAAGAGTTCCTATTTCAATGCTTACTTACGTTGAGTGTGGCTATCTTTTCTGAAACTCAGAACTTTTCAGCAAAGTTTGTTTATTTTTTTTTCTTTGTAAAATAAATCCTTGTGAGTCTCGGTCGTTAATTCACAAAAACCACAAAAGAAAATATATCTTCAAAGCGTTTACCGTTTATTAACTTTATGACTTAAGTGTCACAAAAATCTCAAAGTATACCATTAAACATAAAAAGAAGTCAAAAACAGTAATATAGTTTGACCATAAAAAAAAATACAAAAATATCCTCTAAAAAAAACAACAACAACCAACACAATATCGTTTGTAGTCATTCATCACAAGTTATTTATTAAGCAGCTCAAGTATAGCCGTAATTTTTTAAGGTTTTTCTTATTCAAAAGCTTGGCTATATATTGCCTCATTTCTTAAAGTTGCCCATTATCTTTCACAACAGCTGTGCTTCCCTCAATTCGAACTACTTATTGCCATTCCTTTTACTTGTGATATCTTCCATTGTATTAAGGAACATAAAATACGACACCGAAGTGCTCATGGCCTGCAAGAAAAAAGGAGGAAAAAAGCAAACAAAAGGAAGAATATACAAGAGGAGAAACTAAAGCTCAACAAAAAGAAAAAAAATCTTATTCAATGAATTTGTTCGTAGTTATCAGTTGGAACATTTATTTTAGTTAAGCACACTCCACCTCCTCCTGTTTGTCATCATTATCTGCTCACGTGCCATCGCCTTTTCTTTTTCACTTACCGAACCAATACTGCTGAGAGATAAAATCACAAATTTCATTCCATGAAGATGAACAGATTTCTGTGATCGATAAATCGCAAAACTGATTTCTCTTATGACCTGAGCGTTGGCCTTTGCATCACCGAAAGCCAGGAGAGATTCCCAATTGCACATGTAGTAGGAATCTGCCATTTTGGCTGCCTGGATTGATTTTAACATCAGGTGAAGAATAGTTCAGGAGAATGTTGAACAATTTGAACCTACCGCATCGGTGCATCGCTGTCCAAATATACCAACAACTAAGAACTCCAAGGATTGAGACAGCAACCAAATGAAGTATTTCATCGTATCTATTCCGAATTCGTTCTGGATTCAAAGAGATGAAGATTCAATAAATAATTTTGTACCAAGATACAATTTTACCTTTTTCAATTGAAACGCCAACACACACAAGAGAAGAACTCCAAACGAAATCATAACTAGAAGTGTGACACTAACAAATGATTGAAGGTTGGGTACAAAACTAAGAAAATGGTTTGAAACTTAGCTTTGCATTTCAATGATTGTTAATTCAACTAACTTATCCAAAATTTGCTGTTTTCGAACAATGACTTTTAGCCGGCGCCGAAAGATTTTATGTAACTCATTTGGGGCTGGTCTTGCTGCTAACTGCTTCAATGAAGTTTCAAACAGGTTCGCTAAGTCAGTGTCCAGCATATCGTATCGTACCGCACAATAACTGAGTGTCGATGCAATGAAGCAATCTTGAGCAGCAATCATGGTCACCGAAGCAAATCCTACCCATCCTGTATACAAAGTTGTAAAGGCATAATACCAAGGCTCTTGTGAGTCGTATGAAAAGCTCATTTTATATAAGTAAGGCTTCGACCGAGAATGCGGATCTGCAGCCACTGTAAGTCCTACGCCCAAAAACATGAAACCCAATGTTAAAAAGTACGTACAAGACATAAAGTACACCAGTCGCAGCCTCCTTTCGTTATACAAATGTAATTTCTCATCTTCCGATCTAAGAAGCAATTCATTATCCCAATTACTTATACCAAAATTCATATATACTCACTCGTGAATGTAAATATTGTTGTAAAACTCCGCCAAGACCTCTCTCATCTGATTCCGAGTGAATACCAAGTGAAGAATCCTTGCAATGAATTGTAATCCAATAAAAGTTGTGCACAAACACTCAGCTATTTTTGCTATATCTCCATTATGTTCTATCATAAAAAGGAACTCGGCATAAACGGTCCCGACGAAACTTAACATAAAAAACAAAGCTAATCCATTTACTAAAACAATCTGGTATTGCGGACTCCCTTTTTCCAATGGCCAAAGCCAATTGAATTTAAAATACAAAAATTGAATGGCTTTTATCTTTTCACCTCTCGAGGTGATCGGAACGAAGAGTTTCATCAGGAACTGTAAACGTTAAGCTTTTGAGGATATCGTAATGATAGGGTTCGGCTAGTTTCAACCTTTTATATATAGGCGTACAATTTGAGTTGCCGGATAAATTTCTACTTTTGAAAAAAAAAAAAAAAAAAAAAAAAATAAACAACCAAATGAATTTTTAATAAATGCGCTGGAACGGTAGGTATTAAAATTGTTAATTGTTTCTCGTTTTTTGAATTTAAAATGATTTGTTGGTTAAATGGATATGCCGATGACTGTTTTATGGATTCATTAATATTTCATTAGTGTTCATTTGAACGAGCATAAAGCTGTGTGTGAGCATTCCTTTCAACACCGCAGTAAATTTATAATTTACGTTTGAATTTGGATCAAACTGTTTTTAATAAAAATATAATTGAATGAAGAGATGGTATTTTGTTTAAAATAACTTCAATGGGAGTGGTTTTGTTTTGGTAAAGTGGAATAGGCTTTAAATGTCGGAGAATGACAAAAATATTTATTTTTGGACACTTAGTATTTTAATAAATTTTATAATTAGTTCAAGTTTGCCACTGTCGAAGTTAGGAAAAAACACCCAACTACTTTACCGATTTGGTTTGATGAGGCAATATCTTTACAAGTATGTCATAAGTAGTTTCAGTTGCTCCCCACTTAAGAAAAGAATTGAATTTCTTCTTTTATATTTAACGGAATTAGAAAAAAGGAAAAAAAAATTTGTATTTTTATTAGCTCTTCTTTATTGAGCATTTAAACCTTTTTCTTGCCTGTGAGTTTTGCCTCTTATTCTTTCATCCCAAAACTCATAGGTTCTTAGGACGTTACAATACTTCAGGGTATCAGAATGGATCTACATTGATCTAAGTATGGCAGAAATAAAATTAACCGTCAGTCTATACGAACTAACCTAACCTAACCTAACCATCATCCCAGCCCTTATTCTCAGGACGTTAAATCAAACAGAAACCATTTGAAACAGCTTGTGTGTAAAGGTAAACTTAAAATACTATGATGCGAATAAATCAAAAACATTTCCTAGATTCTACACGAATTCTCAAGGAAACGTGCGAAAGTATAGGTTATAGGTTGATGTTGGGATACATAAGGTTTTATTTTTAAATTTAAGAATAAAGAAATTGATAAAAGAATTTTATCAGTCACAAAAAATAATTCGGTAGAACCGAACTTTAGGCTGTGTGTGAATTGGGTTAAAATTTCTCACCTTGGTTAAATTTTGACATTTGTTTTGCGGTGGATTCAGATGTTAAATTTTTGCTGTGTGAACTGGGTTAAAAGGGATTTTTTTAAACACTAATTTTATTAAGATTCCTTCTTAGTTTAAGAAATTTCCTTGCAAAAATTCCTTTTCATCGTTTAATTTAATTTATTTATTACTTAAAATAAAGCAAATTTAAGAATGTAAATTTAATATTACGTTCCCAAAAGTGTTAAGATCTCCATTTTGCCCAATTTCTCTTGTTCTTGTACTACTATTTTCATATGTTGAAACAATAGTCCCGCATTTTGCCAAAATATTTCCCATCACGGATAGTTTGATAACGGGTGTATGAACACTTGTTTTTACTCAACTGACAACAACTTTAAGAAAAAAATCATCGATTTGAGATCTGTTTACAAAATGAATAACAATTTGGAGAAATGTCTTACAATAATTTTATTTATTTAAATGTTTTATGAATTAATTCTATTGAACCACAATGAAAAATTCTAGAAGTATGTTTGAAAATATAATTTTGCATATCTACATTCATGTTTGCAGTTACATGTTGTCCAGCTCAATCTGGATTTGAATGAGTTTTAGTTTTTCTTCGGGAGACCCTAAAAAACAACAAATTTATTTTTATAATTATGTACATATGTTTTTCGATAAAAAAAGGTTAAACTTACATTTATTGTAAGGTTTTCACGTTATTCTTTCTTGTTGTCCAATTTTTCGTATGCCGTCCATACTGCTAAAAACTACTTTCTGCTTTGTTTACTGTTTGTTCGACAAAAAAAAAGTTGTGAATACAACAAGAACTAGACACACCTCTCTTTCTCGACAAACTTTAACCCATTTAGCCTGCTCCGCGCGAGATCCATGATCACAACTCTTAAAAATTGTTGGCGTTTCGCCCAGGTACGGCAGTGGGCTCATCAGTTAGATCCTGCCGTTGTGGTCATGGATCTGTTGTGATCCTTTCATGTCTTTTGACTTCCAATTCAAATCAAAAACTTTCAACAATAACAAATTCTTTGTTATTATATTTCTTTTTTGGAACCAGATAAGTTGGGAAAAGTCAAGAGCGGCCGATGCAAACAAACTCAGTGATGACACGAAGTTAATTTAATCTTTTGTGTTGTCTCAAGTTAAATTATCAAGAACAAACCAGGGCTTAGAGTTTTTATTTATGTTTAATTTCTGTCCATGCAAAATCTACACATCTTCAGTCAAAATCCAGCTTCCAGCGGATCCTAAATGAATCAGAGGGACGGATACAATCAATATTTTAAGTTGTGAAAATGCCCTTTCCAGCAGGCATTTGTAGCTAAATAAAAGTACAAGAAAGCTATGGGAACTTCGAGGCCTAACGCATTTTCCAAAGCCTTAGCTACTTTCATTGGACTTGCCAATTTCTTGCGATAGGCGATACCTCTGGAAAACATTTTTTACCACGTAACAGGTAAACATTGTAACCATTACGCCATGGGCACCACATGGTCACTTGTAGAAGTTTTTAATAATTGTAGGAGCGATATGTTACGATTAGTTTTTCTTAGGGATGATATAGGCAGGGTCATTCATTTTGAAGACTCTGGTTGGTAGCACTGGAACTTGACACCTGTCAAAATTAGTTTTCATTTGAAGTCTCATTCGTTTAATGCTTTTGATTTACGATGGTGGTGCCCGTGGCTTGTTGGTTAGCACGTCTGCTCTACCCAGAGATTTGTAGTTCGAATCCCAACAGAGGCAAAAGTTTTTCTCCACGGATTTCGTCTTTCGTGAGTAATTGGCATTTGGCAAGTCCTTCGCTAGTAGATTCATTGCCATATGAAAAACACTTTTTCTATTAGTCATTCGGAATCGACAGTCCATTCCCTGACAAGGCATGGTTGAGAGAAATGCGCTTGGCCCTCGCTTTGTTGTGCCAACTATATATTCATTTTTTATTTATTTTTTATTTACGGTGGTTGTTTGCTGCAAAATCAAACAAAATTTAAAAATTATTTAAACGTTTTCGCGCATTATGATATGGTTGTGGTCGTTAAAATGGACCGATGACGAAAGCAATTGGTGAAATTGTGAAGAAATTTGAAGAAAGCAACGCTTGTGCATCGTCGTAATGAACGCTCAGTCGAAAATATTGCTGCTGAAAGTACAAGTGCTGCTTATGATCTGAATAAATTGATTTTCCATGCTTTACATCCAACTGCGGTGTATTTTACATTTGCATTTCAATGCCTATAAAGTTCAAATTACGCAACATTTGATGCCCGCTGAAAATTATAACCCATTTTTTCTTGTCAAGCGATTGAAAGTCATGACTTGGGCGATCTGTGGTTCCCACAAGACGGGGCAAAAAGTCACATAAACTTAGCCCGACCAATTATGGTTTTGCTGAGAGACAAGTTTCTTATTTGAGTTGTTTAACGTTTTGGCATTGGCCACCAAGACCTACGGTTTGGACACCATTTGATTTTGTTTCTGTTGGTCTACATAAAAGACGCATTGAAAACTAAAATCACTCCAGCTTTAACCGAGAAACCGCCCAAAATGTGCGAAAGTGGTGAAAGTGGTTAGACACCACCTCTAAAATATCGCATGCTGTGAATCTTTCCGAAGCAGCCATTTGAATGATATTGTTAATAAACCTTCAAACGAAATAATGATTTATTTAGCTTTGCTTACGAAACCAAAAATTAGTGCCCTATAACGTTACGCTGCATAACGCCAAATGACAAAATAACTTCTTTTTCCTTAACTCGGGCAGTGCTGTAATTATTTTGTTCGATTTCTTAAATGAAATTTTCAGGGGCTGTAGATGGGGGTTTCGAAAGCTCAAAATTCAATTGAGTGTGACCTTATGGTGACGCTAGCAAAACCCCCTTTGTTACAATAGCATGGTAATCATGTGTATATAATCAGGTGTAAATTTAAAAAAAAATTCAAGAATAACGTGCATCGGGTTCGGGATCTCCTTTCTTATCCTTTTCACATTTCCTAACACCCGCACTGTATTTTCCAACATTATTGGGGTAGTAACAACCCCTTGAAGTGAGCGTAAATTATAAAAAAAAACCTTTCGGAATCGGAAAAAAATGGTAGGACCCCTTCCATCCTCTCAAGATATAATTGAGTAAAAGGCGCTTGTGCCCAAAGCTCGTCGAGCTCCCTTTTTTTGCCGCCGATATACTTATTTTTACGTCAAGATGCAAATTCCCTAGCGCATCCATTGAGGACCTTTTTCTCATTTTCTCACAACTTTCAAAAGTCTTTATCGTATAGATATTCTTGCAACAGAGGAATTAACGTCTTTTCTCGGAATAATCTTGCTTCCTTTTTTTGTCCTTATGATGTTCTTATTATTCATACCTGCAGAGTGTGATTCCCAGCGGTCCTAGTTGAAGGCAGTTTCCTTTAAATTTTTCGGATTGAGATTTCCAATTCCTTTAAATGATCTTACTTCCATTTTCAGTGTTGGTTGAGAGCATATTTGTATTGAAGGTTTCATACAAGTTATGGTTCTTTTGTCTCCTCAAATCCTTGAGCTTTTTGATGTGTGACTCACCTTCAAAAAGCATCAAGTCTTGTCATTGTAGTTCAATAGAAAATTGTTTTTGGCGTTTTAGCTAAATTTGTATATTTGTGGTTTTGTTTCTCTCTAAAAATATGTAGCCAAGCCACTCATATCACACCAATCACATTTGCTAAACCTACATTGCCATTTCGTCATCACAAGTGTCATGAATATACGACCCAAAAATACTATCATCACCTTAGAAGTATTCCTTAAAAAAATTATGTGCTGCTATAAAAACATTTTATTAAATTTTGTAAAAAAAAATTCAAGTCAAACCAACCAAGCTGAAACCATTTAAAATTATGCAACATAAAACACGGCACTTCTTCTAACTATTCTTCCAAAGTTATATTGGCTATTAATGCTGGTACATGTTCTTTTAAAACAAAAACAAAAAATGGAGAAAAAAACAACGAACAAAGTTTTTTTCGTGCATGCTAAGTGTTTTAGAAAAGCTTGTTTTGTTTACTCAATTCTTATACCTCCCCCGGTATAATGGGTTTTGTTTCGACTTCATTTTTAAAAGCTCATCATCGTCACCCACACCAGCTGTACATTCTCGCTCAAGTCAATCTACTTATTGGCATTCTTTTTGCCTGAGATATCTTCCATCGTATTGAGGAACATAAAATACGACACCGAAGAGCTCAGAGCCTGAAACAACAACAAAAACACAAACACACATAAGAAAAGGAAAAGAAAAATAGAAGTAGAAAAATAATAAAGTAGCGAGAACTTATTTAGTAAATTTGTTCATCGTTATCACTACATACATTTACGTTAGTATGTGTTTTTTTTTTAATAATCATTATCATCTACTCATGTCATATCTTCCACTACATTCACTTACCGAGCCAATACTGTCGAGAGATAAAATCATAAAATTCATTCCATTCAGATGAACAGATTTTTGTGATCGATAAATTGCAAAACTTATGTCCTTAATAAGTTGAGAGTTGGTTTTGCTATCCGCATGGGATAATAGAGACTCCCAATTGCACAAATAGTAGGAATTGGCCATTTGGGCGGCCTGGTAAAAGTTAAATGTTTTATTAAGAGGGCTGGGAATAACTTTGTCCAATGTTGATTTGTGCTTACGGCATCTGTGCAGCGTTGGCCAAATGATCCAATCATCAAAAACTCCAAGCCTTGAGACATCAACCAAAAGCAGTACTTGACTGTTTCTACACCGAAGTCGTTCTTTCATTCGAAACAAGAGAAAATAGGAAACATGTGTAAAAAGAAAGACGTTATAATCAATTAAAAGCTCTGTCACATAGAAAATTACCTTTTGCAATTGGAAAGCCACTGTACAGAGAAGAAACACGCCAAATGATACGACGATAAAGATTGGAATACTCAGAAACTTTTGGAGATCGCCGAAGAACCTAACGAAGCACAAGTCGTACCTTACACTACTTGGAGAAATGTAAAAAGTGGATAGTTTACCTATCTAAAGTCTGCTGTTTTCTAATAACAACTTTCAAGTTGTCGTTGAATATTCTATGCAAATCATTTGGTTGATGAGGTTTGGGCTTCTTTGCCAGAGCATTTAATGAATTCTCATATAATTCGTCGAGAGCCTTGTGGAGTATCTTATAGCGTACCTCACAATAACTAAGAGTTGTTCCAATTAAACAATCTTCAGCAGCAATGATTGTCACTGTAGATACTCCCACCCAACCAGTGTAAAGTGTAGTGAAGGCATAATTCCATGGCAGCTGGGAATCGTATGAGAACTGCATTTGATACAAATAAGGTTTCGAACGAGAAGTTGGATCTCTTGCTACGACGATTGCGACACTCAGATACATAAAAAACAAAGTAAGACAGTAAGTAATTGACATAAAGTACACCAGGCGCAACCTGCTCTCACTGTCGTTGTGTAGTTTTCCATCTTCAGATCTGCGTTAGATTAGACGCACGAGAACAGAATTAAAACATTTTTTAATTAAAGAAGTCTCAAAAATTAAACTAATAACATTCAAAACAAGAACTTTGATAACAAATTTAACTTTTAAGGCTTCGTTGGTAGATGTGTAGGAGGTATACTCACTTATGAACATAAATTTCTTTGTAGAACTTTTGCAATACACCTCTCATCTGATTGCGACGTAAAATAAGATGAAGAATCCTTATTATGAGTTGTGTTCCAACAAAAGTTGTGCAAAGGCATTCAGCTATCTTGGCAATATCACCTTTATGCTCGGCAATAAATAAATACTCTGCATAGACGGTTCCAAAGAAGCTACTTAGAAAAAACAACGCCAAGAAATTTACAACAAAAGTCTGATAAGCATGACAATCAGAAGTCATTGGCCAAACAAAGTTCATTTTAAAAAGCCAAAATAAAATAGAATTGATCGGTGTTCCTTTGGCTGTTTTTGGGATGAAAAACTTCATGATGACTGAAAAGAACCAATTGACTTTCTAAGATACACCCACCAAATACTTTGCAATCGTGTTTTATATGCGAATTTTGTGCTGCCCTAATTCATTTGAAATGAATTTTTTATTATTAGCAAAACGGAAATATGATTGTTGATAGTCTTTGGTTGTTAAATTTATAATTTCTTATTGAAAGCAATTCTCGGAGGGGTCTTTTTTGAAGCCATTAATGTTTTATTAATGGCTTTATCAGTAGGAAGGCCTTTTTTGTGTGTTCTGTCTAATGGACATTTAATTCCATTAAAGTAAGACGGTCTTGTTTTGATTTTGTATTAATTGGCATGGGGATAAAATTGAGACGCTTTGGAAGATAATCTACTTTTACAGAGTCACCGTTGGTTTAGTGCAGATGTTTTCGTTCCCTGTCAATGTTTGTTTGCTTTTGTCATTTTAACACAAATGGCTCATAACAATAACAAGAAACAGCTCAAGATTTTTGTGAGGGAAAGATAAAAGGAGGAAAAATCGTTAATCGTTCTTTGAGTTCAATAAAAAGAAGTTTTGAAAATCATTTGACATTCATTAAATATTTTACGACGATGAGACAAATGCATTAGAACGTTCAGGGTGACTTGTAGTTTATCTAACTCGGTTTTTCTTTAACCCTAGACCCGTGTTCTATAAAATTTCTACATATCGTGCACTTGGGGACTGTGTGCCCAAGTGTAGTTTTCATACAAAATGTGAGGCTTGTGTGCTGAAAAGGGCGACTTTATTTTAAAAAACAACAAATTATTTGATAAAATTTATTGAAAAAGTAATTTAAGTATAGACAATATGTGGAATGAATAATGAATAAGCATGGAAATTAAGTTTTTACAAATTATTTGATAAATTTTTATTGAAAAATGAGATAAATCTATATCTATATATATATAAAAGAAAGTCGTGTTAGTTACACTATTCATAACTCAAGAACGGCTGAACCGATTTGTCTGAAAATTGGTCGGGAGGGAGCTCAGGACCAGGAGACGGACATAGGATACTTTTTATCCCTGTATTCCTATGGGAACGACATCAATGCAATGCGTAAGCTTTCGTTATATAGAAAACACTGTTCTTAAAAAAAAAAAAAAAATTACATATTGTGAGAAATAAATTTGATTTTTGTATAAAATCAATAGAAAAAAAGCCATTGCCTTTTCAATAAAATGAAGTGGACTATAAAAGGTGGTAAATCAAAAACGCATCAGAGTTGTTATAACAAAACGCGCATCTCGAGCAGGTAAGTTATTTTGTTTTTGAATGAATGGTTGAAAATTTGAGTTTTGAAATAAATAAATTTTCAAGTGAATTGAAGTGAAGTGAAGTTTGATTAAAAATGCCGCCACCAAGACAATCGAATCTTTCCCGACAAAGCCGTAATGCAAGAAGGACATGAAGCACTGCAAATGAAAGCACTTAAGAAATTGCACGTGAACAGCGCCGCGTTAGTAGGGCACAACTTCGTGCTTCTCAATCACAAGAGCAAAGTGAGGCAGCCCGTGAAACGGCTCGGTTGGCAATGCAAAATCATCGAGCGAACAACAGAGTTCAACAAATTGATAATTTGCCACGCAGAACAGGATATTTATCAAGTGCCGATTTGAATCGAGAAGCGTTTCGATACGATTGCAGCAATGATTACAGCTTTTATCCTAGCGTTTGCATTGGGCAAAGCACGTTGTTTGCGAGTATTGTGGTGCATTAAAGTTTTCCGGAGAAACGCCCGGATTATGCTGCTTTAGTGATAAAGTGAAATTGCCATTGTTGACTCAGCCACCTGAGCCATTGTATTTATTGCTTTGTGGCGAAACACCAGAATCATGCCATAATCTTGCAAACACCCGAAAATGCAAGGGTTGTATGTATCCGAATGACGTCATTTGGGGCAGATATTACCGAAGAACGAGGATTTTATCCGACATTTATTTATTTTTTACTTACATAGAATATAATTAATGAATAACTTACTTAACTTATTCGTACGTATTATGTTTGTTAATTCTGAACTCTACTCTCACACTGGTTTTTATTTTGTAAATACACGGACAGATTCACCATCAAATTGGATCATTACTACCTATCGAAGATACACAGCATAAATTTTTACAAATATATTTCATGGGCAACATGGAAGACCAACTTGATCGACGTCGAGAGATCAATGCAGCAACTGCAACTGCTTCATGAACAGCATGCGTTGGTCAGGTTGCTTAAGAGTGATTTAGAGCGCATGCCAAGTGATGACTATAAAGTTGTCATCAGAGCAGATAAACGACCATCTGAAACACACGAACGCACATTTAACGCTCCAACAATTGATGAAATTTTAAAGATGAAGTTGGTGAACAATTGGAAACACACGACATTGTGCTTACACGACGCGATACTGAGAATTTTAGCGGCTAAGAAAAAAGATGTAGATGACCTGAACTACATAATTCAAAATAAGATCAGTGGAACAATGCATTCATTCAAATCTATTGACTGCGTCACAAACGAAGATGAAGCCACGAACTATCCAATTGAGTTTTTAAACTCCTTGGATGTCCCTGGCTTACCACAGCACAATTTGCGCCTAAAGGTTGGTTCCTTACTAATCATGCTTCGAAACATAAACCAACCAAAACTGTGCAACGGTACGCGTTTGGTGGTTAGAAAATTGATGAACAATGTAATTTACGCGACGATACTGAAAGGAAAAATCAAAGGTGAGGAAGTTCTCTTTCCAACCATCAACAAATCAAAAGGCCAATCCTTAAAAGTTTGTGGTTTAAGTCTAGAATATCCATGTTTTTCCTATGGTCAATTATATGTGGCATGTTCAGGGTCGGAAGATCATCTGCGTTGTTTGTTTTTTGCGCCTTATAATAAAACAAAAAATGTCGTGTATCACAATGTACTTAAGTGAAGGGCAACCTATGTACTTAAATACAGAAACAATAATGAATGATTAATGCAGCTACTTAATTTTTTTTTGTATTTTTCTAATAAAAAAAAAAATTTAATAAATTCAAACATCTGCTTACTTATTGCCTTTGAGGCGGAACAGAGATTTCAAAAATTCTTTCAGCATTATCCTCCTCCATCAGTAACTTAGACTATATTTCATTACTATAATCTCATGGCAACAGAAACGGGAACGAGAATGGGAACATTAAAGTTACTTGACCGATTTCAAAAATTTTTTCAACTCAGGGATGTAACATTATGTCTCATAGACTTTTATTTCATTCACGTATTTCCACGGGAACGGAAGATTCTCACAGGAACGGTGTCGCAAATGGAAGCTTAGAAACTACTGAACAGATTTCAAAAATTCTTTCGGCTGGCGTTGGGATGCCTCATAATTCCACAGTAAAAAAGATTATATTTCATACACATATTCCCACGAAAGCGAAGACCAAGAACGGGCAACGGGAACCTTAAAACTACAGACCCGAGCAACGCCGGGTGGCTCAGCTAGTATTATATAAAATAGGATGTATGTATGTATGTGTGTATATATGTCCGGTGTAGACTCCTAAACTATCCAACGGGTTTTTATGAACTTTTCTGGGTAGACAAAGTTTAGTCCAGAGATGGTTCCTGTCAAAGTATGATCCCCATATTCCCACAGGAACGGGGTTGGGAACGGAAAATTAGAAACTACTTCACAGATTTCAAAAATTCTTTCAGCACTAAGGCTGCTACATTATCTCCTTAAATCAGTAACTTAGACTATATTTCATCCCTATAATCCCACAGGAACAGACACGGGAACGAGAACGGGAACCATAAAGTTTCTTGACCGATTTCAAAATTCTTTCAGCTCTAGGATGTTACATTATCCCTCAGTGACATAGACTTACATTTCATTCACATATATTTATAGGAACGGAAGATTCCCACAGGAACGGGGTTGGAAACGGAAACTGGGATGCCACATAATCCCTCAGTAATTGTCAGTCGTTATGTTGTTACCCTTGTCCAGATACTTGTCCGCTAGTCGCACCACGAGTTGATGAGATATACCCACAGTTCGATTTTCACCCGGTTGTCGACCGAGATATACTTCTCTTTGAAGGGGGTTGTTGGTTTTAGCATCCACAATCCAAAATATTTTTACTCCGTATTTGCCAAGCTTATTGGGCATGTACATTTTGAATGGGCATCTTCCCTTGTACCAATGAGTTGCTCACCAGTTAACCAGTTCACCAGTTTACCAGTGAATTCACCAGTTCACAAGCTCATCAGTTCACCAGTTCACCAGTTCAAGAGTTCACCAGTTCACCAATTCACCAGTTCACCAGTTAACCTGTTCACCTGTTCACCAGTTCACCAGCTCACCAGCTCACCAGTGAATTCACTAGTTTACCAGTTCACCCGTTCACCGGTTCACCGGTTCACCAGTTCACCAGTGAATTCTCCAGTTCACCAATTCACCATTTCACCAGTAATCAGTTCCCAATTCACCAGTTCACCAGTTCACCAGTTCACCAAATCACCAGTTCACCAAATCGCCAGTTCACCAAATCACCAGTTCACCAGTTCACCAGTTCACCAGTGCACCAGTTCACCAGTGAATTCACCACTTCACTAGCTCACCAGTTCACCAGTGAATTCACCAGCGCACCAGTGAATTCACCAGCTCACCAGTGAATTCACCAGTTCACCAGTTCACCAGTTCACCAGTTTACCAGTTCACCAGTTCACCAGCTCTCCAGTCCAACAGTTCACCACTTCACCAGTTCACCAGTTCATCACTTCACCAGTTCACCATTTCACCAGTTCACCGGTTCACCAATTCACAAGTTCACCAGTTCACCTGTTCACCAGTTCAACAGTGAATTCACCAGTTCACCAGTTCACCAGCTCAACACTTCACCAGTTCACCACTTCACCAGTTCACCAGTTCACCAGTTCACCAGTTCACCACTTCACAAGTTCACCAGTTCACCACTTAACCAGTTCACCAGTTAACCAGTTAACCAGTTCACCTGTTCACCAGTTCAACAGTGAATTCACCAGTTCTCCAGTTCACCAGTTCACCAGTTCACCAGTGAATTCACCAGTTCACCAGTTCGCCAGTTCACCAGTTCATCAGTTCACCAGTTCAACAGTTCACCAGTTCACCAGTGAATTCACCAGTTCACCAGTTCCCCAGTTCACAACTTCCCCAGTCCACCACTTCACCAGTTCACCACTTAATCAGTTCACCAGTTTACCAGTTCACCAGTTAATTCACCAGTTCACCAGTTCACCAGTAAATTCACCAGTTCACCAGTTAACCAGTGAATTCACCAGTTCACCAGTTCACCAGTGAATTCATCAGTTCACCAGTTCACCAGTTCACCAGTTCACCAGTTCACCAGTTCACCAGTTCACCAGTTCACCAGTTAACCAGTTAACCAGTTCACCAGTTCACCACTTCACCAGTTTACAAGTTCACCAGTTCATCAGTTCACCAGTTCACCAGTTCAACAGTTCACCAATTCACCAGTTCACCAGTTCACCAGTGAATTCACCAGTTCTCCAGTTCATCAGTTCACCAGTTCACCAGTTCACCAGTTCACCAGTTTACCAGTTCACCAGTGAATTCACCAGCTCACCAGTGAATTCACCAGTTCACCAGTTCACCAGTTAACCAGTTCACCAGTTAACCAGTTCACCAGTGAATTCACCAGTTCACCAGTTCACCAGTTCACCAGATCACCAGTTCACCAGTTAACCAGTTCACCAGTTCACCAGTTAACCAGTTCACCAGTTAACCAGTTCACCAGTTAACCAGTTAACCAGTTCACCAGTTCACCAGTTCACCAGTTAACCAGTTCACCAGTTCACCAGTTCACCAGTGAATTCACCAGTTCACCAGTTCACCAGTTCACCAGATCACCAGTTCACCAGTTAACCAGTTCACCAGTTAACCAGTTCACCAGTTCACCAGTTAACCAGTTCACCAGTTAACCAGTTCACCAGTTAACCAGTTAACCAGTTCACCTGTTCACCAGTTAACCAGTTCACCTGTTCACCAGTTCACCATTGAATTCACCAGTTCATTAGTTCACCAGTTCACCAGTTCACCCGTTCACAAGTTCACCAGCTCACCAGTTCACCAGTTCACTAGCTCACCAGTGAATTCACAAGTTCATCAGTTCACCAGTTCACCTGTTCACCAATTCACCAGTTCACCAGTTCACCTGTGCACCTGTTCACCAGTTCACCAGTTCACCAGTGAATTCACCAGTTCACCAGTTCACCAAATCAGCAGTTCACCAGTTCGCCAGTGAATTCATCAGTTCTCCAGTTCACCAGTTCACCAGTTCACCAGTTCACCAGTTCACCAGTTCACCAGTTCACCAGTTCAACAGTGAATTCACCAGTTCACCAGTTCACCAGTGAATTCATCAGTTCACCAGTTCACCAGTGAATTCACCAGCTCACCAGTTCACCAGTTCACCAGTTCACCAGTTCACCAGTTCATCAGTTCACCAGTTCAACAGTTCACCAGTTCTCCAGTGAATTCACCAGTTCACCAGATCCCCAGTTCACAACTTCCCCAGTCCACCACTTCACCAATTCACCACTTAACCAGTTCACCAGTTTACCAGTTCACCAGTTAGTTCACCAGTTCACCAGTGAATTCACCAGTTCACCAGTTAACCAGTGAATTCACCAGTTCACCAGTTCACCAGTTCACCAGTTCACCAGTGAATTCATCAGTTCACCAGTTCACCAGTTCACCAGTTCACCAGTTCACCAGTTCGCCAGTTCACCAGTTCACCAGTTAACCAGTTAACCAGTTCACCAGTTCACCACTTCACCAGTTTACAAGTTCACCAGTTCACCAGTTTACCAGTGAATTCACCAGTTCATCAGTTCACCAGTTCCCAAGTTCGCCAAATCACCAGTTCACCAGTTCACCAATTCACCAGTTCACCAGTTCACCTGTTCACCAGTGAATTCACCAGTTCATCAGTTCACCAGTTCACCAGTTCACCAGTTCACCAGTTCACCAATTCACCAGTTCACAAGTTCAACAGCTCACCTGTTCACCTGACCATTTCACCTGTTCACCAGTGAATTCACCAGATCACCAGTTCCCCAGTTTACAACTTCCCCAGTCCACCACTTCACCAGTTCACCACTTAACCAGTTCACCACTTGTTGAGAATAATGAATTACATATTTGAATATTTAGACTTTGCAATGCTCTCACTGGAAACATTGTTCATTTCGCTTTATGTTTTTCCATTACTTTTTCTTTATATAATAAAGTCAGTTGCTGTTGGTTCTCATACGAAGTCGGTCGTTTTATTTAATTCTTCTAGCAAGATTTTCAACACCACTTCACCAGTTCACCAGTGGATTCACCAGTTCACCAGTGGATTCACCAGTTCACCAGTGAATTCACCAGTTCACCAATGAATTCACCAGTTCAGCAGTGAATTCACCAGTTCACCAGTTCACCAGTTAACTAGTTCACCAGTGAATTCACCACTTCACCAGCTCACCAGTTCACCAGTTAACCAGTTCACTAGTTGACCGATTCACCAGTTCACCAGCTCACCAGTGAATTCAGCAGTTCACCAGTTCACCAGTTCACCTGTTCACCAATTCACCAGTTCACCAGTTCACCTGTTCACCTGTTCACCAGTTCACCAGTTTACCAGTGAATTCACCAGTTTACCAGTTCACCAAATCACCAGTTCACCAGTTCACCAGTGAATTCACCAGTTCTCCAGTTCACCAGTTCACCAGTTCACCAGTGAATTCACCAGTTCACCAGTGAATTCACCACTTCACCAGCTCACCAGTTCACCAGTTAACCAGTTCACTAGTTGACCGATTCACCAGTTCACCAGCTCACCAGTGAATTCAGCAGTTCACCAGTTCACCAGTTCACCTGTTCACCAATTCACCAGTTCACCAGTTCACCTGTTCACCTGTTCACCAGTTCACCAGTTTACCAGTGAATTCACCAGTTCACCAGTTCACCAAATCACCAGTTCACCAGTTCACCAGTGAATTCACCAGTTCTCCAGTTCACCAGCTGACCAGTTCACCAGTGAATTCATCAGTTCACCAGTTCACCAGTGAATTCACCAGCTCACCAGTTCACCAGTTCATCAGTTCAGCAGTTCATCAGTTCACCAGTTCAACAGTTCACCAGCTCACCAGTGAATTCACCAGTTCACCAGTTCCCCAGTTCACAACTTCCCCAGTCCACCACTTCACCAGTTCACCACTTAACCAGTTCACCAGTTTACCAGTTCACCAGATAATTCACCAGTTCACCAGTTCACCAGTGAATTCACCAGTTCACCAGTTAACCAGTGAATTCACCAGTTCACCAGTGAATTCATCAGTTCTACAGTTCACCAGTTCACCAGTTCACCAGTTCACCAGTTCACCAGTTCGCCAGTTCACCAGTTAACCAGTTAACCAGTTCACCAGTTCACCACTTCACCAGTTTACAAGTTCACCAGTTCACCAGTTACCAGTGAATTCACCAGTTCATCAGTTCACCAGTTCACCAGTTCCCAAGTTCGCCAATTCACCAGTTCACCAGTTCACCTGTTCACCAGTGAATTCACCAGTTCATCAGTTCACCAGTTCACCAGTTCACCAGTTCACCAGTTCACCAATTCACCAGTTCACAAGTTCAACAGCTCACCTGTTCACCTGACCATTTCACCTGTTCACCAGTGAATTCACCAGATCACCAGTTCCCCAGTTTACAACTTCCCCAGTCCACCACTTCACCAGTTCACCACTTAACCAGTTCACCACTTGTTGAGAATAATGAATTACATATTTGAATATTTAGACTTTGCAATGCTCTCACTGGAAACATTGTTCATTTCGCTTTATGTTTTTCCATTACTTTTTCTTTATATAATAAAGTCAGTTGCTGTTGGTTCTTATACGAAGTCGGTCGTTGTATTTAATTCTTCTAGCAAGATTTTCAACACCACTTCACCAGTTCACCAGTGGATTCACCAGTTCACCAGTGAATTCACCAGTTCACCAATGAATTCACCAGTTCAGCAGTGAATTCACCAATTCACCAGTTCACCAGTTAACCAGTTCACCAGTGAATTCACCACTTCACCAGCTCACCAGTTCACCAGTTAACCAGTTCACTAGTTGACCGATTCACCAGTTCACCAGCTCACCAGTGAATTCACCAGTTCACCAGTTCACCAGTTCACCTGTTCACCAATTCACCAGTTCACCAGTTCACCTATCACCTGTTCACCTGTTCACCAGTTCACCAGTTCACCAGTTTACCAGTGAATTCACCAGTTCACCAGTTCACCAAATCACCAGTTCACCAGTTCACCAGTGAATTCACCAGTTCTCCAGTTCACCAGTTCACCAGTTCACCAGTTCACCAGTTCACCAGTTCACCAGTGAATTCACCAGTTCAACAGTGAATTCACCAATTTACCACTGAATTCACCAGCTGACCAGTTCACCAGTGAATTCATCAGTTCACCAGTTCACCAGTGAATTCACCAGCTCACCAGTTCACCAGTTCACCAGTTCACCAGTTCATCAGTTCACCAGTTCAACAGTTCACCAGTTCAGCAGTGAATTCACCAGTTCACCAGTTCCCCAGTTCACAACTTCCCCAGTCCACCACTTCACCAGTTCACCACTTAACCAGTTCACCAGTTCCCCAGTTCACCAGATAATTCACCAGTTCACCAGTTCACCAGTGAATTCACCAGTTCACCAGTTAACCAGTGAATTCACCAGTTAACCAGTTCACCAGTTCACCAGTTCACCAGTGAATTCATCAGTTCACCAGTTCACCAGTTCACCAGTTCACCAGTTCACCAGTTCACCAGTTCGCCAGTTCACCAGTTAACCAGTTAACCAGTTCACCACTTCACCAGTTTACAAGTTCACCAGTTCACCAGTTACCAGTGAATTCACCAGTTCATCAGTTCACCAGTTCACCAGTTCCCAAGTTCGCCAAATCACCAGTTCACCGGTTCACCAATTCACCAGTTCACCAGTTCACCTGTTCACCAGTGAATTCACCAGTTCATCAGTTCACCAGTTCACCAGTTCACCAGTTCACCAATTCACCAGTTCACAAGTTCAACAGCTCACCTGTTCACCTGACCATTTCACCTGTTCACCAGTGAATTCACCAGATCACCAGTTCCCCAGTTTACAACTTCCCCAGTCCACCACTTAACCAGTTCACCACTTGTTGAGAATAATGAATTACATATTTGAATATTTAGACTTTGCAATGCTCTCACTGGAAACATTGTTCATTTCGCTTTATGTTTTTCCATTACTTTTTCTTTATATAATAAAGTCAGTTGCTGTTGGTTCTTATACGAAGTCGGTCGTTTTATTTAATTCTTCTAGCAAGATTTTCAACACCACTTCACCAGTTCACCAGTGGATTCACCAGTTCACCAGTGAATTCACCAGTTCACCAGTGAATTCACTAGTTCACCAGTGAATTCACCAGCTCAGCAGTGAATTCACCAGTTCATTAGTGAATTCACCAGTTCACCAGTTCACCAGTTCACCAGTTAACCAGTTCACCAGTGAATTCACCAGTTCACCAGTGAATTCACCAGTTCACCAGTGAATTCACCAGTTCACCAGTGAATTCACCAGTTCACCAGTGAATTCACCAGTTCACCAGTTAACCAGTTCACCAGTGAATTCACCAGTTCACCAGCTCACCAGTTCACCAGTTAACCAGTTCACATGTTCACAAGTTCACCAGTTCACCAGTTCGCCAGTTCACCAGTTCACCAGTTCACCAGTGAATTCACCACTTCACTAGCTCACCAGTTCACCAGTGAATTCACCAGTTCACCAGTTTTCCAGTTCACCAGTTCACCAGTTCACCAGTTCTCCAGTCCACCAGTTCACCACTTCACCAGTTCACCAGTTCATCACTTCACCAGTTCACCATTTCATCAGTTCACCAGTTCACAAGTTCACCAGTTCACCAGTTCACCAGTTCACCAATTCACCAGTTCACCAGTGAATTCATCAGCTCACCAGTTCACCAGTTCATCAGTTCACCAGGTCACCACTTAACCAGTTCACCAGTTTACCAGTTCACCAGTTAATTCACCAGTTCACCAGTTCACCAGTGAATTCACCAGCTCACCAGTTAACCAGTGAATTCTCCAGTTCACCAGTTTACCAGGTCACCAGTTAATTCACCAGTTCACCAGTTCACCAGTGAATTCACCAGTTCACCAGTTAACCAGTGAATTCTCCAGTTCACCAGTGAATTCACCAGTTCATCAGTTCACCAGTTCACCAGTTCAACAGTTCACCAATTCACCAGTTCACCAGTTCACCAGTGAATTCACCAGTTCTCCAGTTCACCAGTTCACCAGTTCACCAGATCACCAGTTTACCAGTTCACCAGTGAATTCACCAGTTCAACAGTGAATTCACCAGTTCACCAGTGAATTCACCAGTTCACCAGTTCACCAGTTAACCAGTTCACCAGTTAACCAGTTCACCAGTGAATTCACCAGTTCACCAGTGAATTCACCAGTTCACCAGTTCACCAGTTCACCAGTTCACCAGTTAACCAGTTCACCAGTTAACCAGTTCACCAGTTAACCAGTTCACCAGTTAACCAGTTAACCAGTTAACCAGTTAACCAGTTCACCTGTTCTCCAGTTCACCATTGAATTCACCAGTTCATCAGTTCACCAGTTCACCAGTTCACCAGTTCACAAGTTCACCAGTTCACAAGTTCACCAGTTCACCAGTTCACCAGTTCACTAGTTGACCAATTCACCAGTTCACCAGCTCACCAGTTCACCTGTTCATCAATTCACCAGTTCACCAGTTCACCTGTTCACCTGTTCACCAGTTCACCAGTAAATTCACCAGTTCACTAGTTCACCAAATCACCAGTTCACCAGTTCACCAGTGAATTCACCAGTTCTCCAGTTCACCAGTTCACCAGTGAATTCACCAGTTCAACAGTGAATTCACCAATTCACCAGTGAATTCACCAGTTCACCAGTTCAACAGTGAATTCACCAGTTCACCAGTTCACCAGTTCACCCGTTCACAAGTTCACCAGTTCACCAGTTCACCAGTTCACTAGTTGACCAATTCACCAGTTCACCAGCTCACCAGTGAATTAACCAGTTCACCAGTTCACCAGTTCACCAGTTCACCTGTTCACCTGTTCACCAGTTCACCAGTTCACCAGTGAATTCACCAGTTCAGCAGTTCACCAAATCACCAGTTCACCAGTTCACCAGTGAATTCACCAGTTCTCCAGTTCACCAGTTCACCAGTTCACCAGTTCACCAGTGAATTCACCAGTTCAACAGTGAATTCACCAATTCACCAGTGAATTCACCAGTTCACCAGTTCACCAGTGAATTCATCAGTTCACCAGTTCGCCAGTGAATTCACCAGCTCACCAGTTCACCAGTTCACCAGTTCACCAGTTCATCAGTTCACCAGTTCAACAGTTCACCAGTTCACCAGTGAATTCACCAGTTCACTAGTTCCCCAGTTCACAACTTCCCCAGTCCACCACTTCACCAGTTCACCACTTAACCAGTTCACCAGTTTACCAGTTCACCAGTTAATTCACCAGTTCACCAGTTCACCAGTGAATTCACCAGTTCACCAGTTAACCAGTGAATTCACCAGTTCACCAGTTCACCAGTGAATTCACCAGTTCACCAGTTCACCAGTGAATTCATCAGTTCACCAGTTCACCAGTTAACCAGTTAACCAGTTAACCAGTTAACCAGTTCACCACTTCACCAGTTTACAAGTTCACCAGTTCACCAGTTCACCAGTGAATTCACCAGTTCATCAGTTCACCAGTTCAACAGTTCACCAATTCACCAGTTCACCAGTTCACCAGTGAATTCACCAGTTCTCCAGTTCATCAGTTCACCATTTCACCAGTTCACCAGTTTACCAGTTCACCAGTGAATTCACCAGTTCACCAGTGAATTCACCAGTTCACCAGTTCACCAGTTCACCAGTTCACCAGTTCACCAGTTAACCAGTTCACCAGTTAACCAGTTCACCAGTGAATTCACCAGTTCACCAGTTCACCAGTTCACCAGTTCACCAGATCACCAGTTTACCAGTTAACCAGTTCACCAGTTAACCAGTTCACCAGTTAACCAGTTCACCAGTTAACCAGTTCACCAGTTAACCAGTTAACCAGTTCACCTGTTCACCAGTTCGCCATTGAATTCACCAGTTCATTAGTTCACCAGCTCACCAGCTCACCAGTTCACTAGTTGACCAATTCACCAGTTCACTAGCTCACCAGTGAATTCACCAGTTCACCAGTTCACCAGTTCACCTGTTCACCAATTCAACAGTTCACCAGTTCACCTGTGCACCTGTTCACCAGTTCACCAGTTCACCAGTGAATTCACCAGTTCACCAGTTCACCAAATCACCAGTTCACCAGTTCACCAGTGAATTCACCAGTTCTCCAGTTCACCAGTTCACCAGTTCACCAGTTCACCAGTTCAACAGTTCACCAGTTCACCAGTTCACCAGTGAATTCACCAGTTCAACAGTGAATTCACCAGTTCACCAGTTCACCAGTGAACTCATCAGTTCACCAGTTCACCAGTGAATTCACCAGTTCAACAGTGAATTCACCAGTTCACCAGTTCACCAGTGAGTTCATCAGTTTACCAGTTCACCAGTGAATTCACCAGTTCACCAGTTCACCAGTTCACCAGTTCATTAGTTCACCAGTTCAACAGTTCACCAGTTCACCAGTGAATTCACCAGTTCACCAGTTCCCCAGTTCACAACTTCCCCAGTCCACCACTTCACCAGTTCACCACTTAACCAGTTCACCAGTTCACCAGTGAATTCACCAGTTCACCAGTTCACCAGTGAATTCACCAGTTCACCAGTTCACCAGTGAATTCACCAGTTCACCAGTTCACCAGTGAATTCATCATTTCACCAGTTCACCAGTTCACCAGTTCACCAGTTCACCAGTTCACCAGTTCACCAGTTAACCAGTTAACCAGTTCACCAGTTCACCACTTCACCAGTTTACAAGTTCACCAGTTCACCAGCTCACCAGTGAATTCACCAGCTCATCAGTTCACCAGTTCACCAGTTCCCAAGTTCGCCAAATCACCAGTTCACCAATTCACCAGTTCACCAGTTCACCTGTTCACCAGTGAATTCACCAGTTCATCAGTTCACCAGTTCACCAGTTCACCAATTCACCAGTTCACAAGTTCAACAGCTCACCTGTTCACCTCACCATTTCACCTGTTCACCAGTGAATTCACCAGATCACCAGTTCCCCAGTTTACAACTTCCCCAGTCCACCACTTCACCAGTTCACCACTTAACCAGTTCACCACTTGTTGAGAATAATGAATTACATATTTGAATATTTAGACTTTGCAATGCTCTCACTGGAAACATTGTTCATTTCGCTTTATGTTTTTCCATTACTTTTTCTTGATATAATAAAGTCAGTTGCTGTTGGTTCTTATACGAAGTCGGTCGTTTTATTTAATTCTTCTAGCAAGATTTTCAACACCACTTCACCAGTTCACCAGTGGATTCACCAGTTCACCAGTGAATTCACCAGTTCACCATTGAATTCACCAGTTCAGCAGTGAATTTACCAGTTCACCAGCTCACCAGTTCACCAGTTAACCAGCTCACCAGTTCACCAGTTAACCAGTTCACATGTTCACCAGTTCACCAGTTCACCAGTTAACCAGTTCACCAGTGAATTCACCACTTCACTAGCTCACCAGTTCACCAGTGAATTCACCAGCTCACCAGTGAATTCACCAGTTCACCAGTTCACCAGTTCACCAGTTCTCCAGTCCACCAGTTCACCACTTCACCAGTTCACCAGTTCATCACTTCACCAGTTCACCATTTCATCAGTTCACCAGTTCACAAGTTCACCAGTTCACCAGTTCACCAGTTCACCAATTCACCAGTTCACCAGTGAAGTCATCAGCTCACCAGTTCACCAGTTCACCAGTTCACCAGGTCACCACTTAACCAGTTCACCAGTTTACCAGTTCACCAGTTAATTCACCAGTTCACCAGTTCACCAGTGAATTCACCAGTTCACCAGTTAACCAGTGAATTCTCCAGTTCACCAGTTTACCAGTTCACCAGTTAATTCACCAGTTCACCAGTTCACCAGTGAATTCACCAGTTCACCAGTTAACCAGTGAATTCTCCAGTTCACCAGTGAATTCACCAGTTCATCAGTTCACCAGTTCACCAGTTCAACAGTTCACCAATTCACCAGTTCACCAGTTCACCAGTGAATTCACCAGTTCTTCAGTTCACCAGTTCACCAGTTCACCAGATCACCAGTTTACCAGTTCACCAGTGAATTCACCAGTTCAACAGTGAATTCACCAGTTCACCAGTGAATTCACCAGTTCACCAGTGAATTCACCAGTTCACCAGTTCACCAGTTCACCAGTTAACCAGTTCACCAGTTAACCAGTTCACCAGTTAACCAGTTCACCAGTTCACCAGTGAATTCACCAGTTCACCAGTTCACCAGTTCACCAGTTCACCAGTTCACCAGTTCACCAGTTCACCAGTTCACCAGTTAACCAGTTCACCAGTTAACCAGTTCACCAGTTAACCAGTTAACCAGTTAACCAGTTTACCTGTTCACCAGTTCACCATTGAATTTACCAGTTCATCAGTTCACCAGTTCACCAGTTCACCAGTTCACAAGTTCACCAGTTCACAAGTTCACCAGTTCACCAGTTCACCAGTTCACTAGTTGACCAATTCACCAGTTCACCAGCTCACCAGTTCACCTGTTCACCAATTCACCAGTTCACCAGTTCACCTCTTCACCTGTTCACCAGTTCACCAGTTAATTCACCAGTTCACTAGTTCACCAAATCACCAGTTCACCAGTTCACCAGTGAATTCACCAGTTCTCCAGTTCACCAGTTCACCAGTGAATTCACCAGTTCAACAGTGAATTCACCAATTAACCAGTTAATTCACCAGTTCACCAGTTCACCAGTGAATTCACCAGTTCACCAGTTCACCAGTTCACCCGTTCACAAGTTCACCAGTTCACCAGTTCACTAGTTGACCAATTCATCAGTTCACCAGCTCACCAGTGAATTCACCAGTTCACCAGTTCACCTGTTCACCAATTCACCAGTTCACCAGTTCACCTGTTCACCTGTTCACTAGTTCACCAGTTCACCAGTGAATTCACCAGTTCAGCAGTTCACCAAATCACCAGTTCACCAGTTCACCAGTGAATTCACCAGTTCTCCAGTTCACCAGTTCACCAGTTCACCAGTTCACCAGTGAATTCACCAGTTCAACAGTGAATTCACCAATTCACCAGTGAATTCACCAGTTCACCAGTTCACCAGTGAATTCATCAGTTCACCAGTTCGCCAGTGAATTCACCAGCTCACCAGTTCACCAGTTCACCAGTTCACCAGTTCATCAGTTCACCAGTTCAACAGTTCACCAGTTCACCAGTGAATTCACCAGTTCACTAGTTCCCCAGTTCACAACTTCCCCAGTCCACCACTTCACCAGTTCACCACTTAACCAGTTCACCAGTTTACCAGTTCACCAGTTAATTCACCAGTTCACCAGTTCACCAGTGAATTCACCAGTTAACCAGTTAACCAGTGAATTCACCAGTTCACCAGTTCACCAGTGAATTCACCAGTTCACCAGTTCACCAGTGAATTCATCAGTTCACCAGTTCACCAGTTCACCAGTTCACCAGTTAACCAGTTAACCAGTTCACCAGTTCACCACTTCACCAGTTTACAAGTTCACCAGCTCACCAGTGAATTCACCAGTTCATCAGTTCACCAGTTCACCAGTGAATTCATCAGTTCACCAGCTCACCAGTTCACCCGTTCACAAGTTCACCAGTTCACCAGTTCACTAGTTGACCAATTCATCAGTTCACCAGCTCACCAGTGAATTCACCAGTTCACCAGTTCACCTGTTCACCAATTCACCAGTTCACCAGTTCACCTGTTCACCTGTTCACTAGTTCACCAGTTCACCAGTGAATTCACCAGTTCAGCAGTTCACCAAATCACCAGTTCACCAGTTCACCAGTGAATTCACCAGTTCTCCAGTTCACCAGTTCACCAGTTCACCAGTTCACCAGTGAATTCACCAGTTCACCAGTTCACCAGTTCACCAGTTCTCCAGTCCACCAGTTCACCACTTCACCAGTTCACCAGTTCATCACTTCACCAGTTCACCATTTCATCAGTTCACCAGTTCACAAGTTCACCAGTTCACCAGTTCACCAGTTCACCAATTCACCAGTTCACCAGTGAATTCATCAGCTCACCAGTTCACCAGTTCACCAGTTCACCAGGTCACCACTTAACCAGTTCACCAGTTTACCAGTTCACCAGTTAATTCACCAGTTCACCAGTTCACCAGTGAATTCACCAGTTCACCAGTTAACCAGTGAATTCTCCAGTTCACCAGTTTACCAGTTCACCAGTTAATTCACCAGTTCACCAGTTCACCAGTGAATTCACCAGTTCACCAGTTAACCAGTGAATTCTCCAGTTCACCAGTGAATTCACCAGTTCATCAGTTCACCAGTTCACCAGTTCAACAGTTCACCAATTCACCAGTTCACCAGTTCACCAGTGAATTCACCAGTTCTTCAGTTCACCAGTTCACCAGTTCACCAGATCACCAGTTTACCAGTTCACCAGTGAATTCACCAGTTCAACATTGAATTCACCAGTTCACCAGTGAATTCACCAGTTCACCAGTTCACCAGTTCACCAGTTAACTAGTTCACCAGTTAACCAGTTCACCAGTTAACCAGTTCACCAGTTCACCAGTGAATTCACCAGTTCACCAGTTCACCAGTTCACCAGTTCACCAGTTCACCAGTTCACCAGTTCACCAGTTCACCAGTTAACCAGTTCACCAGTTAACCAGTTCACCAGTTAACCAGTTAACCAGTTAACCAGTTTACCTGTTCACCAGTTCACCATTGAATTTACCAGTTCATCAGTTCACCAGTTCACCAGTTCACCAGTTCACAAGTTCACCAGTTCACAAGTTCACCAGTTCACCAGTTCACCAGTTCACTAGTTGACCAATTCACCAGTTCACCAGCTCACCAGTTCACCTGTTCACCAATTCACCAGTTCACCAGTTCACCTGTTCACCTGTTCACCAGTTCACCAGTTAATTCACCAGTTCACTAGTTCACCAAATCACCAGTTCACCAGTTCACCAGTGAATTCACCAGTTCTCCAGTTCACCAGTTCACCAGTGAATTCACCAGTTCAACAGTGAATTCACCAATTAACCAGTTAATTCACCAGTTCACCAGTTCACCAGTGAATTCACCAGTTCACCAGCTCACCAGTTCACCCGTTCACAAGTTCACCAGTTCACCAGTTCACTAGTTGACCAATTCATCAGTTCACCAGCTCACCAGTGAATTCACCAGTTCACCAGTTCACCTGTTCACCAATTCACCAGTTCACCAGTTCACCTGTTCACCTGTTCACTAGTTCACCAGTTCACCAGTGAATTCACCAGTTCAGCAGTTCACCAAATCACCAGTTCACCAGTTCACCAGTGAATTCACCAGTTCTCCAGTTCACCAGTTCACCAGTTCACCAGTTCACCAGTGAATTCACCAGTTCAACAGTGAATTCACCAATTCACCAGTGAATTCACCAGTTCACCAGTTCACCAGTGAATTCATCAGTTCACCAGTTCGCCAGTGAATTCACCAGCTCACCAGTTCACCAGTTCACCAGTTCACCAGTTCATCAGTTCACCAGTTCAACAGTTCACCAGTTCACCAGTGAATTCACCAGTTCACTAGTTCCCCAGTTCACAACTTCCCCAGTCCACCACTTCACCAGTTCACCACTTAACCAGTTCACCAGTTTACCAGTTCACCAGTTTACCAGTTCACCAGTTAATTCACCAGTTCACCAGTTCACCAGTGAATTCACCAGTTAACCAGTTAACCAGTGAATTCACCAGTTCACCAGTTCACCAGTGAATTCACCAGTTCACCAGTTCACCAGTGAATTCATCAGTTCACCAGTTCACCAGTTCACCAGTTCACCAGTTAACCAGTTAACCAGTTCACCAGTTCACCACTTCACCAGTTTACAAGTTCACCAGCTCACCAGTGAGTTCACCAGTTCATCAGTTCACCAGTTCACCAGTGAATTCATCAGTTCACCAGCTCACCAGTTCACCCGTTCACAAGTTCACCAGTTCACCAGTTCACTAGTTGACCAATTCATCAGTTCACCAGCTCACCAGTGAATTCACCAGTTCACCAGTTCACCTGTTCACCAATTCACCAGTTCACCAGTTCACCTGTTCACCTGTTCACTAGTTCACCAGTTCACCAGTGAATTCACCAGTTCAGCAGTTCACCAAATCACCAGTTCACCAGTTCACCAGTGAATTCACCAGTTCTCCAGTTCACCAGTTCACCAGTTCACCAGTTCACCAGTGAATTCACCAGTTCAACAGTGAATTCACCAATTCACCAGTGAATTCACCAGTTCACCAGTTCACCAGTGAATTCATCAGTTCACCAGTTCGCCAGTGAATTCACCAGCTCACCAGTTCACCAGTTCACCAGTTCACCAGTTCATCAGTTCACCAGTTCAACAGTTCACCAGTTCACCAGTGAATTCACCAGTTCACTAGTTCCCCAGTTCACAACTTCCCCAGTCCACCACTTCACCAGTTCACCACTTAACCAGTTCACCAGTTTACCAGTTCACCAGTTAATTCACCAGTTCACCAGTTCACCAGTGAATTCACCAGTTAACCAGTTAACCAGTGAATTCACCAGTTCACCAGTTCACCAGTGAATTCACCAGTTCACCAGTTCACCAGTGAATTCATCAGTTCACCAGTTCACCAGTTCACCAGTTCACCAGTTAACCAGTTAACCAGTTCACCAGTTCACCACTTCACCAGTTTACAAGTTCACCAGTTCACCAGTGAATTCACCAGTTCATCAGTTCACCAGTTCAACAGTTCACCAATTCACCAGTTCACCAGTTCACCAGTGAATTCACCAGTTCTCCAGTTCATCAGTTCACCAGTTCACCAGTTCACCAGTTTACCAGTTCACTAGTGAATTCACCAGTTCACCAGTGAATTCACCAGTTCACCAGTTCACCAGTTAACCAGTTCACCAGTTAACCAGTTCACCAGTGAATTCACCAGTTCACCAGTTCACCAGTTCACCAGTTCACCAGTTCACCAGTTCACCAGTTCACCAGATCACCAGTTCACCAGTTAACCAGTTCACCAGTTAACCAGTTCACCAGTTCACCAGTTAACCAGTTCACCAGTTAACCAGTTAACCAGTTCACCTGTTCACCAGTTCGCCATTGAATTCACCAGTTCATTAGTTCACCAGTTCACCAGTTCACCAGTTCACCAGTTCACTAGTTGACCAATTCACCAGTTCACTAGCTCACCAGTGAATTCACCAGTTCACCAGTTCACCAGTTCACCTGTTCACCAATTCAACAGTTCACCAGTTCACCTGTGCACCTGTTCACCAGTTCACCAGTTCACCAGTGAATTCACCAGTTCACCAGTTCACCAAATCACCAGTTCACCAGTGAATTCACCAGTTCTCCAGTTCACCAGTTCACCAGTTCACCAGTTCACCAGTTCACCAGTTAACCAGTTAACCAGTTCACCAGTTCACCACTTCACCAGTTTACAAGTTCACCAGTTCACCAGTGAATTCACCAGCTCATCAGTTCACCAGTTCACCAGTTCCCAAGTTCGCCAAATCACCAGTTCACCAATTCACCAGTTCACCAGTTCACCTGTTCACCAGTGAATTCACCAGTTCATCAGTTCACCAGTTCACCAGCTCACCAATTCACCAGTTCACAAGTTCAACAGCTCACCTGTTCACCTCACCATTTCACCTGTTCACCAGTGAATTCACCAGATCACCAGTTCCCCAGTTTACAACTTACCCAGTCCACCACTTCACCAGTTCACCACTTAACCAGTTCACCACTTGTTGAGAATAATGAATTACATATTTGAATACTTAGACTATGCAATGCTCTCACTGGAAACATTGTTCATTTCGCTTTATGTTTTTCCATTACTTTTTCTTTATATAATAAAGTCAGTTGCTGTTGGTTCCTATACGAAGTCGGTCGTTTTATTTAATTCTTCTAGCAAGATTTTCAACACCACTTCACCAGTTCACCAGTGGATTCACCAGTTCACCAGTGAATTCACCAGTTCTCCAGTTCACCAGTTCACCAGTTCACCAGTTCACCAGTGAATTCACCAGTTCAACAGTGAATTCACCAATTCACCAGTGAATTTACCAGTTCACCAGTTCACCAGTGAATTCATCAGTTCACCAGTTCACCAGTGAATTCACCAGCTCACCAGTTCACCAGTTCACCAGTTCACCAGTTCATCAGTTCACCAGTTCAACAGTTCACCAGTTCACCAGTGAATTCACCAGTTCACCAGTTCCCCAGTTCACAACTTCTCCAGTCCACCACTTCACCAGTTCACCACTTAACCAGTTCACCAGTTTACCAATTCACAGGTTAATTCACCAGTTCACCAGTTCACCAGTGAAATCACCAGTTCACCAGTTAACCAGTGAATTCACCAGTTCACCAGCTCACCAGTTCACCAGTTCACCAGTGAATTCATCAGTTCACCAGTTCACCAGTTCACCAGTTCACCAGTTCACCAGTTCGATAGTTCACCAGTTCACCAGTTCACCAGTTAACCAGTTAACAAAGTTCACCAGTTCACCACTTCACCAGTTTACAAGTTCACCAGTTCACCAGTTTACCAGTGAATTCACCAGTTCATCAGTTCACCAGTTCACCAGTTCCCAAGTTCGCCAAATCACCAGTTCACCAGTTCACCAATTCACCAGCTCACCAGTTCACCTGTTCACCAGTGAATTCACCAGTTCATCAGTTCACCAGTTCACCAGTTCACCAATTCAACAGCTCACCTGTTCACCTGACCATTTCACCTGTTCACCAGTGAATTCACCAGATCACCAGTTCCCCAGTTTACAACTTCCCCAGTCCACCATTTCACCTGTTCACCAGTGAATTCACCAGATCACCAGTTCCCCAGTTTACAACTTACCCAGTCCACCACTTCACCAGTTCACCACTTAACCAGTTCACCACTTGTTGAGAATAATGAATTACATATTTGAATACTTAGACTATGCAATGCTCTCACTGGAAACATTGTTCATTTCGCTTTATGTTTTTCCATTACTTTTTCTTTATATAATAAAGTCAGTTGCTGTTGGTTCCTATACGAAGTCGGTCGTTTTATTTAATTCTTCTAGCAAGATTTTCAACACCACTTCACCAGTTCACCAGTGGATTCACCAGTTCACCAGTGAATTCACCAGTTCTCCAGTTCACCAGTTCACCAGTTCACCAGTTCACCAGTGAATTCACCAGTTCAACAGTGAATTCACCAATTCACCAGTGAATTTACCAGTTCACCAGTTCACCAGTGAATTCATCAGTTCACCAGTTCACCAGTGAATTCACCAGCTCACCAGTTCACCAGTTCACCAGTTCACCAGTTCATCAGTTCACCAGTTCAACAGTTCACCAGTTCACCAGTGAATTCACCAGTTCACCAGTTCCCCAGTTCACAACTTCTCCAGTCCACCACTTCACCAGTTCACCACTTAACCAGTTCACCAGTTTACCAATTCACAGGTTAATTCACCAGTTCACCAGTTCACCAGTGAAATCACCAGTTCACCAGTTAACCAGTGAATTCACCAGTTCACCAGCTCACCAGTTCACCAGTTTACCAGTGAATTCATCAGTTCACCAGTTCACCAGTTCACCAGTTCACCAGTTCACCAGTTCGATAGTTCACCAGTTCACCAGTTCACCAGTTAACCAGTTAACAAAGTTCACCAGTTCACCACTTCACCAGTTTACAAGTTCACCAGTTCACCAGTTTACCAGTGAATTCACCAGTTCATCAGTTCACCAGTTCACCAGTTCCCAAGTTCGCCAAATCACCAGTTCACCAGTTCACCAATTCACCAGCTCACCAGTTCACCTGTTCACCAGTGAATTCACCAGTTCATCAGTTCACCAGTTCACCAGTTCACCAATTCAACAGCTCACCTGTTCACCTGACCATTTCACCTGTTCACCAGTGAATTCACCAGATCACCAGTTCCCCAGTTTACAACTTCCCCAGTCCACCACTTCACCAGTTCACCACTTAACCAGTTCACCACTTGTTGAGAATAATAGATAGATAGATAGGTTTCTTTATTAGCACAATTTAGGCTTTAGTTTACAAATTACAAATTAAATAATTTAAATACATAAATAAAACAATTAACAAAATGTTTATGTACTTAATCAATATTTCAGTCTTACAAATTCTACTATTTTTCTTTTAATTGCTATCACATTCGTTTCACATTTTACGTGCTTTGGTAATTGGTTGAAAATCTTAAAACCCTTATAAATAAGTGAGTTTTGAGCTCTCGCTGTTACAAAACTTGGTAGTCTAAAATCGTTCATATTTCTGAGAGAATAAGGTTGAGTTTCATGGACATAATTTACATATCTTGTTAAATATACTGGCATCAAGTTATTTTTAATTTTGAAGACAAACATTAACATATTCATAACGATTCTTTGTTTAACAGTTAACCATTTCAGCGATTCTAACATAAAACTAATTGATGAGTATCTACTACATTTCAAAATGTTTCTCATTGCTTTATTTTGCAATCTTTGAAGTCTGGTAATTGAGCCTTCATTACATAAAAACAAAACAGTTGAACAGTATTCAAAGTGAGGTTTCACAATAACATTATAAATATTAATTGCAGTTAACATCGTAACATCTCTTCTGATCCTTTTTAAAAAACCTATCTTTTTGGAAATTTTCTTACAAGTATATTCAATGTGACTTTCAAATGAAATTTTACTATCTATCATAATACCAAGGTATTTTATTTCATAAACTCTTTCTATTACCTGATTTTCAATTATCAGGTTTGAATGAAAATTTAGATTAGTTTTATTTGTTATTATCATGCTTTTTGTTTTCATTGTATTTAATTTAAGTTTATTTTGACATAACCAAACATAGATATTGTTCAGATCTTCTTGTACTTTACTGTGGCACTCTTCAATGTCTTCTCCAGCGTAAAAAATCAAGGCATCATCAGCAAACAGGGCGATTTCACAGTGCTTCAAAACACACACAATATCATTAATATAAATGACAAACATAAGAGTTCCCAAAACTGATCCTTGAGGGACTCCTAGGTCAACATACTTTGATTTTGAAAAATGTCCATCAACCTTAACTTTCTGTGTTCTTTTTTCGAGGTACGTTTTAAACCAACTCAGTTCACGGCTTTTAACACCATATTTTTCTAATTTGTCCAACAGAATTGATCGATCTATTGTTTCAAACGCTCGTTTCAAATCAAGAAAAACACTATACACATACTTCCGTTCCGAAACACTTTCTTTCCAGTTTGTAACAATCAAATTGCACGCACTCTCACATGAATGGTCTTTCCGAAAACCCGATTGGGATTCTATTAAAATGTTATTGTTTTCAAAGAATTTTTCAATTTGTTCAAAAGCAATTTTCTCTAACAATTTTTCATAAACAGGCATACTATTCACTGGTCGAAACTCATCACATTTTTTTGTATTTGAAACTTTTTCTATCGGGCTAACTACTGATTCTTTCCAAGAGTCGGGGAATGTACCCTCTTCAAAGGATCTATTTATTATTGACCTTAAAGCTGGTCCAAATATTTCAAAATTTTCCAAATACAAAATGAATTACATATTTGAATATTTAGACTTTGCAATGCTCTCACTGGAAACATTGTTCATTTCGCTTTATGTTTTTCCATTACTTTTTCTTTATATAATAAAGTCAGTTGCTGTTGGTTCTTATGCGAAGTCGGTCGTTTAATTTAATTCTTCTAGCAAGATTTTCAACACCACTTCACCAGTTCACCAGTGGATTCACCAGTTCACCAGTGAATTCACCAGTTCACCAATGAATTCACCAGTTCAGCAGTGAATTCACCAGTTCATTAGTGAATTAACCAGTTCACCAGTTCACCAGTTAACCAGTTCACCAGTGAATTCACCACTTCACCAGCTCACCAGTTCACCAGATTCACCAGCTCACCAGCTCACCAGTGAATTCACCAGTTCACCAGTTCACCTGTTCACCAATTCACCAGTTCACCAGTTCACCTGTTCACCTGTTCACCAGTTCACCAGTTTACCAGTGAATTCACCAGTTCACCAGTTCACCAAATCACCAGTTCACCAGTTCACCAGTGAATTCACCAGTTCTCCAGTTCACCAGTTCACCAGTTCACCAGTTCACCAGTTCACCAGTTCACCAGTTCACCAGTTCACCAGTTAACCAGTGAATTCACTAGTTCAACAGTGAATTCACCAATTCACCACTGAATTCACCAGCTCACCAGTTCACCAGTGAATTCATCAGTTCACCAGTTCACCAGTGAATCTACCAGCTCACCAGTTCACCAGTTCACCAGTTCACCAGTTCATCAGTTCACCAGTTCAACAGTTCGCCAGTTCACCAGTTCCCCAGTTCACAATTTCCCAGTCCACCACTTCACCAGTTCACCACTTAACCAGTGAATTCACCAGTTCACCAGTTCACCAAATCACCAGTTCACCAGTTCACCAGTGAATTCACCAATTCTCCAGTTCACCACTTCACCAGTTTACAAGTTCACCAGTTCACCAGTTCACCAGTGAATTCACCAGTTCTCCAGTTCACCAGTTCACCAGTTCATCAGTTCACCAGTTTACCAGTTCACCAGTGAATTCACCAGTTCAACAGTGAATTCACCAGTTCACCAGTGAATTCACCAGTTCACCAGTTCACCAGTTCAACAGTTAACCAGTTCACCAGATCACCAGTTCATCAGTTCACCAATTCACCAGTTCACCAGCTCACCAGTGAATTCACCAGTTCACCAGTTCACCAGTTCACCTGTTCACCAATTCACCAGTTCACCAGTTCACCTGTTCACCTGTTCACCAGTTCACCAGTTCACCAGTGAATTCACCAGTTCAGCAGTTCACCAAATCACCAGTTCACCAGTTCACCAGTGAATTCACCAGTTCTCCAGTTCACCAGTTCACAATTGAATTCACCAGCTCACCAGTTCACCAGTTCACCAGATCACCAGTTCATCAGTTCACCAATTCACCAGTTCACCAGCTCACCAGTGAATTCACCAGTTCACCAGTTCACCAGTTCACCTGTTCACCAATTCTCCAGTTCACCAGTTCACCTGTTCACCTGTTCACCAGTTCACCAGTTCACCAGTGAATTCACCAGTTCAGCAGTTCACCAAATCACCAGTTCACCAGTTCACCAGTGAATTCACCAGTTCTCCAGTTCACCAGTTCACCAGTTCACCAGTTAACCAGTGAATTCACCAGTTCACCAGTTAACCAGTGAATTCTCCAGTTCACCAGTTTACCAGTTCACCAGTTAATTCACCAGTTCACCAGTTCACCAGTGAATTCACCAGTTCACCAGTTAACCAGTGAATTCTCCAGTTCACCAGTGAATTCACCAGTTCATCAGTTCACCAGTTCACCAGTTCAACAGTTCACCAATTCACCAGTTCACCAGTTCACCAGTGAATTCACCAGTTCTTCAGTTCACCAGTTCACCAGATCACCAGTTTACCAGTTCACCAGTGAATTCACCAGTTCAACAGTGAATTCACCAGTTCACCAGTGAATTCACCAGTTCACCAGTTCACCAGTTCACCAGTTAACCAGTTCACCAGTTTACCAGTTCACCAGTGAATTCACCAGTTCACCAGTGAATTCACCAGTTCACCAGTTCACCAGTTCACCAGTTCACCAGTTCACCAGTTCACCAGTTCTTCAGTTAACCAGTTCACCAGTTAACCAGTTCACCAGTTAACCAGTTAACCAGTTAACCAGTTTACCTGTTCACCAGTTCACCATTGAATTTACCAGTTCATCAGTTCACCAGTTCACCAGTTCACCAGTTCACAAGTTCACCAGCTCACAAGTTCACCAGTTCACCAGTTCACCAGTTCACTAGTTGACCAATTCACCAGTTCACCAGCTCACCAGTTCACCTGTTCACCAATTCACCAGTTCACCAGTTCACCTGTTCACCTGTTCACCAGTTCACCAGCTAATTCACCAGTTCACTAGTTCACCAAATCACCAGTTCACCAGTTCACAAGTGAATTCACCAGTTCTCCAGTTCACCAGTTCACCAGTGAATTCACCAGTTCAACAGTGAATTCACCAATTAACCAGTTAATTCACCAGTTCACCAGTTCACCAGTGAATTCACCAGTTCACCAGTTCACCAGTTCACCCGTTCACAAGTTCACCAGTTCACCAGTTCACTAGTTGACCAATTCACCAGTTCACCAGCTCACCAGTGAATTCACCAGTTCACCAGTTCACCAGTTCACCTGTTCACCAATTCACCAGTTCACCAGTTCACCTGTTCACCTGTTCACCAGTTCACCAGTTCACCAGTGAATTCACCAGTTCAGCAGTTCACCAAATCACCAGTTCACCAGTTCACCAGTGAATTCACCAGTTCTCCAGTTCACCAGTTCACCAGTTCACCAGTTCACCAGTGAATTCACCAGTTCAACAGTGAATTCACCAATTCACCAGTGAATTCACCAGTTCACCAGTTCACCAGTGAATTCATCAGTTCACCAGTTCGCCAGTGAATTCACCAGCTCACCAGTTCACCAGTTCACCAGTTCACCAGTTCATCAGTTCACCAGTTCAACAGTTCACCAGTTCACCAGTGAATTCACCAGTTCACTAGTTCCCCAGTTCACAACTTCCCCAGTCCACCACTTCACCAGTTCACCACTTAACCAGTTTACCAGTTTACCAGTTCACCAGTTAATTCACCAGTTCACCAGTTCACCAGTGAATTCACCAGTTCACCAGTTAACCAGTGAATTCACCAGTTCACCAGTTCACCAGTGAATTCACCAGTTCACCAGTTCACCAGTGAATTCATCAGTTCACCAGTTCACCAGTTCACCAGTTCACCAGTTAACCAGTTAACCAGTTCACCAGTTCACCACTTCACCAGTTTACAAGTTCACCAGTTCACCAGTGAATTCACCAGTTCATCAGTTCACCAGTTCAACAGTTCACCAATTCACCAGTTCACCAGTTCACCAGTGAATTCACCAGTTCTCCAGTTCATCAGTTCACCAGTTCACCAGTTCACCAGTTTACCAGTTCACTAGTGAATTCACCAGTTCACCAGTGAATTCACCAGTTCACCAGTTCACCAGTTAACCAGTTCACCAGTTAACCAGTTCACCAGTGAATTCACCAGTTCACCAGTTCACCAGTTCACCAGTTCACCTGTTCACCAGATCACCAGTTCACCAGTTAACCAGTTCACCAGTTAACCAGTTCACCAGTTCACCAGTTAACCAGTTCGCCATTGAATTCACCAGTTCATTAGTTCACCAGTTCACCAGTTCACTAGTTAACCAATTCACCAGTTCACTAGCTCACCAGTGAATTCACCAGTTCACCAGTTCACCAGTTCACCTGTTCACCAATTCAACAGTTCACCAGTTCACCTGTGCACCTGTTCACCAGTTCACCAGTTCACCAGTGAATTCACCAGTTCACCAGTTCACCAAATCACCAGTTCACCAGTTCACCAGTGAATTCACCAGTTCTCCAGTTCACCAGTTCACCAGTTCACCAGTTCACCAGTGAATTCATCAGTTCACCAGTTCACCAGTTCACCAGTTTACCAGTTCACCAGTTAACCAGTTAACCAGTTCACCAGTTCACCACTTCACCAGTTTACAAGATCACCAGTTCACCAGTTCACCAGTGAATTCACCAGCTCATCAGTTCACCAGTTCACCAGTTCCCAAGTTCGCCAAATCACCAGTTCACCAATTCACCAGTTCACCAGTTCACCTGTTCACCAGTGAATTCACCAGTTCATCAGTTCACCAGTTCACCAGTTCACCAATTCACCAGTTCACAAGTTCAACAGCTCACCTGTTCACCTAACCATTTCACCTGTTCACCAGTGAATTCACCAGATCACCAGTTCCCCAGTTTACAACTTCCCCAGTCAACCACTTCACCAGTTCACCACTTAACCAGTTCACCACTTGTTGAGAATAATAGATAGATAGATAGGTTTCTTTATTAGCACAATTTAGGCTTTAGTTTACAAATTACAAATTAAATAATTTAAATACATAAATAAAACAATTAACAAAATAATTATATACTTAATCAATATTTCAGTCTTACAAATTCCACTATTTTTCTTTTAATTGCTATCACATTCGTTTCACATTTTACGTGGTTTGGTAATTGGTTGAAAATCTTAAAACCCTTATAAATAAGTGAGTTTTGAGCTCTCGCTGTTACAAAACTTGGTAGTCTAAAATCGTTCATATTTCTGAGAGAATAAGGTTGAGTTTCATGGACATAATTTACATATCTTGTTAAATATACTGGCATCAAGTTATTTTTAATTTTGAAGACAAACATTAACATATTCATAACGATTCTTTGTTTAACAGTTAACCATTTCAGCGATTCTAACATAAAACTAATTGATGAGTATCTACTACATTTCAAAATGTTTCTCATTGCTTTATTTTGCAATCTTTGAAGTCTGGTAATTGAGCCTTCATTACATAAAAACAAAACAGTTGAACAGTATTCAAAGTGAGGTTTCATTATAACATTATAAATATTAATTGCAGTTAACATCGTAACATCTCTTCTGATCCTTTTTAAAAAACCTATCTTTTTGGAAATTTTCTTACAAGTATATTCAATGTGACTTTCAAATGAAATTTTACTATCTATCATAATACCAAGGTATTTTATTTCATAAACTCTTTCTATTACCTGATTTTCAATTATCAGGTTTGAATGAAAATTTAGATTAGTTTTATTTGTTATTATCATGCTTTTTGTTTTCATTGTATTTAATTTAAGTTTATTTTGACATAACCAAACATAGATATTGTTCAGATCTTCTTGTACTTTACTGTGGCACTCTTCAATGTCTTCTCCAGCGTAAAAAATCAAGGCATCATCAGCAAACAGGGCGATTTCACAGTGCTTCAAAACACACACAATATCATTAATATAAATGACAAACATAAGAGTTCCCAAAACTGATCCTTGAGGGACTCCTAGGTCAACATACTTTGATTTTGAAAAATGTCCATCAACCTTAACTTTCTGTGTTCTTTTTTCGAGGTACGTTTTAAACCAACTCAGTTCACGGCTTTTAACACCATATTTTTCTAATTTGTCCAACAGAATTGATCGATCTATTGTTTCAAACGCTCGTTTCAAATCAAGAAAAACACTATACACATACTTCCGTTCCGAAACACTTTCTTTCCAGTTTGTAACAATCAAATTGCACGCACTCTCACATGAATGGTCTTTCCGAAAACCCGATTGGGATTCTATTAAAATGTTATTGTTTTCAAAGAATTTTTCAATTTGTTCAAAAGCAATTTTCTCTAACAATTTTTCATAAACAGGCATACTATTTACTGGTCGAAACTCATCACATTTTTTTGTATTTGAAACTTTTTCTATCGGGCTAACTACTGATTCTTTCCAAGAGTCGGGGAATGTACCCTCTTCAAAGGATCTATTTATTATTGACCTCAAAGCTGGTCCAAATATTTCAAAATTTTCCAAATACAAAATGAATTACATATTTGAATATTTAGACTATGCAATGCTCTCACTGGAAACATTGTTCATTTCGCTTTATGTTTTTCCATTACTTTTCCTATATATAATAAAGTCAATTGCTGTTGGTTCTTATACGAAGTCGGTCGTTTTATTTAATTCTTCTAGCAAGATTTTCAACACCACTTCACCAGTTCACCAGTGAATTCACCAGTTCACCAGTGAATTCACCAGTTCACCAGTGAATTCACCAGCTCACCAGTGAATTCACCAGTTCACCAGTTCACCAGTTCACCAGTTCTCCAGTCCACCAGTTCACCACTTCACCAGTTCACCAGTTCATCACTTCACCAGTTCACCATTTCATCAGTTCACCAGTTCACAAGTTCACCAGTTCACCAGTTCACCAGTTCACCAATTCACCAGTTCACCAGTGAATTCATCAGCTCACCAGTTCACCAGTTCACCAGTTCCCCAGTTCACCACTTAACCAGTTCACCAGTTTACCAGTTCACCAGTTAATTCACCAGTTCACCAGTTCACCAGTGAATTCACCAGTTCACCAGTTAACCAGTGAATTCTCCAGTTCACCAGTTTACCAGTTCACCAGTTAATTCACCAGTTCACCAGTTCACCAGTAAATTCACCAGTTCACCAGTTTACCAGTGAATTCTCCAGTTCACCAGTTCACCAGTGAATTCACCAGTTCACCAGCTCACCAGTGAATTCACCAGTTCATCAGTTCACCAGTTCATCAGTTCACCAGTTCACCAGTTCAACAGTTCACCTATTCACAAGTTCACCAGTTCACCAGTGAATTCACCAGTTCTCCAGTTCACCAGTTCACCAGTGGATAAACCAGTTCAACAGTGAATTCACCAGTTCACCAGTGAATTCACCAGTTCAGCAGGTCACCAGTTCACCAGTTAACCAGTTCACCAGTTAACCAGTTCACCAGTGAATTCACCAGTTCATCAGTGAACTCACCAGTTCACCAGTTCACCAGTTCACCAGTTCACCAGCTAACCAGTTCACCAGTTCACCAGTTAACCAGTTCACCAGCTCACCAGTGAATTCACCAGTTCACCAGTTAACCAGTTCACCAGTTCACCAGTTAACCAGTTCACCTGTTCACCAGTTTACCATTGAATTCACCAGTTCACCAGTTCACCAGTTCACCAGTTCACCAGTTCACCAGTTCACCAGTTCACCAGTTCACCAGTTCACCCGTTCACAAGTTCACCAGTTCAAAAGTTCACCAGTTCACTAGTTGACCAATTCACCAGTTCACCAGCTCACCAGTGAATTCACCAGTTCACCAGTTCACCAGTTCAACTGTTCACCAATTCACCAGTTCACCAGTTCACCTGTTCACCTGTTCACCAGTTCACCAGTTCACCAGTGAAATCACCAGTTCACCAGTTCACCAAATCACCAGTTCACCAGCTCACCAGTGAATTTACCAGTTCTCCAGTTCACCAGTTCACCAGTTCACCAGTTCACCAGTGAACTCACCAGTTCAACAGTGAATTCACCAATTCACCAGTGAATTCACCAGTTCACCAGTTCACCAGTGAATTCATCAGTTCACCAAATCACCAGTTCACCAGTTCACCAGTGAATTCACCAGTTCTCCAGTTCACCAGTTTACCAGTTCACCAGTGGATTAACCAGTTCAACAGTGAATTCACCAGTTCACCAGTGAATTCACCAGTTCACCAGTTCACCAGTTCACCAGTTAACCAGTTCACCAGTTAACCAGTTCACCAGTGAATTCACCAGTTCATCAGTGAACTCACCAGTTCACCAGTTCACCAGTTCACCAGTTCACCAGTTAACCAGTTCACCAGTTCACCAGTTAAGCAGTTCACCAGCTCACCAGTGAATTCACCAGTTCACCAGTTAACCAGTTCACCAGTTCACCAGTTAACCAGTTCACCTGTTCACCAGTTCACCATTGAATTCACCAGTTCACCAGTTCACCAGTTCACCCGTTCACAAGTTCACCAGTTCACTAGTTGACCAATTCACCAGTTCACCAGCTCACCAGTGAATTCACCAGTTCACCAGTTCACCTGTTCACCAGTTCACCAGTTCACCAATTCACCTGTTCACCTATTCACCAGTTCACCAGTTCACCAAATCACCAGTTCACCAGTTCACCAGTGAATTCACCAGTTCTCCAGTTCACCAGTTCACCAGTTCACCAGTTCACCAGTGAATTCACCAGTTCAACAGTGAATTCACCAATTAACCAGCGAATTCACCAGTTCACCAGTTCACCAGTGAATTCATCAGTTCACCAGTTCACCAGTGAATTCACCAGCTCACCAGTTCACCAGTTCACCAGTTCACCAGTTCATCAGTTCACCAGTTCAACAGTTCACCAGTTCACCAGTGAATTCACCAGTTCACCAATTCCCCAGTTCACAACTTCCCCAGTCCACCACTTCACCAGTTCACCACTTAACCAGTTCACCAGTTTACCAGTTCACCAGTTAATTCACCAGTTCACCAGTTCACCAGTGAATTCACCAGTTCACCAGTTAACCAGTGAATTCACCAGTTCACCAGTTCACCAGTGAATTCACCAGTTCACCAGTTCACCAGTGAATTCATCAGTTCACCAGTGAATTCATCAGTTCACCAGTTCACCAGTTCACCAGTTCACCAGTTCACCAGTTCACCAGTTAACCAGTTAACCAGTTCACCAGTTCACCACTTCACCAGTTTACCAGTTCACCAGTTCACCAGTTCACCAGTGAATTCACCAGTTCATCAGTTCACCAGTTCAACAGTTCACCAATTCACCAGTTCACCAGTGAATTCCAGTTCTCCAGTTCACCAGTTTACCAGTTCACCAACGAATTCACCAGTTCACCAGTGAATTCACCAGTTCACCATTTCACCAGTTCACCAGTTAACCAGTTCACCAGTTAACCAGTTCACCAGTGAATTCACCAGTTTACCAGTGAATTCACCAGTTCACCAGTTCACCAGTTCACCAGATAACCAGTTCACCAGTTAACCAGTTCACCAGTTCACCAGTTAACCAGTTCACCAGTCAACCAGTTCACCAGTTCACCTGTTCACCAGTTCACCATTGAATTCACCAGTTCATCAGTTCACCAGTTCACCAATTCACCCGTTCACAAGTTCACCAGTTCAATAGTTCACCAGTTCACTAGTTGACCGATTCACCAGTTCACCAGCTCACCAGTGAATTCAGCAGTTCACCAGTTCACCAGTTCACCTGTTCACCAATTCACCAGTTCACCAGTTCACCTATTCACCTGTTCACCAGTTCACCAGTTCACGAGTGAGTTCACCAGTTCACCAGTTCACAAAATCACCAGTTCACCAGTTCACCAGTGAATTCACCAGTTCTCCAGTTCACCAGTTCACCAGTTCATCAGTTAACCAGTTCACCAGTTAACCAGTTCACCAGTGAATTCACCAGTTCACCAGTTAACTATTTCACCAGTTAACCAGTTCATCAGTTAACCAGTTAACCTGCTCACCTGCTCACCAGTTCACCATTGAATTCACCAGTTCACCAGTTCACCAGTTCACCCGTTCACAAGGTCACCAGCTCACCAGTTCACCAGTTCACTAGTTGACCAATTCACCAGTTCACCAGCTCACCAGTGAATTCACCAGTTCACCAGTTCACCTGTTCACCAATTCACCAGTTCACCAGTTCACCTGTTCACCTGTTCACCAGTTCACCAGTTCACCAGTGAACTCACCAAATCACCAGTTCACCAGTTCACCAGTGAATTCACCAGTTCACCAGTGAATTCACCAGTTCTCCAGTTCACCAGTTCACCAGTTCACCAGTGAATTCACCAGTTCAACAGTGAATTCACCAATTCACCAGTGAATTCACCAGTTCACCAGTTCACCAGTTCACCAGTGAATTCATCAGTTCACCAGTTCGCCAGTGAATTCACCAGCTCACCAGTTCACCAGTTCACCAGTTCACCAGTTCACCAGTTCACCAGTTCACCAGTTCATCAGTTCACCAGTTCAACAGTTCACCAGTTCACCAGTGAATTCACCAGTTCACCAGTGAATTCACCAGTTCACCAGTTCCCCAGTTCACAACTTCACCAGTTCACCACTTCACCAGTTCACCACTTCACCAGTTCACCAGTTTACCAGTTCACCAGTTAATTCACCAGTTCACCAGTTCACCAGTGAATTCACCAGTTCACCAGTCAACCAGTGAATTCACCAGTTCACCAGTTCACCAGTGAATTCACCAGTTCACCAGTTCACCAGTGAATTCATCAGTTCACCAGTTCACCAGTTCACCAGTTCACCAGTTCACCAGTTCACCAGTTCACCAGTTAACCAGTTAACCAGTTCACCAGTTCACCACTTCACCAGTTTACAAGTTCACCAGTGAATTCACCAGTTCATCAGTTCAACAGTTCACCAGTTCAACAGTTCACCAATTCACCAGTTCACAAGTTCACCAGTTAATTCCAGTTCTCCAGTTCACCAGTTTACCAGTTCACCAGTGAATTCACCAGTTCACCAGTGAATTCACCAGTTCACCAGTTCACCAGTTCACCAGTTAACCAGTTCACCAGTTAACCAGTTCACCAGTGAATTCACCAGTTCACCAGTTCACCAGTTCACCAGTTCACCAGTTCACCAGTTCACCAGTTAACCAGTTCACCAGTTAACCAAATCACCAGTTCACCAGTTAACCAGTTCACCAGTTAACCAGTTCACCAGCTACCCAGTTAAGCAGTTCACCTGTTCACCAGTTCACCAGTGAATTCACCAGTTCACCAGTGAATTCACCAGTTCACCTGTTCACAAGTTCACCAGTTCACCAGTTCACCAGTTCACTAGTTGACCGATTCACCAGTTCACCAGCTCACCAGTGAATTCACCAGTTCACCAGTTCACCAGTTCAACTGTTCACCAATTCACCAGTTCACCAGTTCACCTGTTCACCTGTTCACCAGTTCACCAGTTTACCAGTGAATTCACCAGTTCACCAGTTCACCAAATCACCCGTTCACCAGTTCACCAGTGAATTCACCAGTTCTCCAGTTCACCAGTTCTCCAGTTCACCAGTTCACCAGTTCACCAGTTCACCAGTTCACCAGTGAATTCACCAGTTCAACAGTGAATTCACCAATTCACCACTGAATTCACCAGCTCACCAGTTCACCAGTGAATTCATCAGTTCACCAGTTCACCAGTGAATTCACCAGCTCACCAGTTCACCAGTTCACCAGTTCACCAGTTCATCAGTTCACCAGTTCAACAGCTCACCAGTTCACCAGTGAATTCACCAGTTCACCAGTTCCCCAGCTCACAACTTCCCCAGTCCACCACTTCACCAGTTCACCACTTAACCAGTTCACCAGTTTACCAATTCACCAGTTAATTCACCAGTTCACCAGTTCACCAGTGAAATCACCAGTTCACCAGTTAACCAGTGAATTCACCAGTTCACCAGTTCACCAGTTCACCAGTTCACCAGTTCACCAGTTCACCAGTTCACCAGTTCACCAGTTCACCAGTTCACCAGTTCACCAGTTCGCCAGTTCACCAGTTCACCAGTTAACCAGTTAACAAAGTTCACCAGTTCACCACTTCACCTGTTGAAGTCATAATGCAAGGCGGCCGGGTGACGGGAGAAAACAAAACCATGTGCATGCAACTTAAAAAGTTTAATGCACGAACGCACTCAAGTTTTGTTTCCTCCCGTTCCACTTGACAGGCCAGCCAATTTTTCTCTAGAATATCCGCCATATCATATTCACATTTTCATTCTTTTGCCAACCACGTACTGCGCCACACCCTAGTCATCCGCCATTCTCAGTGCCAAAGAGCACATAATTTATCAAGTTCAATTTGCTGTAATTTTGTTGAATAAAATATTCCTAAAACTCAATTATTGATTGTGCGAGTATTTTTTATCGAAGAAGGTTTAATTAAATCACGACCAGCGCAACATTTGGTCCTTCTAACCGCATTAATTTTGGGCTAAATACTAAATTAAAATTAAATTGAGGTGTGGTCGCGTTGGGCAATATTAATGCACATTCGGTGGCAGGCAATAAGCCACGGCATTAAACTTCGGCATCATCGGTTGTGTTGTGAAGAGGCACCATAGATTGGCCAGTGTTTTCTTCGTGGCGTTTAATTCTTTTTGCCATAAGCCAACAAAAATTGGGGGATCGCCAGAGGTTAAGGAATAGCCTCGTGTGGATCGATTCGGTGGCAAACGAGAAGCCACGGCTAAAGAAATCCAATTTGCTTCAAGCGTCAAAGGGTGCTTCACAAAGGCACGACGCAACCAACCAAATACGCAAGCGAATCACGTAGCCATAGCGTCAAGCTGCTGGGCCAGGGGACTGCACGACGCCATACATTACGTCACGGTGCGTCACCATCGCCATATTGGCAGAGCAGTCAGCACCATCCACATCATCAATCGTCAATCAGCATCATCATCAGTCAGCACCATCCACATCATCAATCGTCAATCAGCATCCTCATCAGTCAGCGCCATCGTCAAGCCATCATCATCATCAATCCAAATTCATCGTAAATCTTGGAAGTGTACAGGTACATACAAAAATCTTCCATTTGTATTAAAATAAATAAGTAGAGTAGCTATCAATTTCAAGATTTAAATATATATATATATATATCGAAACGGTACAATTGAGACGTTTTTTTGATATATTAAGTATCGAAACGGTACAATTGAGACGTTTTTTGTGAGATATTAAGTATCGAAACGGTACAATTGAGACGTTTTTTTTGAGATATTAAGTATCGAAACGGTAGAAATCGAGACGTTTTTTTTGGATTAAGATAACACGCGGTAGGGTGGTAAGCGTTTTTATTTGACGGTTTAAGGTTATAAGGGACTGCAATTTGGTTCGATAAAAATGAGTTTGGAGAAGTTAATTTTGGCATGTGACGCCTTGGTAGATTTCCACGCGAATTTTAAAGAGAAACCCATTCAAGGGATGCCACTATCGGTTTTAAAGGCATACAAAGTCGAACTCCAGGAAATATGGTCAGACGTGAAAGATGCGTACCGTACATTCGTGTGTGCCGCGTCCGAGGATGATGACCTCAAGGCGTCGCTTGTGGAAGTGAGAGCCAAGTATAGGAAGTGCTCAGACACTTATATAGGATTTCTCGGGGATCTACTAGAGGCCACAGGGCCGCAAGAGGGTAAAACGAAAAATAAGAGTGAAAACGGGGAAAAAGACGATAAATATACGGCTCTATTGCATAGTATGCATCTCCCACCGTGTCAAACTGAAATTTTTAGTGGTGATTTTGTAAAATGGCCGGCGTTTAGAGACATGTTTACCGCACTTTACATCCGACACGCAAAGTTAAGTCCCGTTCAAAAACTTTTCCACTTGCGTGCTCGGACGAAAGATCATGCGTTAAGCATTGTTTCTAAATTTGAGATAACGGACGACAATTTTGAGGCTGCATGGTCAGCGCTCAAGGAACATTACGAAAACAAACGGGTTCTCGTAAATAACCATTTAAAAATTTTGCTGGGTCAACCATGCATCGCAGTTGAATCTGCTACCGCGCTCAAGGAATTGCAAAGCAATATCAGTGAAGCTGTTTTAGCGTTAGGGTCATACAATATTGATATGGAAGAATGGGATGCGTTGGTAACATATGTGTGCGCGAGTCGTCTTCCAGCTCAAACATTAGCTCTTTGGGAAGAATCTTTAGAAAACCCAGCAGAAATCCAATCGTGGGATCAAATGAATAATTTTCTTACAAGTAGGTACCGCGTTTTGGAAAATGTTTCCGACATGCAAAAAAGCAACAACATTTCGAAAGGCGCAGCAACTGATAATCAAGTTTCAAGCAAAACCACACGGGTTAGGGCACATCATGCTAAAGTAAGTTCACAGTGCAAAGTATGTCCAGGAACTCATTCATTGCGTACATGCCCAGAATTTTTAAAAATGAGTATTGCTCAACGGCGAAACACGGTTCGCAAATTAAAAAATTGCTATAACTGCTTAGCTTTCAATCACTTGGTAACAAGTTGCCAGAGTGACATTACATGCTTTCACTGTAAGGGAAAGCATCACTCTCTACTACATTTCGATCAAAGTTCTCCGGGGAACATGAAACAACAATTACAGTCCACTTCGAATCCAAACAACGGGCGTAGGTCGCAACAATCTTTCGGGAATAACAATCAAGGGGCTATGGGTGCAATATCACACGGTAACACAAATGTCGAATGGTCAAATCCGACCGATAATCAAAATGTTTTTGCCAATGCATACTTTGCGAAGACGCAACGAACAGCGCTGTTAGCTACAGCGATAATTCGAATACGGCAAAATCATACTGATTTTGAGTGGCGGGCACTTATCGATCCGGGGTCGGAAATATCATTCATATCTGAAGAAGTTCAGAAGAGGTTAAGGTTGCCCACACGATCGGTGAGAGCAACGGTTGCAGGCGTTAATTCTTCGGTAACGGCAACATCCTCTAAAATTTGCTCATTCATGTTAAAATCGAGACATGACTCTGAGTTTTCTCTTTTCGCTGAGGCACTTGTTCTCAAAACGGTTGCAGACAAGCTGCCATCGGTATCAATAGACTTGGGAGAGTTTCAAAGAAAGTTTGATTTCCAGTTAGCTGACCCATGTTTTAATAGGTGTTCAAAAATCGATTTATTGATCGGGGCAGATTTATATCCCTTTATAATTAAGGAAGGCCTAAAACCCAATGTGTTTCTGAGGATTATGGCTCAAAACACAGTATTTGGTTGGGTGCTACTTGGCCCTTTGGAAAATTCGAATTCGCAATTAGATTCCCAGTGCTCAAGATCACTTTCGTTTTTTAATGAAGTAACGTTAAATGAGGACATTCAAAAATTTTGGCAGTTGGAGGAGCTTCCTGAAACTCCAGTGTTGACAGCAGCAGAGCAGTATTGTGAGGATCTCTTTAAAGAAACCACTTATCGAGACGACACGGGTCGTTACGTAGTGCGGTTACCATTCAAAGAAGAGTTTGTTAAAAATCCAAACCTAGGGGCATCATATGCCAATGCGGAGCGACAATTTCAGCGAAATGAAAAGCGGCTTTTGGGTAATCTCATGTTGAAAAATCAATATGATTCAGTGTTATCCGAGTATATTGATCTGGGGCATATGAAGCCCAGTGAATTTTCGGACAAGTTGGGTGAAAAGGGATCATCGCATTATATGCCTCATCACGCTGTGATCAAACCCGAAAGTCTTACAACAAAGGTTCGCGTTGTATTCAATGCATCATTTGCCTCTTCAAGCGGGAAGAGTTTGAATGATGTTCTTTACCCGGGTCCAGCTCTGCAGACAGATATAACGCTCTTGAGACTCTTCAAATACGTGTTCAATAGCGACATCGAGAAGATGTATCGCCAAATCAAGATTCATCCGGATCAAACTCCCTTTCAGAAAATTTTATTTCGTGAAAATCCACAGGAGCCTTTAAACGTTTTTGAAATGGTAACGATAACATTTGGTGTTTCTAGCTCCCCGTATTTGGCAATACGCACATTGCATCATTTAGCCAACGAAGTCAAAGGTTCCCATGTTCTAGCATCAAACATTCTATTGCGGGAATTGTTTGTCGATGATGTTTTATCAGGGGCTCACGACATTTCCACTGCATTGAAAGCTCAAGCAGAATTGATTGGGGTGCTACAATCGGCTGGGTTCAACCTAAGAAAATGGACGGCGAATGCGAAGGAGTTGCTAGAATTTCTGCCAAAAGGTTCACTTCTTAACAAAGATTTTTTAAAGTTTGATGACAAAAGCTCTGTGAAAACGCTCGGTATTCAGTGGAAGGCTACCTTGGATACATTTTCCTTTTCGGTGCAATCGGTTGCACAGGCAAAGCCCGCTACTAAGCGCTCAGTGCTTTCAGTTATCGCTAAATTGTACGATCCAGTAGGGTGGTTGGCCCCTATTGTGATCGTAGCAAAAATTTTGATGGAGAAAATCTGGAAAGATAAGACCGATTGGGATGGGGAACTACTCCCCAGCACAAAACAAAGATGGGAAGTATTTGCGAATCGTTTGCCTGGAGTCGCAAGCATAAGTATTCCACGATGGGTAGAATACACTCCAGATGCGGTTTCACAGATTCATGGGTTCTGTGACGCGTCCGAAAAGGCTTACGCTGCTTGCATTTATTTACGGGTACAACATCAAGAAAAGATAACGTCTCATTTGTTATGGGCAAAATCTAAGGTTGCCCCGGTAAACACGATATCGCTGCCAAGGCTGGAGTTACAGGGTGCAGTTCTTCTGTCAAAAATGATACATTTAGCGTCAACTTCTCTTCGAATTGAAAACATGTCAGCGGTCCATCTGTGGACAGATTCAACTATTGTTCTCGCGTGGCTGCAAAAACATCCAAGTTCATGGAAAACTTTTGTGGCAAACCGCACAGCGGAAATCTTAAAAAACACAGAGGTGACTAATTGGTGTCATGTGATATCAGAAGAAAACCCGGCGGATATAGCCACAAGAGGAATATCCCCGGAGGATTTAAAAGACCATTCGTTGTGGTGGAATGGACCAGCGTGGTTGCGGGAATCTCAGTCGACATGGCCTTATTCGAAGGGCGAAACGATTGAGGAACCCAAGTGGCATAAAGCGCTGTGTGTGCTTGCATACGTTGAGAGGTTTTGTCAGTTCATGAAGACTCATGGAAAGAAAAGGTATCTACAGTCAGAACTATCCTACCACGAAATTGTCGGGGCGAAGGAAAAATTCATTGTGCTGACTCAAAGGAAGTATTTTGAAAGAGAATATAACGAAGTATTATCGAGTAAGCAAGTAGCACCAAAAAGTTGGCTGGGAAAATTCAATCCATTTATTGATAAAAAGGGTATCATGCGCGCGAACGGTCGCTTAGCTTTATCGACGTTATCATATAACGAAAAGTTTCCAATATTGCTTCCTGCACAATGCCTTTTTATTCAGCGGTATATTCAATATGTACATGAAATTTCAGTACATGGCGAAATTCAACTCATGATGCGCATGATCAGAGCCGAATATTGGATACCGCAAGTCAAAAATTTGGTGAAAAAGTGTATTCGCCAGTGCCCAGTATGTACTCGGTATAAGCATCACGTGCAAACGCAATTAATGGGTGCGCTACCACAAGAAAGAACCACGTTGAGTCGGCCTTTCACGAATACGGGCGTGGATTTTGCCGGACCTTTCCTCATTAAGACGTATTATGGTCGAAAATGTCGTTTGGACAAAGGATATGTATGCATTTTTGTATGTTTTGCAACACGGGCAATACATTTAGAATTGGTTAGTGATCTGACGACGCAAGCGTTTCTCGCGTCATTTACGCGTTTCGTTTCCCGACGTGGAACTCCGTCGCAGATGTTTTCCGATCATGGAACTAATTTCGTAGGTGCCTCTAAGGTGTTGCTCTCAGATTTTCATAAATCACTTATCCGTTGTCCCACAGCAGCAGCTCATAACTTTTCGCAATTAAAATGGAATTTCATTCCTCCCGGTTCTCCCCATATGGGTGGGTTGTGGGAAGCGGGCGTAAAAAGTTTTAAATCACATTTTCGAAAAATTGCGGGCAGTGAAAAATTTACTTTTGAAGAATTCTCAACCCTGCTGTCTCGAATTGAGTGTACGCTCAACTCACGTCCATTGTCAACTATGACGGAAAGTGCTTCAGATATCGTCCCCTTGACTCCGGGTCATTTCCTCACGGGTGGGTTGTTAGTAGGTCTGCCAGAACCAGCATATAATGATGAGTCGCTAAGTATTCGAAATAGATGGAGAAAACTACAAATCCTACATCATCAATTAAGTGCTCGATGGAAGGAAGAGTATTTAAAGGAACTTCACAAACGGTACAAATGGAAGTATCCTAAAAGAGATCTGCAAATTAACGACGTGGTTATCATTCGAAATGAAAATTTGCCTCCCAACGAGTGGCGCCTTGGGCGAGTCATCAACGTGTTCGAGGGACCCGATAACAAGATCCGAGTCGCCGAAGTAAAGACGGCAAATGGAATCGTCAAGCGGTCAATTGTCAAAATTTGCGTTCTCCTACCTCAGAATTAAACCGAACCCACTTTTTTCCTCGTTTTATTTCGATTCTGGAAAGCGTATTTCAAAAAGAAAATATGCGCGAATAGTATCCAATAATACGCTTGCCATTCGTTTTTTTTTATTAATTTTGTAAAAGTACTAAATTACCGAGCATATTCGGCTCATATATTGAATGAATTTTAATCAAATGGAAAATTGTTGTATCTAGTACCTTTAAATATTTTTATCACATAAATTTTATTACTTGTATGAATAACTTACTAATTTTCAACTTCAGCTCATACCAATGTAAAGGCTTTGGCAGGATGACGGGTGGATCGGTTACATTTTTTGCAAGCGAGGCTGCAAGGCGGGCGGTAATGTTGAAGTCATAATGCAAGGCGGCCGGGTGACGGGAGAAAACAAAACCATGTGCATGCAACTTAAAAATGCACGAACGCACTCAAGTTTTGTTTCCTCCCGTTCCACTTGACAGGCCAGCCAATTTTTCTCTAGAATATCCGCCATATCATATTCACATTTTCATTCTTTTGCCAACCACGTACTGCGCCACACCCTAGTCATCCGCCATTCTCAGTGCCAAAGAGCACATAATTTATCAAGTTCAATTTGCTGTAATTTTGTTGAATAAAATATTCCTAAAACTCAATTATTGATTGTGCGAGTATTTTTTATCGAAGAAGGTTTAATTAAATCACGACCAGCGCAACATCACCAGTTTACAAGTTCACCAGTTTACCAGTGAATTCACCAGTTCGCCAAATCACCAGTTCACCAGTTCACCAATTCACCAGCTCACCAGTTCACCTGTTCACCAGTGAATTCACCAGTTCATCAGTTCACCAGTTCACCAGTTCACCAATTCACCAGTTCACAAGTTCAACAGCTCACCTGTTCACCTGACCATTTCACCTGTTCACCAGTGAATTCACCAGATCACCAGTTCCCCAGTTTACAACTTCCCCAGTCCACCACTTCACCAGTTCACCACTTAACCAGTTCACCACTTGTTGAGAATAATAGATAGATAGATAGGTTTCTTTATTAGCACAATTTAGGCTTTAGTTTACAAATTACAAATTAAATAATTTAAATACATAAATAAAACAATTAACAAAATAATTATATACTTAATCAATATTTCAGTCTTACAAATTCCACTATTTTTCTTTTAATTGCTATCACATTCGTTTCACATTTTACGTGGTTTGGTAATTGGTTGAAAATCTTAAAACCCTTATAAATAAGTGAGTTTTGAGCTCTCGCTGTTACAAAACTTGGTAGTCTAAAATCGTTCATATTTCTGAGAGAATAAGGTTGAGTTTCATGGACATAATTTACATATCTTGTTAAATATACTGGCATCAAGTTATTTTTAATTTTGAAGACAAACATTAACATATTCATAACGATTCTTTGTTTAACAGTTAACCATTTCAGCGATTCTAACATAAAACTAATTGATGAGTATCTACTACATTTCAAAATGTTTCTCATTGCTTTATTTTGCAATCTTTGAAGTCTGGTAATTGAACCTTCATTACATAAAAACAAAACAGTTGAACAGTATTCAAAGTGAGGTTTCACAATAACATTATAAATATTAATTGCAGTTAACATCGTAACATCTCTTCTGATCCTTTTTAAAAAACCTATCTTTTTGGAAATTTTTTTACAAGTATATTCAATGTGACTTTCAAATGAAATTTTACTATCTATCATAATACCAAGGTATTTTATTTCATAAACTCTTTCTATTACCTGATTTTCAATTATCAGGTTTGAATGAAAATTTAGATTAGTTTTATTTGTTATTATCATGCTTTTTGTTTTCATTGTATTTAATTTAAGTTTATTTTGACATAACCAAACATAGATATTGTTCAGATCTTCTTGTACTTTACTGTGGCACTCTTCAATGTCTTCTCCAGCGTAAAAAATCAAGGCATCATCAGCAAACAGGGCGATTTCACAGTGCTTCAAAACACACACAATATCATTAATATAAATGACAAACATAAGAGTTCCCAAAACTGATCCTTGAGGGACTCCTAGGTCAACATACTTTGATTTTGAAAAATGTCCATCAACCTTAACTTTCTGTGTTCTTTTTTCGAGGTACGTTTTAAACCAACTCAGTTCACGGCTTTTAACACCATATTTTTCTAATTTGTCCAACAGAATTGATCGATCTATTGTTTCAAACGCTCGTTTCAAATCAAGAAAAACACTATACACATACTTCCGTTCCGAAACACTTTCTTTCCAGTTTGTAACAATCAAATTGCACGCACTCTCACATGAATGGTCTTTCCGAAAACCCGATTGGGATTCTATTAAAATGTTATTGTTTTCAAAGAATTTTTCAATTTGTTCAAAAGCAATTTTCTCTAACAATTTTTCATAAACAGGCATACTATTTACTGGTCGAAACTCATCACATTTTTTTGTATTTGAAACTTTTTCTATCGGGCTAACTACTGATTCTTTCCAAGAGTCGGGGAATGTACCCTCTTCAAAGGATCTATTTATTATTGACCTCAAAGCTGGTCCAAATATTTCAAAATTTTCCAAATACAAAATGAATTACATATTTGAATATTTAGACTATGCAATGCTCTCACTGGAAACATTGTTCATTTCGCTTTATGTTTTTCCATTTTTTTCCTATATATAATAAAGTCAATTGCTGTTGGTTCTTATACGAAGTCGGTCGTTTTATTTAATTCTTCTAGCAAGATTTTCAACACCACTTCACCAGTTCACCAGTGAATTCACCAGTTCACCAGTGAATTCACCAGTTCACCAGTGAATTCACCAGCTCACCAGTGAATTCACCAGTTCACCAGTTCACCAGTTCACCAGTTCTCCAGTCCACCAGTTCACCACTTCACCAGTTCACCAGTTCATCACTTCACCAGTTCACCATTTCATCAGTTCACCAGTTCACAAGTTCACCAGTTCACCAGTTCACCAGTTCACCAATTCACCAGTTCACCAGTGAATTCATCAGCTCACCAGTTCACCAGTTCACCAGTTCCCCAGTTCACCACTTAACCAGTTCACCAGTTTACCAGTTCACCAGTTAATTCACCAGTTCACCAGTTTACCAGTGAATTCACCAGTTCATCAGTTCACCAGTTCACCAGTTCTCAAGTTCGCCAAATCACCAGTTCACCAGTTCACCAATTCACCAGCTCACCAGTTCACCTGTTCACCAGTGAATTCACCAGTTCATCAGTTCACCAGTTCACCAGTTCACCAATTCACCAGTTCACAAGTTCAACAGCTCACCTGTTCACCTAACCATTTCACCTGTTCACCAGTGAATTCACCAGATCACCAGTTCCCCAGTTTACAACTTCCCCAGTCCACCACTTCACCAGTTCACCACTTAACCAGTTCACCACTTGTTGAGAATAATAGATAGATAGATAGGTTTCTGTATTAGCACAATTTAGGCTTTAGTTTACAAATTACAAATTAAATAATTTAAATACATAAATAAAACAATTAACAAAATAATTATATACTTAATCAATATTTCAGTCTTACAAATTCCACTATTTTTCTTTTAATTGCTATCACATTCGTTTCACATTTTACGTGGTTTGGTAATTGGTTGAAAATCTTAAAACCCTTATAAATAAGTGAGTTTTGAGCTCTCGCTGTTACAAAACTTGGTAGTCTAAAATCGTTCATATTTCTGAGAGAATAAGGTTGAGTTTCATGGACATAATTTACATATCTTGTTAAATATACTGGCATCAAGTTATTTTTAATTTTGAAGACAAACATTAACATATTCATAACGATTCTTTGTTTAACAGTTAACCATTTCAGCGATTCTAACATAAAACTAATTGATGAGTATCTACTACATTTCAAAATGTTTCTCATTGCTTTATTTTGCAATCTTTGAAGTCTGGTAATTGAGCCTTCATTACATAAAAACAAAACAGTTGAACAGTATTCAAAGTGAGGTTTCATTATAACATTATAAATATTAATTGCAGTTAACATCGTAACATCTCTTCTGATCCTTTTTAAAAAACCTATCTTTTTGGAAATTTTCTTACAAGTATATTCAATGTGACTTTCAAATGAAATTTTACTATCTATCATAATACCAAGGTATTTTATTTCATAAACTCTTTCTATTACCTGATTTTCAATTATCAGGTTTGAATGAAAATTTAGATTAGTTTTATTTGTTATTATCATGCTTTTTGTTTTCATTGTATTTAATTTAAGTTTATTTTGACATAACCAAACATAGATATTGTTCAGATCTTCTTGTACTTTACTGTGGCACTCTTCAATGTCTTCTCCAGCGTAAAAAATCAAGGCATCATCAGCAAACAGGGCGATTTCACAGTGCTTCAAAACACACACAATATCATTAATATAAATGACAAACATAAGAGTTCCCAAAACTGATCCTTGAGGGACTCCTAGGTCAACATACTTTGATTTTGAAAAATGTCCATCAACCTTAACTTTCTGTGTTCTTTTTTCGAGGTACGTTTTAAACCAACTCAGTTCACGGCTTTTAACACCATATTTTTCTAATTTGTCCAACAGAATTGATCGATCTATTGTTTCAAACGCTCGTTTCAAATCAAGAAAAACACTATACACATACTTCCGTTCCGAAACACTTTCTTTCCAGTTTGTAACAATCAAATTGCACGCACTCTCACATGAATGGTCTTTCCGAAAACCCGATTGGGATTCTATTAAAATGTTATTGTTTTCAAAGAATTTTTCAATTTGTTCAAAAGCAATTTTCTCTAACAATTTTTCATAAACAGGCATACTATTTACTGGTCGAAACTCATCACATTTTTTTGTATTTGAAACTTTTTCTATCGGGCTAACTACTGATTCTTTCCAAGAGTCGGGGAATGTACCCTCTTCAAAGGATCTATTTATTATTGACCTCAAAGCTGGTCCAAATATTTCAAAATTTTCCAAATACAAAATGAATTACATATTTGAATATTTAGACTTTGCAATGCTCTCACTGGAAACATTGTTCATTTCGCTTTATGTTTTTCCATTACTTTTTCTTTATATAATAAAGTCAGTTGCTGTTGGTTCTTATACGAAGTCGGTCGTTTAATTTAATTCTTCTAGCAAGATTTTCAACACCACTTCACCAGTTCACCAGTGGATTCACCAGTTCACCAATGAATTCACCAGTTCAGCAGTGAATTCACCAGTTCATTAGTGAATTCACCAGTTCACCAGTTCACCAGTTAACCAGTTCACCAGTGAATTCACCACTTCACCAGCTCACCAGTTCACCAGTTAACCAGTTCACTAGTTGACCGATTCACCAGTTCACCAGCTCACCAGTGAATTCACCAGTTCGCCAGTTCACCTGTTCACCAATTCACCAGTTCACCAGTTCACCTGTTCACCTGTTCACCAGTTCACCAGTTTACCAGTGAATTCACCAGTTCACCAGTTCACCAAATCACCAGTTCACCAGTTCACCAGTGAATTCACCAGTTCTCCAGTTCATCAGTTCACCAGTTCACCAGTTCACCAGTTCACCAGTTCACCAGTTCACCAGTGAATTCACTAGTTCAACAGTGAATTCACCACTGAATTCACCAGCTCACCAGTTCACCAGTGAATTCATCAGTTCACCAGTTTACCAGTGAATTCACCAGCTCACCAGTTCACCAGTTCACCAGTTCACCAGTTCATCAGTTCACCAGTTCACCAGTTCCCCAGTTCACAACTTCCCCAGTCCACCACTTCACCAGTTCACCACTTAACCAGTGAATTCACCAGTTCACCAGTTCACCAAATCACCAGTTCACCAGTTCACCAGTGAATTCACCAGTTCTCCAGTTCACCAGCTCACCAGTTCACCAGTTCACCAGTGAATTCACCAGTTCAACAGTGAATTCACCAATTCACCAGTGAATTCACCAGTTCACCAGTTCACCAGTGAATTCATCAGTTCACCAGTTTACCAGTGAATTCACCAGTTCACCAGATCACCAGTTCATCAGTTCACCAGTTCAACAGTTCACCAGTTCACCAGTTCCCCAGTTCACAACTTCCCCAGTCCACCATTTCACCAGTTTACCCGTTCACCAGTTAATTCACCAGTTCACCAGTTCACCAGTTCACCAGTGAATTCACCAGTTCACCAGTTAACCAGTGAATTCACCAGTTCACCAGATCACCAGTGAATTCACCAGTTCACCAGTTCACCAGTGAATTCATCAGTTCACCAGTTCACCAGTTCACCAGTTCACCAATTCACCAGTTAACCAGTTAACCAGTTCACCAGTTCACCACTACACCAGTTTACAAGTTCACCAGTTCGCCAGTTCACCAGTGAATTCACCAGTTCATCAGTTCACCAGTTCACCAGTTCAACAGTTCACCAATTCACCAGTTCACCAGTTCACCAGTGAATTCACCAGTTCTCCAGTTCACCAGTTCACCAGTTCATCAGTTCACCAGTTCATCAGTTCACCAGTTTACCAGTTCACCAGTGAATTCACCAGTTCAACAGTGAATTCACCAGTTCACCAGTGAATTCACCAGTTCACCACTTCACCAGTTCACCAGTTAACCAGTTCACCAGTGAATTTACCAGTTCACCAGTTCACCAGTTCACCAGTTAACCAGTTCACCAGTTAACCAGTTCACCAGTTTACCAGTTCACCAGTTCACTAGTTTACCAGTTCACCAGTTAACCAGTTCACCAGTTCACCAGTTAACCAGTTCACCTGTTCACCAGTTCACTATTGAATTCACAAGTTCATCAGTTCACCAGTTCACCCGTTCACAAGTTCACCAGTTCACCAGTTCACCAGTTCACTAGTTGACCAATTCACCAGTTCACCAGCTCACCAGTGAATTCACCAGTTCACCAGTTCACCAGTTCACCTGTTCACCAATTCACCAGTTCACCAATTCACCAGTTCACCAGTTCACCAGTTCACCAGTTCACCTGTTCACCTGTTTACCTGTTCACCTGTTCACCAGTTCACCAGTTCACCAGTGAATTCACCAGTTCTCCAGTTCACCAGTTCACCAGTTCACCAGTGAATTCATCAGTTCACCAGTTCACCAGTGAATTCACCAGCTCACCAGTTCACCAGTTCACCAGTTCACCAGTTCATCAGTTCACCAGTTCAACAGTTCACCAGTTCACCAGTGAATTCACCAGTTCACCAGTTCCCCAGTTCACATCTTCCCCAGTCCACCACTTCACCAGTTCACCACTTAACCAGTTCACCAGTTCACCAGTTCACCAGTGAATTCACCAGTTCACCAGTAACCCAATGAATTCACCAGTTCACCAGTTCACCAGTGAATTCACCAGTTCACCAGTTCACCAGTTAACCAGTTTTCCACTTCACCAGTTTACAAGTTCACCAGTTCACCAGTTCACCATTGAGTTCACCAGCTCATCAGTTCACCAGTTCACCAGTTCCCAAGTTCGCCAAATCACCAGTTCACCAGTTCACCAATTCACCAGTTCACAAGTTCAACAGCTCACCTGTTCACCAGTTCACCAGTTCACCAGTTCACCAGTTCACCAGTTCACCAGTTCACCAGTGAATTCACCACTTCACTAGCTCACCAGTTCACCAGTGAATTCACCAGCTCACCAGTGAATTCACCAGTTCACCAGTTCACCAGTTCACCAGTTCACCAGTTCACCAGTTCTCCTGTCCACCAGTTCACCACCTCACCAGTTCCACAGTTCATCACTTCACCAGTTCACCTTTTCATCAGTTCACCAGTTCACAAGTTCACCAGTTCACCAGTTCACCAGTTCACCAGTTCACCAATTCACCAGTTCACCAGTGAATTCACCAGTTCATCAGTTCACCAGTTCACCAGTTCACCAATTCACCAGTTCACAAGTTCAACAGCTCACCTGTTCACCTGACCATTTCACCTGTTCACCAGTGAATTCACCAGATCACCAGTTCCCCAGTTTACAACTTCCCCAGTCCACCACTTCACCAGTTCACCACTTAACCAGTTCACCACTTGTTGAGAATAATGAATTACATATTTGAATATTTAGACTTTGCAATGCTCTCACTGGAAACATTGTTCATTTCGCTTTATGTTTTTCCATTACTTTTTCTTTATATAATAAAGTCAGTTGCTGTTGGTTCTTATACGAAGTCGGTCGTTTTATTTAATTCTTCTAGCAAGATTTTCAACACCACTTCACCAGTTCACCAGTGAATTCACCAGTTCACCAGTGAATTCACCAGTTCACCAGTGAATTCACCAGTTCACCAGTGAATTCACCAGTTCACCAGTGAATTCCCCAGCTCACCAGTGAATTCACCAGTTCACCAGTGAATTCACCAGTTCACCAGTTAACCAGTTCACCAGTGAATTCACCAGTTCACCAGCTCACCAGTTCACCAGTTAACCAGTTCACATGTTCACAAGTTCACCAGTTCACCAGTTCACCAGTTCACCAGTGAATTCACCACTTCACTAGCACACCAGTTCACCAGTGAATTCACCAGTTCACCAGTTCACCAGTTCACCAGTTCACCAGTTCTTCAGTCCACCAGTTCACCAGTTCACCAGTTCACCAGTTCACCAGTTCACCAGTTCATCACTTCACCAGTTCACCATTTCATCAGCTCACCAGTTCACAAGTTCACCAGTTCACAAGTTCACCAGTTCACCAGTTCACCAGTTCACCAGTTCACCAGTTCACCAATTCACCAGTTCACCAGTTCCCCAGTTCACAACTTCCCCAGTCCACCACTTCACCAGTTCACCACTTAACCAGTTCACCAGTTTACCAGTTCACCAGTTAATTCACCAGTTCACCAGTTCACCAGTGAATTCACCAGTTCACCAGTTAACCAGTGAATTCTCCAGTTCACCAGTTTACCAGTTCACCAGTTAATTCACCAGTTCACCAGTTCACCAGTTCACCAGTGAATTCACCAGTTCACCAGTTAACCAGTGAATTCACCAGTTCACCAGTTCATCAGTTCACCAGTTCACCAGTTCAACAGTTCACCAATTCACCAGTTCACCAGTTCAACAGTTCACCAATTCACCAGTTCACCAGTGAATTCACCAGTTCTCCAGTTCACCAGTTCACCAGTTTACCAGTTCACCAGTTCACCAGTTCACCAGTTTACCAGTTCACCAGTGAATTCGCCAGTTCACCAGTTCACCAGTTCACCAGTTCACCAGTTCACCAGTTAACCAGTTCACCAGTTAACCAGTTTACCAGTGAATTCACCAGTTCAGCAGTGAATTCACCAGTTCACCAGTTCACCAGTTCACCAGTTCACCAGTTCACCAGTTCACCAGTTCAGCAGTTCACCAGTTCACCAGTTCACCAGTTCACCAGTTCACCAGTTAACCAGTTCACAAGTTAACCAGTTCACCAGTTCACCAGTTCACCAGTTCACCAGTTCACCAGTGAATTCACCACTTCACTAGCTCACCAGTTCACCAGTGAATTCACCAGCTCACCAGTGAATTCACCAGTTCACCAGTTCACCAGTTCACCAGTTCTCCTGTCCACCAGTTCACCACTTCACCAGTTCGACAGTTCATCACTTCACCAGTTCACCTTTTCATCAGTTCACCAGTTCACAAGTTCACCAGTTCATCAGTTCACCAGTTCACCAGTTCACCAATTCACCAGTTCACCAGTGAATTCACCAGTTCATCAGTTCACCAGTTCACCAGTTCACCAATTCACCAGTTCACAAGTTCAACAGCTCACCTGTTCACCTGACCAGTTCACCAGTTCACCAGTTCACCAATTCACCAGTTCACAAGTTCAACAGCTCACCTGTTCACCTGACCATTTCACCTGTTCACCAGTGAATTCACCAGATCACCAGTTCCCCAGTTTACAACTTCCCCAGTCCGCCACTTCACCAGTTCACCACTTAACCAGTTCACCACTTGTTGAGAATAATGAATTACATATTTGAATATTTAGACTTTGCAATGCTCTCACTGGAAACATTGTTCATTTCGCTTTATGTTTTTCCATTACTTATTCTTTATATAATAAAGTCAGTTGCTGTTGGTTCTTATACGAAGTCGGTCGTTTTATTTAATTCTTCTAGCAAGATTTCAGTTCACATGTTCACAAGTTCACCAGTTCACCAGTTCACCAGTTCACCAGTGAATTCACCACTTCACTAGCACACCAGTTCACCAGTGAATTCACCAGCTCACCAGTGAATTCACCAGTTCACCAGTTCACCAGTTCACCAGTTCACCAGTTCTTCAGTCCACCAGTTCACCAGTTCACCAGTTCACCAGTTCATCACTTCACCAGTACACCATTTCATCAGTTCACCAGTTCACAAGTTCACCAGTTCACAAGTTCACCAGTTCACAAGCTCACCAGTTCACAAGTTCACCAGTTCACCAGTTCACCAGTTCACCAGTTCACCAGTTCACCAATTCACCAGTTCACCAGTTCCCCAGTTCACAACTTCCCCAGTCCACCACTTCACCAGTTCACCACTTAACCAGTTCACCAGTTTACCAGTTCACCAGTTAATTCACCAGTTCACCAGTTCACCAGTGAATTCACCAGTTCACCAGTTAACCAGTGAATTCTCCAGTTCACCAGTTTACCAGTTCACCAGTTAATTCACCAGTTCACCAGTTCACCAGTTCACCAGTGAATTCACCAGTTCACCAGTTAACCAGTGAATTCTCCAGTTCACCAGTTCACCAGTGAATTCATCAGTTCACCAGTTCAACAGTTCACCAATTCACCAGTTCACCAGTTCAACAGTTCACCAATTCACCAGTTCACCAGTGAATTCACCAGTTCTCCAGTTCACCAGTTCACCAGTTTACCAGTTCACCAGTTCACCAGTTCACCAGTTTACCAGTTCACCAGTGAATTCACCAGTTCCACAGTGAATTCACCAGTTCACCAGTGAATTCGCCAGTTCACCAGTTCACCAGTTCACCAGTTAACCAGTTCACCAGTTAACCAGTTCACCAGTGAATTCACCAGTTCACCAGTGAATTCACCAGTTCACCAGTTCACCAGTTCACCAGTTCACCAGTTCACCAGTTCACCAGTTCACCAGTTCACCAGTTAACCAGTTCACCAGTTCACCATTGAATTCACCAGTTCATCAGTTAACCAGTTCACCAGTTAACCAGTTCACCAGTTCACCAGTTAACCAGTTCACCAGTTCACCAGTTAACCAGTTCACCAGTTCACCATTGAATTCACCAGTTCATCAGTTCACCAGTTCACCAGTTCACCCGTTCACAAGTTCACCAGTTCACCAGTTCACCAGTTCACTAGTTGACCAATTCACCAGTTCACCAGCTCACCAGTGAATTCACCAGTTCACCAGTTCACCAGTTGACCTGTTCACCAATTCACCAGTTTACCAGTTCACCTGTTCACCAGTTCACCAGTGAATTCAACAGTTCATCAGTTCACCAAATCACCAGTTCACCTGTTCACCAGTGAATTCACCAGTTCTCCAGTTCACCAGTTCACCAGTGAATTCACCAGTTCAACAGTGAATTCACCAATTCACCAGTGAATTCACCAGTTCACCAGTTCACCAGTGAATTCATCAGTTCACCAGTTCACCAGTGAATTCACCAGCTCACCAGTTCACCAGTTCACCAGTTCACCAGTTCACCAGTTCACAGTTCACCAGTTAACCAGTTCCCCAGTTCACAACTTCCCCAGTCCACCACTTCACCAGTTCACCACTTAACCAGTTCACCAGTTTACCAGTTCACCAGTTAATTCACCAGTTCACCAGTTAACCAGTGAATTCAACAGTTCACCAGTTCACCAGTGAATTCACCAGTTCACCAGTCCACCAGTGAATTCATCAGTTCACCAGTTCACCAGTTCACCAGTTTACCAGTTCACCACTTCACCAGTTTACAAGTTCACCAGTTCACCAGTTCACCAGTGAATTCACCAGTTCACCAGTTCACCAGTTCCCAAGTTCTCCAAATCACCAGTTCACCAGTTCACCAATTCACCAGTTCACCAGTTCACCTGTTCACCAGTGAATTCACCAGTTCATCAGTTCACCAGTTCAACAGTTCACCAATTCACCAGTTCACAAGTTCAACAGCTCACCTGTTCACCTGACCATTTTACCTGTTCACCAGTGAATTCACCAGATCACCAGTTCCCCAGTTTACAACTTCCCCAGTCCACCACTTCACCAGTTCACCACTTAACCAGTTCACCACTTGTTGAGAATAATGAATTACATATTTGAATATTTAGACTTTGCAATGCTCTCACTTGAAACATTGTTCATTTCGCTTTATGTTTTTCCATTACTTTTTCTTTATATAATAAAGTCAGTTGCTGTTGGTTCTTATACGAAGTCGGTCGTTTTATTTAATTCTTCTAGCAAGATTTCAGTTCACATGTTCACAAGTTCACCAGTTCACCAGTTCACCAGTTCACCAGTGAATTCACCACTTCACTAGCACACCAGTTCACCAGTGAATTCACCAGCTCACCAGTGAATTCACCAGTTCACCAGTTCACCAGTTCACCAGTTCACCAGTTCTTCAGTCCACAAGCTCACCAGTTCACCAGTTCACCAGTTCATCACTTCACCAGTTCACCATTTCATCAGTTCACCAGTTCACAAGTTCACCAGTTCACCAGTTCACCAGTTCACCAGTTCATCAGTTCACCAGTTCATCAGTTCACCAGTTTACCAGTTCACCAGTGAATTCACCAGTTCAACAGTGAATTCACCAGTTCACCAGTGAATTCACCAGTTCACCACTTCACCAGTTCACCAGTTAACCAGTTCACCAGTGAATTTACCAGTTCACCAGTTCACCAGTTCACCAGTTAACCAGTTCACCAGTTAACCAGTTCACCAGTTTACCAGTTCACCAGTTCACTAGTTTACCAGTTCACCAGTTAACCAGTTCACCAGTTCACCAGTTAACCAGTTCACCTGTTCACCAGTTCACTATTGAATTCACAAGTTCATCAGTTCACCAGTTCACCCGTTCACAAGTTCACCAGTTCACCAGTTCACTAGTTGACCAATTCACCAGTTCACCAGCTCACCAGTGAATTCACCAGTTCACCAGTTCACCAGTTCACCTGTTCACCAATTCACCAGTTCACCAATTCACCAGTTCACCAGTTCACCAGTTCACCAGTTCACCTGTTCACCTGTTCACCTGTTCACCTGTTCACCAGTTCACCAGTTCACCAGTGAATTCACCAGTTCTCCAGTTCACCAGTTCACCAGTTCACCAGTGAATTCATCAGTTCACCAGTTCACCAGTGAATTCACCAGCTCACCAGTTCACCAGTTCACCAGTTCACCAGTTCATCAGTTCACCAGTTCAACAGTTCACCAGTTCACCAGTGAATTCACCAGTTCACCAGTTCCCCAGTTCACATCTTCCCCAGTCCACCACTTCACCAGTTCACCACTTAACCAGTTCACCAGTTCACCAGTTCACCAGTGAATTCACCAGTTCACCAGTAACCCAATGAATTCACCAGTTCACCAGTTCACCAGTGAATTCACCAGTTCACCAGTTCACCAGTTAACCAGTTTTCCACTTCACCAGTTTACAAGTTCACCAGTTCACCAGTTCACCATTGAGTTCACCAGCTCATCAGTTCACCAGTTCACCAGTTCCCAAGTTCGCCAAATCACCAGTTCACCAGTTCACCAATTCACCAGTTCACAAGTTCAACAGCTCACCTGTTCACCAGTTCACCAGTTCACCAGTTCACCAGTTCACCAGTTCACCAGTTCACCAGTGAATTCACCACTTCACTAGCTCACCAGTTCACCAGTGAATTCACCAGCTCACCAGTGAATTCACCAGTTCACCAGTTCACCAGTTCACCAGTTCACCAGTTCACCAGTTCTCCTGTCCACCAGTTCACCACCTCACCAGTTCCACAGTTCATCACTTCACCAGTTCACCTTTTCATCAGTTCACCAGTTCACAAGTTCACCAGTTCACCAGTTCACCAGTTCACCAGTTCACCAATTCACCAGTTCACCAGTGAATTCACCAGTTCATCAGTTCACCAGTTCACCAGTTCACCAATTCACCAGTTCACAAGTTCAACAGCTCACCTGTTCACCTGACCATTTCACCTGTTCACCAGTGAATTCACCAGATCACCAGTTCCCCAGTTTACAACTTCCCCAGTCCACCACTTCACCAGTTCACCACTTAACCAGTTCACCACTTGTTGAGAATAATGAATTACATATTTGAATATTTAGACTTTGCAATGCTCTCACTGGAAACATTGTTCATTTCGCTTTATGTTTTTCCATTACTTTTTCTTTATATAATAAAGTCAGTTGCTGTTGGTTCTTATACGAAGTCGGTCGTTTTATTTAATTCTTCTAGCAAGATTTTCAACACCACTTCACCAGTTCACCAGTGAATTCACCAGTTCACCAGTGAATTCACCAGTTCACCAGTGAATTCACCAGTTCACCAGTGAATTCACCAGTTCACCAGTGAATTCCCCAGCTCACCAGTGAATTCACCAGTTCACCAGTGAATTCACCAGTTCACCAGTTAACCAGTTCACCAGTGAATTCACCAGTTCACCAGCTCACCAGTTCACCAGTTAACCAGTTCACATGTTCACAAGTTCACCAGTTCACCAGTTCACCAGTTCACCAGTGAATTCACCACTTCACTAGCACACCAGTTCACCAGTGAATTCACCAGTTCACCAGTTCACCAGTTCACCAGTTCACCAGTTCTTCAGTCCACCAGTTCACCAGTTCACCAGTTCACCAGTTCACCAGTTCACCAGTTCATCACTTCACCAGTTCACCATTTCATCAGCTCACCAGTTCACAAGTTCACCAGTTCACAAGTTCACCAGTTCACCAGTTCACCAGTTCACCAGTTCACCAGTTCACCAATTCACCAGTTCACCAGTTCCCCAGTTCACAACTTCCCCAGTCCACCACTTCACCAGTTCACCACTTAACCAGTTCACCAGTTTACCAGTTCACCAGTTAATTCACCAGTTCACCAGTTCACCAGTGAATTCACCAGTTCACCAGTTAACCAGTGAATTCTCCAGTTCACCAGTTTACCAGTTCACCAGTTAATTCACCAGTTCACCAGTTCACCAGTGAATTCACCAGTTCACCAGTTAACCAGTGAATTCACCAGTTCACCAGTTCATCAGTTCACCAGTTCACCAGTTCAACAGTTCACCAATTCACCAGTTCACCAGTTCAACAGTTCACCAATTCACCAGTTCACCAGTGAATTCACCAGTTCTCCAGTTCACCAGTTCACCAGTTTACCAGTTCACCAGTTCACCAGTTCACCAGTTTACCAGTTCACCAGTGAATTCGCCAGTTCACCAGTTCACCAGTTCACCAGTTCACCAGTTCACCAGTTAACCAGTTCACCAGTTAACCAGTTTACCAGTGAATTCACCAGTTCAGCAGTGAATTCACCAGTTCACCAGTTCACCAGTTCACCAGTTCACCAGTTCACCAGTTCACCAGTTCAGCAGTTCACCAGTTCACCAGTTCACCAGTTCACCAGTTCACCAGTTAACCAGTTCACAAGTTAACCAGTTCACCAGTTCACCAGTTAACCAGTTCACCAGTTCACCAGTGAATTCACCACTTCACTAGCTCACCAGTTCACCAGTGAATTCACCAGCTCACCAGTGAATTCACCAGTTCACCAGTTCACCAGTTCACCAGTTCTCCTGTCCACCAGTTCACCACTTCACCAGTTCGACAGTTCATCACTTCACCAGTTCACCTTTTCATCAGTTCACCAGTTCACAAGTTCACCAGTTCATCAGTTCACCAGTTCACCAGTTCACCAATTCACCAGTTCACCAGTGAATTCACCAGTTCATCAGTTCACCAGTTCACCAGTTCACCAATTCACCAGTTCACAAGTTCAACAGCTCACCTGTTCACCTGACCAGTTCACCAGTTCACCAGTTCACCAATTCACCAGTTCACAAGTTCAACAGCTCACCTGTTCACCTGACCATTTCACCTGTTCACCAGTGAATTCACCAGATCACCAGTTCCCCAGTTTACAACTTCCCCAGTCCGCCACTTCACCAGTTCACCACTTAACCAGTTCACCACTTGTTGAGAATAATGAATTACATATTTGAATATTTAGACTTTGCAATGCTCTCACTGGAAACATTGTTCATTTCGCTTTATGTTTTTCCATTACTTATTCTTTATATAATAAAGTCAGTTGCTGTTGGTTCTTATACGAAGTCGGTCGTTTTATTTAATTCTTCTAGCAAGATTTCAGTTCACATGTTCACAAGTTCACCAGTTCACCAGTTCACCAGTTCACCAGTGAACTCACCACTTCACTAGCACACCAGTTCACCAGTGAATTCACCAGCTCACCAGTGAATTCACCAGTTCACCAGTTCACCAGTTCACCAGTTCACCAGTTCTTCAGTCCACCAGTTCACCAGTTCACCAGTTCACCAGTTCATCACTTCACCAGTACACCATTTCATCAGTTCACCAGTTCACAAGTTCACCAGTTCACAAGTTCACCAGTTCACAAGCTCACCAGTTCACAAGTTCACCAGTTCACCAGTTCACCAGTTCACCAGTTCACCAGTTCACCAATTCACCAGTTCACCAGTTCCCCAGTTCACAACTTCCCCAGTCCACCACTTCACCAGTTCACCACTTAACCAGTTCACCAGTTTACCAGTTCACCAGTTAATTCACCAGTTCACCAGTTCACCAGTGAATTCACCAGTTCACCAGTTAACCAGTGAATTCTCCAGTTCACCAGTTTACCAGTTCACCAGTTAATTCACCAGTTCACCAGTTCACCAGTTCACCAGTGAATTCACCAGTTCACCAGTTAACCAGTGAATTCTCCAGTTCACCAGTTCACCAGTGAATTCATCAGTTCACCAGTTCAACAGTTCACCAATTCACCAGTTCACCAGTTCAACAGTTCACCAATTCACCAGTTCACCAGTGAATTCACCAGTTCTCCAGTTCACCAGTTCACCAGTTTACCAGTTCACCAGTTCACCAGTTCACCAGTTTACCAGTTCACCAGTGAATTCACCAGTTCCACAGTGAATTCACCAGTTCACCAGTGAATTCGCCAGTTCACCAGTTCACCAGTTCACCAGTTAACCAGTTCACCAGTTAACCAGTTCACCAGTGAATTCACCAGTTCACCAGTGAATTCACCAGTTCACCAGTTCACCAGTTCACCAGTTCACCAGTTCACCAGTTCACCAGTTCACCAGTTCACCAGTTAACCAGTTCACCAGTTCACCATTGAATTCACCAGTTCATCAGTTAACCAGTTCACCAGTTAACCAGTTCACCAGTTCACCAGTTAACCAGTTCACCAGTTCACCAGTTAACCAGTTCACCAGTTCACCATTGAATTCACCAGTTCATCAGTTCACCAGTTCACCAGTTCACCCGTTCACAAGTTCACCAGTTCACCAGTTCACCAGTTCATCAGTTAACCAGTTCACCAGTTAACCAGTTCACCAGTTCACCAGTTAACCAGTTCACCAGTTCACCAGTTAACCAGTTCACCAGTTCACCATTGAATTCACCAGTTCATCAGTTCACCAGTTCACCAGTTCACCCGTTCACAAGTTCACCAGTTCACCAGTTCACCAGTTCACCAGTTCACTAGTTGACCAATTCACCAGTTCACCAGCTCACCAGTGAATTCACCAGTTCACCAGTTCACCAGTTGACCTGTTCACCAATTCACCAGTTTACCAGTTCACCTGTTCACCAGTTCACCAGTGAATTCAACAGTTCATCAGTTCACCAAATCACCAGTTCACCTGTTCACCAGTGAATTCACCAGTTCTCCAGTTCACCAGTTCACCAGTGAATTCACCAGTTCAACAGTGAATTCACCAATTCACCAGTGAATTCACCAGTTCACCAGTTCACCAGTGAATTCATCAGTTCACCAGTTCACCAGTGAATTCACCAGCTCACCAGTTCACCAGTTCACCAGTTCACCAGTTCACCAGTTCACAGTTCACCAGTTAACCAGTTCCCCAGTTCACAACTTCCCCAGTCCACCACTTCACCAGTTCACCACTTAACCAGTTCACCAGTTTACCAGTTCACCAGTTAATTCACCAGTTCACCAGTTAACCAGTGAATTCAACAGTTCACCAGTTCACCAGTGAATTCACCAGTTCACCAGTCCACCAGTGAATTCATCAGTTCACCAGTTCACCAGTTCACCAGTTTACCAGTTCACCACTTCACCAGTTTACAAGTTCACCAGTTCACCAGTTCACCAGTGAATTCACCAGTTCACCAGTTCACCAGTTCCCAAGTTCTCCAAATCACCAGTTCACCAGTTCACCAATTCACCAGTTCACCAGTTCACCTGTTCACCAGTGAATTCACCAGTTCATCAGTTCACCAGTTCAACAGTTCACCAATTCACCAGTTCACAAGTTCAACAGCTCACCTGTTCACCTGACCATTTTACCTGTTCACCAGTGAATTCACCAGATCACCAGTTCCCCAGTTTACAACTTCCCCAGTCCACCACTTCACCAGTTCACCACTTAACCAGTTCACCACTTGTTGAGAATAATGAATTACATATTTGAATATTTAGACTTTGCAATGCTCTCACTTGAAACATTGTTCATTTCGCTTTATGTTTTTCCATTACTTTTTCTTTATATAATAAAGTCAGTTGCTGTTGGTTCTTATACGAAGTCGGTCGTTTTATTTAATTCTTCTAGCAAGATTTCAGTTCACATGTTCACAAGTTCACCAGTGAATTCACCACTTCACTAGCACACCAGTTCACCAGTGAATTCACCAGCTCACCAGTGAATTCACCAGTTCACCAGTTCACCAGTTCACCAGTTCACCAGTTCTTCAGTCCACAAGCTCACCAGTTCACCAGTTCACCAGTTCATCACTTCACCAGTTCACCATTTCATCAGTTCACCAGTTCACAAGTTCACCAGTTCACCAGTTCACCAGTTCACCAGTTCATCAGTTCACCAGTTCATCAGTTCACCAGTTTACCAGTTCACCAGTGAATTCACCAGTTCAACAGTGAATTCACCAGTTCACCAGTGAATTCACCAGTTCACCACTTCACCAGTTCACCAGTTAACCAGTTCACCAGTGAATTTACCAGTTCACCAGTTCACCAGTTCACCAGTTAACCAGTTCACCAGTTAACCAGTTCACCAGTTTACCAGTTCACCAGTTCACTAGTTTACCAGTTCACCAGTTAACCAGTTCACCAGTTCACCAGTTAACCAGTTCACCTGTTCACCAGTTCACTATTGAATTCACAAGTTCATCAGTTCACCAGTTCACCCGTTCACAAGTTCACCAGTTCACCAGTTCACCAGTTCACTAGTTGACCAATTCACCAGTTCACCAGCTCACCAGTGAATTCACCAGTTCACCAGTTCACCAGTTCACCTGTTCACCAATTCACCAGTTCACCAATTCACCAGTTCACCAGTTCACCAGTTCACCAGTTCACCTGTTCACCTGTTCACCTGTTCACCTGTTCACCAGTTCACCAGTTCACCAGTGAATTCACCAGTTCTCCAGTTCACCAGTTCACCAGTTCACCAGTGAATTCATCAGTTCACCAGTTCACCAGTGAATTCACCAGCTCACCAGTTCACCAGTTCACCAGTTCACCAGTTCATCAGTTCACCAGTTCAACAGTTCACCAGTTCACCAGTGAATTCACCAGTTCACCAGTTCCCCAGTTCACATCTTCCCCAGTCCACCACTTCACCAGTTCACCACTTAACCAGTTCACCAGTTCACCAGTTCACCAGTGAATTCACCAGTTCACCAGTAACCCAATGAATTCACCAGTTCACCAGTTCACCAGTGAATTCACCAGTTCACCAGTTCACCAGTTAACCAGTTTTCCACTTCACCAGTTTACAAGTTCACCAGTTCACCAGTTCACCATTGAGTTCACCAGCTCATCAGTTCACCAGTTCACCAGTTCCCAAGTTCGCCAAATCACCAGTTCACCAGTTCACCAATTCACCAGTTCACAAGTTCAACAGCTCACCTGTTCACCAGTTCACCAGTTCACCAGTTCACCAGTTCACCAGTTCACCAGTTCACCAGTGAATTCACCACTTCACTAGCTCACCAGTTCACCAGTGAATTCACCAGCTCACCAGTGAATTCACCAGTTCACCAGTTCACCAGTTCACCAGTTCACCAGTTCACCAGTTCTCCTGTCCACCAGTTCACCACCTCACCAGTTCCACAGTTCATCACTTCACCAGTTCACCTTTTCATCAGTTCACCAGTTCACAAGTTCACCAGTTCACCAGTTCACCAGTTCACCAGTTCACCAATTCACCAGTTCACCAGTGAATTCACCAGTTCATCAGTTCACCAGTTCACCAGTTCACCAATTCACCAGTTCACAAGTTCAACAGCTCACCTGTTCACCTGACCATTTCACCTGTTCACCAGTGAATTCACCAGATCACCAGTTCCCCAGTTTACAACTTCCCCAGTCCACCACTTCACCAGTTCACCACTTAACCAGTTCACCACTTGTTGAGAATAATGAATTACATATTTGAATATTTAGACTTTGCAATGCTCTCACTGGAAACATTGTTCATTTCGCTTTATGTTTTTCCATTACTTTTTCTTTATATAATAAAGTCAGTTGCTGTTGGTTCTTATACGAAGTCGGTCGTTTTATTTAATTCTTCTAGCAAGATTTTCAACACCACTTCACCAGTTCACCAGTGAATTCACCAGTTCACCAGTGAATTCACCAGTTCACCAGTGAATTCACCAGTTCACCAGTGAATTCACCAGTTCACCAGTGAATTCCCCAGCTCACCAGTGAATTCACCAGTTCACCAGTGAATTCACCAGTTCACCAGTTAACCAGTTCACCAGTGAATTCACCAGTTCACCAGCTCACCAGTTCACCAGTTAACCAGTTCACATGTTCACAAGTTCACCAGTTCACCAGTTCACCAGTTCACCAGTGAATTCACCACTTCACTAGCACACCAGTTCACCAGTGAATTCACCAGTTCACCAGTTCACCAGTTCACCAGTTCACCAGTTCTTCAGTCCACCAGTTCACCAGTTCACCAGTTCACCAGTTCACCAGTTCACCAGTTCATCACTTCACCAGTTCACCATTTCATCAGCTCACCAGTTCACAAGTTCACCAGTTCACAAGTTCACCAGTTCACCAGTTCACCAGTTCACCAGTTCACCAGTTCACCAATTCACCAGTTCACCAGTTCCCCAGTTCACAACTTCCCCAGTCCACCACTTCACCAGTTCACCACTTAACCAGTTCACCAGTTTACCAGTTCACCAGTTAATTCACCAGTTCACCAGTTCACCAGTGAATTCACCAGTTCACCAGTTAACCAGTGAATTCTCCAGTTCACCAGTTTACCAGTTCACCAGTTAATTCACCAGTTCACCAGTTCACCAGTTCACCAGTGAATTCACCAGTTCACCAGTTAACCAGTGAATTCACCAGTTCACCAGTTCATCAGTTCACCAGTTCACCAGTTCAACAGTTCACCAATTCACCAGTTCACCAGTTCAACAGTTCACCAATTCACCAGTTCACCAGTGAATTCACCAGTTCTCCAGTTCACCAGTTCACCAGTTTACCAGTTCACCAGTTCACCAGTTCACCAGTTTACCAGTTCACCAGTGAATTCGCCAGTTCACCAGTTCACCAGTTCACCAGTTCACCAGTTCACCAGTTAACCAGTTCACCAGTTAACCAGTTTACCAGTGAATTCACCAGTTCAGCAGTGAATTCACCAGTTCACCAGTTCACCAGTTCACCAGTTCACCAGTTCACCAGTTCACCAGTTCAGCAGTTCACCAGTTCACCAGTTCACCAGTTCACCAGTTCACCAGTTAACCAGTTCACAAGTTAACCAGTTCACCAGTTCACCAGTTAACCAGTTCACCAGTTCACCAGTGAATTCACCACTTCACTAGCTCACCAGTTCACCAGTGAATTCACCAGCTCACCAGTGAATTCACCAGTTCACCAGTTCACCAGTTCACCAGTTCTCCTGTCCACCAGTTCACCACTTCACCAGTTCGACAGTTCATCACTTCACCAGTTCACCTTTTCATCAGTTCACCAGTTCATCAGTTCACCAGTTCACCAGTTCACCAATTCACCAGTTCACCAGTGAATTCACCAGTTCATCAGTTCACCAGTTCACCAGTTCACCAATTCACCAGTTCACAAGTTCAACAGCTCACCTGTTCACCTGACCAGTTCACCAGTTCACCAGTTCACCAATTCACCAGTTCACAAGTTCAACAGCTCACCTGTTCACCTGACCATTTCACCTGTTCACCAGTGAATTCACCAGATCACCAGTTCCCCAGTTTACAACTTCCCCAGTCCGCCACTTCACCAGTTCACCACTTAACCAGTTCACCACTTGTTGAGAATAATGAATTACATATTTGAATATTTAGACTTTGCAATGCTCTCACTGGAAACATTGTTCATTTCGCTTTATGTTTTTCCATTACTTATTCTTTATATAATAAAGTCAGTTGCTGTTGGTTCTTATACGAAGTCGGTCGTTTTATTTAATTCTTCTAGCAAGATTTCAGTTCACATGTTCACAAGTTCACCAGTTCACCAGTTCACCAGTTCACCAGTGAATTCACCACTTCACTAGCACACCAGTTCACCAGTGAATTCACCAGCTCACCAGTGAATTCACCAGTTCACCAGTTCACCAGTTCACCAGTTCACCAGTTCTTCAGTCCACCAGTTCACCAGTTCACCAGTTCACCAGTTCATCACTTCACCAGTACACCATTTCATCAGTTCACCAGTTCACAAGTTCACCAGTTCACAAGTTCACCAGTTCACAAGCTCACCAGTTCACAAGTTCACCAGTTCACCAGTTCACCAGTTCACCAGTTCACCAGTTCACCAATTCACCAGTTCACCAGTTCCCCAGTTCACAACTTCCCCAGTCCACCACTTCACCAGTTCACCACTTAACCAGTTCACCAGTTTACCAGTTCACCAGTTAATTCACCAGTTCACCAGTTCACCAGTGAATTCACCAGTTCACCAGTTAACCAGTGAATTCTCCAGTTCACCAGTTTACCAGTTCACCAGTTAATTCACCAGTTCACCAGTTCACCAGTTCACCAGTGAATTCACCAGTTCACCAGTTAACCAGTGAATTCTCCAGTTCACCAGTTCACCAGTGAATTCATCAGTTCACCAGTTCAACAGTTCACCAATTCACCAGTTCACCAGTTCAACAGTTCACCAATTCACCAGTTCACCAGTGAATTCACCAGTTCTCCAGTTCACCAGTTCACCAGTTTACCAGTTCACCAGTTCACCAGTTCACCAGTTTACCAGTTCACCAGTGAATTCACCAGTTCCACAGTGAATTCACCAGTTCACCAGTGAATTCGCCAGTTCACCAGTTCACCAGTTCACCAGTTAACCAGTTCACCAGTTAACCAGTTCACCAGTGAATTCACCAGTTCACCAGTGAATTCACCAGTTCACCAGTTCACCAGTTCACCAGTTCACCAGTTCACCAGTTCACCAGTTCACCAGTTCACCAGTTAACCAGTTCACCAGTTCACCATTGAATTCACCAGTTCATCAGTTAACCAGTTCACCAGTTAACCAGTTCACCAGTTCACCAGTTAACCAGTTCACTAGTTCACCAGTTAACCAGTTCACCAGTTCACCATTGAATTCACCAGTTCATCAGTTCACCAGTTCACCAGTTCACCCGTTCACAAGTTCACCAGTTCACCAGTTCACCAGTTCACTAGTTGACCAATTCACCAGTTCACCAGCTCACCAGTGAATTCACCAGTTCACCAGTTCACCAGTTGACCTGTTCACCAATTCACCAGTTTACCAGTTCACCTGTTCACCAGTTCACCAGTGAATTCAACAGTTCATCAGTTCACCAAATCACCAGTTCACCTGTTCACCAGTGAATTCACCAGTTCTCCAGTTCACCAGTTCACCAGTGAATTCACCAGTTCAACAGTGAATTCACCAATTCACCAGTGAATTCACCAGTTCACCAGTTCACCAGTGAATTCATCAGTTCACCAGTTCACCAGTGAATTCACCAGCTCACCAGTTCACCAGTTCACCAGTTCACCAGTTCACCAGTTCACAGTTCACCAGTTAACCAGTTCCCCAGTTCACAACTTCCCCAGTCCACCACTTCACCAGTTCACCACTTAACCAGTTCACCAGTTTACCAGTTCACCAGTTAATTCACCAGTTCACCAGTTAACCAGTGAATTCAACAGTTCACCAGTTCACCAGTGAATTCACCAGTTCACCAGTCCACCAGTGAATTCATCAGTTCACCAGTTCACCAGTTCACCAGTTTACCAGTTCACCACTTCACCAGTTTACAAGTTCACCAGTTCACCAGTTCACCAGTGAATTCACCAGTTCACCAGTTCACCAGTTCCCAAGTTCTCCAAATCACCAGTTCACCAGTTCACCAATTCACCAGTTCACCAGTTCACCTGTTCACCAGTGAATTCACCAGTTCATCAGTTCACCAGTTCAACAGTTCACCAATTCACCAGTTCACAAGTTCAACAGCTCACCTGTTCACCTGACCATTTTACCTGTTCACCAGTGAATTCACCAGATCACCAGTTCCCCAGTTTACAACTTCCCCAGTCCACCACTTCACCAGTTCACCACTTAACCAGTTCACCACTTGTTGAGAATAATGAATTACATATTTGAATATTTAGACTTTGCAATGCTCTCACTTGAAACATTGTTCATTTCGCTTTATGTTTTTCCATTACTTTTTCTTTATATAATAAAGTCAGTTGCTGTTGGTTCTTATACGAAGTCGGTCGTTTTATTTAATTCTTCTAGCAAGATTTCAGTTCACATGTTCACAAGTTCACCAGTTCACCAGTTCACCAGTTCACCAGTGAATTCACCACTTCACTAGCACACCAGTTCACCAGTGAATTCACCAGCTCACCAGTGAATTCACCAGTTCACCAGTTCACCAGTTCACCAGTTCACCAGTTCTTCAGTCCACAAGCTCACCAGTTCACCAGTTCACCAGTTCATCACTTCACCAGTTCACCATTTCATCAGTTCACCAGTTCACAAGTTCACCAGTTCACCAGTTCACCAGTTCACCAGTTCACCAGTTCACCAATTCACCAGTTCACCAGTTCCCTAGTTCACAACTTCCCCAGTCCACCACTTCACCAGTTCACCACTTAACCAGTTCACCAGTTTACCAGTTCACCAGTTAATTCACCAGTTCACCAGTTCACCAGTGAATTCACCAGTTCACCAGTTAACCAGTGAATTCTCCAGTTCACCAGTTTACCAGTTCACCAGTTAATTCACCAGTTCACCAGTTCACCAGTTCACCAGTTAATTCACCAGTTCACCAGTTCTCCAGTTCACCAGCTCACCAGTTCACCAGTTCACCAGTGAATTCACCAGTTCAACAGTGAATTCACCAGTTCACCAGTTCACCAGTGAATTCATCAGTTCACCAGTTCACAAGTGAATTCACCAGCTCACCAGTTCACCAGTTCACCAGATCACCAGTTCATCAGTTCACCAGTTCAACAGTTCACCAGTTCACCAGTGAATTCACCAGTTCACCAGTTCCCCAGTTCACAACTTCCCCAGTCCACCATTTCACCAGTTTACCCGTTCACCAGTTAATTCACCAGTTCACCAGTTCACCAGTTAATTCACCAGTTCACCAGTTCACCAGTGAATTCACCAGTTCACCAGTTAACCAGTGAATTCACCAGTTCACCAGTTCAACTGTGAATTCACCAGTTCACCAGTTCACCAGTGAATTCATCAGTTCACCAGTTCACCAGTTCACCAGTTCACCAGTTCACCAGTTCACCAGTTCACCAGTTCACCAGTTAACCAGTTAACCAGTTCACCAGTTCACCACTTCACCAGTTTACAAGTTCACCAGTTCACCAGTGAATTCACCAGTTCATCAGTTCACCAGTTCACCAGTTCAACAGTTCACCAATTCACCAGTTCACCAGTTCACCAGTGAATTCACCAGTTCTCCAGTTCACCAGTTCACCAGTTCATCAGTTCACCAGTGAATTCACCAGTTCAACAGTGAATTCACCAGTTCACCAGTGAATTCACCAGTTCACCAGTTCACCAGTTCACCAGTTAACCAGTTCACCAGTGAATTTACCAGTTCACCAGTTCACCAGTTCACCAGTTAACCAGTTCACCAGTTCACCAGTTAACCAGTTCACCAGTTAACCAGTTCACCAGTTAACCAGTTCACCAGTTCACCAGTTTACCAGTTCACCAGTTAACCAGTTCACCAGTTCACCAGTTAACCAGTTCACTATTGAATTCACCAGTTCATCAGTTCACCAGTTCACCAGTTCACCCGTTCACAAGTTCACCAGTTCACCAGTTCACCAGTTCACTAGTTGACCAATTCACCAGTTCACCAGCTCACCAGTGAATTCACCAGTTCACCTGTTCACCAATTCACCAGTTCACCAATTCACCAGTTCACCAGTTCACCTGTTCACCTGTTCACCTGTTCACCAGTTCACCAGTTCACCAGTTAATTCACCAGTTCACCAGTTCACCAGTGAATTCACCAGTTCACCAGTTAACCAGTGAATTCTCCAGTTCACCAGTTTACCAGTTCACCAGTTAATTCACCAGTTCACCAGTTCACCAGTTCACCAGTGAATTCACCAGTTCACCAGTTAACCAGTGAATTCACCAGTTCACCAGTTCATCAGTTCACCAGTTCACCAGTTCAACAGTTCACCAATTCACCAGTTCACCAGTTCAACAGTTCACCAATTCACCAGTTCACCAGTGAATTCACCAGTTCTCCAGTTCACCAGTTCACCAGTTTACCAGTTCACCAGTTCACCAGTTCACCAGTTTACCAGTTCACCAGTGAATTCGCCAGTTCACCAGTTCACCAGTTCACCAGTTCACCAGTTCACCAGTTAACCAGTTCACCAGTTAACCAGTTTACCAGTGAATTCACCAGTTCAGCAGTGAATTCACCAGTTCACCAGTTCACCAGTTCACCAGTTCACCAGTTCACCAGTTCACCAGTTAACCAGTTCACAAGTTAACCAGTTCACCAGTTCACCAGTTAACCAGTTCACCAGTTCACCAGTGAATTCACCACTTCACTAGCTCACCAGTTCACCAGTGAATTCACCAGCTCACCAGAGAATTCACCAGTTCACCAGTTCACCAGTTCACCAGTTCACCAGTTCTCCTGTCCACCAGTTCACCACTTCACCAGTTCGACAGTTCATCACTTCACCAGTTCACCTTTTCATCAGTTCACCAGTTCACAAGTTCACCAGTTCATCAGTTCACCAGTTCACCAGTTCACCAATTCACCAGTTCACCAGTGAATTCACCAGTTCATCAGTTCACCAGTTCACCAGTTCACCAATTCACCAGTTCACAAGTTCAACAGCTCACCTGTTCATCTGACCAGTTCACCAGTTCACCAGTTCACCAATTCACCAGTTCACAAGTTCAACAGCTCACCTGTTCACCTGACCATTTCACCTGTTCACCAGTGAACTCACCAGATCACCAGTTCCCCAGTTTACAACTTCCCCAGTCCGCCACTTCACCAGTTCACCACTTAACCAGTTCACCACTTGTTGAGAATAATGAATTACATATTTGAATATTTAGACTTTGCAATGCTCTCACTGGAAACATTGTTCATTTCGCTTTATGTTTTTCCATTACTTTTTCTTTATATAATAAAGTCAGTTGCTGTTGGTTCTTATACGAAGTCGGTCGTTTTATTTAATTCTTCTAGCAAGATTTCAGTTCACATGTTCACAAGTTCACCAGTTCACCAGTTCACCAGTTCACCAGTGAATTCACCACTTCACTAGCACACCAGTTCACCAGTGAATTCACCAGCTCACCAGTGAATTCACCAGTTCTCCAGTTCACCAGTTCACCAGTGAATTCACCAGTTCAACAGTGAATTCACCAATTCACCAGTGAATTCACCAGTTCACCAGTTCACCAGTGAATTCATCAGTTCACCAGTTCACCAGTGAATTCACCAGCTCACCAGTTCACCAGTTCACCAGTTCACCAGTTCACCAGTTCACAGTTCACCAGTTAACCAGTTCCCCAGTTCACAACTTCCCCAGTCCACCACTTCACCAGTTCACCACTTAACCAGTTCACCAGTTTACCAGTTCACCAGTTAATTCACCAGTTCACCAGTTCACCAGTGAATTCACCAGTTCACCAGTTAACCAGTGAATTCAACAGTTCACCAGTTCACCAGTGAATTCACCAGTTCACCAGTCCACCAGTGAATTCATCAGTTCACCAGTTCACCAGTTCACCAGTTTACCAGTTCACCACTTCACCAGTTTACAAGTTCACCAGTTCACCAGTTCACCAGTGAATTCACCAGTTCATCAGTTCACCAGTTCACCAGTTCCCAAGTTCTCCAAATCACCAGTTCACCAGTTCACCAATTCACCAGTTCACCAGTTCACCTGTTCACCAGTGAATTCACCAGTTCATCAGTTCACCAGTTCACCAGTTCACCAATTCACCAGTTCACAAGTTCAACAGCTCACCTGTTCACCTGACCATTTTACCTGTTCACCAGTGAATTCACCAGATCACCAGTTCCCCAGTTTACAACTTCCCCAGTCCACCACTTCACCAGTTCACCACTTAACCAGTTCACCACTTGTTGAGAATAATGAATTACATATTTGAATATTTAGACTTTGCAATGCTCTCACTGGAAACATTGTTCATTTCACTTTATGTTTTCCCATTACTTTTTCTTTATATAATAAAGTCAGTTGCTGTTGGTTCTTATACGAAGTCGGTCGTTTTATTTAATTCTTCTAGCAAGATTTCAGTTCACATGTTCACAAGTTCACCAGTTCACCAGTTCACCAGTTCACCAGTGAATTCACCACTTCACTAGCACACTAGTTCACCAGTGAATTCACCAGCTCACCAGTGAATTCACCAGTTCACCAGTTCACCAGTTCACCAGTTCACCAGTTCTTCAGTCCACCAGCTCACCAGTTCACCAGTTCACCAGTTCATCACTTCACCAGTTCACCATTTCATCAGTTCACCAGTTCACAAGTTCACCAGTTCACCAGTTCACCAGTTCACCAGTTCACCAGTTCACCAATTCACCAGTTCACCAGTTCCCTAGTTCACAACTTCCCCAGTCCACCACTTCACCAGTTCACCACTTAACCAGTTCACCAGTTTACCAGTTCACCAGTTAATTCACCAGTTCACCAGTTCACCAGTGAATTCACCAGTTCACCAGTTAACCAGTGAATTCTCCAGTTCACCAGTTAACCAGTTCACCAGTTAATTCACCAGTTCACCAGTTCACCAGTTCACCAGTTAATTCACCAGTTCACCAGTTCTCCAGTTCACCAGCTCACCAGTTCACCAGTTCACCAGTGAATTCACCAGTTCAACAGTGAATTCACCAGTTCACCAGTTCACCAGTGAATTCATCAGTTCACCAGTTCACAAGTGAATTCACCAGCTCACCAGTTCACCAGTTCGCCAGATCACCAGTTCATCAGCTCACCAGTTCAACAGTTCACCAGTTCACCAGTGAATTCACCAGTTCACCAGTTCCCCAGTTCACAACTTCCCCAGTCCACCATTTCACCAGTTTACCCGTTCACCAGTTAATTCACCAGTTCACCAGTTCACCAGTTAATTCACCAGTTCACCAGTTCACCAGTGAATTCACCAGTTCACCAGTTAACCAGTGAATTCACCAGTTCACCAGTTCACCTGTGAATTCACCAGTTCACCAGTTCACCAGTGAATTCATCAGTTCACCAGTTCACCAGTTCACCAGTTCACCAGTTCACCAGTTCACCAGTTCACCAGTTAACCAGTTAACCAGTTCACCAGTTCACCACTTCACCAGTTTACAAGTTCACCAGTTCACCAGTTCACCAGTGAATTCACCAGTTCATCAGTTCACCAGTTCACCAGTTCAACAGTTCACCAATTCACCAGTTCACCAGTTCACCAGTGAATTCACCAGTTCTCCAGTTCACCAGTTCACCAGTTCATCAGTTCACCAGTTTACCAGTTCACCAGTGAATTCACCAGTTCAACAGTGAATTCACCAGTTCACCAGTGAATTCACCAGTTCACCAGTTCACCAGTTCACCAGTTAACCAGTTCACCAGTGAATTTACCAGTTCACCAGTTCACCAGTTCACCAGTTAACCAGTTCACCAGTTCACCAGTTAACCAGTTAACCAGTTCACCAGTTAACCAGTTCACCAGTTCACCAGTTTACCAGTTCACCAGTTAACCAGTTCACCAGTTCACCAGTTCACCAGTTAACCAGTTCACCTGTTCACCAGTTCACTATTGAATTCACCAGTTCATCAGTTCACCAGTTCACCAGTTCACCCGTTCACAAGTTCACCAGTTCACCAGTTCACCAGTTCACTAGTTGACCAATTCACCAGTTCACCAGCTCACCAGTGAATTCACCAGTTCACCTGTTCACCAATTCACCAGTTCACCAATTCACCAGTATTCACCAGTTCACCAGTTCACCTGTTCACCTGTTCACCTGTTCACCAGTTCACCAGTTCACCAGTGAATTCACCAGTTCACCAGTTCACCAGTGAATTCACCAGTTCTCCAGTTCACCAGTTCACCAGTTCACCAGTTCACCAGTGAATTCACCAGTTCAACAGTGAATTCACCAATTCACCAGTTCACCAGTTCACCAGTGAATTCATCAGTTCACCAGTTCACCAGTGAATTCACCAGCTCACCAGTTCACCAGTTCACCAGTTCACCAGTTCATCAGTTCACCAGTTCAACAGTTCACCAGTTCACCAGTGAATTCACCAGTTCACCAGTTCCCCAGTTCACAACTTCCCCAGTCCACCACTTCACCAGTTCACCACTTAACCAGTTCACCAGTGAATTCACCAGTTCACCAGTTAACCAATGAATTCACCAGTTCACCAGTTCACCAGTGAATTCACCAGTTCACCAGTTCACCAGTTCACCAGTTAACCAGTTTTCCACTTCACCAGTTTACAAGTTCACCAGTTCACCAGTTCACCGTTGAGTTCACCAGCTCATCAGTTCACCAGTTCACCAGTTCCCAAGTTCGCCAAATCACCAGTTCACCAGTTCACCAATTCACCAGTTCACAAGTTCAACAGCTCACCTGTGCACCAGTTCACCAGTTCACCAGTTCACCAGTTCACCAGTGAATTCACCACTTCACTAGCTCACCAGTTCACCAGTGAATTCACCAGCTCACCAGTGAATTCACCAGTTCACCAGTTCACCAGTTCACCAGTTCACCAGTTCACCAGTTCACCAGTTCTCCTGTCCACCAGTTCACCACTTCACCAGTTCGACAGTTCATCACTTCACCAGTTCACCTTTTCATCAGTTCACCAGTTCACAAGTTCACCAGTTCACCAGTTCACCAGTTCACCAGTTCACCAATTCACATGTTCACCAGTGAATTCACCAGTTCATCAGTTCACCAGTTCACCAGTTCACCAATTCACCAGTTCACAAGTTCAACAGCTCACATGTTCACCTGACCATTTCACCTGTTCACCAGTGAATTCACCAGATCACCAGTTCCCCAGTTTACAACTTCCCCAGTCCGCCACTTCACCAGTTCACCACTTAACCAGTTCACCACTTGTTGAGAATAATGAATTACATATTTGAATATTTAGACTTTGCAATGCTCTCACTGGAAACATTGTTCATTTCGCTTTATGTTTTTCCATTACTTTTTCTTTATATAATAAAGTCAGTTGCTGTTGGTTCTTATACGAAGTCGGTCGTTTTATTTAATTCTTCTTGCAAGATTTTCAACACCACTTCACCAGTTCACCAGTGAATTCACCAGTTCACCAGTGAATTCACCAGTTCACCAGTGAATTCACCAGTTCACCAGTGAATTCACCAGTTCACCAGTGAATTCCCCAGTTCACCAGTGAATTCACCAGTTTACCAGTGAATTCACCAGTTCACCAGTTAACCAGTTCACCAGTGAATTCACCAGTTCACATGTTTACCAGTTCACCAGTTAACCAGTTCACATGTTCACAAGTTCACCAGTTCACCAGTTCACCAGTGAATTCACCACTTCACTAGCACACCAGTTCACCAGTGAATTCACCAGCTCACCAGTGAATTCACCAGTTCACCAGTTCACCAGTTCACCAGTTCTTCAGTCCACCAGTTCACCAGTTCACCAGTTCACCAGTTCATCACTTCACCAGTTCACCATTTCATCAGTTCACCAGTTCACAAGTTCACCAGTTCACAAGTTCACCAGTTCACAAGTTCACCAGTTCACCAGTTCACCAGTTCACCAGTTCACCAGTTCACCAATTCACCAGTTCACCAGTTCCCCAGTTCACAACTTCCCCAGTCCACCACTTCACCAGTTCACCACTTAACCAGTTCACCAGTTTACCAGTTCACCAGTTAATTCACCAGTTCACCAGTTCACCAGTGAATTCACCAGTTCACCAGTTAACCAGTGAATTCTCCAGTTCACCAGTTTACCAGTTCACCAGTTAATTCACCAGTTCACCAGTTCACCAGTTCACCAGTGAATTCACCAGTTCACCAGTTAACCAGTGAATTCACCAGTTCACCAGTTCACCAGTGAATTCATCAGTTCACCAGTTCACCAGTTCAACAGTTCACCAATTCACCAGTTCACCAGTTCAACAGTTCACCAATTCACCAGTTCACCAGTGAATTCACCAGCTCTCCAGTTCACCAGTTCACCAGTTTACCAGTTCACCAGTTCACCAGTTCACCAGTTTACCAGTTCACCAGTGAATTCACCAGTTCAACAGTGAATTCACCAGTTCACCAGTGAATTCGCCAGTTCACCAGTTCACCAGTTCACCAGTTAACCAGTTCACCAGTTAACCAGTTTACCAGTGAATTCACCAGTTCACCAGTGAATTCACCAGTTCACCAGATCACCAGTTCACCAGTTCACCAGTTCACCAGTTCACCAATTCACCAGTTCACCAGTTCACCAGTTCACCAGTTCACCAGTTCACCAGTTCACCAGTTAACCAGTTCACCAGTTAACCAGTTCACCAGTTCACCAGTTAACCAGTTCACCAGTTCACCAGTGAATTCACCACTTCACTAGCTCACCAGTTCACCAGTGAATTCACCAGCTCACCAGTGAATTCACCAGTTCACCAGTTCACCAGTTCACCAGTTCTCCTGTCCACCAGTTCACCACTTCACCAGTTCGACAGCTCATCACTTCACCAGTTCACCTTTTCATCAGTTCACCAGTTCACAAGTTCACCAGTTCATCAGTTCACCAGTTCACCAGTTCACCAATTCACCAGTTCACCAGTGAATTCACCAGTTCATCAGTTCACCAGTTCACCAGTTCACCAATTCACCAGTTCACAAGTTCAACAGCTCACCTGTTCACCTGACCAGTTCACCAGTTCACCAGTTCACCAATTCACCAGTTCACAAGTTCAACAGCTCACCTGTTCACCTGACCATTTCACCTGTTCACCAGTGAATTCACCAGATCACCAGTTTCCCAGTTTACAACTTGCCCAGTCCGCCACTTCACCAGTTCACCACTTAACCAGTTCACCACTTGTTGAGAATAATGAATTACATATTTGAATATTTAGACTTTGCAATGCTCTCACTGGAAACATTGTTCATTTCGCTTTATGTTTTTCCATTACTTTTTCTTTTTTTAATAAAGTCAGTTGCTGTTGGTTCTTATACGAAGTCGGTCGTTTTATTTAATTCTTCTAGCAAGATTTCAGTTCACATGTTCACAAGTTCACCAGTTCACCAGTTCACCAGTTCACCAGTGAATTCACCACTTCACTAGCACACCAGTTCACCAGTGAATTCACCAGCTCACCAGTGAATTCACCAGTTCACCAGTTCACCAGTTCACCAGTTCACCAGTTCTTCAGTCCACCAGCTCACCAGTTCACCAGTTCACCAGTTCATCACTTCACCAGTTCACCATTTCATCAGTTCACCAGTTCACCAGTTCACCAGTTCACCAGTGAATTCACCACTTCACTAGCACACCAGTTCACCAGTGAATTCACCAGTTTACCAGTGAATTCACCAGTTCACCAGTTCACCAGTTCACCAGATAACCAGTTCACCAGTTAACCAGTCCACCAGTTCACCAGTTAACCAGTTCACCAGTCAACCAGTTCACCAGTTCACCTGTTCACCAGTTCACCATTGAATTCACCAGTTCATCAGTTCACCAGTTCACCAATTCACCCGTTCACAAGTTCACCAGTTCAATAGTTCACCAGTTCATTAGTTGACCGATTCACCAGTTCACCAGCTCACCAGTGAATTCAGCAGTTCACCAGTTCACCAGTTCACCTGTTCACCAATTCACCAGTTCACCAGTTCACCTATTCACCTGTTCACCAGTTCACCAGTTCACGAGTGAGTTCACCAGTTCACCAGTTCACAAAATCACCAGTTCACCAGTTCACCAGTGAATTCACCAGTTCTCCAGTTCACCAGTTCACCAGTTCATCAGTTAACCAGTTCACCAGTTAACCAGTTCACCAGTTAACCAGTTCACCAGTGAATTCACCAGTTCACCAGTTCACCAGCTCACCAGTTAACTATTTCACCAGTTAACCAGTTCATCAGTTAACCAGTTAACCTGCTCACCTGCTCACCAGTTCACCATTGAATTCACCAGTTCACCAGTTCACCAGTTCACCCGTTCACAAGGTCACCAGTTCACCAGTTCACCAGTTTACCAGTTCACCAGTGAATTCACCAGTTCAACAGTGAATTCACCAGTTCACCAGTGAATTCGCCAGTTCACCAGTTCACCAGTTCACCAGTTAACCAGTTCACCAGTTTACCAGTGAATTCACCAGTTCACCAGTGAATTCACCAGTTCACCAGATCACCAGTTCACCAGTTCACCAGTTCACCAGTTCACCAATTCACCAGTTCACCAGTTCACCAGTTCACCAGTTCACCAGTTCACCAGTTCACCAGTTAACCAGTTCACCAGTTAACCAGTTCACCAGTTCACCAGTTAACCAGTTCACCAGTTCACCAGTGAATTCACCACTTCACTAGCTCACCAGTTCACCAGTGAATTCACCAGCTCACCAGTGAATTCACCAGTTCACCAGTTCACCAGTTCACCAGTTCTCCTGTCCACCAGTTCACCACTTCACCAGTTCGACAGCTCATCACTTCACCAGTTCACCTTTTCATCAGTTCACCAGTTCACAAGTTCACCAGTTCATCAGTTCACCAGTTCACCAGTTCACCAATTCACCAGTTCACCAGTGAATTCACCAGTTCATCAGTTCACCAGTTCACCAGTTCACCAATTCACCAGTTCACAAGTTCAACAGCTCACCTGTTCACCTGACCAGTTCACCAGTTCACCAGTTCACCAATTCACCAGTTCACAAGTTCAACAGCTCACCTGTTCACCTGACCATTTCACCTGTTCACCAGTGAATTCACCAGATCACCAGTTTCCCAGTTTACAACTTGCCCAGTCCGCCACTTCACCAGTTCACCACTTAACCAGTTCACCACTTGTTGAGAATAATGAATTACATATTTGAATATTTAGACTTTGCAATGCTCTCACTGGAAACATTGTTCATTTCGCTTTATGTTTTTCCATTACTTTTTCTTTTTATAATAAAGTCAGTTGCTGTTGGTTCTTATACGAAGTCGGTCGTTTTATTTAATTCTTCTAGCAAGATTTCAGTTCACATGTTCACAAGTTCACCAGTTCACCAGTTCACCAGTTCACCAGTGAATTCACCACTTCACTAGCACACCAGTTCACCAGTGAATTCACCAGCTCACCAGTGAATTCACCAGTTCACCAGTTCACCAGTTCACCAGTTCTTCAGTCCACCAGTTCACCAGTTCACCAGTTCACCAGTTCATCACTTCACCAGTTCACCATTTCATCAGTTCACCAGTTCACAAGTTTACCAGTTCACAAGTTCACCAGTTCACAAGTTCACCAGTTCACAAGTTCACCAGTTCACCAGTTCACCAGTTCACCAGTTCACCAGTTCACCAGTTCACCAATTCACCAGTTCACCAGTTCCCCAGTTCACAACTTCCCCAGTCCACCACTTAACCAGTTCACCAGTTTACCAGTTCACCAGTTAATTCACCAGTTCACCAGTTCACCAGTGAACTCACCAGTTCACCAGTTAACCAGTGAATTCTCCAGTTCACCAGTTTACCAGTTCACCAGTTAATTCACCAGTTCACCAGTTCACCAGTTCACCAGTGAATTCACCAGTTCACCAGTTAACCAGTGAATTCTCCAGTTCACCAGTTCACCAGTGAATTCATCAGTTCACCAGTTCACCAGTTCAACAGTTCACCAATTCACCAGTTCACCAGTTCAACAGTTCACCAATTCACCAGTTCACCAGTGAATTCACCAGTTCTCCAGTTCACCAGTTCACCAGTTTACCAGTTCACCAGTTCACCAGTTCACCAGTTTACCAGTTCACCAGTGAATTCACCAGTTCAACAGTGAATTCACCAGTTCACCAGTGAATTCGCCAGTTCACCAGTTCACCAGTTCACCAGTTAACCAGTTCACCAGTTAACCAGTTCACCAGTGAATTCACCAGTTCACCAGTGAATTCACCAGTGAATTCACCAGTTCACCAGTGAATTCACCAGTTCACCAGTTCACCAGTTCACCAGTTCACCAGTTCACCAGTTCACCAGTTCACCAGTTCACCAGTTCACCAGTTAACCAGTTCACCAGTTAACCAGTTCACCAGTTCACCAGTTAACCAGTTCACCAGTTAACCAGTTCACCAGTTCACCAGTTAACCAGTTCACCAGTTAACCAATTCACCAGTTCACCAGTTAACCAGTTCACCTGTTCACCAGTTCACCATTGAATTCACCAGTTCATCAGTTCACCAGTTCACCAGTTCACCAGTTCACCCGTTCACAAGTTCACCAGTTCACCAGTTCACCAGTTCACTAGTTGACCAATTCACCAGTTCACCAGCTCACCAGTGAATTCACCAGTTCACCAGTTCACCAGTTCACCTGTTCACCAATTCACCAGCTTACCAGTTCACCTGTTCACCAGTTCACCAGTGAATTCAACAGTTCATCAGTTCACCAAATCACCAGTTCACCTGTTCACCAGTGAATTCACCAGTTCTCCAGTTCACCAGTTCACCAGTGAATTCACCAGTTCAACAGTGAATTCACCAATTCACCAGTGAATTCACCAGTTCACCAGTTCACCAGTGAATTCATCAGTTCACCAGTTCACCAGTGAATTCACCAGCTCACCAGTTCATCAGTTCACCAGTTCACCAGTTCACCAGTTCACCAGTTCCCCAGTTCACAACTTCCCCAGTCCACCACTTCACCAGTTCACCACTTAACCAGTTCACCAGTTTACCAGTTCACCAGTTAATTCACCAGTTCACCAGTTCACCAGTGAATTCACCAGTTCACCAGTTAACCAGTGAATTCAACAGTTCACCAGTTCACCAGTTAATTCACCAGTTCACCAGTTCACCAGTGAATTCATCAGTTCACCAGTTCACCAGTTCACCAGTTTACCAGTTCACCAGCTAACCAGTTAACCAGTTCACCAGTTCACCACTTCACCAGTTTACAAGTTCACCAGTTCACCAGTTCACCAGTGAATTCACCAGTTCATCAGTTCACCAGTTCACCAGTTCCCAAGTTCTCTAAATCACCAGTTCACCAGTTCACCAATTCACCAGTTCACCTGTTCACCAGTGAATTCACCAGTTCATCATTTCACCAGTTCACCAGTTCACCAATTCACCAGTTCACAAGTTCAACAGCTCACCTGTTCACCTGACCATTTTACCTGTTCACCAGTGAATTCACCAGATCACCAGTTCCCCAGTTTACAACTTCCCCAGTCCACCACTTCACCAGTTCACCACTTAACCAGTTCACCACTTGTTGAGAATAATGAATTACATATTTGAATATTTAGACTTTGCAATGCTCTCACTGGAAACATTGTTCATTTCGCTTTATGTTTTTCCATTACTTTTTCTTTATATAATAAAGTCAGTTGCTGTTGGTTCTTATGCGAAGTCGGTCGTTTTATTTCATTCTTCTAGCAAGATTTTCAACACCACTTCACCAGTTCACCAGTGAATTCACCAGTTCACCAGTGAATTCACCAGTTCACCAGTGAATTCACCAGTTCACCAGTGAATTCACCAGTTCACCAGTTCACCAGTTCACCAGTTCACCAGTTCACCAGTTAACCAGTTCACCAGCTCACCAGTTCACCAGTTAACCAGTTCACATGTTTACCAGTTCACCAGTTCACCAGTTCACCAGTTCACCAGTTCACCAGTTCTCCTGTCCACCAGTTCACCACTTCACCAGTTCGACAGTTCATCACTTCACCAGTTCACCTTTTCATCAGTTCACCAGTTCACAAGTTCACCAGTTCACCAGTTCACCAGTTCACCAGTTCACCAATTCACCAGTTCACCAGTGAATTCATCAGCTCACCAGTTCACCAGTTCACCAGTTCACCAATTCACAAGTTCACCAATTCACCTGTTCACCAGTTCAACAGTGAATTCACCAGTTCACCAGTTCACCAGTTCACCAGTTTACCACTTCACCAGTTCACCATTTCACCAGTTCACCACTTCACCAGTTCACCACTTCACCAGTTCACCAGTTCACCACATCACCAGCTCACCAGTTCACCTGTTCACCTGTTCAGCAGTTCACCAGTTCACCAGTGAATTCACCAGTTCTCCAGCTCACCAGTTCACCAGTTCACCAGTTCACGAGTGAATTCACCAGTTCACCAGTGAATTCACCAGTTCTACAGTTAACCAGTTCACCAGTGAGTTCACCAGTTTACCAGTGCATCAGTTAATTCACCAGTTCACCAGTTCACCAGTGAATTCACCAGTTCTCCAGTTCACCAGTTCACCAGTGAATTCACCAGTTCAACAGTGAATTCACCAATTCACCAGTGAATTCACCAGTTCACCAGTTCACCAGTGAATTCATCAGTTCACCAGTTCACCAGTGAATTCACCAGCTCACCAGTTCACCAGTTCACCAGTTCACCAGTTCACCAGTTCACAGTTCACCAGTTCACCAGTTCCCCAGTTCACAACTTCCCCAGTCCACCACTTCACCAGTTCACCACTTAACCAGTTCACCACTTGTTGAGAATAATGAATTACATATTTGAATATTTAGACTTTGCAATGCTCTCACTGGAAACATTGTTCATTTCGCTTTATGTTTTTCCATTACTTTTTCTTTATATAATAAAGTCAGTTGCTGTTGGTTCTTATACGAAGTCGGTCGTTTTATTTCATTCTTCTAGCAAGATTTTCAACACCACTTCACCAGTTCACCAGTGAATTCACCAGTTCACCAGTGAATTCACCAGTTCACCAGTTCACCAGTTCACCAGTTCACCAGTTCACCAGTTAACCAGTTCACCAGCTCACCAGTTCACCAGTTAACCAGTTCACATGTTTACCAGTTCACCAGTTCACCAGTTCACCAGTTCACTAGTTCACCAGTTCTCCTGTCCACCAGTTCACCACTTCACCAGTTCGACAGTTCATCACTTCACCAGTTCACCTTTTCATCAGTTCACCAGTTCACAAGTTCACCAGTTCACCAGTTCACCAGTTCACCAGTTCACCAATTCACCAGTTCACCAGTGAATTCATCAGCTCACCAGTTCACCAGTTCACCAATTCACAAGTTCACCAATTCACCTGTTCACCAGTTCAACAGTGAATTCACCAGTTCACCAGTTCACCAGCTTACCACTTCACCAGTTCACCATTGCACCACTTCACCACTTCACCAGTTCACCACTTCACCAGTTCACCAGTTCACCACATCACCAGCTCACCAGTTCACCTGTTCACCTGTTCAGCAGTTCACCATTTCACCAGTGAATTCACCAGTTCTCCAGCTCACCAGTTCACCAGTTCACCAGTTCACGAGTGAATTCACCAGTTCACCAGTGAATTCACCAGTTCACCAGTGAATTCACCAGTTCACCAGTTCTACAGTTAACCAGTTCACCAGTGAGTTCACCAGTTTACCAGTGCATCAGTTAATTCACCAGTTCACCAGTTCACCAGTGAATTCACCAGTTCACTAGCTAACCAGTGAATTCACCAGTTCTCCAGTTCACCAGTTCACCAATTCACCAGTTCACCAGTGAATTCAACAGTTCACCAGTTCACCAGTGAATTCGTCAGATCCCCAGTTCACCAGTTCACCAGTGAATTCAACAATTCACCAGTTCACCAGTGAATTCACCAGTTCACCAGTGAATTCACCAGTTCACCAGTTCACCAGTTCACCAGTTCACCATTGAATTCACCAGTTCATCAGTTAACCAGTTCACCGGTGAATTCACCAGTTCACCAGTTCACCAGTTAACCAGTTCACCAGTTAACCAGTTCACCAGTTAACCAGTTCACCAGTTAACCAGTTAAACAGTTCACCAGTTAACCAGTTAACCAGTTAACCAGTTCACCATTGAATTTACCAGTTCATCAGTTCACCAGTTCACCAGTTCACCAGTTCACCAGTGAATTCATGAGTTCACCAGTTCACCAGCTCACCAGTTCACCAGTTCACCAGTTCACCAGTTCACCAGCTCACCAGTTGACCAATTCACCAGTTCACCAGCTCATCAGTCAATTCACCAGTTCACCAGTTCACCAGTTCACCAGTTCACCAGTTTACCAGTTCACCAGTTCACCAATTCACCAGTTCACCAATTCACCAGTTCACCAGTTCACCAGTTCACCAATTCACCAGTTCACCAGTTCACCTGTTCACCTGTTCAGCAGTTCACCAGCTCACCAGTGAATTCACCAGTTCACCAGTTCACCAGTGAATTCACCAGTTCACCAGTTCACCAGTTCACCAGTTCACCAGTTCACCAGTTCACCAGCTCACCAGTTGACCAATTCACCAGTTCACCAGCTCATCAGTCAATTCACCAGTTCACCAGTTCACCAGTTCACCAGTTCACCAGTTCACCAGTTCACCAGTTCACCAGTTCACCAGTTCACCAGTTCACCAGTTCACCAGTCCACCACTTCACCAGTTCACCACTTAACCAGTTCACCAGTTAATTCACCAGTTCATCAGTTCACCAGTGAATTCAGCAGCTCACCAGTTAACCAGTTAATTCACCAGTTCACCAGTTCACCAGTGAATTCACAAGTTTACCAGTTCACCAGTTCACCAGTGAATTCATCAGTTCACATGTTCACCAGTTCACCAATTAACCAGTTCACTAGTTCAACAGTTCACCTGTTCACCTGACCATTTCACCTGTTCACCAGTTTACCAGATCACCATTCAATTCAACAGTTCACTGATGAATTCACTGGTGAACTAGTGAACTGGTGAATTCACCAGTGAATTCACCAGTGAACTCAGTGAATTCACCAGTGAATTCACCAAAGAACTCAGTGAATTCACCAGTGAATTCACCAGTGAATTCACCAGTGAACTCAGTGAATTCACCAGTGAACTCAGTGAATTCACCAGTGAATTCACCAGTGAATTCACCAATGAATTCACCATTGAACTCAGTGAATTCACCAGTTCACCAGTTCACCAGTTCACCAGTTTACCACTTCACCAGTTCACCATTTCACCAGTTCACCACTTCACCAGTTCACCACTTCACCAGTTCACCAGTTCACCACATCACCAGCTCACCAGTTCACCTGTTCACCTGTTCAGCAGTTCACCAGTTCACCAGTGAATTCACCAGTTCTCCAGCTCACCAGTTCACCAGTTCACCAGTTCACGAGTGAATTCACCAGTTCACCAGTGAATTCACCAGTTCACCAGTGAATTCACCAGTTCACCAGTTCTACAGTTAACCAGTTCACCAGTGAGTTCACCAGTTTACCAGTGCATCAGTTAATTCACCAGTTCACCAGTTCACCAGTGAATTCACCAGTTCTCCAGTTCACCAGTTCACCAGTGAATTCACCAGTTCAACAGTGAATTCACCAATTCACCAGTGAATTCACCAGTTCACCAGTTCACCAGTGAATTCATCAGTTCACCAGTTCACCAGTGAATTCACCAGCTCACCAGTTCACCAGTTCACCAGTTCACCAGTTCACCAGTTCACAGTTCACCAGTTCACCAGTTCCCCAGTTCACAACTTCCCCAGTCCACCACTTCACCAGTTCACCACTTAACCAGTTCACCACTTGTTGAGAATAATGAATTACATATTTGAATATTTAGACTTTGCAATGCTCTCACTGGAAACATTGTTCATTTCGCTTTATGTTTTTCCATTACTTTTTCTTTATATAATAAAGTCAGTTGCTGTTGGTTCTTATACGAAGTCGGTCGTTTTATTTCATTCTTCTAGCAAGATTTTCAACACCACTTCACCAGTTCACCAGTGAATTCACCAGTTCACCAGTGAATTCACCAGTTCACCAGTGAATTCACCAGTTCACCAGTGAATTCACCAGTTCACCAGTTCACCAGTTCACCAGTTCACCAGTTCACCAGTTCACCAGTTAACCAGTTCACCAGCTCACCAGTTCACCAGTTAACCAGTTCACATGTTTACCAGTTCACCAGTTCACCAGTTCACCAGTTCACTAGTTCACCAGTTCTCCTGTCCACCAGTTCACCACTTCACCAGTTCGACAGTTCATCACTTCAATAGTTCACCTTTTCATCAGTTCACCAGTTCACAAGTTCACCAGTTCACCAGTTCACCAGTTCACCAGTTCACCAATTCACCAGTTCACCAGTGAATTCATCAGCTCACCAGTTCACCAGTTCACCAGTTCACCAATTCACAAGTTCACCAATTCACCTGTTCACCAGTTCAACAGTGAATTCACCAGTTCACCAGTTCACCAGTTTACCACTTCACCAGTTCACCATTGCACCAGTTCACCACTTCACCAGTTCACCACTTCTCCAGTTCACCAGTTCACCACATCACCAGCTCACCAGTTCACCTGTTCACCTGTTCAGCAGTTCACCAGTTCACCAGTGAATTCACCAGTTCTCCAGCTCACCAGTTCACCAGTTCACCAGTTCACGAGTGAATTCACCAGTTCACCAGTGAATTCACCAGTTCACCAGTGAATTCACCAGTTCACCAGTTCTACAGTTAACCAGTTCACCAGTGAGTTCACCAGTTTACCAGTGCATCAGTTAATTCACCAGTTCACCAGTTCACCAGTGAATTCACCAGTTCACTAGCTAACCAGTGAATTCACCAGTTCTCCAGTTCACCAGTTCACCAATTCACCAGTTCACCAGTGAATTCACCAGTTTACCAGTTCACCAGTGAATTCGTCAGATCCCCAGTTCACCAGTTCACCAGTGAATTCAACAATTCACCAGTTCACCAGTGAATTCACCAGTTCACCAGTGAATTCACCAGTTCACCAGTTCACCAGTTCACCAGTTCACCAGTGAATTCACCAGTTCATCAGTTAACCAGTTCACCAGTGAATTCACCAGTTCACCAGTTCACCAGTTAACCAGTTCACCAGTTAACCAGTTCACCAGTTAACCAGTTCACCAGTTAACCAGTTAAACAGTTCACCAGTTAACCAGTTAACCAGTTAACCAGTTCACCATTGAATTTACCAGTTCATCAGTTCACCAGTTCACCAGTTCACCAGTTCACCAGTGAATTCATGAGTTCACCAGTTCACCAGCTCACCAGTTCACCAGTTCACCAGTTCACCAGTTCACCAGCTCACCAGTTGACCAATTCACCAGTTCACCAGCTCATCAGTCAATTCACCAGTTCACCAGTTCACCAGTTCACCAGTTCACCAGTTTACCAGTTCACCAGTTCACCAATTCACCAGTTCACCAATTCACCAGTTCACCAGTTCACCAGTTCACCAATTCACCAGTTCACCAGTTCACCTGTTCACCTGTTCAGCAGTTCACCAGCTCACCAGTGAATTCACCAGTTCACCAGTTCACCAGTGAATTCACCAGTTCACCAGTTCACCAGTTCACCAGTTCACCAGTTCACCAGTTCACCAGTTCACCAGTTCACCAGTTCACCAGTTCACCAGCTCACCAGTTGACCAATTCACCAGTTCACCAGCTCATCAGTCAATTCACCAGTTCACCAGTTCACCAGTTCACCAGTTCACCAGTTCACCAGTTCACCAGTTCACCAGTTCACCAGTTCACCAGTTCACCAGTCCACCACTTCACCAGTTCACCACTTAACCAGTTCACCAGTTAATTCACCAGTTCATCAGTTCACCAGTGAATTCAGCAGCTCACCAGTTAACCAGTTAATTCACCAGTTCACCAGATCACCAGTGAATTCACAAGTTTACCAGTTCACCAGTTCACCAGTGAATTCATCAGTTCACATGTTCACCAGTTCACCAATTAACCAGTTCACTAGTTCAACAGTTCACCTGTTCACCTGACCATTTCACCTGTTCACCAGTTTACCAGATCACCATTCAATTCAATAGTTCACTGATGAATTCACTGGTGAACTAGTGAACTGGTGAATTCACCAGTGAATTCACCAGTGAACTCAGTGAATTCACCAGTGAATTCACCAGTGAACTCAGTGAATTCACCAGTGAATTCACCAAAGAACTCAATGAATTCACCAGTGAATTCACCAGTGAATTCACCAGTGAACTCAGTGAATTCACCAGTGAACTCAGTGAATTCACCAGTGAATTCACCTGTGAACTCAGTGAATTCACCAGTGAATTCACCAGTGAATTCACCAATGAATTCACCAGTGAATTCACCAATGAATTCACCATTGAACTCAGTGAATTCACCAGTGAACTCAGTGAATTCACCATTGAACTCAGTGAAATCACCAGTGAATTCACCAGTGAATTCACCAGTGATCTCAGCGAATTCACCAGTGAATTCACCAGTGAACTCAGTGAATTCACCAGTGAATTCACCAGTGAACTCAGTGAATTCACCAGTGAATTCACCAGTGAATTCACCAGTGAATACACCAGTGAACTCAGTGAATTCACCAGTGAATTCACCAGTGAATTCACCAGTGAATTCACCAGTGAACTCAGTGAATTCACCAGTGAATTCACCAGTGAACTCAGCGAATTCACCAGTGAATTCACCAGTGAATTCACCAGTGAATTCACCAGTGAACTCAGTAAATTCACCAGTGAATTCACCAGTGAATTCACCAGTGAATTCACCAGTGAATTCACCAGTGAACTCAGTAAATTCACCAGTGAATTCACCAGTGAATTCACCAGTGAATTCACCAGTGAACTCAGTGAATTCACCAGTGAATTCACCAGTGAATTCACCAGTGAACTCAGTGAATTCACCAGTGAATTCACCAGTGAACTCAGTGAATTCACCAGTGAATTAACCAGTGAATTCACCAGTGAATTCACCAGTGAATTCACCAGTGAACTCAGTGAATTCACCAGTGAATTCACCAGTGAATTCACCAGTGAATTCACCAGTGAACTCAGTGAATTCACCAGTGAATTCACCAGTGAACTCAGCGAATTCACCAGTGAATTCACCAGTGAATTCACCAGTGAACTCAGTAAATTCACCAGTGAATTCACCAGTGAATTCACCAGTAAATTCACCAGTGAATTCACCAGTGAACTCAGTGAATTCACCAGTGAATTCACCAGTGAATTCACCAGTGAACTCAGTGAATTCACCAGTGAATTCACCAGTGAACTCAGTGAATTCACCAGTGAATTCACCAGTGAACTCAGTGAATTCACCAGTGAATTCACCAGTGAATTCACCAGTGAATTCACCAGTGAACTCAGCGAATTCACCAGTGAATTCACCAGTGAATTCACCAGTGAATTCACCAGTGAACTCAGTGAATTCACCAGTGAATTCACCAGTGAACTCAGCGAATTCACCAGTGAATTCACCAGTGAATTCACCAGTGAATTCACCAGTGAATTCACCAGTGAACTCAGTAAATTCACCAGTGAATTCACCAGTGAATTCACCAGTGAACTCAGTAAATTCACCAGTGAATTCACCAGTGAATTCACCAGTGAATTCACCAGTGAACTCAGTGAATTCACCAGTGAATTCACCAGTGAACTCAGTGAATTCACCAGTGAATTCACCAGTGAATTCACCAGTGAATTCACCAGTGAACTCAGCGAATTCACCAGTGAATTCACCAGTGAATTCACCAGTGAATTCACCAGTGAATTCACCAGTGAACTCAGTAAATTCACCAGTGAATTCACCAGTGAATTCACCAGTGAACTCAGTAAATTCACCAGTGAATTCACCAGTGAACTCAGTGAATTCACCAGTGAATTCACCAGTGAACTCAGTGAATTCACCAGTGAATTCACCAGTGAACTCAGTGAATTCACCAGTGAATTCACCAGTGAATTCACCAGTGAATTCACCAGTGAATTCACCAGTGAACTCAGTGAATTCACCAGTGAATTCACCAGTGAATTCACCAGTGAACTCAGTGAATTCACCAGTGAATTCACCAGTGAATTCACCAGTGAATTCACCAGTGAATTCACCAGTGAATTCACCAGTGAACTCAGCGAATTCACCAGTGAATTCACCAGTGAATTCACCAGTGAATTCACCAGTGAATTCACCAGTGAACTCAGTAAATTCACCAGTGAATTCACCAGTGAATTCACCAGTGAATTCACCAGTGAACTCAGTAAATTCACCAGTGAATTCACCAGTGAATTCACCAGTGAACTCAGTAAATTCACCAGTGAATTCACCAGTGAATTCACCAGTGAACTCAGTGAATTCACCAGTGAATTCACCAGTGAATTCACCAGTGAACTCAGTGAATTCACCAATGAATTCACCAGTGAATTCACCAGTGAACTCAGTGAATTCACCAGTGAATTCACCAGTGAATTCACCAGTGAACTCAGTGAATTCACCAGTGAATTCACCAGTGAACTCAGTGAATTCACCAGTGAATTCACCAGTGAATTCACCAGTGAATTCACCAGTGAACTCAGTGAATTCACCAGTGAATTCACCAGTGAATTCACCAGTGAACTCAGTAAATTCACCAGTGAATTCACCAGTGAACTCACCAGTGAATTCACCAGTGAATTCACCAGTGAATTCACCAGTGAATTCACCAGTGAACTCAGTGAATTCACCAGTGAATTCACCAGTGAATTCACCAGTGAATTCACCAGTGAATTCACCAGTGAATTCACCAGTGAACTTAGTGAATTCACCAGTGAATTCACCAGTGAATTCACCAGTGAACTTAGTGAATTCACCAGTGAATTCACCAGTGAACTCAGCGAATTCACCAGTGAATTCACCAGTGAATTCACCAGTGAACTCAGTAAATTCACCAGTGAATTCACCAGTGAATTCACCAGTGAATTCACCAGTGAACTCAGTAAATTCACCAGTGAATTCACCAGTGAATTCACCAGTGAACTCAGTGAATTCACCAGTGAATTCACCAGTGAACTCAGCGAATTCACCAGTGAATTCACCAGTGAATTCACCAGTGAATTCACCAGTGAACTCAGTAAATTCACCAGTGAATTCACCAGTGAATTCACCAGTGAATTCACCAGTGAATTCACCAGTGAACTCAGTAAATTCACCAGTGAATTCACCAGTGAATTCACCAGTGAATTCACCAGTGAACTCAGTGAATTCACCAGTGAATTCACCAGTGAACTCAGCGAATTCACCAGTGAATTCACCAGTGAATTCACCAGTGAATTCACCAGTGAATTCACCAGTGAACTCAGTAAATTCACCAGTGAATTCACCAGTGAATTCACCAGTGAATTCACCAGTGAATTCACCAGTGAACTCAGTAAATTCACCAGTGAATTCACCAGTGAATTCACCAGTGAACTCAGTGAATTCACTGGTGAATTCACTGAGTTCACTGGTGAATTCACTGGTGAATTCACTGAGTTCACTGGTGAATTCACTGTTGAATTCACTGAGTTCACTGGTGAATTCACTGGTGAATTCACTGGTGAATTCACTGGTGAATTTACTGGGTTCACTGGTGAATTCACTGGTGAATTCACTGGTGAATTCACTGGTGAATTCACTGGTGAATTTACTGAGTTCACTGGTGAATTCACTGGTGAATTCACTGGTGAATTCACTGGTGAATTCGCTGAGTTCACTGGTGAATTCACCAGTGAATTCACCAGTGAACTCAGTGAATTCACCAGTGAATTCACCAGTGAAATCAGTGAATTCACCAGTGAATTCACCAGTGAATTCACCAGTGAATTCACCAGTGAATTCACCAGTGAACTCAGTGAATTCACCAGTGAATTCACCAGTGAATTCACCAGTGAATTCACCAGTTAACTCAGCGAATTCACCAGTGAATTCACCAGTGAATTCACCAGTGAATTCACCAGTGAATTCACCAGTGAACTCAGTAAATTCACCAGTGAATTCACCAGTGAATTCACCAGTGAATTCACCAGTGAATTCACCAGTGAACTCAGTAAATTCACCAGTGAATTCACCAGTGAATTCACCAGTGAACTCAGTGAATTCACCAGTGAATTCACCAGTGAACTCAGTGAATTCACCAGTGAATTCACCAGTGAATTCACCAGTGAATTCACCAGTGAATTCACCAGTGAACTCAGTGGATTCACCAGTGAATTCACCAGTGAATTCACCAGTGAACTCAGTGAATTCACCAGTGAACTCACCAGTGAATTCACCAGTGAATTCACCAGTGAATTCACCAGTGAACTCAGTGAATTCACCAGTGAATTCACCAGTGAACTCAGTGAATTCACCAGTGAATTCACCAGTGAATTCACCAGTGAACTCAGTGAATTCACCAGTGAATTCACCAGTGAACTCAGCGAATTCACCAGTGAATTCACCAGTGAATTCACCAGTGAATTCACCAGTGAATTCACCAGTGAACTCAGTAAATTCACCAGTGAATTCACCAGTGAATTCACCAGTGAACTCAGTAAATTCACCAGTGAATTCACCAGTGAATTCACCAGTGAATTCACCAGTGAACTCAGTGAATTCACCAGTGAATTCACCAGTGAATTCACCAGTGAACTCAGTGAATTCACCAGTGAATTCACCAGTGAATTCACCAGTGAATTCACCAGTGAACTCAGTGAATTCACCAGTGAATTCACCAGTGAATTCACCAGTGAACTCAGCGAATTCACCAGTGAATTCACCAGTGAATTCACCAGTGAACTCAGTAAATTCACCAGTGAATTCACCAGTGAATTCACCAGTGAATTCACCAGTGAACTCAGTAAATTCACCAGTGAATTCACCAGTGAACTCAGTAAATTCACCAGTGAATTCACCAGTGAATTCACCAGTGAATTCACCAGTGAACTCAGTGAATTCACCAGTGAATTCACCAGTGAATTCACCAGTGAACTCAGCGAATTCACCAGTGAATTCACCAGTGAATTCACCAGTGAATTCACCAGTGAACTCAGTGAATTCACCAGTGAATTCACCAGTGAATTCACCAGTGAACTCAGTGAATTCACCAGTGAATTCACCAGTGAATTCACCAGTGAATTCACCAGTGAATTCACCAGTGAATTCACCAGTGAACTCAGTGAATTCACCAGTGAATTCACCAGTGAATTCACCAGTGAATTCACCAGTGAATTCACCAGTGAACTCAGTGAATTCACCAGTGAATTCACCAGTGAATTCACCAGTGAACTCAGCGAATTCACCAGTGAATTCACCAGTGAATTCACCAGTGAATTCACCAGTGAACTCAGTAAATTCACGAGTGAATTCACCAGTGAACTCAGTAAATTCACCAGTGAATTCACCAGTGAATTCACCAGTGAACTCAGTAAATTCACCAGTGAATTCACCAGTGAATTCACCAGTGAATTCACCAGTGAATTCACCAGTGAACTCAGTGAATTCACCAGTGAATTCACCAGTGAATTCACCAGTGAATTCACCAGTGAATTCACCAGTGAACTCAGTAAATTCACCAGTGAATTCACCAGTGAATTCACCAGTGAATTCACCAGTGAATTCACCAGTGAACTCAGTAAATTCACCAGTGAATTCACCAGTGAATTCACCAGTGAATTCACCAGTGAACTCAGTAAATTCACCAGTGAATTCACCAGTGAATTCACCAGTGAATTCACCAGTGAATTCACCAGTGAATTCACCAGTGAATTCACCAGTGAACTCAGCGAATTCACCAGTGAATTCACCAGTGAATTCACCAGTGAACTCAGTAAATTCACTGGTGAATTCACTGGTGAATTCACTGGTGAATTCACTGGTGAATTCGCTGAGTTCACTGGTGAATTCACTGGTGAATTCACTGAGTTCACTGGTGAATTAACTGGTGAATTCACTGGTGAATTCACTGGTGAATTTACTGAGTTCACTGGTGAATTCACTGGTGAATTCACTGGTGAATTCACTGGTGAATTCACTGGTGAATTTACTGAGTTCACTGGTGAATTCACTGGTGAATTCACTGGTGAATTCGCTGAGTTCACTGGTGAATTCACTGGTGAATTCACTGGTGAATTCACTGGTGAATTCACTAAGTTCACTGGTGAATTCACTGGTGAATTAACTGGTGAATTCACTAAGTTCACTGGTGAATTCACTGGTGAATTCACTGGTGAATTCACTGGTGAATTCACTGGTGAATTCACTGGTGAATTCACTGAGTTCACTGGTGAATTCACTGGTGAATTCACTGGTGAGTTCACTGAGTTCACTGGTGAATTCACTGGTGAATTCACTGGTGAATTCACTGGTGAATTCACTGAGTTCACTGGTGAATTCACTGGTGAATTCACTGGTGAATTCACTGGTGAATTCACTGAGTTCACTGGTGAATTCACTGGTGAATTCACTGAGTTCACTGGTGAATTCACTGGTGAATTCACTGGTGAATTCACTGGTGAATTCACTGGTGAATTCACTGAGTTCACTGGTGAATTCACTGGTGAATTCACTGGTGAATTCACTGAGTTCACTGGTGAATTCACTGGTGAATTCACTGGTGAATTTACTGAGTTCACTGGTGAATTCACTGGTGAATTCACTGGTGAATTTACTGAGTTCACTGGTGAATTCACTGGTGAATTCACTGGTGAATTCACTGGTGAATTCACTGGTGAATTCACTGGTGAATTCACTGGTGAATTCACTGGTGAATTCACTGGTGAATTCACTGGTGAATTCACTGAGTTCACTGGTGAATTCACTGGTGAATTCACTGGTGAATTCACTGAGTTCACTGGTGAATTCACTGGTGAATTCACTGAGTTCACTGGTGAATTCACTGGTGAATTCACTGAGTTCACTGGTGAATTCACTGGTGAATTCACTGAGTTCACTGGTGAATTCACTGGTGAATTTACTGAGTTCACTGGTGAATTCACTGGTGAATTCACTGGTGAATTTACTGAGTTCACTGGTGAATTCACTGGTGAATTCACTGGTGAATTCACTGGTGAATTCACTGGTGAATTCGCTGAGTTCACTGGTGAATTCACTGGTGAATTCACTGGTGAATTCACTGGTGAATTCACTGAGTTCACTGGTGAATTCACCAGTGAATTCACCAGTGAACTCAGTAAATTCACCAGTGAATTCACCAGTGAATTCACCAGTGAACTCAGCGAATTCACCAGTGAACTCAGCGAATTCACCAGTGAATTCACCAGTGAATTCACCAGTGAATTCACCAGTGAACTCAGTTAATTTACCAGTGAATTCACCAGTGAATTCACCAGTGAATTCACCAGTGAATTCACCAGTGAACTCAGTGAATTCACCAGTGAATTCACCAGTGAATTCACCAGTGAACTCAGTGAATTCACCAGTGAATTCACCAGTGAACTCAGTGAATTCATTAGTGAATTCACCAGTGAATTCACCAGTGAATTAACCAGTGAATTCACCAGTGAACTCAGTGAATTCACCAGTGAATTCACCAGTGAATTCACCAGTGAATTCACCAGTGAATTCACCAGTGAACTCAGTAAATTCACCAGTGAATTCACCAGTGAATTCACCAGTGAATTCACCAGTGAATTCACCAGTGAACTCAGTGAATTCACCAGTGAATTCACCAGTGAATTCACCAGTGAACTCAGTGAATTCACCAGTGAATTCACCAGTGAATTCACCAGTGAACTCAGTGAATTCACCAGTGAACTCAGTGAATTCACCAGTGAATTCACCAGTGAATTCACCAGTGAACTCAGTGAATTCACCAGTGAATTCACCAGTGAATTCACCAGTGAATTCACCAGTGAATTCACCAGTGAATTCACCAGTGAACTCAGCGAATTTACCAGTGAATTCACCAGTGAATTCACCAGTGAACTCAGCGAATTCACCAGTGAATTCACCAGTGAATTCACCAGTGAACTCAGCGAATTCACCAGTGAATTCACCAGTGAATTCACCAGTGAATTCACCAGTGAACTCAGTAAATTCACAAGTGAATTCACCAGTGAATTCACCAGTGAACTCAGCGAATTCACCAGTGAGTTCACCAGTGAACTAGTGAATTCACCAGTGAACTCAGCGAATTCACCAGTGAATTCACCAGTGAATTCACCATTGAACTCAGTGAATTCACCAGTGAATTCACCAGTGAATTCACCAGTGAATTCACCAGTGAATTCACCATTCACCAGTGAATTCACCAGTGAATTCACCAGTGAACTCAGTGAATTCATCAGTGAATTCACCAGTGAATTCACCAGTGAACTCAGTGAATTCACCAGTGAATTCACCAGTGAATTCACCAGTGAACTCAGTGAATTCACCAGTGAATTCTCAGTGAACTCAGTGAATTCACCAGTGAATTCACCAGTGAATTCACCAGTGAACTCACTGAACTCACCAGTGAATTCACCAGTGAATTCACCAGTGAACTCAGTGAATACAATGAATGAATGATGAATTCATCAGTGAATTCACCAGTGAAGTCACCAGTGAATTCACCATTGAATTCATTAGTGAATTCACCAGTGAATTCATCAGTAAATTCACCAGCGAATTCACCAGTGAATTCATCAGTGAATTCACCAGTGAATTCATCAGTGAATTCACCAGTGAATTCATCAGTGAATTCACCAGTGAATTCATCAGTGAATTCACCAGTGAATTCATCAGTGAATTCACCAATGTATTCGCAAGTGAACTCACAAGTGAATTCATCAGTGAACTCAGTGAATTCACCAGTGAATTCACCAGTGAATTCACCAGTGAAATCATCAGTGAAATCATCATTTCACCAGTTCACCAGTTCACCAGTTAACCAGTTCACCAGTTAACCAGTTAACCAGTTAACCAGTTCACCTGTTCACCAGTTCACCATTGAATTCACCAGTTCATCAGTTCACCAGTTCACCAGTTCACCAATGAGTTCATCAGTTCACCAGTTCACCAATTCACCAGCTCACCAGAAAATTCACCAGCTCACCAGAAAATTCACCAGTTCACCATTTCACCAGTTCACCAGTCAGTTCACCAGTTCACCAGTTCAACTGTTCAACAGTTCATCAATTCACCAGTTCACCAATTCACCAGTTCACCACTTCACCAGATCACCAATTCACCAGTGAATTCACCAGTTCACCAGTTCACCAGTGCCCCAGTGTACCAGTTCACCAGTGCCCAATTGTACCAGTTCACCAATTCACCAGTTCACCAATGTACCAGTTCACCAGTGTACCAGTTCACATGTGTACCAGTTCACTAGTGAATTCACCAGTGAATTCACCAGTGAATTCACCAGTTCCTCAATTCACCAGATCACCAGTTCAGCAGTTCATCAGTTGACCAGTTCACCAGTTCACCACTTCACCAGTTCAAAAGTTCACCAGTTCACTAGTGAATTCACCAGTTAACCAGTTAACCTGTTCACCAGTTCACTAGCTCACCAGTTCACCAGTTTATCAGTGAATTCGCCAGTTCACCAGTGAATTCGCCAGTTCACCAGTTCACCAGCGAATTCACCAGTTCACCAGTTTATCAGTGAATTCACCAGTTCACCAGTTCACCAGTTCACCAGTTCACCAGTTCACCAGTTCACCAGTGAATTCACCAGTTCACCAGTGCACTAGTGAATTCACCAGTTCACCAGTTCACCAGTGAATACAACAGTTCACCAGTTCTCCAGTGAATTCGCCAGTTCACCAGTTCACCAGTGAATTCACTAGTTCACCAGTTTACCAGTGAATTCACCAGTTTACCAGTTCACCAGTTCACCAGTGAATTCACCAGTTCACCATTCTACCAGTGAATTCACCAGTTTACCAGTCAATTCACCAGTTCATCAGTTCACCAGTTCACCAGTCACCAGTTCACCAGTTCACCAGTTCACCAGTTCACCAGTTCACCAGTTCACCAGTTCACCAGTGTACCAGTTCACCAATTCATCAGTTCACCAATGTACCAGTTCGCCAGTGTACCAGTTCACCAGTGTACCAGTTTACCAGTCAATTCACCAGTTGACCAATTCACCAGTTCACCAGTTCATTAATTCTCCAGTGAATTGGTGAACTGATAAACTGGTGAACTGGTGTATTAACTGGTGAACTGGTGAACTGGTAAGCTGGTGAAAAGGTAAACTGGTGAATTCACTGGTGAATTGGTGAACTGCTACACTGGGGCACTGGTAAACTGGTGAACTGGTGAAGTGGTGAACTGGTGAACAGGTGAACTGGTGAACTGGTGAATTCACTGGTGAACTGGTGAACTGGTGAACTGGTGAATTCTCTGGTGAACTGGTGAATTCACTGGTGAATCTCGGGGCCTTCACCAGTGAATTCACCAGTTCTTTCACCAGTGAATTAACCAATTCTTTCACCAGTGAATTCCCCAGTGAATTATAGACATTGAAAATAACATCATTTCGGAGATTAAATAAGAATTACACTTGCCAATTCCTTCCACTTTGATCTAAGAATGAAACTTAAGTATTAAATTCTGTCTAAAATAACCATTGTTAAACCGTGGCCATCCAAGTCCTGTTAACGGCCCTGAAACCTGAAGCATGGACCTTATCTAAAGTGGATGAAGAAATCCTTAGTCATTTGGAAAAAAATTATGAATTTTTTATCTGATTGTTAAAAAAAACAAGAAAGTTTTAAATCCGGCCACCAGTTTGCACCATTTGCCCTAGTTCCACCAGTTTTAAGATCCTTTACATTTTTTTATAGAGCAGTCCATATAATTACATATTTAGTACGTCAAAAGATTTCGTATACATAACTCTGATCCCATTGACTGAATGTGCAATTTCTGTTGAAAATATTTTAGCGTATTCACTCTTTTGTAGCACTACACTAAACGGAGCTGTAACATTTCGCAATTTCTGACGGATATAAATTCAATAAGTAGGAGCACTTAGCTTAGATGGCTTAGCTAGAACGCATTTTCCATGGCAGTCTGTAATTACTTTCGGAGGATTTGCCAATTCCCGGTGAAAGGTTATACCTATGGAAAACATTATTTTCTTTGATATTTGTGGGAATAGAATATCGAATCTCCCACGTTTCCTGATGCTTAAATTTAAGCCAAGTCCACCACAACACACTGTTTGCCCTAAACTCGGAAAACTCTAAAGTGATTGAGCTCACATTCACTGATAAAATTGCGTTAGAGCTTCTGTGTTGTTTGGTTGATATTGGTTCAGTAGTTTGCCAAGCCAATTGGCCTGTTTATTTGACTTCAGCATCCACGAACCATGGAATTTTGGTACTATAAGTAGAGGTGAAGGTTTTGAGTTTTAAAGAGGAAGCTGATTAAAGGGTGGTTAAATTTTAAGGGCCGATGTTGATTTTGAATAAAACACAAATTTAGGAAATTATTGTCATTTCTCTTCTTTATGATATATCAGCAGGGTTCAATTATATGCAACATAATATCGGTCAAATGGCCACCGCGAGCACGGCGGCACAACTCCATCCGATGTTCCAAATTTTCGATGACGCTGAGGCATAATTGAGGTTCTATGCCGTTGATGTGCCGAATGATCTCATCCAATAGTTCCTGAATTGTTTCTGACTTAGCGACGTACACCTTTACTTTCAAATAATCCCAAAGAACGAAGAACAACGGTGTGAAATCACATGATCTTGACGGCCATCATTGAATTTGTCGCGCAATAGGGCCATTGTTTCGCTAGCTGTGAGGCAAGTGGCATCGTCCTGTTGAAACAACAAATCGTCCACCAGCATATCTTCCAATTCGGACCATAAAAAGTTTGTTATCATCTCACGATAGCGATTAGCTTTCACAATAACCGTATTGGTTTTCTACAATCAATTTTAGACTATCGTTCGCCCAAATGCGGCAATTCTGCTTATTGACGAATCCACTGAGGCTAAAATGTGCCTCATAACTGAAGATGATTTTCTTCGAAAATTGATTATCCACTGTTGCTATTTCTTGCCGCCATTCTAACCATTGACGACGCTTGCAATGGTCAAGAGGCTTAAGTTAGTAAGCGTGTAAGTCAACGTCGAGTGTGAGACTTGCAATTGTTGGGTACGATGACGAGTTGAGGTGGACGGCTCTTCAGCCGCACTATCGCAAACAGCAGCAATATTTTCTGCAGTACGAGCTGTACGAGCATACACTGGGGCTTTCACATCTCAAACAGACCCGGTTGGTTCGAATGTTTGCACTATTTTTACCATTGAACGCACATTTGGACGATTAAATTGAACGAAAAAATCGCGAAGTGCACGATATGGACTTTGGTTTGAACGCCCATTTTCATAACAAGCCTGAATAACTTTAGCGCGTTGCTCGACTCTGTATCTTTTCATGGTTCAATTTGAGTTAGTCTGAAATTGAGAAATTTCAAATGATATGTAGAAAAAAACTTTACGTTTAGGTGTGGTTCACATTCAACATCAAATTTAACCACGCTTTAGTAACCTGAAGTGCTCTGTCTAATTTATTGGTCCATTGTACTGTCAGGCTAGTTAGCTTAATTTTTTTGTGGTAGAGTAGATGGAAATAAGGAGGTTGTAATTTCAATTGTAACCTCATAGGCGGCACGCTTCCAGATGTAACTGGAAGACTCAGAAGCTTTCTAATACTTTCTTTCTATATCTGCTTATTACCTGTGAGTTTGAGTATCAAGCCCCAGGAAAGTCAAATTGTTTTTAAACGGAGGTATCGTATTCTGCGAGAGATTGTCAAGTCCTTTAAGAGTTATAACATTGCCTTGAAAAGCTTTTCCTCACTTTATCAAAATTGCCAAAATTGGTTCTACAATACCTCTTTTTGCTCCGCAGGCTTCCCATGCACTGTTGCGCTAACGTACTTATTTAGTTATAAATGAAGTTCCATGAAAGGATTATGTGTTATAATCCTTCTGAGACATTTATTCTACATTTAGATTAAAAAAATATTTTGTATTCAATCAAACAAAATACATAGATAAAAACGCTCAAAATCACCAGAATATAGATCTGCCATATTTATGTTAAACACATCCATTACATCATTTTCAACTTATATAACAGAATAATTCAAACTTGCGTAATACAATACCCCAACGATTTTTGTAATGACTGAAATTATTTTTTAGTATCAGAGCAAATTCATTTCAATAGGACTTCTTTCAAAGGAAGCAAACACACAAAGCATATTTATGAATACCATTTTGGTAAAATGCCTACGAGGCGTATTTTTCAATCATCTTCTCCACCAAACCAAACCAATTCTCATGCGGCAAGGACCACAAGGTCATTTTAAAAATTTAAATTATAACCATTAATTTCTCTAGTGGCATTGAATAAAAAAAAAAAAGCTCACAATTCTCTTCATTTCCATGCCAATACAAAACCCAAACAAATGTAAATATAAAATCTATAAAAGCAGATTTAACTTGACAATGAAACGAAAAACGCTTTAGCCATCCCCACACAAACAACGATTTGATTATGCTAAAGGAAATATACATCCTTTTGATTACTATGCGTATAACAGTAGCAGCAGCAGCAGCAGCATCAGCAGTGGTAGTAGGGCGAGAAGAATTCACAAAACCCGCATGCAAATTTTATGAAAATTTCCTTCTCGAGTGTCCTTGCATACTACTTTGTTGCTTGTGAACCGATAATGATTAGAAATAAACCCAAAAAGAAAACAAGAGAATTTCCTTGGTGTGGTTGTACAAGTACAAGTATATCCAAGCCCCACGCGAAAAGCCATTCCCGATGCCGATGTGTCGGTCGGTCGGTTGACTTCTATTGTTTTCTATATTGAATGACGATAAATCGAATGTTGTTGACTCAGGGGTTGGGAAAGACATTTGTCGGATGTCTTAAATGTACAATAAAAAATTCAGAAGTCCATTTTTTCTTTTTTTCATTTGCTATATCCGCAACTAGAAGAATATAAACAAGATCATTTTATTTACATAAAAACCATCCACTAAAATTAAATGGCATACCCACTTAACCACCCTATTTTCAGATGGTTATATGGTAATATTTTAAAGTTTTCAGCAGTTAATAACTCGCGCTTTACGTGCACACTTCGCTTAACACTTAATAATATTAGCCTGAAACTCATTACCTTACAAGACTGCGTCTCTATAAATTTACCGACTTTCACGGGAATACAACAAAAACAAGAAATTCTATACTCTATACAAAAAAAGGAGGAGAGAAACCTGGATGAAATCCTTACCACCACGTTTCTGATGTTCAAAATGCATGAAATTAAGTTCCCGCCATGCATAAACTGAAAAAAAAAATGTTTCAAATAATTTAAGGTTAGGCGAAGCGAACTGAAGGGGCATGGCCTCTGCCTACCCTCAACACATTTCTTTTTTTTCATTCAGCTTTTGTGTTTCTTTCAAAGGCTCCCACTTTTCTGTACTAAAAAAAAATAAAACTTTGCTTGTAAAAAAAAATATTGCGTCGCCAGCATCATCATTTTGTTCGATGTGGCAGGGCAAGCAGTTATCCTCATTTTTTTCGATTCCCCATAAATATGGACTCCCTTAATTTAAATATCAAAAATGCAAGACTCTCTTACTTTGAAGCTAGGTACTATGTTAACGAAGGAGCTTTGAAAGAATTTCAATGTTCTTCATCTTCGTTTTGCATGCCACCAGAGGCAGGAGAAGTTCATTGGTTTTGCTGGAAATAGTTTTGAAAGTTAGTGGGGGCAGATTTTAACTAAGAGCCTTGGCATAAAAAATGAAACGTTTTATCACCAATAACTTTCCAACAAACCGTCAAAAATTGTAAAGGTGTGAGAAATTTATAAGAAACATTTCAGAAAGTTTTGTGTTTAAATCGGAGCTAAGTTTTCTTTTTGAGTAATGTGAAATAAAGTGCATTGAATTGAAAGTTATTTAAATGTTTTCCACCTTTGATGTAATTGTGAGAGATTAAATACTTCGCAATAAAGGTACTGTCCTCGGGAAAGGAGACCCCCTGAACTGCGACAACTACAGAGGTATCAGTCTTCTTAACATCGCCTACAAGATCCTCTCTGCCGTATTGTGCGAGCGTCTGAAACCATTCGTCAACAACTTGTCCTTATCAGTGCGTCTTTGGACCAGGAGAGTTCACCATACACCAAATCTTCACACTACGGCAGATCTTGGAAAAAAACCCAGGAACTTCAAATCGACACCTACCACCTTTTTATCGATTTTAAGGGCGCGTATGACAGCATCTATAGAGAGGAGTTATATAGAGCCATGTCTAGTCTTGGCATCCCTACCAAACTTGTCCAAATGTGTAGGATGACGATGGAGAACGTACGCTGCTCCATCAGGGTCGGAAAAGATCTCATCGATATATTCAATGTCAAAAAAGGTTTAAGGCAGGGCGATGCATTGTCATGTGACTTCTTCAACATCGTTCTTGAAAGAATAGTGTAAAGCTCCCACGTCAACACAAGAGGCACAATCTTTCAAAGATCCGTCCAATTAGTCGGATATGCCGACGATATTGACATAATTGGAAGAACGCAGCGTGATGTCAATGGCGCGTTTATGAGCATTGAGACGGAAGCGAAGAAGATGGGTTTAGTGGTCAATGAGGGCAAGACCAAGTATATGCTGTCATCAAGAAAGGACACCCAACACCGACGTCTTAGACACAACGTCACGATAGACAACTATAACTTTGAGGTAGTTAAGGACTTTGTCTACCTAGGCGCCGCTATCAATTGAGACAACAACACCAGCGCTGAAATCAAACGAAGAATAACTCTTATCAATCGCTGTTTCTTCGGACTGAGAAGGCAATTGAGTAGTAAAGTCCTCTCTCGAGCAACTAAAGTGTCCCTGTATAAGACACTTATCATCCCGGTTCTTATACATGGCGCAGAGGCATGGACCTTGTCAAAGACAGACGAGAACGCTTTAGGATGCTTCGAGAAAAAAATTCTTCGAATGATTTTTGGTCCCGTCTACATAGATGGAGAGTAGAGAAGATTTAACGACTAATTTCACGGGCTGTACAGCGACACTGACCTTGTCAAACGAGTCAAGGTCCAGCGGCTTAAATGGCTGGGTCATGCAGAGCGAATGGACACCAACGCGCCGGCCCGGAAAGTCTTCGAATCCAATCCCGAGGGACGGTGCAGTAGAGGAAGACCGCGACTCAGGTGGCGTACGTAGGAGAGGACCTCAACCAACTTGGCGTGCAAAACTGGAGGCAGCTAGCTAGGGACCGAGCTGGCTGGAGAGAAGCATGTTGGTTGAGGCCTTAGTCCGACCAGGACTGTAGCGCCACTTTAAGTAAGTAAGTAATAGAGGTACTTTTCTTCAAGGATTAATTCTTGGCCTTTGTGTCGTCACTTCTCAAATGAGTTTGTTTTTAAATAGGCTACGTTTTTTCAATTGCGATTGGTTCCATTCTCTTCAAAGAATTGCTAAATTCTACTAAAAGTATTGTCCAAAATTAGTTTTCTACAACCAGCACTGATAGAGAAATCGAATATAGAATGGTTCTCTAGGAGAAGGTCTTGGGGCTTCTCTTCACTTAAAATGAGTTTGTGCATTGAAACGGGTGTTCTTCAAAAAAGAGTTCTTGACCCTTGGCTTCACAGTCTGTGTAGTGTTTTGAATTGATTTAAGAAAAACATTTATTTTTGTTGGAAGCGCTATTGCACTAGGTGGAATGATTTTCGCGAGTTGCTGTTGATGATTGATTAGTTTTTGGACCTATAGTATTTACTTCAAGTGAGCTTATGTATGAAATTGGTTTCTATAAAAAAAATCAAACGCCTTTCCTACCGTTTCGTAATCTGATGGTGAATCGATTCACTATTCAACAATAAGTTCTTTTGCCTCTAAGCGCAGTAAATGTTACAACGTATTGTCTTTGTTGTATGTTGCTTTTCCGGTTGACAATTTGAAGAATAGCAAACTGACTCCGAAATCATCAAATGTTGACAACCTGCAGTTCTACTTTCATTCCAGATCCAGTGTACGACAAAAGTGTCTCATTCTGTTGAATAATTTATTTTTATCAAAGATTCGCGATAAAACGAAAGGCTGAAATGCCTTGGTTCTATGAGTCTCAGTTTTTATGCTCTGTGATGATGTTTCTTTTTCCAATTCCTTGCACAGCCGATGAACAATTTCAAAACACCAAAAATTGACATACTATAAAGCAAGGAAAGAATCTTTAACAATGTTCATAAATTGATTAGAATTTTCATGACAATTTTCTTTCAAGGTTCCTCGCAGATCGCTTACCCTCATCACTCATAACAAGTAAACACCTCCCTCTTTCCATAAGCAACCAACAACAACAGCAACAAAAAAGTTGTTTATTTTTTCCATAGCTCATTCACTCAAGGTCTTTGAAGACTTTCAAAGGATTTTCTTTTGATTAAAAATTTCAATTATCCTTCTGTCTCAAAGCACAAACGATTTATTTTCTTTCTTCCTCTTTTTTCCTAGTAAAACTCGTATACGGTTTATCTGGCGAAGAAGCCAACACTCACACACACACACAAGTAAACAAAACAAAAATAAAGAAAAAAATAAGTTAAAAGAATAATTTTCCTTAGTCCACTTTGGACTTTTATCGAAAAGGGAAATCAGCTTCATTGAAACAATACAAAACGTCCTTCATTGCTGCTGTCGTCCGCAGCTTCAACCAATGAAGAATGAAGGTCCTTACCTTTTCTGTGAAGTGAACTCTCACACCCAACTACTTAAATTAACACCATAAACACCTGAAAGCAAAGGCCGGCCTCCCTCAAGGACTAAACGCTTTATTTTTGTTAAAATGCGTTCGTATATTGTACAAGAGGCATCAGGCAAATAACAGCTTCCGAATTCCGATTGCCATTCATGACGTTCTTCTCCAATGGCGATGAAAAAATCGCCTGTTTTCAACAAAGTGCTATTTCCCCCCAACTGCTCATAAATTTGAAGAAAAAAGTAAAAAAAAATCAAAAAATCAACACTTGTGATTCAGGACTGAAACAATCAAGGCATTGATTTGATTGTTGCCCGAATATTGTGGTCTGCTATGAATACCAAAACAAGCAGGAAACCCACGCAATAACAACAAGTATGTACTAGTAAAGGCGGCGACGTCGACGGTGGAAGAAGTTGAAATGCAATATGGGTTTGAATTCCTTTCCACATACCATACCGATAGACTCTGGTTCGGGTTGAACCTGATCCCAGGGGCCATTTTAAAAGTCCTCCCTTCATTTGAGGGCATACCTTGAATGGCCAACGTTTCGGTCCATAACCAACACGTGTTCTCTATTAGATTCCATATCAATTTATATCTCACGGAAAGTGAAGTAGAAGAATGGTCTGTTATTAGTGAGCAAAAAAAAACTGAGGAGGAAAAAGAAAAAGGATGACCATCGTTATACCGATATAGACACTTCTGTTCCAAACGAGTTAAATCAAAAAAACGAATTCGACTACACAAACACAATCTAACTGAGTGTGGGTGGATATGGGGCTTCTTTTTTTTATTCGATTAAAAATTGCACCTCTCCCTTGAACAAGAACGATGAATTGAGTTTATCTTTGTACACAATAAATAGAATCAGAGCTATAGCTACAAGAATCCAAAGGTGAAGTATTTCAACCAGCAGTTTGAACAAAAGGATGGTGCTATCAAGGATCCTTTATATTGATTTTTATGCGCCACAAAAGTGGTGTTTGGAATGTGATTTCTTGCAATTTGAATTCAAGGTACGATTTCAATTGAGTTTTATTTCTGTTGGTTGTGTTCCTCTAAGAAGTATTCTGTATTCATGAGTTGTAGTATCATCATACAGTATATGTGTGTAAAATCAATTTGCGATGCTTTACTAGAGAAACATGAGAAAGACAAAAGGGCACGTTTTTTCATTGATTAGTTGCTTTATTTATTTGTTTCACATTGTCATGGTTTGTGACGTGTTTTGAGAAATTTATATGAGTTGTATCAATAAAACATTTATGGGGTATAGTCTTATAGAATGATCGACATCCCCAAACATGTAAGACTGAATGACTGACACTTCAGTATTGGAGAACACATCGCAATAGAGTCTTCTCGATTATTGATAAACAGAAGAAAATTCTTCACAAAGTGCATGAGCATGCCCTCTCTTTGTCTACAAAAAAGTCCAAGCTGACTTAAAAACTTTTAATTTTTAATCGCTATGGAATTGAATATACAAAAATCGTAGAAGGTTTCGCTCGGCCTCCATACCTTTTGACCATTCCTTGGTAATGTAACAATGAATGGAAACTCAATGAAAACAAAAACTTGTTTAAATAAAGGAGTTTCCTTTTACGTTTCCTAAGATTTTGATAAAGTTTGGCACAGTAGATTCAACAAGGAGCATATGCTGTTTTCCCACAAGGAAGTATTTTTGGACCAGTTCCTTTTGTTCAAGGTTTAAATAAATTTTCAGAGTGAATATCACACCACGAAGGCGTTCCTTCATAGAACTGATGGAAACGAAACAAAATGAACAACTGTACGGCTGCAGTATTAGTAAAAATTCACACCGTACAAAATCGCATAGATTTATTTAAGCTCTAGTTTTGTAGAGGAACTAACTATCACAAATCAAAATACGAATTGTGTCTGATTGAAAAAAGTGACCCTTTATTCTCGAAAGCGCCCATATGACTGTCGTTTTCCGTGAATGTGCTCCATCAACGCTTTTGAAAGAACATAGTTTTAAAAAATTTTAAATAAGAAAGAATCTGATATCTTTGAAGTTGCTTATGTTCTTTTTCAGTACGCTCAGTATTTTTTTGTGATACTGTTTCCCCCACCAGTGGTATGGTAGTAACAGTGCATTGAGACACCTTATGGGTGTCAAGTCATTGGTATAAGGTGGCAGGAAAATGACAGATACACAATACAGTAAACTATTTGAGCATAGGTATCTTAAATACGAGAGCATTAATTTTTCGTTAGATTTATCCAGCTGAGCAGCAAAGTTTATTCATTCTTCTCCATGTATCGTTTCAAATAACTACCCATTAATTTTAATTTTCGTGGGGCTACCGCCCCATTTATTAGCTTAATACAAGCTTAAAACAACTTAAACACTAAACTTAAACTAATTAAAACTAAATTAAACTACAAGGATGAGAAATGTTTTAACAGGAGGACTTTCAGACAGGGACTTGGAAGATTGAGGTCGAAAAGAAAAGGAACAGAATTAATCTTACTCATCATGCGGGTTAAGCGTTCGTTGAGACCATTGGATGTACGATGAGCATGAAGGAAAAATAATCGGGATGATCTTACGTTTCGGGGATTAGTGTTGAAGGAGATAAGTTCTACAAGGGGGGAGCAGTCAGTGTTACCAGTAAGAAGTCGGCGGATGAATATGATGTCGAAGACATTCCTTCTGTTTTGTAGGGAGTGGAGATTAATGATTGTAAGACGATCGCGGTAAGGAGGCAGAGTGAGAAAGTTTCTAATGTCGCGTCGAAGGCCAAAGAGCAGAAAACGACGTTCAACACTTTCGATCCTTGAAATATGAACCGCTTAATATGGAGCCCATACTTGCGATGCATACTCAAGGAGGGGCCGAATATAGGCAATATAGAGAGATTTTGTTACAAGGGGGTTGCGGAACTCTATGGACCATCTCTTGATAAAACCAAGGGCGGAATTAGCTCTTGATATTACCTCGTCAATATGAGAACGAAAATTTAATTCGCCGTCGCAGAGAACTCCCAAGTCTCGGATAGGATGCACACGGTTTATAGGAAGGTTCAGAAGATGAAAGGATCTGGGGGGAGGTTTATTACTTTTACGAGAAAAGTTATTGCCTCGCATTTAGGAATGTTAAATTCAAGGAAGTTTTTAGAACACCAAAAGATGAATGAATCGAGGTCATTTTGAAGGTGGAAAGAATCTCGATCGGAGGTGATGATTTTGAAAATTTTAGCGTCACCCGCGTTAAGTGAGATAGAAAAATATTGGATGATCTTTTCAACATCATTAATGGCCAGGATGAAAAAGACGGGTCTAAGATGGCTGCAGAGTAGAACGGAAACGAACTCTATATTGGCGGTTGACATGATATGAAGAGATCCATTTGAGTAGGATAGGGCTAAATCCGAGGAAAGAAAGTTTAAAGAGGATTACAGAGTGAGAGATTTTGTCAAAAGCTTTGCTGAAATCTGTATTGATGACGTCTACTTCGTTTCCTTTTTCCATCGCAGAGAGAGAGACAATACAAAATACATAAGCAAATATTTTGTATGTCCGCCTCTGACTTGACTCAAATGATTTTACTAATTTTACATGACTACAAATTTTTTTTGAAGGCACTTCCTGATTGCTTTTTTTATATTTGGAAGAGAAGAATCTTCGAAACCGAAACTTCGTAAAGGCTGCAGAGGAATGAAATCTTTTAGTAGATGAGGAGTGAATAAAAGAAGGAAAACACATTAGAGATAGAATCGTAGAAAAGGAGACATCCTCTTAGAGAACGTAATAGAGTGAAAAACGAGCCTCATCAAGCTTTTCACAGTCAACCGGGAATGGGAATCGTTGTCGAGGTATTTTGATTGAAGTTCGAGTTCAATAGTTCAATTCAATTGGTTGGAAAAAAAGTACTTAAATGTTCTACTCATCAATTTGCGATTCCTTCTCGTTGAATTGCTATTTTATATACTAGTTGTTTGAGTGCAGCAGTTGAAATGCGTTGATTTTTTGTTCGCTGTCCTGATAGAGATTTTAAAATTTTTATAAAAACAAAATATCAATGCGAACCAATTGATACACCTCCTCGTGGCATCACAACCAATTAAGTTAGTAGCTTTCTAATCAATGCCTCTCTTTTATTATCACTGCAACACTAGTTAGTCACTTTAAAATTAAAAAGGCACAAGGTGCAAGCAAAGCGTAGGTACTGCAGTGTAATTCAAACATAAAAAGAAAATCCTACCTTTAAAAAAAAAAAGCTTGATGAAGAAGGATAGAGAAAACAAACATAAAATCTGATTATGTTAATTTCAGTGTAAGAAAATAGAGGAGGGGCGCACAAGTATAAAAACTTTTGCATGAATTTATAATTTGATCCCTGATATCCTCGCTTGGCTGCGAAAAAGATGTATTAACACCTACGTAAACGTATCTAAAGTTGTATGAAAATTCTGGCAACGTTTTCATCGAATTTGTTTTTTTTTCCTCTCATTTTTGCATCCTCATAGTACCTACGTATGTATATATCTATACTTTTTTTCTCTATACTTTTGGTTTTATATTTTAACTTTGGTCTTAGGTGTTCTGTGTCTGTGTTTAGTTTGGCATCTTTTAACCACAAAAAGGTCATGATGTCGTGATCATCCCCGATTGAGCTTAGAGGATAGAGAAAGTTTAAACGTACTCTTCCGCTAAACCACACAAAAAGAACGTTAAAAGAGGTAAGACCACAGAAGGATGCAGGTAATACAGTCGATGGATACATACTTACTTTTTTGGGAAGGATTAAAATGTTTATATATACGAACATTGAAGTATGTATAAATATATGGTTTACTCAGCATGAAACCGTTTCTCATGTGTGACAAAATGTCATAAAAGAAGCTCAGGAGACGCATAATTCAGGAAATATTTTGATAAAGTTTATCCGGCTAAAGATCGTGACTTATATCCTCAACCAAAATTAAAGCAGGTGTTAGTTATGGCATTCTGGTGTTAGTTATGGCAGTTGTTAAATTAGAATTGTTTTACGTTTTTTTGAATTTCAGATTATTTTTGAACAGTCAAATAATTTAATGTTATCAAGCGTCGAGCACATGTGAGATCCCCCAGTTAAAGTTGAAAAAGAAGCAGCTTTGCAGAGAGAGAGAGAGAGATTGTTTGAAGTACTTCTTTTGGTTGTCAGCAGTTGATTGACAAGAAAATAAGAAGAAAGCTTTTATACATTATTCTACCGTTCATCGGATATCGTTCCCAAAACTTCACGACTGTTGTTGCAATTGTTGCTGTAACTTACTGTGATCTGATTGGTTCTAAAGACGGACTTAAAGTAAAGTAATGTCAATAAATGACGAACTAGTATTCAAGTTCCCCACAGAGGCAATGTTTTTCCACGGGTATCGCCTTTCGTGAGGAACTGGCAAGTCCTCCATTAGAAAAATTCATTGTCATGAAAGCGCTTTCTCGATTCGCCGTTCGGAACCGGCAGAAAATTGTAGGGCACCTACATTCTCGTATAAAGTGAGAAATGCGCAAGGCACTGGGGTTCCTCTTTTTTTAATTAATTTATTTTAGTATACGAGTGAGCGTTCCAGAACTTTCATGAAAATGCATAAGTTACAAATTTCTTCAAGGTGTGAGTACAATTCAACCGCAGACGGAATTGAAAATGACGATGTGCTTATAGGAAAACACACTTTCTTGCATCCTATATCATAACATAAGTATTCGAGCGATCATTCGAGATATTTTTTATTCGATTTCAATTTTCATTAAAATGAATAAAAATGTATCCTGCACTCAAAAACCCCAAAAAATTGAGTCGTTGCTCTGGTCTGAAATTGTGATGCTTCTTGGAACTTGGATGCTGGGGTATGACTCAGGGTGTCCAGGGTCTACCCAAGGAAGTTTCGTAGGACTTGGGTTTCGGCGGTCCTACTTCTCAAAAATGAATACGAGGAGACGGTCGGTTTAACTCTAATTAATTCTAGTTTTATTTTAATATCTTATCTCAGGAATAAGTTTACAATTTGACGATTTTTTTTATATTCAAGATAACAAACAAAAGCAAAATTTTACGTTTTCTTGATTTGGGTCTGCTTTCGGTACTGGTCCACGGAATGGCTGGCTTTGATCCTTACGTGTGTACCTGCGATGGTTTCTCTGGAGCTGCGGTTGTATATTGCGGTAGCTATTTCCTTGGTTTGGCGGCAGCGAACTCTTATCTGGCTCCGCGTTAGGCAGGGCGTTCCATCGGCAGCAGCGGACTTCGTAGCAAAGGTCTGCGTTGCTTGAAAGGCAGAGTAATTAATCGGTTGCGGCGGATTGCGTGGGAAGCGCCTGCGTTGTATCAAACGGCTGAGCAATCTATCGGTGGCAGCGGACTTCGTAGAAAACGAATGCGTTCACTAAGAGGCCAAACACTCTGCCGGCGGCGGGCGGCGGACTTTGTAGAAAAGGCCTGCGGTTGCGTACTGCGATAGAAACTCCCTTTATGGAAGCGCAATGCTTAACTAAGGAAAGCTTAATCGCCCGGCTGAAACAAGCCACAACGAATAAGCTTCCTACAATTTAAGTCGACGCAATGTCAAAAGAATGCTATCTAAGGAGAATTCAAACGCCCGGCTGAAACAAGCCACAACGATTGAATTCCCTCCGTAGGAACGCAGTGTCTACAGGTAAGGAGAATCTTAACGCCCGGCTGAAACAAGCCACAACGACTAGACTTTCTTTACGGAGACCAAAAAGTAAGGAGGATTCAAACGCCCGGCTGAAACGAGCCACAACGATTGAATTCCCTCCGTGGGAACGCAGTGTCTACAGGTAAGGAGAATCTAAACGCCCGGCTGAAACAAGCCACAACCTCTAGACTTCCTTTACGGAGACCAAAAAGTAAGGAGGATTCAAACGCCCGGCTGAAACAAGCCACAACGATTGAATTCCCTATGCGGAGACTGCCAAAGTCGAAAAGTAAAGCAAATATAAACGCCCGGATCAACAAGCCACAACGATTAAATTTCTTTAGGGGTAGGAGAATGAGAAAAAGTATCAGGTAAATTCAATTTGCCCGGCTGAACCACAGAAGTAGAAACCTTTGTGAAATCTTTTTCTGATGTATGGTGAATAAACCACCTCTATTCATTGACTTTCCTATTAAAACTAAATGTGAGCTGTATCAGGTCAGTGACAACTTTGCATATAAAAAATTGGATGGGGATTACCAATGTAATTTTTCATAAGGAAATGCACAACAATGATAAGGTAGGGGGAAAGTAAACAATGTTTGGCCTTGAGGTAGCCACTCGCTTTGATTTCAATAGAAATAAATACAGCACTGTTTTGGTGCGACGATTTGAGAGGAGGTAGGGAAAAGAAATTGTGACGCTTGGTCACAAAATTCAGACGTAGTTAATGAAGCTTATTGTTGCTCACAGAATAACCAAAAAGATACTTTATTTGAAATTAAGATCCAAGAAAACAGAATTTTTATACCATGGCGAACATGTTCTAGGGGAAATCGAGTCTTTTCACTACTCAGACCTGAAATTGGTAATTTCGTAGTTGATGAAGCTTATTTTTGCCAAAAGAAGAGCTAAAAAACCCTTATTAGTATTCGAGATATAATTCGATAGTTCTGAAGAGCATATGAGTGCAAGGTTTGGGTTCTATTTTATTTGAAATCGAGATTCAAAACAGCACTGTTTTGTAACAAAAATCACTACTCAAGCTTGAAACCGATAAGCTTACAGTCAATAACGTGAAGTGTTTCATCAAACAAACAGCCATATATTTACATAGAACTCGAATGATCATTCGAGAGTTTTTTGTACAAAACACTATCGTGAACAGCAAACGTAATCGAGGTTCGAGTTTTATTTTCAATGAAACGAATGAATATTTTTCTCATTCATCTGTCTTTGAAATCAAGATTCAAATGAACACATTTTTTCTATTATTGGAAACATATTCCATAGAAAATCGAATCTTTTCACTTTTGTTGAACTTGTCGTATTTCTTAGGAATCTAAAAGATACTTACATTTTGCATTGTCTATCGTTTCAAAGGTTCAGCTTTCAAAGTTTCAAAGAAAAAAAGGAGAAGAAGATTACTTGTACAGCAAAATTCTTCGCCTAAATATGTTTCTCTGTCCTAAAAATTAAAAGCAAAAAGAACCACCTGTGCTGTGATTTATGAATCATTCGGTTTTTCCAAACTCTTCTGTCAGTAAAACCTCTTCGAATTTAATCTGATGATGTACAAATAAGAGATTCTGAATAATTGAATAAAAGATTAATTTAACATTTCTCTCTCTTGTTCCTCCTAAACGACAACTGCTCTAATTCCTACCTCTTGAATTCTGTTCTCGTTCGTATAAAATTTTATTTTCCAATCTAATTTGCCTCGTCGTTTTTTTATTTATTTATTTTTTTTTTGGTTTGAAAGCAGTCCGAAAAGCAATCCAATCTAAGGCTTGACCCAAGATCCACAGACCAATGAATTTTTGAGTGCGGTGTGGGAGAGAGGGTGGTTGGTAAGTAAATAAATACAAAACGGCACATTGTGTGTGCTATGCACCTTTTCCACTTAAAAAAATAAATTCAAAATCCTGCCGATTATTCATTGTGCTTGATGGAATCTTTTAAACAGAATAATAAAATAGGCATTTGTGCATTGAAGCCTATCGGTTTTAAGATGACCCTTGAAACTAAGGTATGTTTTTCAAATCCAATATATGGTTCATGAAACACACAGTTGAGCTCATTTTATGGTGACTGAACCTTGAATGATTATATTTCATTTACAATCCTGTCACATCCTAATGAGAGTATAAGTTATAAATTTATCACAATTTAAATAAATTTACGAAAGCTTTTTTTTTGCTTTAGTTTTCCAGTGAACCTTTCTCTATTCATTAGATTACGAGGAAGGTCTGTTTTCCCAAAGGAGAGGATGAAACTATATGAGCGCATAAATAAATCTCAGAACTAAAAGGCTTAAAAGAACCAAAAATGAAAGTGAATGAATCAGGGTGGAGTTATTTTATTTAACGAACCCATGAGTTCGTTTAAATAATCAAATTTCTTAATAGATTTGTATTAAAGGTTGTTTTTTTTGGATGTGTTGTTTTCAAGAGAAATAAAACGCATATGATTTGATGTTATGGCCATGAATTAAGTTTTATTATGAAAATAATAGTTTGCAATTTTGTTTTAGAAATAATTTTGGGCAAGTATCACCCAAGGTGGACTCCAGTCAGAAGGCCCAGTTTTCAAACACTTTTTGCATTTGGGGTCGTATGTCAGCAACAAAGATTCTCTTCGCGCCAATCGTCTTGTTGTTATCTGCGTAAACAAGCATCTTCACATAACCCCCTTAAAAGATATTGGAGGCCACGACGCAAGATAATGTACTCACCAATAGTTTCCCGTAGTGCCTGTGGGATAATGGTTAGCATGTCTACCGTGTTTCGAGTCCCAGCAGAAACCAAAAGTGTTTTTGCACGGGTATCACCTTCCGCGAGGAATGTGCAAGGCCTCCGATAGTAAATTCATTGCCATGAAAAGCACGTTCTCAATTAGCCGTTCGGAACCGTCAGAAAATTGTAGGTCCCCTCCATTCCCTCACAAGGTAATGGTTGTGAGAAATGCGCTAGGTCCAGGTGCTCCTCGCTCTGTTGCGCCACCCTATTTATTTATAGAGAGTTCAAAAACCCTTTTTTAACTATACAAGCAGACTAGTGAAGCAATTTTACAGACGGCGACACATTGAGAAATAAAATAGTTTCTATTTTATTTGCTCAGTTATTATCATCACAGAAAAAGGGTGACAGAATATTCAACGAAACTTGAATATTTAAATCAAAATCATCGTATTCCAATGGAATCATAGCAAAGAGAAAAAATAAAAATACAACGTAAGACGTCTAAATATTTTTGGGTGGTTGGTTAGATTCATACGATTGCGACGACAGTTATATTTTGGTACTACGCTGTATCATGCATACGGCCATAAAACCGTCGCCATATACATGGCACCACATTTTTAATGTCATATAAAATAGATTATCACACTTGAACGACAATTGTAAGCCATATTTATTTGACAAGAACTCCATGCTTATAATATGCTACTAAAATACTGCCTTTGCTCTTCGTATTTACATTGAGGTCATATACATAACCACCACCACGTCTTTGATATTTCAAGCAGCAGGGATTCAGAAACAGGGACACGCATTAAAAGGAAGTAAAGACCAAGCTAATCTATTTCGAGAAAATGCCATTCTCGTCCACTCGTATTTACCAAACAAAACTCAACACGTCGGTCGTCGTCGCTTTGGTTGTGTCGACTTCGTCATAGTCATAGAGAGAAAACACGGTTTGTTGACATTATTCAGCAACACACCACAGAAGAAAAAAAAATTATTAAAATCACGTTTCAATGGCACGCACAGCATAGCGCACATCCAAAACACATTCTCCTACCACAGTGGCCTGTAAATCAATGGCATTCATCTTGCAAGCTCTAAATGCCACCAGCTATTATTTCCACATTTTACCTTTCAACCCCACCTCGTTCTATGTTATCCTGTTATCCGCATGCACGGAAGCCAATTATCCTCATCTTTCAACCGTTCTACCGGGTTGTTACCTGCAGGCATTACCGTTCAATTTACATAAATATCAAATTTTGTCATATGCTTAAATCTGTCAACAGCGTGCACAATAAATTGCGCTATGAACAAAATAAATCTGTGGCATCAAAGCAAAAGAACAAAAATGTAGAAAACAAAAAGTTGCTGCTCGATTGTAAGACCAGAACGTCGAAAACTCAGCAATATAACCACGCATGGTTTCTGGTGGGAACTGGAAAATGAAAACAACATCAGACAGCAAAGCAAGAACGTCACTCATTTAAATCCCCACGAGGGAAGAAAACACATGTGCATGACATAAAATGGCAGCGGGAAACAACCACTTCAAATAGAAATTCAAAAAGGTATTGAACAATAGGACAAGTGGACGGGTTAAGGTATGTGCGTAGAAGCCCAAGCGTTAAGGCGCACACAAATGTTGATTAATCCTTTTGCTTTCTATTACAATTGGAGCACATTAAGTCTTGTGGGTGTTTTATTGAAGCAAAGTGAGAGATCTTCATGTCCTTTGAAGAATGAGTCGTGATTCGTATCGTAATCTTTGGAAGTCTTCAAAGTATTTCAGTAGCTTGCAGAAGTGTAAAAATAAAAAAGGGTGGCGCAACAGAGCGAAGAGCCCCCGGGCCTAGCGCATTTGTGACAACCATGCCTTGTGAGGAAATGTGGTACCCGTGGCGCGACGGTTAGCATGTCTGCCTATTAAACCAGAGGTTCATGATTCGATACCCAAAAGAGGCAAAAAGCGCTTTCTCGAAATAGTGTTAGTGCAGCAGGGAAAAATAATTTCCCAAAACGTTATGTAAAAATGTTCAAATTCTTATTTTTTTCATTTTCGTTAGTTTTATATTGGGTCATTGAAAACCCATGCAAAAGCTCAAACTTTAAGCTCGATCTTCTTTATTCTTTAGGTGGCTCAACTAGAGCGTGGTGCTCCTAGGCCTTGTCCAATATGCCCCTCCAGCCGGCTCGATCTCTAGCCTGCCGTCTCCAATTTTGGCGTAGATCTCCTTCTACCTGGTCGCTCCATCGAAGATGAGGTCTACCTTGGCTTCTGACTCCCTCTGGTTTGGCGTTGAAGACTTTACGCGCTGGAACGTTGATGTCCATTCGCTCTACATGGCCCAGCCATCTTAATCGTTGGACTAATTTTTCTGGCTAAGCTTATGTCGCTGTACAGCTCGTATAGTTCGTCGTTGTATCTTCTTCGCCAAACGTTGTCTTCTCGATCAACGCAAACAGGATCATATATCGTACGCAGAACTTTTCTCTCGAAGACTCCAAGTGACTTTTCATCCGATTGGGAGAGGGTCCATGCTTCTGCACTTTATAGCAGGGTCGGGATGATGAGTGTTTTGTATCGTGTCTCCTTGGTTCTTCTCGATAGGGCTTTATTCCTCAATTGCTTATTTAACCAAAAAAAAAAACAGCGATTAGCAAGAGCTAGTCTGCGTTTGATTTCAGCGCTGATGTTGTTGGCTGAGTTTACAGCAGTGCCCAGGTAGACAAATTCACTGACTACCTCGAAGTTATACCTGTCAATGGTGACATTTTGACCAAGTCGGTGGTGGGATTGGACTTTTGTTGATGAGAGCATATACTTCGTCTTGTCCTCGTTTATTTTCAGCCCCATTTGGCTTGCTGCTGACTCCATAGTAAAGGAATGCACCAGTTACTGCTCGCTTCGTTCTTCCTATCACGTCTATGTCGTCTGCAAACCCAAGTAATTGTATTGATTTATTGAAAATGGTGCCAGATGTACTGGCATGGGTGCTACTTATTACATTTTTAAGCACAATGTTAAAACATTCGTCGCCTTGTCTAAGCCCTCTGGTAGTTTCGAAGGTTTCAGTAGAGTCTCTACCAACTTTAACGGAACAGCTAGCGTTCTCCAACGTCATCCTAATAAGGCGTATCAGTTTAGCAGGGATTCTAAAGTTAGACATAGCACGATACATTTCAACTCTGTTAACACTATCGTACGCTGCTTTAAAGTCAACGAACAGGTGGTGGGTGTCGAAGTTGTACTGTTGGGTTTTCTCCAGGACTTGGCGCAATGTGAATATTTAGTATTTGGTAGATTTTCCAGGTCTGAAGCCGCAGTGATCATCAGCAAACGGCTTGAGACGTTCGCATAATACTATAATAGGATCTTACGAGTATAGGCGATGTTTAGAAGACTAATGCCTCTATAGTTTTCGCAGAGTATGCGGTCTCCTTTTTTGTGTATCGGGCAGATGGTACTGAGGTTCCACTCATCGGGCATACTTTCCTCCGACCATATTTTGCAGATGAGTTGGTGTATGCTCCTGACCAGGTCATCTTTAGCGTTTTAAAAAGCTTCGCTTGTAGACCATCACATCCAGCTGCTTTGTTCATCTTTAGTCTGGTGATAGCTACTTTGATCTCATTTTGGTCGAGCGGCTGTTGATCTTGGGCGGGATTTTGGCTGTCATCACCATTTAGCAACTGGTTAAAGTAGTCTCTCCAGACGGCTAACATCGCCTGCGTTTCCACTACGGTGAGAAACCTAATACTTCTGACACAGCACTTCTTATGGCTTGTTGACATAGCTGCCATTGGTCTTCCAGGTTCATGTCATCAGTCGAAGGATTCCTCGCAAGCTCAAGGAATACGCGGTCGGCATAGGCAACCGGCGGTCTCTATCGATTGAAGTCGTCCAACATTGAATTTCCTCGGCGTAGTCGGTGATCGCCTAAGAGCTTCCATCGAGATCCGTACTCTGAGTTTTGCACCAATTAAGTAGTGGTCCGAGTCGATGTTTGCTCCTCGGATAAGGTACGGACATTCAGGATGCTGGAGGAGTGTCTTCCCTCAATCGCAACATGGTCGATTTGGTTGCAGTTTCGACCATCTGGGGATCGCCATGTGCCCTTGTGGATGTCGGGACGTGGGAATCGTGTGCTACTTATTACCATGTTTTTTCCTGCTACAAAATCGATGAGCCTAAGTCCGTTATCGGAAAAGGTGTCGTGCAGGCTATGCTTTCCGATCGTCTTACCAAAGATGTCCTCCCCGCCAATTTTGGCATTAAAATCTCCCAAGAGGATTTTTTTTTTAAGCTCGATCACGGAAAAATAATGAACAAAAATACACGTAGCGACTTTTTCTTTACCGGAATATTTGTAATCGTAGAATAGTCAGTGAAATCTCAAAATCTTCGTCTCTATTCGTAACAACTTAAAGCTTTTATGGAAAACTGCCTCAAATTCTATCCAAAATGGTGGAAAACATTTCAGCTTTTTCATACAAAAATCTTATGACTACAATACTACACCTCTTATGTGGTATTTCATCAAATTCTCTCCCACTGAGACAACTCGTCAATTTTTATACCACCGTCTGATGTCGTTTGCTTCAGTTGTTGAAAGAAAACGTTAATATGTTACAGGTTTGGGTTTTAAAATGTTTATTCATCGCACACAAAATCCTTTTATTGAGCTATTTTACAATGCCTTATCGCGCACGAGCGCACTTCCTTACACCATTCTACTCCACCACATCAGGTCTCAGTCAACTTTCTCGAATTCATTGGCATAATGTCAATTTTCAGTTACAAATATACTAACACACAGGGTGTAGGGCGTGAGAAGTTGTGCAATTAATTCTGAACCCCAGCAGGGTGGAGCTGTTGAATTTAATTAAAACCTTTTGGAAATACTTTGTGACAACTTCCATATACCAACGTGAACAGCGCGCGCTCCAGAAGGCTTGCAACATACCGCCGCGCCGTCATCCATAGAGTGCATCATACACTCCTCTTGAAAAGGAAACAAATGATTTCCGTTAATTAATGAAATATGGGAGAGGAGGTAAAGGATGCATTAACTAGCTGACATCTCAGCATGCATCAAAATGGTTTGAGTATCTTTTGTGGAATAAACGACAGCAAATTGGCTATTAATGTGCACCGAGTTACTTCCACCATAAATGTCAGTACGTGCAGCACAAAAGAGGAAGATGAGAATAACGACATATGTATGAAGGTTTCACACCAAAATAAAACAAATAAGAGTTTTTTTTACTGTTTTCTCAAAAACAAAAGGTATGCACAAATTCTCCTCAGAGGATAAAGATACGTATCCTTGTTTATGTTCGTTTAGTTAGATGGAATATTTTTAATTCTACATACAAATATAGGTACGAACGATGTGAGTTTTGTTCGTTTAGTGGTGAAAGGAACAACTTTTACGATTTATTGTTAGAAGTTGGAAGGATTCCTATTTTTCTTTGCATTTAAGTTCGCAAGGAATTTTCCTTATCATAAGATGCATTTCTTGTTCACAGTTTGCATTTTTTGTTTTGTTTGTGTAGCTTGTGATGGATGCAGACCAACGGCATGCAAACTAGAGAATATTGGGGAACAAAAACTATCACAAAGTGAAATGGCAAAGAGCGTTTTAGCTATGACCAGATGAAAGGAGGGCAAAGTCGGGCAAACAACTTTGAAAAAAGTCAAGTTCTAGTGAAGATGGGAGATTTTCTTCATTTAATTATTCATGTCATAGAAGGTGTTAGGTCAAAACTGATTTTTTTTTTTTTAATTTAATGGTGGCAAAAATGATACAGGTTTTTCCCCAGAATTACTCGCAGAAGTTCAAAGTTGAATGCGGGGTAGACATCAGCGGTGCTATAAGTACCTGCTCAGGCTAAGTTCGAGTAAATCGATTTAATTTTCGTCAACTATGACAAAGACGGGGGCAGCATACCCCACCAGCGGGTACTCCGCACTGGTGTGAAGCTGTTCAGTGGGAGGGCTGTGATCTCTTCGAGAAACACCAAAAAAGGAAGAAAAAGAACACACAACAATATAAAGAATATTGCCGTAGAAAGTCGACTGAGGCTATATTTTGTCAATAATTTAGCAAAGTAAGATTTTTCAAAGGATCCCAGAAGGATAATAATAATATCTTCTCAACTATTTCTTCACATTTCCCAGTCGAATTTTGCTAGTTCATGGGTCAGAAGCAGCTTCCACTTCAAACATCAGACTGCTAAAAAACAGCTCCAATTGATTTCGGCCTCATTTTACCCTTGACCATACCAGCTATGTTTCAAACAGAGGCCTTTACTTTAGAACTCGGCATTCATCTTTGCCGAGTCCATCCGAATTGACCTCCGTTGATCACGTAGATCAAGAAGCCATGAAATCCCTAACTTAAAATAAACGTGAAACCAAGATATAAGACTTCTTGATTCTCTTAAACAATTAGCCACGTAGATCACTCTCGCCTCATTTCATGAAGAGTAACAAGGAGCCCAACTGCCTAGTAACTCTTACTTTTCTATCACATTTCACATTTCAAATGATTCAAATGCTACTCCCGTTCCCCAACGCTACGTTGATGGTTTGAGGTTCGAATCCAAGAAACATCAGGACATTTATAGCTGTTCGGAATCAGCTTGTAGGCACTTGAAATGTGTTAGGCACCGAGAGTTCCATAGGTTTTTTGTGCAACCCTCAGAACCATCAGCAATTGGAACACCACTTTTGGGTACTGCCAACCAAAATTATTCATCAGTCAACAAAGGCTTGAAACGTGTTGTTTTGTTGCCCACAGAAATGCTCATAAGCCACTGCTTTTTGAACTAAGACACACAACTGCTTTCTAATTTACGACGCATGCGACCAATATTAGGTCGACATAATCACAAAGCATTAATGTATCAGTTTAAGGACAAATTTACTCTACTGGATAGTGCGTATCCTCAGAGATGGAGTAAAGTGCCCAAAGAAGGCGCTATTGCTGCTGTGGAGCACAGTTTCGAAGAAGACTCGAATGAGTCTATCTGCCATCAGCAGCAACAATTGGAGGTGTATCCATTCACTTCATGGAAGATTTTATGGAAGTATCTTGGTTTGCTGCCTCACAAATTCCAGGCTCTCTGATGAAGTCCGGTGAATGGCCCAAGGCCACCGATCTCGATTTTTACAAGAAAATTTTGAACTATTACCTATAAAGCCCACTTTTGGTTGAATGGGTACGTTAATAAACAAACTATCGCATTTAAAAAAAAAAAACAAAAAACAAATAGGGTGGCGCAACAGACCGAGGAGCCCCTGGCCTAGCGCATTGTGAGGTAATTGAGAGGACCTACAATGATGGCAATGAATTTACTAACGGAGGACCAATTCCTCGCGAAAGGAACGAATTAAATGTCATCCTTTCCCTCAGGGTCAGTTTTTTTTTTTTTTCAAAAATCATGTCAAGCTTTTGCACATGGTTCAGGGAATGTCTGGATCTGCTATGCAAAAATGTTGATTTCTTTTTAACGTCAAAAAAGTACTGTGAGTCTTTCGAGTATAACCATTTATTTGACTTTTATTTGCTTCACGCAGAGTCGCAGTTATATAGATTTTTGAAGTTCTGACGAATTGAAAGTCGTTTGGGAGAAGGGAGGATGACTATTCTTAATCCCTTCTATAAGTTATAGCCTTTCTAAGTGTAGTACGTAAGTTTTGGTTTGCTTTGAATACGCTTTTAGCACTATTGGAACGATAAAAGCATTTTAATGAAGATCACGTAGAAATGGTATATATTTAGCGATTCTGCAATGGAAAAAAGAGTAAGAAATAATATTGAAATGTCAGTAGTTTTGGTTCTGGTTCAGAATGTGATAATAACAAACATTTTCGATTGGCAGTGCTGTTGCGATTACGATCGTTTCTTCATAACAACTCTCTTGTCAGATTACAACAATTTTGTCGCCATTACGACAGTTTTGTTTCCTTTCAGTAGTTTTGTTGCAATTACGTATGTAAGTCCTATTGCAATTACTACAAACTGAAATAACGACTGTTTTGCTATGACAAATTTTTGTCAATTATGATAGTTTTGTGGCTATTGCGACATTTCTGCCCTTACTAAGACAATTAAGTAGTTGTTACAAAAGATTTATGGTTACGACGACGGATTTGTGAAAATTTCTACCGATTTGTTGCAATGAAATCAGTCAGTTGACGGCAGATTTTTCACAATAACGACAGGTTTGTCGCAATGAAATCAGTTTTAACGCAACTATATATAAGATTTGTTGCAATGACGACCGATTGGTCACAATGAAATCAGTTTTGACGCAGTTACGACTGATTTGTCGCAATGACGACTGATTTGTCACAAAGAGATCAATTTTGCCGCAATTATACGACAGACATATGGCAGTACTTCCTGATTTGTAGCAATACGACCGTCGACCGCTACGCTATTTCGACAGGCTTTTGCTGTAGCGACGTTTTCGTCGCAGGCGAAAGCTACATCTCGTTTTGCGTACAGATCCGAAGGTCTACGTTAATTTTTTGCTTGATTGGGTCGTCATTTTCGGAATGAAGGCTTAAGTTGCGTAGTTGGGAGCCTTTTTAGGAATCCCTTTGGCTGAGACGGAGTTATATTCCACCATAATTACTCTTACAGGGTACTGCATCGAAACCTACCGTCAGTTCATCAGGAGCTCATTCGCCTTCATTTCTCTTTCAATCCCGAATACTTGTTTTTGCTTTTTTAACAAAGTCTTTATCAAAAAAATTAATTCACACGAGTGATTAAAAAGAGGACGTTGTTTGAATGCTTCTGATCTCCCAGCTTTCAATTATGCTCTTATTTTGCTTGTCGTTCAGTGCGTGGCCGTGCCCTCAAGATGAAGTTTGCGTAGACCAGTTATATAAGGGGTCATCCCATGTCATCAAACAAGGACACCGAACATCGACGTATTGGACAAAACGTCACAATAGACAGATATAACTTCGAGGTAGTACAGGATTTCTTCTACCTAGAATTTGCTATAGACACGGTGTGTGAAGAAGAAACAACAATAACGAGCTGTATGAGCTGTACCGCGACATGGGCATAGCCAGAAGAGTACCCATTGCCGGGCCATGTAGAAAGGATGGAACCAAACGCTCCAGCTCGAAGGGGCATTGAAAGTACATTGCATGGAAGGGGAAGACCTCGTCTTAGGTGGTGCAATCTAGTGGAAGAAGACCTCAAACGACTTAGAGTTCAAAGCTAGAGAGAGCTCATCCGAAATCGAAATTGTTGGCCTAAGATGTTTGTTGAAGATCAAGTTCACCCCGAACTGTGATGCCTACTTAAGTAATTAAGGTCCTCCCATGTGACGGCCTGTTTTTTAGGGATTTTTTTGGATTTTTTTTCCACGAACAGTAAATAGATACAGCGTAAGGTTTATTATCACTTGTTAGCATATATACCGACAGTATAACTGTTAACTTTCAGCTAAAAATATTGAGTAGAACATGAGTTACAGCTTACAGCGTTCTGAACACATCCGCCTCGAGAGGATGTAAGTGAATCATAGAAAATACAGGTTTGAAACGATTGCGACTAGAAATGAAGAAATGGATGCCAAAAGTTGTTGCAACAAACAAATTCGAATACACCAAGCTGGGAGGCTTACTGTCAAAATATCCGTAGGTTAACACGGGGTATCCTTCAGGTGGATTTCTGCTACTCCCTTTAAGATGACAATGCTCATAGCACGTAGACAGCTTGAGAAATAAAAGAAAGATATGTTAATCGAATTGAATAAAATAAATTTTACCTCGACTTAAATAATTTTTGCTCACACACATAATACCAACACTTTTTTATTCTGACATTTTTGTTTGCTTCTCTAAAACTTTCCCCTTTCTTCTTCAAAGGAAGTATTTTCCTCGAAATTAAAAGCAAAATTTAAAACTTTAATCAAGACATAGATATCATAGAAACTTCCAACATTTCATACTACACAGAGAATTGAGTTCGTTTTTCATTATGTATTCCCTATCACTTTCAACACACAGAAAAAAAGAAAAGAATTTTTTTTTCTCACACGCTGAGTTGAGTCCCTGACAAGGGTCCAGTTTCGGAATGTGTTCTTGATATAATTCCTACTACATTCACCCTGTCATTCCCCTTTTCATACTAAAGTGAAACTTCAAGCCCGAAAGTCAATTAAGTTCGTACTTTATGCAGGCTGCCATCATGACCAGACAAAACATTCTCACTGACCACACAACAATCCAGTTCACCTTAACACATAGCCCGAAGTGATTTATACATTATGTGTTCTGTTCGTTAGTAGTACGTTTGTTGGTTCGTTAAAAGGTGAATGCTGCTGGTCTGTGTAGCAATGGGTATATGGCTATTTTAATTTGCTTGTCAAAAAGTTCCACAGCATAAGTGCTGGTTACGACAGTAACTTCTACCATCTCTCTGCTGAAAGAAAATAAAAAGCTTTCTTAACACATTGTTAGGCAGTTTCATTATTTTTGTTGTTGTTGTTGATATTTTTTTCAACTTTTTTTTTGTTTTTTGTTTGCGGTAAATAAACATGGCATTAAATTTCTATTCAAAAAGTGGACATTAAAACACACAAACACACACTGAGAGTTGTTAGAGGGTCCTTAGATTGTGGGGTTGAAGAAAATATTGAGACAATAAAATACATCAAGCCCACCATGGTGGATGGGTACGAGTGTATAGCAAAAGTTTAGTGGAACTTGTCGTAATATTCGTCCAACAGGAAGTTGAAGCAGCTGAAAACCAATAAAGTTAAATGGAAAATCCGAAAACTATAAATCATGGCCTTAAGTCCATTTCCTTGGTTGTCGATTTTGCATCCTTTCATCCGGACGAAAGGCGATTTATTCGAAATTTCTCTTCTTCGTCTTGGCTTGATCAGAGCAAGAGTGAAAAAGTGCTTTTCGGTTGGTGCGGTGATGGGGGGGTTGATGGTGGGTGAGGATGACATGGTTGAAAAAACCAAAAGACACAAATGGGCAAGACTAAGAGATTTACTTGAATAGTGAACAACACTCTATTGTATGGAGTGTTTTTGTCTAAGGGATGGAATGAGTATCTCAGAGTTCGCGAACAATTCTCCTACACAAAAAAAAAATAAAGAAAACGAAATGGATTTTGAGAGAAACAAAACTGAATGTCTTTCCATTTCAATTGGTTATTTATTGTGTGGTCTTTGAATACATTGTGACTTGATAGTAAACAGGATTGTTGTCTATGAGGGGGAGTAGAATTGAAGATACATTCAGGGACGATTTTATGTTAAAAACATAAACAAGGAAATGATAGCTGCTATGCTCTGAAAAATATTTTACTGAACGAATAGATTGTATGGGATTGCGCAAGTTGTGAATAGAGCGACAGTTTGATGAGACATCTGCGGTTTTTGTGATATTGGATGCTAAAAAATTTTAATTTTTACAAGAGATTTTGAATAAGAAAGAAATGTTCATCTGGATGCGTCATGAATAAGTCTTTGGGTTAAGCATTTTGTATGAAAATTTTAGATATGCATTGCCAGTTGAGAATTGGAGTTCCTACTAAGAGTCAATGGAGTTCGAATCCGAGTGGATTTCAGTTTTACATGCTTAGAAAATGGGAACTTATCTGCTGTATAGCCACATGGTAATTGGTTTTTTCTTGAGGACCTCTTGAGCGATTTCGATGAATCATCGTACGATATTCTTGCTGCCAATCGAGTCGTTTCAATTCGACTGTATCGTTTTTAGGTGAAGTCATTTTAATGAAATTTGATATTTTTCGAATGTGCAGGTCGTCAACAATGGATGAAAGTTTTTTGAGTTATTATCAAGAATTGATAATTCAGGAGTGAATTTCTTGTGTCGTTATTTTTCATTTTTATTTATCATCATTTTTCATATAAGTTTCTTGTACGTGTGTATGTCACTGAACTATTGTCACTTGAATTTTTTTTTTTTTTATGATTTGCGCACACATCAAGGGGTTATGACTACCCTTATAATGTTATACATAGAACACAGTGCGAGCATTTAGGAAAATAGGAGAGGATTAGAAAGGAGACACCGATGCACGGTGCTTTTGAATCTTTGTAAATCGTAATGTAGGGGAAAAACATGGCCAGGTATAGCATTCCACATTCGGGTGGTCCGACTGAGATACGAATCTCTATACTTGACTGTACGCCCGAAGTTGGGCTCAAGGTAAAACTGATGAGCATTCCTAGCGAGGCGAGTGTTGCGGCTAAATTGTTTCAGGGGAGGAATGCAACTGGCTACTTCACTAGAGCACTGTTTGTGGAAAAAAGCGATAAAAGAGAGAGAGACAGGTGACGTTTCGACGATGTTCAAGAGAATCAACCGATTCTACGATTGAACTATCACCTATCAATTTTAACGCTCTGTTTTGTACCCTATCGAGTAGGCGCAAAGATGTTTGAGAAGCACCTGACCAGATATGAGAGTTATACTCCAGTTTTGGGCGGATGAAGGCCTTATAAATTGTAGCCAGATCAGAGGGGGTGAAGAACTTCCTGCATCTTCTCAAGAAACCTAAGCATTTAGCAGCGTTTTTGGCGACTTCAAATATGTGTGAATCAATTTTTTTTATGCTTTTTGATAACACCTTGGATGGTTATAGGTTTCGCATATCCACTTTTATTTATCTGTACTGCAACTGAGCGGCTGGATCGATTTGAATGAATTTTTGTCCCAGAATTTTTGAAGAGCCCATATATAACGCCAAAAATAATAAAGCGCCAGGTGAAGATGGAATCTCGTTAGAATTCTTTTAAAACTGCACACATGAATTAAAAATCCTGCTCACAAAAACATTTAACAGAATCTTTGAAAAAGCGGAAGTTCCTGATACTTTCCTCAAATCTTTAATATACCCGCTCCACGAAAAAGGTGACTATGAAAACCCTGCTAATTACAGAGGTATATCATTTTTGAACACGTCGGCCAAACTTTTTTCATCTATACTATATAAAAAGCTTACCCAGTCGGTGGAAAAGAACGAAATTTTGCATGAGTTCCAAGCTGGATTCAGGAGAGACTACTTGACTGTAGACCAAATATTTTCGTTGATAAGCTTAGCAGATATCTATAGAAGTAGGAATAAAAAACTCTACGGTTTCTTCTCCTATAAATTATATCAGTTTGGAATATCTTCAAAAATGATAAATGTATTGAAAGCTTTGTACCAGAACAATACAGCTCGTATCTGGGATGGAAAATGCTTCTCCGAAGATTTCGAAACAACAGTGGGAGTAAGGCAAGGATGCGTTCTCAGTACACTACTATTTACCCTGTACATTAACGATGTCACAGATGCTGTTAAAGGTGGAATTGAGCTCCGTCAGACATGTATTCCAGGCTTACTTTATGCAGATGACATAGTTTTTCTCGCCGAGTCAGTTGATGGCATGCAGCTTATGATCAACAGATTAGAACGGTATTGTAAGAGTTGGAATCTAACTGTCAACCTGGAAAAATCTAAAATGATGATCTTAAGAGGTGGTGGAGGCAGATATTCGAGGATCGAAAAGTGGGTGTTTCAAGAGGAAATAGAAATTGTCAAGGAGTACAAATATTTGGGAGTATTGATTTCATCGAAACATGAATAAACACATTCAATTAAAACTGGCAGAAGCAAAACGAGCTATGAGTACTGTTTGGGGCAGTTGTATCCATAAAAAGAGTATTTCGCATACATCAAAACAAACCTTATTTCGTTCAACTGCAATTGCCATTCTTCTTTATGGAGTCCAAGTTTGGGGATGCCGACCATACGAAACAGTAGAATAGTTTCTTCGCTATTATATTAGGAGGTTTTTTAGAATATCCACTAGTTCGCCAAACTACATGTTGCATTTAGAGTCTGGCGTTTCCCCTATGTTTTTAGATACTCTAAAGCTTCATTTCAAATACATAATGCGAGTTTTAGCAATGCATGAGCAGAGAATACCAAAAATAGTACTTATGCACTTATTGTCGACTGAAGAAGGATGTGTTCAAGAGTGGAAGAAGCTGGCGTTGGAATGTGGAGTAAACCTGACAATTGCAGCTGAAGAGCAAGTGGAATCCCTTAAGCCAAAAGTTGATGAATTGCTGAAGAAAACGGGAAATAGAATGTATCAAAAGTTCATGGAAGAGGCGCAGAATTCACAGCACAGATTAGACTAAGTTCACATTGGTCGATTTGTTGAAGCTTCGTGCGAGTAAATGTGAACACTTTGAAGCAACAAATCGACCAGTATGAACATCGCCTTACACTACAGCAAGTTGAATCACTTCTTAAATGAAGGAACTTATTTTTTAGAAGAGCACAAAATAATAAGCACAATCTTCCGAATAAGAGGAGAGCTATTAAACCTCAATTTTATACCACACCGTCCGGAGTTACCAATTTTATGTACTTTATGTAACCTTAATGAAAGAGAAGATGTGTTTCATTTTATAGCTGTCTGTCCCGTTTTAAAAGAATTTCGAGTTCAATTTCGAGTTATATATTTAGAGCAAACACTTAAAATTTTAAATGGATCTCGTGGCTGGAAAGTACTTTTTAATTTTACTGAAATAGCGTTAAAATATAGAAACTGTATTGAAAATTAACTTTTTTAAACATTGGCACAAAAAAAAAAATGTATACAAAATGTTAAAATATAATCAAAATTTGAATACAAAATATGTCAATCTGGTAGACGGCTTCGGCCAAACCAAAAGACTTTTAGAAATAATTACCAAAATGTTTGTATAATTTATGTATTGTTTTCATGAGTCAATAAAACTAAACTAAACTAAACTAAACTTTGTCACAGCCCCCACGGCCTGGATGATTTGGACCCACAATTCAGCTTGGCAGATGGCGCTGCAGTCGGTATCTGCAAATCGAGTGTGGGAGGTTTGAAAATGTGCGTCCTTAAATCGGCTTATACTTCTTTTAATAATCCTTATCGCTTGAAATATCATGCATGACAACGTCTGTCGGGTGTGCTAGTTATTTTTATAGTTTGTCTAAATCAAATTTTTTTGTACTTGCAAATTGAGGCTAACGCCTCACAGCCAAAAAACAGTACGATAAATTTTGTTAGAACCTTTTTATGTTCAATACTTCTCTCCTCTTTCAGCTTAAGAAGAATTTTGCGATCGTATAAAATATTAGGGCTTTTCTGCCACTTCGTTCACCATACACTTAATTGATAACTAGTTGTACGTTTGTTGGAATAATGTAAGCCCACGCCTTGCTAACTTATATACATAGTTTTCGGTGCTGTACCTTCAAAAAGGCAGTCAAGGCGTGTAGTAAAGAGTAGGGGACCTAAGATTCTTCCTTGTGGTTGGCTGACAAATGTTAATTGAATGCTTTTCTGGGGTTTTTCGATTGAATATGTAAAATGTTAAAGGAATAAATATGTTTTCCATAAGGATTATCATAATTTCAACAATCTATAGCTGATTTACTCGAATCCTCATTCGTCAGTAGAGAGTCTTAGTTCGGGATATCAAAGTGTGGCGATATCTTTGAACAATTTTGCAAATATTATCTATTCCTTAGACTTTTAAATCACCTCAGTGATCTTCTTCCTTGTCTTCTTTTTTTCTTTTCTTTTCCAGGCATCGTGATCTCCTCTTAACTTCTGCAGAATATTGATCCGCTCGTGGGGTACACCGTGCTAGAAAATGGTTATAGTATTCCATCTAAGAAGGATGTATCACATCTTTTCTTACACTCATAAATTACCTCTTTATTGCGCACATCAAGGGGTTATGACTACACTTATAATGTTATAGAGAGAACATTTAGGAAAGTAGAAGAGGATTTAATGGGAGACACCGATGCACGTTGTTTTCGAACTTTTGCAAATCGATTTGCTTGGAAAAACAGAGTAGGGTAAATCATTCCACATGCGGGTATTGTGACTAAAATATGTTACTCTGTAATTGACAGTGCTTTCGAAGTTGGAGATAAGGTTTAACTAATGAGCATTCCTATCAAGGCGGGTGTTGTGCGGCTAAATTGATTCAACTAGAGCACTGTTTGGAAAAAGTCGTAAAATAGAGTGAGGCAAGTAATATTTCGACGATGCTCAAGAGAATCGATCGGGTGTACAGTTGAACTATATTCTATCAATCTTAACGCTCGAATGTGTACCCTTGCGCAGTTGATTTTTCTGAGTCCTTAACTGTCGTGAAAGTACTGGATAGGATTTTACGAATACTATAGAAAAACTTTACGGCTATCGCAACAGACCGATGAATGACCTTTTTCTGTATGGATCATTGAATTTGAACGCTTTTAAACGCACAACAATATTTGTCTCTGCCTTAACCCTCATTGACTTACCGATTGCTTTTTTATCAGTTTCATTTCAAATCGTTCCCTAGCCCAGTTTTTTTCGTTTAATTGTCTAGTTTTTATAGCGTCTGAAAGTTTCGCTATTCTGAAAACTTTGATCAAAGCAACTTCTTCCGCCTAACCTTACCAATTCGCCAAGTTCGTTTCCATCAGAAAAAAGTTAATAAATGAACCGAGGAACAACATAATAAGTTCGATAATTGTCAAGTGTATTTATGATCGGGGATTTGTTCAAATAATATTGCATTCAAAATTAATTTTAACGCGATGATAAAGTTTGGTTATTTTTCATTAAGAATTGTTCTCAAAAACCAACTTTTTTCTACCCTTGAAGGGGGCAAAAAATTACTCATACGCCCCAGTGAATTTAGGTTCGTTAGTTTATCTGATGCAATTTGTTGGGATTACTTAAGATAATAACTTGCAGCATCACTTTGACACAAGCAAATAAAATTGAATCGTGCACTGCATCGGTCCACAAATTCATTGTCTAGCATTAATTATCATTAAGTTGCATACACACACAGACACACATACACTCTACACACAATGCGCATTCTGCGATTGTGGCCAAAGTAAAACAGAAATTAATTACAAGCTGGCTACTGTCCAATAGCATCCTTTAGCCAAAAGATTTCGACCAAAGAAAATCCGCATAAATTTACCCAAGAACCACATCCGTTCGCCAGAATTCCAATCTCTACGACTGCGGAGATTTTTTTTCTGGTTAAATAACCCTTAGGTCTCCAGTTTTGCATTCCTTCGGCATTTTTATTTATACAATATCTCTTTAGTTGTTTCTGTGTTCTGCTTCGAGCTTGATTTAAATAAAAATTAATTTGTCTGGACTTGTACTTGGTGTAGCAATGTTTTTATCATCATTGGTTTATTGTAAGTATGATATTTTAAAATAGAGCATCTCCTGCTCTGTAATTTTACACACTGTATGTGCAGATACATTTTTTCCTTTTTTTTTTAAATTATTTCTCACTTAAGAATTTCCGTGGAACATACTTTAAATAAATTTGCGAATGCCAAAATTAATTAAATTCTATTTTCCTCCTTTTGCTGCAAATGTATACGTGTACATACAAAAAAGCAGAACAAAAAACGAAACACAGAAGACAGAAGATGCCATCGCTGGTAGACTGTTCGAGTGTACACTCAACGAATCATTCAGATAGATTGTGGCAGAAATCAACCAAGCTGAAGGAATTGTGTTATTTTAGGATCAGAGGTTCAATTAAATTTCTCATTCAATTACAGACTTCATCCAGGCGAAGAGGTGAGCCGAGATATGGACAGAAACAAACACCAAAAGGGAAGGAAGCCTTAATTGAATATCCTAGCGGCGAGTTCGGTACTTACTGAATTTATAATTGAAAATTGGTATCTCGTTTCATATTCATCTCTGACCAAAATGAGTCCGGTTTCATCGTTAAGGTTATGAATTAAAGGCATTGAAGCAACCCTTCCTTGATCTTCTTAATTGAATTCCCTAAGAGACAGTCGAGAAGTTGTGGATAACTTTTTGTAAATACCAACATTAGTATTCTATTTGAATCAAAGGTCAGGGGGTTTTGAGACTTGAGCGTAATTTTTTGTAGACAAATCATTCTTAATATTATTCATAGATCTGATATTAAATTGATATATATACAAATTTCTATGCAATGAGATTGCTTATAAGACTAGCTCTTTTCGACAATAACGAAAATAAGTCTTAATTGAATTGCCTTATTATTATTACTCATACGGAGGTTTAATATGGAAGTTAAAAAAGTTCTACAACTTTACATGATTTATCTTTCATGTCAAAGATTTCGTCGTTTAGAAATGAATTAGAAAATTTAAGAAAAATTGTAGCAGTTTGATATAGCGTATTTGGGTTACACTTTAGTGTCTAGAAATATCAGACATAATCATTTCTGTCCGAATACGATTGAAAAGTTGATACGAATTTCATAAGTGGAGAGCTGTCTTTGGTTTAGTGTGACAGTAGTTTGCTCATCAATCTCATTTTCAATTTTTTCAATTCATGGAAATACTTTAAATAAAAATCTACAAACCAAAGTGGTCAGCTAAATAATTCTTGACTTATGTTTGAAGCAAGGAAATAAGTTTAGTGCGACAAAAGTATCGCAATATTTTTAAGACAGTTCCCTCTTCATCGAGACAGGCAATGTTGTGATCACTACAATTTAAACGAACTAGTGGCATTGCTGCAACAATTAAGACGATTTGCTGTTGTGAGGTGATCGTGACAATTCGATTCCAACGATCACCACAAAAATTTAATTTCAACAATTTTGTCCTGATGGCATCATTACAATCAAATTCTGTCGAAAAGGCATTACAATTTAGCCGGGATCGAGTCAATGCTGACAATTTTTACTCAATAGCGAAAGCGCTGGCGTGATCGCTACAATTCTGACGTCATAACAATTTTATCGTTACTACCCAGAATCGGACGTAGTCGCTGCAATTCTGACGTCGCCATGATAATCCTATCGTAACTGCGCTGATTCGTACAAAATCGTGACAATTTAGTCGTAATAGGACAATTCTGTCGTAAACGAGAAAATTCTGTAATAATAGCGACAGTGCTGTCGTAGTCACTACAATTCTGTCGTAATCATCACCATTCTGTTCTAACTGCACTGATTCGGACTCAGTCGTGACAATTCTATCGCAATAGAGAAAATTCTGTGGTGATAGTGCTGGGGTAGTCGCTGCAATTCTGAAGTAATTGTAACAATTCTGTCGTAACTGCGCTAATGCAGACGTAAGATTGACAATTTAGTCGTAATCGTGGCAATTTGGTCGTAATCGTGGAAATTCTGTCGTATTAACGAAAATGCTGACGTGATCTGTTGTTACTGCGCTAATTCGGACGTAATCGTGTCAATTTGGTTGTAATCTTAAAAAATTCTTTCGTAATTGATAAAATTCTGTCTTAATAGCTACGGTGCTGATGTATTCGCTAAAATTCTGAGGTAACTTAGGCTTAATTGTCAAAATTAAGTCGTAATCTCTAATCGCGAAAGTTCTGCGATATTTGTTACAGCGCTGTTGCAATCGAGACAATTTTGTCCTGATTGTAACAACTTTGTTGTAATCGTGGCGGTTAAGTCGTACTCACCACGGTGGTGCTTGATTAATTACAGCATAATTTGTGAAATTGGGACAAAATTGTTGTGATCACAGCTGTTGCGATATCTATAGGCGTAATTGTCTCTCAAGGAGCGACTAGAAGCTTTCGATTACTTTTCGAGCCATACTTTAGGACCATGACTGTGGCTCGGAGCTTCCGGTTCTAGCTACTGTGAAGATGGTTTGGAATAGGTTTCATCGAGCGACTCGAAGTTTATCAACTTTTGTCATGCGTCGACGAAGGCAGTTGGTGGAGATAAGTCGAAATGGCGAAAAGCCGCTTCTAGGACCCAGGTGTACACGGTAGTTACTGGAGTAATCGTTTAAGCTCAATAATTCTGTTGTTTTATGTTGGAACCGCTACAGCGCTGTTCCGATTGCGGTAATTTTGCTCTTAAAAGCGAAAATCCTGTTTTAGTCTCGAGAGGGATTGCAATCCCGGGATTCGGGATCCCGGGATCCCGGGATCCCGAGTCTTTTTTCGGTAACGAAAATCCCGGGATTAGAATCGTAAAACCCCGGGATTTCCGGGATTGATTTGTTGATTATTTTGGCATATTATTTTTATCTACTTGAAACTTTTCCGATAAAAAAATTTTAAATTGGATTCTACTTGGTTTTGAATTAATAATAATAATTAATAACAATTTTTTTCACTGTCAATACATCCTTTGGGTGTATTTCAAAACAAAGTTAAGAAGTTTGTCATTCTTGTGTGTATAGCTCTTTATATCGTAATAATATTCTCAAGTAAATAATAATAATAAGAGAAGTAATAATAATGATGGCAATACATTATGAATAGAACACATGAAGATAGTATTCAAATATTCAAAAAGAAAATAATATTTAAAGAAAAAGAGAAACACACAATCAGTATAGGGTGAAGTATTCAAAATGAAAAAACTAATTAAAAAATAAGCGAAAGTTTGCAATTCTTTCAAAAATCGACTCAACATTCACTTTTCTGCGGAGATCTAGGGTTAAAATGTACCAAGGGAGATTTAGCATTTTTTCAAAACTTTATTTTGTGATAATTGTAATTTCTTTTTATTCCAAAAAGCTCCCATATTGAACATCCATATTGCATAAAAATAGCTTTGTGAATAAATATTTTGTTTTCATTTGTGAGAGCAGATTTTTGATTTATAAAAGGCTAAAGCATCCTAATTGCAAGAACATATTTTGAGTATCTGTTAGACCTTTATCATTGGCTTAAAACTGGTTGAAAACTAGATTGTTTTTTTTTTTTTTCAAACTAGTTAGTATATTTCGTCGTATGTTTTTCGAGACTTCCATTCTTTTCATTGATTTTGACGGGTCACCTATATTTCGACAGAAGACATTTGCCATTTCTTTGTTTCGCGGTGGTCATTTCGACTTTTTTTTATTTTGCAAACCTTGTTTGGCAAATAACACTTTGAATTCTATCATATTGTCTTCTTATTATTACGCAATTATTATTTGGCATTTCATTCTTTCGGCTCAATTGGAAATGATTTTGGGACAATACGCAAATATCATTTGGCAAATTGTTGAATGCCCTTCACTTACTTCGCTTCAAGTTACTTGATCAAGTGTTTATTTCGCAAATGATCGTTTCGCCGTTTCATTGTTCCGCGAATTGATTATTTCGCCGTACCTATCCATGAACTTGTTATCATCAAAAAGTACATTCTTAAATCTATTTCCAGTTATTTATTTACAGTAAATAGAACCACACGTGAAGTTGATACTTTCGAAATTTTTTTTTTTTACATTCTTTGATTACGTTTTCAGTATTTATCGAAAAGCATCTAATATTCTCAAAGTGTTCTAGGAAAACACTTTTCTTATATAAAATAAGGCATCTCACTGGTTCTTAAAAATCTAGGTACTATCAAGTAACGATTTGTACAGTATGTATGAGTTGCAAATTTTTTTGAGCATTTCATTGTTTGCCTTTTTTTTATTTGGCATTCGATTTCTTCGCTATTTTTTTTTTTACTTGCATTAAATAAAAAGCTTTAAAATTTCGCGCGAAATTTTAAAGTTTGTTATTTAATGCAAGTAAAAAAAAAAAAATATCGAATAAATCGAATGCCAAATAAAAGAAAGCCAAACAATAAAATGACAAATAAAAAATTGCGAAACAAAGAAAGTCTTATCGACCAATTGCTAAAAAAAAATTTTCCAAGCAATTACTTGGCCAAACAATAAAATGCAAAAAGTGCTCTGCTGAAATGTAAAATGCTAATGAACAATATGCCAAACAATGATTTGGAAAACAAAAATTGCGAAATGATACACGGCGAAACGATTTTTGTCAAAACATTTTTGACGTAATATAGTATACCCGTTTTAGATCAATATTTGACTATTCTTAAAAGAAAAAAAATAATAAACTAGTTTTTGGGTATCCTATTTCTTTTTCTAAACAATTTTGTACATTGTTTTTTCTTTTGTATTTTTGAGTGCTAACATCGCTGTTTTCAAGGATTGTCTAAATTTAAACTTAATTTCAAAACAAAAAACCACTTAGTTTATGTGCATTTCATCGAAACACCACAAAAAATAGATTTAAATATAAATCAGCCATCAACCAAGTAATTTTTTTAGCTGTCTAAAATATTGAGCCAATCCCGGGACTAGTCCCGGGATCCCGGGATTGACATATCTGAATCCCGAAATCCCGGGATTGAAAAAACCTCCCGGGATTGCAATCCCTAGTCTCGACAAACAACTTTTTCGTAATCCTGTAATCGCAACATCCCTGTCTTTGTTTTACAATTGCAATGGAGCCGCAACCACGACGTGATGTTAAACAACTTCACAATTTTTGGTTAGCTGAAAAGCTAACACCATAAAAGTAAAAGGATTTATTTGCATTCGTTGCAGGTTCCACCGAGCGTATACAACTTTCGAATAAACAAAAAATTTAACAAAGACAAACAACCAAGTCTTACAATGAAGCTTAGTAAGAGATATCAAAATAATGGATATAGCAACCCCCGCATAATTAACCTTAAACTACTACTACACCAATCCAATTGTACGAACTGAAGCGCAAACGTTGACCGCGAAAAAAAATGCTATTTAATCTTTGCCACATCTGTGAACCTGCCGCATGTGCACACTCCAACAAACTCCTGCACAATTTTATATATCGCCATACCCCGTGTGTTAATATGTGCAATGAAAACATGCTGCTAAACTGAGGATGATATCCTGCCAACTATGTATATAAATTGCAAAGATAAATTTCTACCAATAAAGGAGACATTAAGCGAACGTTGTCTCCTCTTCGTTGTATCTTCTCTTCGTTTTGTTCATTGTTTGTTTTCTTTTTGGCCCGGCGGTGACTAATTGCCACCGATTAAGGGACCATCCTACCTTCTGTAGAGCCGCCTGTATGAAAAAGGGTTTTATTCTTAAATATTTTTTTCCCTCTCATTTTCGGGGGGACGAGATTGGATAATTAAGAGCTTTTGGTGTCATCTAATTTTCTCCGTTCCTTTTTTTTTCTTAACTGTTTCTTCTCACTTTGAGAAAAAAAGAGATATCGGACAAACTTGCTATAGGGGTGGGGGTAGGGGCTCTGTAACAGTTTAAAGATCTCTGCGAGGATTTATTTGTGATGCAAGTGAAGATTTATAAGAAAGATAAATGTACAAGGCTTCCTTTTTTTTGCTCGTTCACTCAATGTTTTCCGTTATTACTTTATCCTTTTGAGGATTTTTATTACGTTTCCTTAAATTTTCAAGTATTTTGTAGAAGGATCAGAGAGGGGGTAATTTTGGTTTTGCTTTGCGTTTCCATTTCAAGTCTAAGTAAGTAAAGCAAACCAAGACGACCGCATTGTTTGCCTTAACTGATTTCGTAATCTGACACTAAGTGATGTATTTGATAGTCTTTGGGGATGAAAACACAGTCTGGCAATATTCTACTTCCAAAAGCCATTACTTTTGTTTCTTTCTAAACGAATCAATAAAGGTGCACACAGGCACGGGTAATTTATCATCTTTATGATGAAGGAAAGGCAGCAATATGCCTAAGGTCACAAAACCATTATTACATCCTTCCATAAAGGGGTTTTCATTCATATTTACCAAAAGATTACACCTGAAGACAAATTTCTACAGTTGAACCCTTTAAGATATCAGCTTTCCATTAGTGGAAGGTAAACAGACAGTTGCCATATTTCATACACGGCCAGGCTAGGTAAGGTATAGACTTTAAAGTATACATTCTTAAAGAGAATTTACCTTGGAGTGTTTTGTGTGTTCTCTTCCAAGGGTGTACTTAGTCGTGCTTCAAAAAAAACTGAAAAAAAAAAAAAATGAAACAAGGAAATGATGAATGTTTCCTTTCTCAATGTGAATTTATTTAAGTCATTATAAATAAATGAAGTTGCCGCGTGGCAGGGTGATAATTACAAGGGGGAAAATTTATTGGATCGCTTCTCATCAAGTTTTTGATTTACTTTTAAGGGAAACGTAAGAAACTGAAAATGGTGGTGTTATTGTAGTGAGAATTGAACTTCTTACATGTGCATACTATTCTTAACAAAGGCGATGGGAATAACATTGAAACAAGTGTTATGGAATTCTTTTTATGATTGATGGAGCGTAATGCGTTCATCAACTTCATTTTTCACTTTCCAGAGGACTGAACATAATTTATGGTGTCTAGACGAGTGATTAAATATTTGCAGTTTTGAAAAGAAAACTTTGTTTCTTGAAAATTGAGCTTATACATGAGGGACTTGCACCCAGAATGATTATTTAATGAAATGAAATAATCGAATTTCATTGGCTTATGCTTCTTTTGCGAAATAATATCTTTGTGGTACCCAAGATGTTCCATCGATTTGTCTGCCTGTATCTAGTGCAAAAGCTCCCATTTGTTTTGGAGGCATACATATGTTTATGCACTGATTTAATATACTATGCTATGAGTGTTCTCAAGGAAAGTCTATGGTATCAGTGGCCATGTTACGTAACGCAATCGTAATGCTTAACAACAACTTCATCATGCATGATGATACAGAGCCGTAGGTATTCTCAATCATACAAAATAACAAACAAAAGCCCACATTTTCGATTATGGGGTCTTTAATTGAAAAACACAGATTTTGTCATTCAAGATTTCTAATTCAATCATGGAAGCCGAAGCATAAGCAACTACACTCTGGACTGGAACAACATGTGAGCTTTGGTTGTGAGGATCAGTAGTTTTAATAAGCGAGTATGTTACGGTGCAGATGGCCTTGATGCCGAACTCTTCAAGGCAGCTGGAGACCATTTGGAAAGGAGCATGCACCAGCTGATCTGCATGATATAGTCGGAAGAAAGCATGCCCGATGAATGGAACTTCAGTATCGTATGCCCGATCTTAAAGAGGGGAGACCCTCACAATTGCGCAAATTACAGAGAGATAGGCTTCCGTCGCTTATAAGATCTTGTCTTCTGTAATATGTGAACGTCTGAAACCCCACGTCAACAACTTGATAAGTCCTTATCAATGTGGTTTTAGACCAGAGAAGTCCACAATAGACCAAATTTTCACATTACGGCAGATCTTGGAAAAAACCCGAGAATATAATATCGATATTCACCATCTCTTTATCGATTTCAAGTCCGCGTATGACAGTATTTACAGAGACGAGCTGTACAGAGCCATGTCTAGTTTCGGCATCCCTGCAAAACTCGTACGATTATGCAGGATGACTTTGGAGAATTCACGCTACTCCGTCAAGGTCGGTAAAGAATTCACCGAGACCTTTGATGTCGAAAAAGGCTTTAGGCAAGACGACAAACTGTCATGCGATTTCTTCAACTTCATACTTGAAAGGATTGTAAGAAACTCAAACGTCAACATCAGAGGAACAATCTTTCAAAAATCTGGTCAATTACTCGCCTGTGCAGACGATATTGACGTAATGGGAAGAAAAAAGCGTGATGTCATAGGTTATTTTGCGAGTATTGTAACAGAAGCGGCAAAAATGGGTTTGATGGTTAATGAGGGCAAAACGAAGTATATGTTGTCATCAAACAAGGACACAGAACATCGACGAATTGGACAAAACGTCACAATAGACAGACATAAACTTCGAGGTAGTAGAGAACTTCGTCTACTTAGGATCCGCTATAGACACGGACAACAACATCAGAAAGCACATTGCATGGAAATCGCGGAAGGGGAAGACCTCGTCTTAGGTGGCGCAATCAAGTGGATGAAGACCTCAACCAACTAAGAGTGCGAAACTAAAGAGAGCTCGCCCGAAATCGAAGGATGTTGGTTAAGGCCCAGGTTCACCCCGAACTGTAATGCCCACCTAAGTAAGTAAAGTATGTTACGTAACGCAGTTGGATGACTTCATAGATCTTCCATTTTCGACGAAGATACAGAGATGTGCTCAAAATCGAAAAAAAAAACTAATAATAGCGTTGGTTATTTCAATAGTCTTGTACTTTTTTCGGATTCGCGAAATCGTTTTGCTCAGCATGTTTGCCCATTACGTAGGAGTTCGTTATTTGAAGCTCAGAAACATCAGTTGTTTTCCTGACACCCATTTAAATCTAACCTTACCTTACCTTACCTAGCCTAGTTTATGATATTTTCCGTAGAAAAGCTTTGTATCTGAGAATAAAAAGCTGTTACGACTTTGTAATGTAACGTAATGGTTACGCAACTGAATTATTTCGTTAAAAAAGAACTACAGAGATGAAGGTGATTAATTAGTAAAATTCTAGGAAATTAGGGTTAATTGGGGTAAACATCTGACGTAAGGTAATTGTCACGTATCCAGGGTGCGTTAATTATTCGGTCCTGGTTCAATATACTGAGTTTAAAGGGTTCGCCAAATAAATTTTTTTTTTTTTAAACAGGGCGCAAAACATCGAGTGTAGCTTCGACTGTGTGGCACATAACGCCGCCGACGCGCCGTCCTGTTGAAACCGAATGTTGCCAATATTCTCCTTTTCAATTTTTGTGATAAAAATTCATTCAACATGGCCCAATGGCGATTGCCATTGACTGTAATGGCCACTCCTTGCTCATTTTCGAAGAATGCTTCTGGACCAAAATCCGCACCAAACAGTGACTTGTTTTGAGTGTATCGGCTTTTCAATAAATGCTTGCGGGTTTTCAGTATCCCAAATGCGACAATTTTGCTTGTTTACATACCGCCAAGATCAAAATGAGCTTCATCTGAAAAGATGATTTTTTTTTGGCAAAATCGGCATCGGATTTTCAAAGTAATGTCACAATACTTCCAAGCGTTGTTCAAGTGTATACACAACCAACAACGTTCAGCCAAAGGATAAAACTAATTATCTGTCAAATCAGACATGAGCTAAGTGTGGTGACGTGAAGTAACACCAAACGAAATAACACCAAATCTTAAATTTGGTTTTATTTCGATTACCAAAACGAAATAATGCCAAAAAAGTAATAGAAATAACGCCAAATTGGTTTAAATACAAAATTTGGCGGTACTTCGTTTTCAGAATGGAAATAAAGCCAAATTTTTCATAAATTTTATATACACTTTCAAAAACAATAGATTGAAAAGGTAGTTTTTTTTTTTTTGGTTTGTATGTTAATATGTTTGATTTGAGTTGCATGGAAGTCCAGAGTTTGAAATTCGATTGGATGGATAAACATAGATATTTTTAACCATTTAACATAATGAAAAATTGCATGAAGAAAGTAAAAGAATAATAACTTAAAAAAATCCAAACTGACGATCAGATATGGAGAGTGAAAAAAATATTAAGCCATTACGAAAGGGTCAATTTGGGGAATCGAAAAATTCGCGGCGAATTTTTCGATTCCCCAAATTGTTAGTTAGAATTATTAGTGGTGACTTAAAGTCATTATTAAGCTGATCTTCCTTAGCTCAGAGTCCCTTTCTGTGAGGACAAAATAGAATCCATCATTAATCATTAAGAGTGGAGCGCGGTTCTCTTGCGACTGTTCAAAAACAGGTAGGCACTTCTTCACTTCTCAAAAAACCATGTTAAAAACTGAAAGTTCCGTACATACATTTGTATTCTCATGGCTCACTGCATCTTTCTCAGCCTTTGTTTTCTCAAATTTTTTCAATAAGAACTTCGAAGTCAACAAAAATTGCACTTAAACAACTCCTTAATACATTGAAATTACAAGTAAAGCAATTCCTTTAGCAAAACGAAGGAATGCTTAGTGAATATCAAAGCATTAAACTACCATCAAGTTCATTGTTTAGTGTCAATTTTGAACAGTTAATGCCAGCCAACTACCAATTTCATACCGTTGGTCTGTCTAAGCACTCAAGTCTCTAGGTAGGTATATCTTATTTCATTTGCGATTCAAAGCACTCTTTTTCTCTGAAATGCGAACCGTAAGATGAGAAAGCTGTTAGCAGTCAACAAAATGGGCTTGCCATGATAATTACATTTCAAGCACCTATACAAGGGTCACTTAAGCAATTGGTTGGTTGGTTGTTTCTTGGGAATGGTAAAGAAAACCCAATTATCTCCTTCCAGCAGAGCTCAAGTAGGTACATTGTTGACCAAGCCTATTGCCTCTAGACCCACATGACAATCCCTTTTTTTTTCATTCTTTTTTCCTTCTGCTTTTTTTTTTTCCTTCAATAAACGTCCTTTGATTTTACCTCCTTGTGTCCTGTTTGTTCAGCAAATTTCGTTTGCAATAATTAAGCAAAGAAAAAACCCCTTATTTATACAACTACTACTACTAAAACATATGCGAAAGACGACCTTATTTGCACCAATGTCCTACTTGAAACAACATAGATTCAGGAAGCGTTTTCAAAATACATACGGAAGCGGAAACTTCAGCTAGGAACTAATAGCACATACCTACAGGTAAGTGTGTTTACCATCATCGATTACTTTCCGTTCTTCTCATTGTGAGCATGACCACGTAACTAATTTTACCCTACCACCTACCACACAAGCCTCCTTTATCTTCCTTCTTTCTCCTTCAATAAGCTCTTAAAAGGTTAAGAATCCGTTTCGCCTAAGGACGCAGGTGAAACTGCTGCTTTTTCGCAAAATAATTGCCTTCAATGCGGAATTTGTGCAGTTTTTAATTAAATATCCTTTTTAGTGGTTATTCTATGTGCTCATACTCACATACTTGTTTCAAGGATAAAAGAAAACAAAGGACCTCTTTTCCGTATTTTCACAGTATGTGTGTGTGCAAACATGGCTAGATTGCCAATGACTTTGTTTCAATCTTCATCGTCCTCTCTGCTGGCAGAGAAGAATGCTACTCTACTAGGTACCTACTGCCTATATTGGCTGCTACCTGAGTATGTCTATTTACAAAGGACTAACACACAGAGATGAGATGCTTTCGGTTGGTGGGATATAAAATTAAATTTTCAAGGATAAAAAAAAGTGCTAAGCTCATATAAGGTAAGCAGTGCACTTAAGTGCAGTCTACTGCCTGTTCATGCTTCCAATGCGAACAATTTGTCTTCTTGCACATTTCGGCTTGCTTGGGGCTGCAGGTGGTGAAATCTAAGGCCATACGGCTTTTGAAGATGTCATAAGAAGTAATGATAGACAGCCAGAATATGCCCAATAACGGAAGCAATTTAACGGAAAAAAAACTGCCAACGAGGCACAGCTGCGGTGCGATTTTGGCAAAGCGTTGGGTGTCAAATCCTGGGCAACAGAGAGATGAAAAAAAGATAAGATGACGCTGTTTTTAGTCAAGTAGATGAACTTTTAAATAGAAAAAAATCCAGGATGACTTTCATTCCTACACTCACTGAAATGAGAAATCTTTTATTTTGTGCAATTCTCTCTTTAAAAAGTTCATTTGCTTAAGAAGTTTAACCGCTAGGTATATGTTTGCCTTTACTTTTATTGTAAACAATCTCTTTATCCTTTTATAAAGAATAGAAACTCATGCTCCGTCAAGGATTTTTCCATTCTCGGTTCCAGTTTTACTTTGACAACAAACAAAGGAAGTCAGTGTACGTGTCGACATTCACTTTGACATTACTCTAGTTACGTAAATATCTCAAAATAAAAATGGAAGCTTTCATCTTGTGAACTTTTTCTTGCTTTGAAAAATTAAGGCAACACAAATTCGCCCCCTAAGCAAATGAAACGTAACGTGACAGAAGCCATTTTTAAAGATAGGCTACTACGCGATTGAGTCTACAAAGATGAAGACGTTATTGAAAAAAACAAAAACCAATATCGACAACAGGGGTAATGAAACGTTGGTGCAGAATTGTAACGTAAGACGTAACATAATCAATAATTCAACATAAAAAAGTAAAGAATTGATTATTCGAGTGGCGTAACAGAACTTAGCAGTGAGAAAACGCTTTTCATGGCAATGGCTTGGCAATTCCTTGCTAAAACCTTGGTAAATCTTTGTTTATCCTGAAATTTGACCCCCTAAGTTCCACGTAACGAGCAGACATGGTAACCATGACGCCTAATGAACCACATTCAATTCAGCATAGATTCATCATTCGAGAAAGTTGTCTTGGCTTAAAGATTTTAGAAGCTCGTTGCATTCGTCGTATAAAAATAAATAAATAGGGTAGCGCAACAGGGCGAGGAGCCCCTGGGCCTAGCGTACTTCTCAAAACCATGCCTTGTAAGGGAATGGAAGGGACCTACAATTTTTCTGCCGGTTCCAAACGGTTAATCGAGAAAGCGCTTTTTATGGCAATGAATACTAACGGAGGACTTGCCAATTCCTCGCAAAAGGCGATACGCGTTGAAAAAACATTTTTGCCTCTGTTGGGGTTCGAACTCGAACCTCTGGATTAACGGACATGCTATTTATCACACAACGGATACCACTCGTCATATAGGAAGAAAAAAAAGAAGAAGAAGAATTGTGTAGAATGCATCCTCCAACAGAGACACTTTTGTTGCATGGAGTGAAAATGCACTGCTAGTTTCTTTTAACCAGTCTTAAGAAATAAAAACGAGTGAATACGAAACCTATTTACTCTTTCCACTTTCACACACAAGTTGATTTGCCTTCAAGCTTCAAAATAATATTGAGTTGATTGGAAAAGGAACTAATTGCATCCGTGCAGTCTTTAATTGCAACTCAATTCCTTTTTAAATGTTATCCCTTGTGTCCTTAAGACAAAATAAATACGCTTTCCATTTTGTTATTTTTCGAAGATTCTCAAGTTAAACTGACATGTTTGATACACGTACACTTACATACTCGTATGGTCGTTTTTCATTCATCTCGTTGCACATATTTTATGAAAAGGGCGACATTCAATGGAAGTGTAAAAGTGGCCATAATGGCTTTACAATAACTTGGACATCCATAGTTCTCATCGCTACCCAAACACCATCGTCTATTACATTCTTATAGCCTACAGATATGTAATATGTTGGCAGTGTCAGTGTTGCTGCAACACCCATAAGAACACCATCATCAAGACAAAACCCTTCCAAAACAGAGATAGTGTCCTTGCAAACATTTTTATCATAACACTTCGATCAGTATAGAGAGCACTTATTGCCAAGATACAATGGCTCCGACGAAAACAGCATACTGTTCTACTTTCTGTCTTGATGGTGGACCAAGGTTACAAATAAGAAAGAGATAGTTTTAAGTTCATTTATACTTTGAAGTTTTTGGACAAAACTTTATTTTCTTTGGTCATATCAGGAGGAGGGAGATGAGAGGACTGAAAACAAGTCGTTACTGTTAAAGGGTGCATAAAATTTTATTCAAACGAAAGTTTTTGAAAAGCAATAACGACAATGGCAACTGTAAGAATGTAAGAATGGGAAGACATACCAAAATGGAGAAAGTCGAGAAGAAACAAGAAGTTAAGGAAATTGTGGTCTGCAGTGTCTGATTGGGAAATGGCCAATTTTGCAATCAAGTTTGATGCATTTATGGAAATCCGTTTGGGGAAATCAGTTATATCTTTTTGAAATATTGTCTGCCCTTGGCGGCAGAAATATGATGAGGGTAAGAAAAAAAATCAATTGTTGGGTTTCTTTGTACTATGCAAGTGTCATGCAGCAATGAAATGGAGTTTTGCAAAAATTCTTCCTTGGGCTTCGAGTACGAAGTTCAATATCGCCGACACAGATCTTTTTGATGCAGGCAATGTTTTGAGGGTTGAACTCACCTTTGAAGAAATTTCACTTGTGTTCCTTACCATTTTTGTTTTTTTTTTATATAATCGCTTGTTTTATAGACTCGATACATTAGCACTCTAGTGATATCCACATTTGAATCATCATTAGAGGATATACGAATAAAAACAATATGTAGGCTTGCCGATCAATTACATTGAACTATGAATGCCTATAAAATCATACGGGTACCACAAATTTGTTTAAAAACGACGTTCATTCATCCTGGATACGTCCCTCTGGCCCTATGGATGCTTCTGGTATACCTATGTTTACTATCCGAACCCAACTTTTGATAATAATGGCTAGAATTTCCAACCACCTTGGGTTCTTTATACTACTTAACAAGTTATAATTGGTAGCTTCTGTGATCTGGAATTTTCGTCGTAATCCGAACAAGATTTTTGAGGTCAGTTTTGCCGAAGACGATAAGACCTAAGGATTCTGCCCAGAGAGATTTCTGGCGCTGACATCACTGAGAATCCAGTACCTCAACTATGTAAAAGCCATCTCATCTATTGTGTCAAAATCCAAGTTAGCAGGCAGCTGTCGCAGTAATTTAAGACTGCTCAGCTCAACACACCGTCACTTTAATTTGAGTTCCAGGACATCATGACATAACGGTAATGCAATAGCGGACAAACTGGCCAAAATCGGGTCAGCACTCAAATCCAGCAAAACGAACACCTCAAGAATCCAATCCAACTTTCTAAGACCCGCCAATGACAGGTAGTCATCTTTTGAAACATACCGGGTTTCCAGAAACCCATGGCCAGATATTTTCCAGAAAAAAACAGAAATTCTGCTCCCGATTAGCAGGACTTGACTCTATTGATTGGAATTGTCACGTGTCATAACTCATTCGGTACCCACATGATGAGATTCAGCACATCCGACTTATGTAGAGGGTGCCAAGACGAAGGGCAGAGGAAGAATCATTCCACTGTCTCTGTGAGTGCCCTTGCTTGGCTCACACTGGAAAAAGCCCTCGGAGAATAATTTTCAACGAAATGGACACGTCTCTAACCTCCGACTGAACAACATCCTAAATTTCAGTCACCAACCCAATCCTCTGCTATTCATCACCTCCTGTCCCCTCCCTAACCTCCCCCATATCCTCATTTGCTGTTATTCGGGAAGCCCAACGGATCCTTCTAAGTGAGGAATTGCCGCTTGTGGGTGGACCCTAACCTAACGTAACATAACCCTAACTACTATATTACCATTTTGGTTTAATGTAAAATTTACTATTTCCTTTCTTCAAAATCAAACTAGAAAGCGATTAAAATCAAAATATATTCGAAGGCGGAATCTCTGCACCCTAACTGTCTGCTATCTCTGGGTATAATCTTGCGGGCCAACGAGTTTACTTCAGCATCACAGGACTCATTCAACAATAGAAAAACAATAAAACAATGAAACATATTTCTTCACTTCTTTGAAAGCATTTATGGCACCGTTATTGTAGGAATAATTGGATGTTGATATTGTTGTAACCCACGGGTGGATCACTTGTATGAATCAGAGACGTGGGAGAGCTGTGGCTTCTTCATGATGCAGATCTCAGTACTCGTTTTGCCAAAAAAATTTGATGCTAAAAATAATATCGAATAGCTCTGATCTCCAGTACTAGAAAGAAGTAGTGAGAGTCCAGGTTTAGAATTCAGGTATCAACAAGCATTTGCTTTTATCACTGGAATCGAGTGAGAAAATAATGCTAAAAGCAGATACGTTTTGGTGTCTGAACTCTTGATCTCACTTCATTCGAGTACTCTTTGTTCGAGCATTCGAGTGTTTTTCTCATGTTTTCTTTTTTCTTGTTTATGGTTGCCACTACTTTTTCGCTTCGGAATTTATAGAAATCTCGAGATATTTTAAGATGGTAAGATCGATATCACCATTTACATCTTAATCCTACTTTATCTTCTATTGCTATTAATAAATTGTTGCATCAAGATAAGCAGCAACAGCCGTGCACAAGAAAAAGAAAAACGTAAAAAGTTGGTCCTTCGACTAAGCCCTTCTTTAGACTTAACCATCTCATCTCAATAGAGAAACTGATAAATCTTTTAGGAGGATTGGGTTAATTATTATTTTAAAAAATCGTACAAAAAGTCAATCCTTGCTTCAATCACTTCCAATCCCATTTGCTTAAATTCCTCTTATTCCACACAATAGTCTTACAATTTTCTAAATTACAAGTGAAGCTTTTATAGCAATGCTCTTATTTTTTCATCTGAACACTATATAATAAAGCAATACATTACTTTTTTCTTTAGAAAAAAAATTAAAAGATTTCCATCCCAAAGTCATAGGAAAAGAAAAGGTTAATCCTCCGAAAAAAAACGACGTTCGTATACTCAAAAACTCCCATTAAAAAACCCTTTAGTATTGCCAAACGAACATGGATATAAATACATCTGGCTTAAGCCCGAGTCATTATATGTACATATATTTCCAATCCACAAGGACCGCTAAAGGGCACGAAATTACCAAAGCGGAAAAGCTTTTTTACTGCATTTATTATAGCCAAACCTTCAGCATTAGGCTTCTACAAAAAAACCATATCCATGCCAACAGCATCCCAAAACCAATGACATTACGCATAACTAATAAAAAAGAAAAAAACCAAAAACCTATACTATATGCTCCAGACATTAAGCAGAGGGATGGAGCTTAACCCAGTCATAGCATTGAGCTTACAGTATAACCCATAGTTCAAGACTTTATGGCTTGACATTGACCCGATTGAATATGTTGGAAACCATAAGGGAGGGCTGACCAAATAAAGCCCCCCTCCCCCCAGGTAACTCTGTTCGGGGTGCTTTATATTCCTGCCACTGACCAGTGGTGAATATACCAGCAAGCTATACTAACTGAATTTATGGCCATCTATGAACGAAGAAACAAGTTTACGGTCGAATTAATGGTTTGACTTAAAGGATTTAACAGTGAATTTATTGGTAATAAAAATTTGTGCATTCAGCTATAGTAGAGTAAGGTTGAATGTTCTGGCTTTTTCAATGCTTCACATTTTCAAATAGATATGTGTGTTCGAATTATTTGAAGCCTACATCACAACAGCTTTTATGTAGCCTACCAAATAAAATACCAGAGATAATAAAAAAAAAACACAAATATTTCGAATATATATGGGTTCGAATATTGCCCTCCTTGTACAATAAACGAGAGTCAGTGCACTTTGCAGTGTGTTCAATAAAAATTCAATAAAGCACATTCCTGATTGACATATTGATTATTATTAAGCGCTTGCGACTCATGTTCAATTTCAAACACAAATGTTTTATTAAATCACCGTTATTATTGACAAATTATTTCAACGGATAAGTTCATTTTTATTTTGATGAAACTTGAAAATGCATGCATTTGCATTTATGTTGTACACACAGGATGCTGCGCCGGCAGCGCCCCTCTGGCTGGTTCACAAAACTGCAACCTATGGCAACTTTCAAAGCAAAATTGCGTAAGCTGCAGAGAAAGACACAAAGTCGCTTATGTCAGGTGTGGGGCAAGAGGATAAAACATATCCAAATGAAAGAAAGATCATCCAATAAGAAATTCACTGCGCTCATCCAAGAGGTTCTTGACACCAGGATTACGACTGATGCATTTCTACACTTATATGCAAGCAGCACCTGAAAATTTGCACCATATTCGTATACATTTATGAGTAACTTTCTTTTTCTTTTCGAAAAGTCAGTCGATGGACTCCCGTACTACGAGTACAACTTGAAAACTATGGTCATAATCCAACTACCAGTAAAATATAGCAAGTAAGCGATAACATTGTAAGGATAGATAAAAAGTCTCTGAACTCTCTCATGACCATCACTACGGGACACAATATGTTGGGTTATTACTATAGTATGGATGAATTGTGAGCAACTGTGAAAGTTGCGTGATGAAAAATTGAACTGGATTAGCTCTTTTTTACTATGTTTTCACTCTACTACCTGTGAAACAGAGTGCAAAAAAAATATTTTTTGAGGACTTGAAGGTATGTTCCAACCTTTTGCAACTTATGGAAAGAGTTGACTTGAATACCGAAATATTTTTCTTTAGAGTGTATGATAATAAGTCTTCAACTTCAACATCGAAATTAGATGCTCTCAGAAACTAGATGCTATTTAAAAAAGCTAAAGCTGAACATTCAGAAGCATAATTTAAAAAATTCTTAAGGCAGACGATAAGTTGCGAAAGACACATCCGAGATATGTTGCTCAAAGATATATACCTTTTTGGAGCTTTCATTCTCGAGAAGATTGTTTATTGAATCTTTGCTTGTGGTTCCATGGCTGATCGTGATAATGATGATGCTGGTTCTAATGCTGGTGCTGTTCCTGGTTATGGTCCTAGTCTTGGTCCTGGTTCTGGTGGTGGTGATGTTATAGCGATTAAATAAGACTAAAAACCTCATTACGCAACTAATGAGTTTCGGTTTTTTAGGCAGAAACGTAAGCTATTTGATTTGCAATAAAAAAAAGTGGCATACAGTTGCTAGAAAGAAGGTTTCTTTGAAACGCACATTGGAATTGAAGTCGATTAAATTCTAAGTTTCTTATTTAACAGCAGTTAACTGCCCCGCATTTTCTCGAATTCGATTACAGACGTTTGGAGTAGACATGATAAGAGCTTTTAACGTAGGCTATCTATGGCAGCGTCTTCAGACTCCTACATGGAAAGTTATAACAAAAAAAAATAAAATAATTTAAAAAAAATTAAATTTATTGGCGTTAGAACTCGTTGGTGAAACATAAATTTAAGTCTACAAATAAAACAATTTTTATATGTCGAGAATAACATAAATTAAATTTGCTTAAAAGACCTTAGTTAGATTTGTGACAAGAAAAATTTTCATGACTCAAGAAAGATGCTAGGGTTTTTGAAACTTTAAATGATTATAATATGAGTTGAATCAAAGTGGAACCATTGATTTTAGCAAAACATTTTGAACGACTACTCAATCCACAACTTAATCAAAATGCAATCCAATTTGCTCTCCCATACCAAGAAGTTATGCTATTAGACCGACCCATAGGAATTCAAGATGTTAAAAGAGTGCTAAACGATGTGGAACAAATAAAGCTCCAGGAGAGGATCGAATCTCATATGAATTTTTCAAAAACGCTACAGATGATTATCTTCAAAAACTAGCACTGGCATATAATTTTATATGGGATGCAGGAAAAGTACCAGCAAGCTTCGAGAGAAGTGTCATTCTGCCAATCTTCAAAAAAGGAAATCCGAATGAGCCAGAGGCATATCATTTCTTAACGCTATAACGAAAATCTTCACCGGAATTTTACTGGGACGCCTTTCAGATTGGGTAAGTGAAAACAACCTCTTAAGTGAATTCCAAGCGGGCCTTCGAAAAGAATATTATAGCACAGTGGATAACATCTTATCTCTGACGAGCATCGCTCGAACGTATCTGGATAGAGGGAAAAAAAATTTTAAGGCAGCCTTCGATTGTGTCGACAGAATAGCACTGTTTTACAAAGTGAGCAACCTTGGAGTTTCAACTAAAATGTTAAATATGTTGCAAGAACTTTACGAAGAAATTAAATCGGCAGTCAGGGATGGAAATATTTTATCCAACTGGTTCGAATCAACAACTGGCGTAAAACAAGGATGTCTTTTGAGCCCGCTTCTTTTTTCAATTTATTTGGATGACCTGACGACATACCTGCCAGGAGGAATATCATTCGACGGACTCCAAATAAAGCTCTTATACTTTATGCCGATGACATTGTCATACTGGCTGAAACCCCAAACATGCTACAGATAATTATAAACAAACTGCAAAATTATTGTTCAATCTGGAACCTGCAACTAAACACAAACAAGAGACAAATTTTGGACATGGCAAAATGAAACTCTTGAAACGGTGAAAGAATACAGGTACCTCTGAGTCACTAACACTTCAACGTTGTCTTTTAAGAAACATCTGCAAGAAAAACTAAGAGAGTCAAAGTGAGCAATAAACAGAACCTGGAAAAACGTTCTAAGCTAACAAAACATCGCACCTAGTGCAAAGTATAAGGTCTTCGAAGTCGTAAGATCTCTATTATGTGCTACGCAGCACAAGTTTGGGGTATCTTCGAGTTTGAAGAAGTTGACAAGCTTCTTAGATATTTCATCAAGAACACCATAAGACAACCAGAAAATGCACCAACTAACATGTTGCACCTCGAAACTGGTCTACCTACGGTATATTATATATACACACACTTAAGCAGCATTTCTCATATATTGGGAGAATCACGAATCAACCAAATCATCGACTCACCAATAAGATAGTTTTGTTTCTAAAAGACAGTAATCTTCAATTCTTTACGGAATGGACTAGACTGAGTGACATCCATGATGTTCAATTTCTCCAACACAATGGAAGATCTTTCGGTGGCACCCTGCAGATGTTTTTAGGAAAAATTGAAGAATCAATATGGAATGCTTTCAAAGAACAAAGTCAGCAATGCCATGACCTAGGTGATAAAAATTACTTCGATGACCGAAACAGTCTAGATTTTATATCAACAATCTTTAAAGCCAGGGAAGAACTTATCAACTTAAACTACTTGCCATATAGAGACGACAGAACTCCAGAATGTACTTTGCGCAACCTGCGATGCAGAGAAGATATAAGTCACTTCATTGGTATCTGCCCCATCCTGAACTCGATCCGAAGGTTATCTTGGGGGAAAAATACTCCTTTATCAAATGAAATTATAAACGTATTAAATGGAGAAATTTGGAAAATCCTCTACAATTACCTGAAACCCGCTCTAATATATCGACAACAAATTATTAATGAATCATTTTGATATTGTACTTTGTATATATATTATATAGTTATGTATTTTTATTTCGCGATAAAAAGATCAAAAAAGAACTTTATTGCTTTATAAAATAACTCTTTCTTCGGCTGACGGCATAAGCCAAAGTCTTTTTGTGAAAATTGTTAACAAAGAACTATGTAACTATAAAACTATTTTTATTTATATCTCAATAAAAAATTTACTACTACTACTACTAATAAGAGTTGATGTTCAACAATCAAACACCTTATAGCAGTTTTGGGTGTGGGTATAATTGGTCATTAATACGAATGTGAACGGATTTCGTACTTCTAAGGTGATCAAGTCCAGTTACTCCTTCTGTCATAAGGATTATCTTCTTCTGAGTTGATGTCAACTTGCTCTCATACTTTTTGTACATTTTCCAACATTGTGAACCGTTTGTGAGTGCTAGACGTACAATCGCAGTGAAGAGTCATCCCTTCAGCTTAGGGGCCTTTTTTATCACAGTCACTTTATCCACCCTACGCGTGATTACTCGGTGATTGGTTATCAATAGTTGCTTCACTATTGATCATTGGTCCCAGATATTTAAATTTTTCATTTCTGGGAAACACATTTCCATTCAAATAATTGACTGCAATAGGGGTATATGGATCAGAAAAGGGAAAACACCAGGACTTTTTTTTAGAATAATATGGTACTAACTACCTTCTTAAACTTTTTCCAATACATGAAGTAATTTTTGCAGGGATGTAAAATTCTCGCTTGTGATGGCTTCAGCATCAGCAAAGACGAGTTGAAGCACTTTTGTGTTCTGTATTTGATCTTCCAGTGTGATAAAGAGCAGGGGACTCAAGGTGCCTCCTTGTATACTTACTGTGACTTGGAATACTTCAGTGACTGCCGTTAGACGTGTACTCTAAGTCACCTATCCTTTCCTTCAATCGGCCTATTTGATTCATAATTTTGAAAATTATTTAGTTGGAAAATATTCCTTGTTAAACCCTACAAATGTTTTTTTCATCTTCTCTCATTAGTAAGTATGTATGGAATACCGATGCATCATTTTATAACTGAATGTTAGTTTCGTTCCGTCCTTCTAGCCACTAAAGTTTATTTCAAGGAGAAATTTTGTCGATCAAAGAGGTCCTATCATGGATCAAAGAAAACAAATAGCCGCATCTTTTCAGACAGTATAACTAAGAACCCTTAAATAATTCAGCAGTGCTTTCACGAACTCTGTATTTGCCTGCAAATGTCGATCACCTTTTACGGAGATTATAGAACATTTTGTTGTTCACCATTTCTGGGTGTAGCGGTACAGAAACATTTCAACATTTGCCAGAAGTGGAACTATAACTCAACAACAACATTTTAACTCATAACGCATTGAAGATAAACAATAGGTGAACAAACTGGTGATCATGTGTCTGCCTATCAAAAAGATCTGAGTTTGGATCAAAACGTATAAAATTTTTGCTTTCCCTAAACTGACTGCATTTTAGCTCTTTTATCGGTGTTTTAACCGGACATTCTGCCTTATAGGTAGACATGGAACAACGGACAGTATCCCATCAAAAGACTTCTGCACAATATTGCATTGAATGACAAAGAAGAAGAAGAAACCGTTCGCACCTTCTTCTCTGCTCTTTATGCTTTGCTATCTCTCTCAATGTCCTAAAATACGTTAAGGGATCTCCCTGCAATGATTCAAGTGATTTTATGAATATGGACAATTTTTTGAAAGCTCTAATTGGTTTTGAGTAGTGGGGGTGATTCGGCCATAGTCACCTTTAACATAACTTCGCCTAATCTATTGCTATATAACAAAGTTTCGAAAAAAGCCATAGCTCAGCTGACTACATTAAACACTGCTTTTAAAGATGCTTATCCAATTGATTCGCTAGTAAACTCGCCAGAGTTTCTATCGGATTCCTGTTCGTTTGATACGTCTCAAAGCTGATTTCCTTATGACTACCAAAGTAGTTTGTTTTTTACCTTGCGTTGATTCAATCTGGTTGAAGTTTTATACACGTGTTCTTCTAATATTCTGATAAAGTGAAACGAATCGATGCAGTGCCGGCTAACAACAAACTTATGTTCAACATTTTGAACAATCAAATATGGCAGCCAATTGAAAATGGTGACGCAACCTACCGATAAAAGTCTGTTTCCTTAAAAAAGCTACAAAAGTGTTGAAGATCTTAATGGTGTTTCGAATTTTAAGCACGAATGATGTTTTTTTTTTATTTGGATAGGGCGAAGGTAAAACACCTTTACTAGCACCTCGACCTGACAGATCTTTTGTGCTGTTTACAAATGAAATAAAAAAAATAAACGCTTCTAACGAACAACGAACATTTAAATGGATACAAAGCAAATGGGCTCAATTAAGTAAGTGGCACAGATCATAATTGATAAATTAATGCTTTAAATAAAAAGAACCAAACAAAATAAAGAATCTGTTCTGATACGAACTTAATTATCGATGAAACCACTCTTTCCACTTTAATCGGAGTGTGTTATTCCAAAAACCGCATAAACCACTCACATATGTAAGTAATTGTCCTTTGATGGATTCCGTTTTGATTTATTTGAAGAAAGGGGTTACACTTCGGTTTGACTTCTACGCTAATTGGAAGTTCAAAGTTTTTTGTGTCGTTAACATTTTCGGAAGTTTGAGAATGTAGATAAAGCCTTTTGTTAACTTCATTCCGTTCTTCTCTTTTCTTGTCACAAATTGTTTGACATTTTTGGGGGATGCACATTATTCCCATCATCGAAATGTCCCTTGTCACTGAGTTTTTCTCTGCGTCACACTCACATATGAAATAAATGTTATCATTTTTATCAACAAAGACAAAAGCAGCAGACCTTGTCGAAAATTTGGCGAAATGCTTTGAGTTTTTTTATGTAGGTATTTGCTTAGCTGTGAGTTGTTAATTCAATTGAGCAAATTAATCGCCGGAGAGTTTTCATTCAAACGATTCAGCTCCATTTAGGTATGACATTTTATGGGAGATTGCATTTAAATCGTTTGACTTTATATATGATCTTTCTACGGCACCATGCAACCATTTTCTATATTGAAAAAGGACACAAACAATGTGTTTCACTTCAGTTGTTTGAGGTGCGTTTGTAAAAGATTTGCCTTCAAAATCAGAACCAATTTTGTATATGTATATATAGCTTTTTAGTGCCTTACTTTAAGCTAATTTTTGTGCTTTTGGTTAATACTACACTCTCCCTACCTCAGTCATGAAACTAAACGATTCGGAATAAATTTTATTACGTATCTTTTTAAAGTGTCTATTGTCTCTGTGTATTGAAGAAGACTATGTTCAAAGTCCGAAAAAGCTACCTACACTTTTTCCAGACACTTGCCAAATCAATGTCTTCCAGTAGACACCATCGACAAAACTGTGTCCAACCCCTCACGACATGGACATGGTAAAAGCACATAAAAAATTATTTCGGTCCAAAAATAATTTTCATTGTTTTATAAATTGGTTGTTTTTTTTTATTATTATTATTTTCTTTTTCGCCTTTCTTTTCACTTGAGTAACTTTAACACCCTTCCAGTGACGTGAGACATTTTTATGCTGATACTGTCAAACGAACCCTTAAAGTGGATTTTCATCAGGTACATGCTTCTTTCAAGTTGGTCACGCTGCTGGTACCTATTCATCAGTTTTGCCTGTCAATGTATTTAATCCGAGAATAAGGTGCTGGGCTAAGCGTTCGATGTTTCCACTTCATGAACTTTCTTTGAGACCGTTTAATGAAGTGTTTATACAAGAAACTTCACTCTTGGGGGCCTTATTTAACAAGTGATATACCAAAAAACACTTTGATTTTCCAAATTCTTCACCATAATGCCCAATTTTTTCTTCTTCGCCGGATATAAATCAAGCCCGGTTTTAGTGTAAAACTTTAAAATTACTCCCCCGAGAGACATCCTTAACTCCATAGCTCTCGCATTTAAGTGAGCAGAGCCCATAAACACCGTTGCTTTCACGTGTCTTCATATAGCTTATCCTACTTTATCATTAGTTTCTTTTTTGGAAAGGAAAAAATAAATAAATTTTCCAGAGCATGCATAATCTTCACGAAATCATCACCTTCAACTTTGTGTAATTACTTAGAGAAGTAGATTTTTATTTATGACTTTGGAAAGAATCTGGCTGCCTGTGTACCATGTATGAGAACATAGAAAAGCCTTTGTGTGTATCTTTATTTCGTTTTTGTTGTTGTTGGAAGTCTGACAAAAATCAGCATTGGCTAAGAGGTGATAAATGACTATATCAATGCCACTGTGGCAGAAATGACAAATGAATTTTTTTTTTATTACGTTCTATGTTGTTCAGTTCCACGCGCTGCTGAAGGAGGCACCCTTCTGTATATTGAGATTATACGGTACCGGCAGTGAATATTAAGTACGTGAGCCTGAGCATATAGACGGACTATGAAGGAATATTATTTTTCTTTTTCTTTTTTACCGGAAATATGTGATTGAGATAAGGAATTCTTTTGTTGTTAATATGAAAAGTGGAAAATTTTTTTGGATAGAAAAAGTTGATGGGGAAAAATGGCAATGTACAAAAGAAAATTTAATGAAGTCGATGGACATGCTCTGCTAAAGAGAGTTGATAACTTAACCGTATGGAAGAATGCTTGTGAAGGAGTGGTTTTATTTAATTTTTTCTGATGGAGGACTTAATAAACGTACATATACATTTTAAGTAGGACCCTTGTAGTTATAATTTTTGGTGAGAGAAAAGAGTTTTAATTACGTTTTTAATTCATCTCAAAGATCATTTTATTCATGACAGCGTTGTTTAACTGACGATAAGTTTAAGCAGGTTAATTTTTTGTCGACGAAATTATTTCTACCTTTTTATTTAAAACAGTGACTGGGTCACTGTTAATGGAGTTTGGAAAGCGTGTAGTTCTAGTCAAATTCAATTTGTGAGCAGTCTTTTTAGCTGTTTTGTGGGCTTATAGCTTTTTTTTTGCTTTACTTAATCTGATCAAAAAACATAAAAAATGGGTTTTCCACGGGTACCGCCTTTCACGAGGAATTGGCAAGTCCTCCGATATTCATTGCCATGAAAAGCGCTGGAATTGGCAGAAAATTGTGGTTCATTTCGATTCCCTCACAAGGCATGGTTTTGAGAAATGCGCTAGGCCCTGAGGCTAATCGCTCTATTACACCATCCTATGTATATATGTAGCCCATTGGGCATTACAATTCCGGTGAGCCTTGCCCTCAACCAACATTTTTTGCCAGTACCTAAATTCGATTTCGAGGTCGTGCTTTTTTCAGTTTGACGCTCTATTTCGGTTGAGTTCCTATTCCACTTGATTCTTCTTTCGCGACTTCTATGAAGTGTGATATGATAAGGAAAACCTGTCGAGTCGGAACTGTTTTGCCCATTTTTTTTTTTTTTTTTTTTTTTTTTTTTTTTTTTTTTTTTTTTTCAAGAAAAGGCTTATATGCTTATCTGGAGAACTCAGACCTAATTTCCGGTCCATTGTACTACCAGGGTAGCAGCCTTCCTTTTTTTTTGTGTTGCAGTAGTTGGAAATAAGGTGTAAATAATTTCACATATAACCTCAAGGGCGCCGTCCATATGAAACTGGGAGGAGAAAGAAAAATCCCAGAGCGGGATTCGAACTCACGCGACCGGCCTTTCTACTGAACACTCTACCACTGCACCACGACCGCCCATACTTTCTACATATCCCAGCCGTCGCGTCATAGATCGAGATTCGAGAGGCGTACTATTCTGCCTATGTTGCGATACAGCTCATCAGCGGCCTGTAACACAGAGCTACTAGTCAAAAAGTCAATAGCCACTTGTAGGATTACGTCTATTACACTTGTAGAAGAGCAAACAAACACGCAACATTGCGTTACAGAAATTCTTTACACTTGCCATAATCCACTTTTATTACAAGTGGTTGTAGGTTTTTGTCACAGGCCGCTACAGTTTTGTTAGATTTTTAAGAAAAGATGTGTCTGGGGGGCGGTATTTTTGATTGTAGTCCAAGTTGATTGTAGCATTTCGTGTGACAACGGAATTTATATCTTCATCACCACTAAGCAGTGAGTAGTTTCTCCAGATCCTTAGTGGCTTCTGCGGTTCTAATTTTATGTTTTTTTTGTGGGTTTTTGCAGACTTGAGAGTGAGATTTGTCGCTCTGGAACGATCTTTTTATCTTCGAATTCCCAGCATCCCAACAGAAGCCAAAATGTTTTTCCTCGGGTATCGCGAGGCATTGGCTAGCCCTCTGTTCCTAAATTCATTGCCATGAAAAGAGTTTTCTCGATTAGAAGTTCGGAACCGGCAGCAAATGTTTGGTCCCCTTCAATGCCTCACAAGGCATGGTTGTGAGAAATGCACTAGGCCCTCGCTCTTTTGCGCCACTCTTTTTATTTATCTACGCATTCCTACCATGGTATTCTGAAATTTCCTCTTCATTTCTTTTCGTGAATACAGTGTTCTTCTCTTTTTTATCCTTGAACTAAGGTTGTATTTCTGTAATGGCATCTTTCGAACTTCCTTTTCTTTGTCTATTCGTAAATTCCCTGTTCTCCCTTTTTTTCTCCTTGTAAATTTCGTTGTAGTGATCAAAAGCAGCTCTTGTTCTCTGGATTGTTCTGAATGCTCTTCATCGAATCATGGGCTTCGTGAAGCTCAGAACATCATACACTGCGGTTTAAATGGCTTGCATTACTAATCTGTAATGCTTAATGTCAGCGACAAAGGGTTTTGAAGTGGTTGGAGGATTACACGATCCAAGAAGAAAGACTAAATAAATAAAAAAATTTTAGCTTTTTCACGATATGTCCTTTCACACCACAGAAATTGTGCTGTTGGTTCGTAAACAGAATATTCTCGTTCTTACTTTCCTTACAACAAGTTATAGTTGTTTTCACCCTAAAATCGATTTGGATATCTAGTGAAGGAAATTGCCGCTAATTAGCTTAATAAACTTTTTCCCAAATTTTACACCACTTCATTCTGTTGAAAGATTTTCGCCGCCTTGGTAACTGACAGAAAACAGTTCACTGGTTCAAAGCAATCCACTCGTTGATTTTAGCATGAGTCCTTAAGTGTAAAATCATTTTCATTTATCAGATACATTTTGATGGTATTTAATAGGTTACAACCCAGCTGTTGTCATCAATGATAACATTTCCCCCCCCCCCCCCTCCAATCTTTTATGTGATGTTCCACAGGGATCGACTTTTGGGCCACTGCTGTTTTCAATGTTTATTAGTGATCTCTCAATGTAAACAAATTACTCAACTGCGGACTTGTGTGCAGATGATTCTCAATTTCAATGAAGTTGCAGGCTTGGAATGTTTGAGGATTGGACTTCCAATTTCCATTCCGACTTAAACAGTAGTGAGGACGGGAACCGGAAACTACCGAGCCGATTTCAATATTTCTATCAACATCAGAATGAATTATTTATCATTGAATATTCTCACCGGAACAAGAACGTTAAGTTATCTAGTCGACAGGCATTTAAAAATTCTCTCAACATTAAGACTCTGCAATATCCCTAAGATTTTATTTCAACTTTATCATTATCTAATGATGGCGACGTATATCGATGCCCACCGTAGGACCAGATGTAAACTGGGCGGATCAACTGGTGTTTAATATAACTAAATAGTTCCGAAATCGATGCATAGTTCAGTTTACATTAAAAGTGTATAAGCTTGTTCAGCCGAAACTTTAATTAATGAGATAAAAAGCACGCATACGCCAGAGTGTCTCGCAACAGTGTTACAAAAGTTGTTCAAAGTTACCAGTGAACAAAAAAGAGCAAGATTCCCTCTTTTGTTTTCTACAAAGCACAAAAAACAACAACAAAGATGATGAAATTCCGGAGTTTTAATTCACGTTCTAAATACAGTTGGCCCTAATGTATTCAAACCAAATCAATGTATTTAAATTGAAAACTTAATGTAAGTCAATAGCTTTTTTCTTTCGGGGCAATCATTTTTACGATTCCTTATTTTTCAATTGAAAATTCCAAAAAAAAGGAGATATTACCATTGCAGATGCAACACCGCGTTGAACAAACTTCAGTTGATTTACTTTGTATTTATATTTCAGTTTTTGTATACACACGTTCTAAAGCTCTTCGGATATCTTCTTCACGTAGAAAATATTTCCGACGCAATGAAAATCAAAATATATATGTATCCTTCCTTACCTTCGACGTAGGTACTACATATAGATACATCTTGTATAGAAGAAGTCTTCAAACTCAACATGAGCATCCTTCCGTCTCCCTAATTTTCAATGCTATAATCAAAATCAGCATCAAAATCGAGTATCTAATGCAAGAAGGAAGAAAATGAAAATTCGCAACACAGATGTCTTTTCTTTCTTCCTTCAAATTTGTCTGCTCAATGCTTCTCTCTACCTCGGGTTCTTTATATTTTTTGACAAGCGAAGAAAGATTCGGCGAGCTTGAAATGAAGTCTTGAACGTGAAAAAGTGAGATGGAGAAAAAACGTAAGCAAAAATTATCATCAATTGATTTGCCATTGAATTGGTTCATTTAATCTTCGCCAAGGGGAGCCTTGGCTTTGTTGTTGATGAAAGATACAACAACACACACACACACAAGGCGTGGTTGGTGGGTGGTGGAATGAAACGTAGTGTAGTGGCTTCATTCATTGAATGGCGGCCAAACAAAACGTGTCTGATGCTGCTGATGAAGGTCCTTTGAACGCAACTGTTTCTGTTACTGGCTGCTGCTCGCTAGTGATTGTTGTTGATTTGACTTTTCATTATGCAGTCATTTGGAACTTACACAATATATTACTGGCTTTCTGGTATAAAGGAATCAATATTTGTCTGTATCTGGTAATGGATTTGAGTACACACACATTGTTCGTCGAAAGAAAATTGAGTTGAATTTTGTTGTGTTATATTTTCTCTCTCTGTGTATTTGTGTTTTGCAATTTGCTTCAATGATTTTGTGTTTCTTAACGAGTTATAGTATAGCAGATATACCATACAATTAATTGAACTAGATTGAGGAGCACGACTGAACATATAAGATCTAGAAGCACTTAATTAGGATTACAATCGGGTTTATTCTTTTTTTTTATTATTCCATGTAAATGAAGATATGTCCTCGAGAACTAAGGCAACCATGCTTGGCCTGGAAATGATTTCAGAAAACATTTTTGTTTAGGTATAAATCGAAGGCTAAGTCAACTTAAAATGGAGTTCGCTTCTTGATATTATGGGAATAATTTGTAAAACAAATCCTCATTACTGCTGATGGTAATTTGTCTCTTTTTTTTGTGCAGATGTATGCCCCATTTGCGATATTGGATAGGTTTTAATTTATTTGTTGAATAGTGTGTTTTTCAATATCTCTCGATTTGTTTTTAAGTTGTTCACCCTTCCATTTTAAGCCAAATCACCCGACACAAATACACCACCGATCAATCTGTGATTTGTTCACCCGAGTAGAAAGTATGACTTATAGTGTTTCCACTCAAATCGTACAATTCCTAAATCAACCCACAGTTTTTTATTCCCTCACCATTGAACCGTCGCATTAATTCGCACAAATTGCACATTGAACCACAAAAATAATCATAAGAACGAATGCTTTAGTGTTTTATTTTTACGATGCTCTTGCATGCGGCTGTGGGGATTCTATTTTTTTCATCCCCTCAGGACAAAATCCAAGAAGTGATCTCTTCTCGTCATCGCACCTCGAGAAAAAGACTTTCTTTAGGCAAAACCCTCTTGTGATGTTGGAGACTCTACGTCACACACATTTCAAAATATTCATCTTTCCATCCATTAACCTAAATACTTTGAATGCGATTGTCTTCCTCATTATTTTCTAGTTATTCAGGCATTCTGACTGCGTTTAGCAGTCCACGTCTACCTCCACACACTTCACCTGTGAATTCATACATGTTTTCCTTAAAAATAAAAATAAAAAAAAAGACAAAAATAATAAAAGTATAGGTGTATACAACATCGCATCGTGAAGGACGTCAAAATAACACAGCCACGAAGCACGAACCACCATCACCGTCACCATCATCGCAAACCAACAACAGCCCCATCCCCATCCCCATCGCCATCCCCATCCATGTCACCTTGTATAGTCATAGTCGTTCCCTTGTTCCCCATCGTCATGGTGGTAGTCGTATCGTCAAAAGCCATCAACGTTTAAGGAGACCGCACTCTATATATCAGTGGGATCCTGGGATCCACTCTGAGTTCTACTCACGATGAGGCATGAGAATGACTACCCTAGAGTAAGACTGATTTTGACCTGGTATCCTGGGAAAGGTGTACCATTGCAGGTGTTTCACGCATAAATCAAGCCAGGTGGACGGCCTGAGTGGAGTTCTAAAGAAACTTTAAAGTTCTGTCGCAGCCAGATGAGTTACCTTCATAGCCCTGATTTAATGGATTAAATAGATGTCCTGGCTCTAAGTGGGGGATTGTGTTGTGGGCCATAAAGTAAATGGCAGAATGTGTTCGTGACGACCATAGTGAATGAGGTGATTATGTTGTTGAATTATTTAAGTGTTTTCATTTTAACCCGCAGGAAGGGAATGAGGTTTTTGGCTTTACTCCTCTATTCACAACGAAGTGTTCTTCAAACAGTTTTGCAGGTATTTTTGTCGAATAGGCTGTCAATCTTCGAATTTACTCTAGAGACACGTCGCAGTGTGGGGGGGGAAAGGCCTAATCTCTTATGTGTTACACTCAAATGAAAAGAGACTTCTAACTTCCTGGTGTGCGTATAGATGGAGGGAGCTATAACCAAACGGTTGAGCTGTCTGAAGTTGTGGTTTTTGGTCCTCAACGAACTATAACACCATCTAAATAAGTAATGTTGTCAATCAAAAACTTGGTATTAAGGAAGGAAAATGTCGCAAATAAATTGGACAAAAAAGTAGATGAACAAAACAAGACGCTTAGCGGGATAGCATATGTCAAAAAAAAAATCAAACCGATTGCGACTGGTGTTTTCGAACTCGATAAATAAGTAAATGAATTAGGAACATAGAGACATTCCTCATACATGGGTAACTACGGGGCTAGTCAATGCTTACGAAGGACGTTCAGCTTTATCTCGATTTCATATTGACGTGCATTGGTTACAAATGCATATTTTTTTTGACAGCATCATTTTTACTTATAATGACAACTCGAAGATATGTCTTGAAAAGTATATATGTATGGGAAGTGCCTATAAATAAAATGAATGTATGTGACGGAAAAGAACTCATTGAATGCAACAGTTATTTGTCTACTTATTCATAAACGGTGAAGAAGGATCAAATTCCAAGGTACAAAAAATATCCTTTTTTGGACCTTGTATCGTAATTAGTGGTCAAAATAAACAAAGAAGGGGAAAAACAAGCTTGGTGAGTTTCAGGACTGCCAATTTCTCTCAATCATAACTTTTGAGAATGCTGAGGGACTCCGCAGTTTGTTGCCAATCCCAAACAGTTAAACTTAATTGCAGTGAAAAATTTGCTATTTGTGAGAAACTGTAAAGCCCTCTGATAATGATTTTTCTGTAAATTTTTACACACTTAACAATTCGGATCCGACACAAAGTTGTAGATGCCTTCATTTCTCTCAAATCATGGTCAATAAATGGCTGTCAGGAATACAATTGACACACTTAGACCAATATATTATGTCCATACCATAAAAATTGTGCGAGGGAGTACCTCACTTAACAAAACCATTTGGAGCTCTTAATAAAGCGAAACAAATGCAGGGGATCTGTGTTCACCAGATCGCTTGGATCATCAAAAAAATATTTTCCTAGATGGCGTTTTCTTTTAAAGGAGAGTGCAGGACATGAGCAGAGGACTACTCCTCATCTTAGCAACTTCTGCAGAAGTCATTAGAGGAAACGCCAAGTCTTATGGCGTGTCTTCCTATCAGACCATCTACAATGTCCGGTGATGACATTGATTACGGAGCTAACTTGCAATCTGGTTATGGATAACAAATGTCTTGTGCGTTTTGGATCTAAGCTTGGCCATATCCGTTTTGTTGCCACACACGTGGTTATATTGTTCCACCTATATCAACCTATTGGTTGAGATCGGTAGAACTGGTCCTTTTGTGGCGAGTTCATTGGCTTTGCAGTTACCCACGATGCGCCGGCACCCAAATAAACTGTTCAGCCATCTCCTTAAAAGATAGGCGACAGTTGAGGGCGTTTGCTGAGCTCGCAAAAACAGCGCCGAGCGATTTGAGGGCTGCTTGACTATCTGAGAAAATCCCGATATTCGTTGAGGATATTACGTTTTCCTTTAGCCATGATAGGACCTCTTTGATCGCCAGAATTTCCGCTTGGAACACGCTATAATGGTTTGGAAGGCGGAAAGAGAGAATTACGTTAAGTCGGTTTGAGTACAACCCGAAGCCTACCCCATCTTCGGTTTTTGAACCATCTGTATAGAAATGAATTGAATCATCTCTCAAAAATTCTTCGTCTTCCCAGGTCGTTCTTGGTGGGATTGAGACTTGGAACTTATTATCAAAAACCATTTGGGGGATGGTGTAGTCGGAGTGGCAAGGGATTGATGTGAATAAATTCAGGATTGTAGCGTGGCCGATGCTATTAACGGTCCATTGGGAGGTAGCTCGCATACGGATGGCTGTACTGGCGGCCATTTGTTTCTTGAAGATATCTAGTGGTGTGAGGTTAAGGAGTGTATTTAGGGCAGCTGAGGGTGTTGATCAGTGCTCCGCTTATATACAAACAAGCTGTTCGTTGGACCTTGCTTAGATTATCGCAGTAGGTTCTTTTATCAAGAGCGGTCCACCATATCACTACTCCGTATGTGAGTATTGGTCTGATGACCGCGGTGTAGAGCCAGTGGGTGATTTGGAGGGAGAAACCCCATTTATTACCAATGGCTTTTTTACAGGAAAATAATGCTACGGTGGTTTTTCTGATTCTTTTCTGTACATTGGCTTTCCAGCTCAGCTTTTTGTCTAGGATAATACCTAGATATTTAGCTTCGTTTGGAAAGTTGAAGTGAGATTCCATTTATTACTGGAGTTGTTAGTTCAGGATTTTTGTATTTCCTGGTGAACAGAACGAGTTCAGTTTTCTAAGAGTTGATCCCTAGATCGCATTTTCCCGCCCATTTTACTATTTTATTTAGAGCGGTTTGCATCAGATCCGTAAGGACATGAGCATGTTTGCCAGATACCGCAATGGAGACGTCATCTACATATGCAATCACTTTGAATCCCTCAGCTTCTAAGTCAACTAGAAGTTCATTGACGACTAGATTCCATAGAAGAGGGGATAGGACTCCACCTTGCGGTGTTCCTCTACTAACAGAGCTCTTTGCAGAAAAGTTTCCTAGAGTTGAGTTGATCCTCCTGCTTTTTAGCATTAGATATATCAACCTCACTATGGAACTATATACTTTGAGCTTCGTCAGTGCCTTTGTAACTGCAGAGTTGCTGTGAAATCATAGTTAAGAGAAATGTATTTTGCCCGGTCCTTAAAATGTGTGTTCGAATGATTTTATTTTAATGGTTAAACAAATGAGGTCCTGTAATTGCAACCGCAACTTGTTCGTTAATCTTCATATAAATGCTGATGCCACCTTTCTTTTTTTAATCCTTTTTTTCTGTCTGGCTGATTGGTATACGAACTTCTATTTATTTTCATAAGTCTCGCACTTTGCTTTGCTTCCAATTTCATAAATACTTTCTGTTATACAAATTTGCTCATCTCATTTTTGCAGTTGAGTACTAAAAAAAGCTTTGAAATTTGTATATTTTCAATTGTTTTAATAATTATTTCAATTTCTTTCAGATATGGATCCACCATCAGAAATTGTGAGTTATTTCCTTTTTTTTTCAAATATTTAACCGATATTGGGCTATAAAGATAACACAGCAAAATGTTGAAATTTGCGTTTTTTATGACCTTACCAGTGGTGGGGGGATAATAAAGGTAGGAGTTCATTTCAGTATGATTCCCAAAAATAAGTAACTTTACTTCGTATTTTGAATGGTTCTTTATTAAGCTGAATATTTTATAAGACCTGCTTACTGTGTTTTTGGTAAATCGTTTATAATTTAAATCAAAATAACACTTTTTCTAATAAAATGACACTAAAATCAGTCGTGCAAGTCTTTTGACAAAACCAAAGCAAACTCCATTCGATGTACATGCTTTCACAAAAAATACCCAAGGATGCCAATACCAACTCTTTACTGCACATCATCAACCAGAAAAACTAAACACAATACAAAAATTCCGAAAACCCATTCCCATTTAAAGCTTTACTGTGTCAAAATTAATTCTACAAAGGCAAACAAATATCACTTAAGCTCGTCCGTGAAACTTCATTCACGGTTTCTTTCAAAGACAACACAGACGGACCATTTTCTACTTTATTATCATTGTCCGTGGCATTATTATTCCTATAGTCCTTAAAGCTTATAAAAACCCTACACTTCAAACACTTTACAACTGTTTTGCAAATAAGAAAATAAGAGCAAAAAAAAGGGAACACCCCCTACAGTCCTTGTAAATGCCTTCAACGCACAAAACAATAAATGAAGGTCCTTTTGCCGTTATGCAGAAAATAACAGAAAAGAAACTTGCACATTATTTTTGCCATGTATCCAAAGTGGATCAAGGGTGTAACCCAATTTTCCCCTTTTGTCATTCTGAGCCGCACAGCAGCGTGCACACAATTCATTCACCTCTTAAAGAGATTGCAAGTAAATCCTTTCAAATACCAGCACTGAGGGAAGAAGAAGAATAATTGTTCATCTGTGTATCTGAGTGTGTGTGTGTATGTGTATGTGTGTGTATAATGAAAACATGAAACTCCGTCAATGCCTTACCACAGGAAAAAATAAAAAATGCATTCACCCTTTTTGAAAATAGTTCTTAGAAATGGCTTACAAAGTCACCAACATCACATTTCCACCACAAAGTCAATATGTGCAAGCAAGGGGCGGGGGAGCAATGCATTCAAAATGAAATTCACACACACACTCACTCCATGTGCTGAGTTGATTAAAATAGCCGCAGCTATTTCATTTCGTTTATAGAGTGAGTAGGTGGAAAAGTGAAAAGTCAATGACATAACACCTAAACTGGAAGCTGGAATCCCATGCATAGACTATGTCATTTCTATTCATTCAAGACGGGGTTGGGTTTTTGGTGGTGGGTGCTGGGTGGGGGAGTGTTGGTAATACTCTTACGACGATGAAAGCAGCTGCGGCTAAAGAAGAACTTGAAAAGTAATTGTTTTTAAAAGCTCTTCAGAGACTACTTAACCGGCAGATATGCCAGTTACAAATGCAATGCATTAATCTGTTCTTTTCACACTCTCATTGGTTGGAGATGAATGTAAGTGTGGTTGTTCAAAAGATGTGGGCAACATGTTCGGGAAATATGTGTGTGTTGTTTTAAAATGTTTAGCTATTTTTATACTAAACAGAGGGTTTTGAATTAAATGTTGAAATTAAGTTTTCATTTAAAGAGAACAGAATATTAAATCAGAGGGAGCTTGAAACTGAGAATTGAAGTAATCGAATAGAGAATATCAGATGCAATGTCAAATGCCTCAAATGTTTTTTATCGTGTGAAAAATCGTATGGGAAATAAGTAGTGTCTCAATTTGAAGGATTTGTTACTTCTTAATCATGTCTAATACCATGTACCAAACTATTAAATATGAGATTAAGTATGTGGTACCAGTGGCGTGATGGTTAGCATTTCCGCCATTTTACCCAGAAATTCGGGGTTCCAATGTCAACAGAGACAAAAATGTTTTTCCACGGGTATCACCTTTCGAGAGGAATTGGGGAGTCCTGCGATAGTAAGTTCATTGCCATGAAAAGCGCTTTCTCGATTCCTCTATTGGAAATCGAATTTGCTTGTTTGTAATCCAAAAATTTACATTTTGACCTTTTCACGTTTATAGATATTTAAGGTGATAGCTATTCCCCCACCAGTGGTAGGTATGTATACGTATAGTGAGACGTAGCTTAGGGGAAGTCTCTCTGTGTTCACTGGATCGCTTGGATCATCATTTTTATTATTATCCAAGATATAACTTTCTTTTGAGGGAGAGTGCAGGACATGAACACAGGAGCAGGAGGTGTGGGTTTGTCTCTTCTTCTTCCTTGTGATAGAACATAGAACCCCGAGTCTTCTGGGGTGTCTTCCTATGAGACAATGTCCGGTAATAACATAAATTACGGAGCCAAGCTATATAAGTTACAAATGCTAGTTTATATAACAATGAACTTTCTATGCTCCCCGTTTACCGTGATATCATCCAGTGTTTTCTTCATTTTGAGGTGGTCACTCACTTTTAAGTTCAGCGTAAGACAGTTTCGTGTTGTAAATGTATTTCTTATATTGATGTGCCTGCTGTTGGCAGAGATCAGACCTCAGACCAAGCAAAAGTCACTTTTTTTCAAAAATGGTTTTGCATCAAAAATTTCTTACCTACTTATCTTTTGTTTGTGATATTTTAACAACAATGGCATCAAAAAAACCCTCTTGTAAAGTGACATATCCCAGTTTTATACAAACTGCAACCGAGATCTTGTTTCTGTTTGTCAGCCAACACATAGCTGACAAACAGAAACAAGATCAGTACTATTTGTATGAAGAAGACCAAGCTTAGACTGAGCAAATAACTTTTTATTTATAACTCACTGCTATAGATTCGTTTTAATATGTTTCCCCCCACCAGTGGTAGAGCCAAGGTGCAGCTGGAGAATTAGCGGACGCCCTGGACTGCTGCAAAGCAGACATAACCGCCATCCAAGAAGTGCCATGGAATGGACCGGGCATAAAGAAGATGAAAAACTGTGACATATACTATGGCGACTGCTACAGACAACAGAAAAAGCGTTTATTTGGGTGCGGATTTGTCGTTAGAGGTAGACTCAGGGATAAGGTGATTAGCCAAAATCCAGTCAATGAGCGTATAATGACCATCCGCATCAGGGCTAAATTCGCCAACATTAGCCTTATATGCGCCCACGCCCCCACAGAAGAGAAAGACGACGATTCCAAAGACTGTTTCTACGAGCTCCTCGAAGAAACATATGAGCAATGCCCTAGACACGACGTGAAAATCGTTCTTGGCGATTTCAACGCAAAACTAGGGAAGGAGGACATCTTTGGAAACACAATCGGTAAGCATAGCCTCCACGACAAAACCTCCGAAAACGGATTGAGGCTAATCGATTTTGCTGCGGGGCTAAATCTTGTTGTAAGTAGTACACGCTTCCCGCATCTCAAAATTCATAAAGGCACATGGCGATCCCCAGATCAATTAACCGTCAACCAAATTGACCATGTTGCGATCGACGCAAGGCACTCTTCCAGTGTGTTAGATGTCCGAACTTTCCGAGGGGCCAACGTTGACTCGGACCACTACCTTGTTGTAGCCAAGGTACGAATGAGGATATCTTGTTCACGACCTGCACGAACTAACGCTGTGAAGAGATATGACGTCGGAAAGCTACAATCGCAAGAGATTGCCAATGCCTTTTCCAATCGAGTGTCCCTTCAATTATCCTTGAATCCCATGCCGCCAGCATTAAACATTGAAGACCAGTGGCAGCAATGCCAAGAAGCCATCAGAACCGCTGCCTCTGAGGTTCTGGGTTTCACTCGGCCACCAAAACGAAACCGATGGTTCGATGAAGAATGTAGGCAGGCAAATGCAGCCAAGCAAAGAGCACGACAAATGCTTTTGCAAACACGAACGAGGGCTGCTTACGATCGGTATAACGAGATTTACAAGGAGAGAAGAAGGGAAGAACACCGACTTCTCAAAAAGAAAAAGAAGCAGCATGAGAAGCGCTCGTTTGAGGAAATAGAGAGGTGCCATGACAGGAACGAGACTCGGAAGTTTTACCAAAAAGTAAAAAGATCCTGCCAGGGTGGCAAACCCCGAACTCAAGCCTGTAAAGACCAGCAGGGAAACATAGTTATAGAGTCACAGTCGCTACTGAGGATCTGGAAAGATCATTTCTGCAGACTGCTTAACGGCGATGAGGACACAAATTCCGCTGTCAGGCAGATTGCCCCATTCAGCCTGGACGATGATCAAGAATGCCGTCCTCCCGACCTAGAAGAAGTTAAGCTTGCTATATGCAAACTTAAATCAAATAAGACTGCAGGTGCAGATGGCCTTGATGCCGAACTTTTCAAGGCAGCTGGAGATCAGTTGGAAAGGAGCATGCACCAGCTGATCTGCATGATATGGTCGAAAGAAAGCATGCCCGATGAATGGAACCTCAGTATCGTATGCCCGATCCTAAAGAAAGGAGACCCTCACAACTGCGCCAATTATAGAGGGATAAGCCTCCTTAACGTCGATTATAAGATCTTGTCTGTTGTAATATGTGAACGTCTGAAACCCCACGTCAACAACTTGATAGGTCCTTATCAATGTGGTTTTAGACCGGAGAAGTCCACAATAGACCAAATTTTCACATTACGGCAGATCTTGGAAAAAACCCGAGAACATAATATCGATATTCACCACCTCTTTATCGATTTCAAAGCCGCTTATGACAGTATCTACAGAGACGAGCTGTACAGAGCCATGTCTAGTTTCGGCATCCCTGCAAAACTCGTACGACTATGCAGGATGACTTTAGAGAATTCACGCTGCTCCGTCAAGGTCGGTAAAGAACTCACCGAGACCTTCAATGTCGAAAAAGGTTTTAGGCAAGGCGATAAACTGTCATGCGATTTCTTCAACATCATACTTGAACAGATTGTAAGAAACTCAAACGTCAACACCAGAGGAACAATCTTTCAAAAATCTGTGCAATTGCTCGCATATGCAGACGATATTGACGTAATGGGAAGAAAAAAGCGTGATGTCATAGGTGCTTTTGCGAGCATTGAAACAGAAGCGGCAAAAATGGGTTTGATGGTTAATGAGGGCAAAACAAAGTATATGCTGTCATCAAACAAGGACACAGAACATCGACGAATTGGACAAAACGTCACAATAGACAGACATAACTTCGAGGTAGTACAGGACTTCGTCTACCTAGGATCCGCTGTAGACACGGACAACAACATCAGTGCAGAGATCAAACGGAGAATAACTCTTGCCAACCGTTGCTTCTTTGGGTTAAGAAGGCAATTGAGAAACAAAACCCTCTCTAGAAAAACCAAGGTAACCTTATATAAGACCTTAATCATCCCAGTCCTGCTTTACGGCGGGGAAGCATGGACCTTATCGAAAGCGGATGAGGAAACCCTTGGTCGTTTCGAAAGAAAAATTCTCCGAATGATCTTTGGTCCCGTATGCGAAGGCAATGTGTGGAGAAGAAGATACAACAACGAGCTGTATGAGCTGTACCGCGACATGGGCATATCCAGAAGAGTACGCATCGCGAGGCTACGATGGTTGGGCCATGTTGAGCGGATGGACCCAAACGCTCCGGCTCGTCGGGTGCTCGAAAGCACATTACAGGGAAATCGCGGAAGGGGAAGACCTCGTCTTAGGTGGCGCAATCAAGTGGAGGATGACCTCAACCGACTTGGAGTGCGAAACTGGAGAGAGCTCGCCCGAAATAGAAGTCGTTATCGAAGGATGTTGGTTGAGGCCCAGGTTCACCCCGAACTGTAATGCCCACCTAAGTAAGTAAGTAAGTAAGTGGTAGGGCCTTTATGTTATTGAACAATTTCTAAATAAGAACTCATTTCAAGCTATGGGAATCCTACTTTTTTCCTTATATTTTTTAAATTTTTTTTGGGTTTTCAAACACATTTAGGTTTATTGGAATACATTTTGGCTTTGGCACAGTATACAGGTGAATTTAATTTTAATTTAGTTTTCGTTGGGGCAGTGTGGGAGTTGACATTCCTCAGCATTCGGGAGATAGGTTCATTAGAGCCGTAAGGTTCGATGATAGAAGATACGGGGATTACGGGTGTTACGAGGGTAAGTATTTAGAAAAATGGATTCGTTAAGGGCTGGACTGTCAATGGACCAGATTCGGTGAATGAAGAGAACGTCAAATATTTTTCTTCGATCTTTCAGCGTATTGAGGCTGAGGAGTTTGATTCGGTCTTGATAAGGAGGTAATATCAAAGGATTACTCCAATTAAGACCTCGAAGAGCAAATCGGAGGAAACGGCGTTGTATGCTCTCAATTCTGGCAATGTGCACTTGTTGGAAAGGCGACCAGACTTGACAAACGTATTCAAGAAGCGGACGGACAAGTGAAATGTAAAGGGATCGGGTAACGTAGGGGTCAGCAAATTCTTTGGACCATCGTTTCACGAAGCCATGTTCTAAATTTGCCTTAAGGATTATATCGTCGATATGCTTGAGGAAATTCAGCTCACGGTCGCAAATAATCCCAAGGTCTCGGATCACCTCAACGGTGGAAATGATTTGACCGCTTAGAAGATAGAGACAGGGAGGCGATTTGATGCGTTTACGTGAGAAGGTTATTGATTGGCCTTGGAAACATTTAGCTCCAGGCAGTTTTTGGAGCACCATATTGAAAAATTGTCGAGATCATGTTGGAGGTGGGAAAAGTCTTCAGAAGAAGGAATGACCCGGTAAAACTTAGTATCGTCCGCATATAGAGAGATAGAGGAGTGTTTGATGATCATTTCAATGTCGTTAATACTGAGAATGAAGAGGAGAGGGCCTAAATGGCTGCCTTGGAGAACACCGGATGTGGCTAAATAACGGCTGGATAAGGCAGATCTGAACCGAACGTTGTAAAAACGGTTTTCTAAATAAGACGAAATCCATTCTAACAGAAAAAGTTCAAAGCCGAGGTTGGAAAGTTTAAAAAGAATAAGTTTGTGAACATTTGACTATTGCTTTAACATCTCACTTAGAGCTGGGGACTTCTTTAAAGAAAATACAAACCCGAGGATTTGACGGCATTTTGTGAAATATTTTGTGTCGTATCAGAGCATTTGTATAAAAACGTCTTGTTTGGAGGAAGTTGTGACTTGTGAGTGGGAAGATGATCGTTCCAGAATGTCTCCGCGATTAGAGTGTTTGATGTGAATATTCTGTTTTGTCATGGTCTCCAGCTTTTGCTAAGGATCGTCAATTCTATCGATCCCTTAGTATTATGTTCTTTGTTTCCAAACACTTCTCCCTTAATGTTTCATAATTTTCGTTACTACATGCCATGGAATCAGTACACATGGAACGAAAACAAATTCTTGAATCAATGGCAGTTAAACATTTGAGAGGTCAGTATTCACCCAAACTCGATGAAAATATAACTTCATGGCTGGCAAACATGTTTTGTTTGTTAATTTTCTTAACTGTCAAAGACCAGCTTATGCGATTATTTTACAAGTCTACTGTGACTGCTTTTCCAAATCCATTTTAATATCACCACTCTACGAAGAAGAAGCAAACTACAACGATGACGACGGCAACGGAACAGACGCCTTGCCTTGCCTTATACAAAGAGCAGTTAAACTGAAGCATTTCTAACCCAACTCATTGATAATATGCCAAACGACTTTTCATCAACCCCAGGGCCACTAAGGTGCCCCTTGTTTTAAATAGCCTCGTACAAGCATTCATATGGCATTAAATGTACGTACATATAGGTAGGTGGATGCAGCAGTGGATCCGTACGTATGTGTGCTTTGGCGCGCTTTGAAACACTCTGGTGCAATCATGATGCCTTTGTACAGATGCCCAAACAATTTAATGACCTAATTCTGACTTAATGCTGTTCTGCCAGCACACACCGCCAATAGAGAGTGGGAACTACGATTGAAACCGACTGCGATTCTCAGCAGAACCATCTCTCCTTTGGTCTCTGGCTCTGACCTACCTAACCATAATGGCTTCATTTAAATTCATGGAAACCTTGAAAGTTCTGTATTTGTTCGTTCGCTGCCTCTGATGGTGATGGTGAGGTTGAGTTGAGCTGAGAGCTGGTGGTCGCCGCCACCATTTTTTTAAACACAAAACAAAATAAAAATATCAGAGATGATGGTGTTCCACTGGCCTATTTGTGCGTTTTGTAGATTTTGTTGAAAAAACATAACTTTATGCCTCAAATCGATAACTTTATCATCACCTACCTATGTATACTACATAACCAGGCGTGCTGTGTCGTAAGCATTTCAAATCCTTTTCTTATCCTTTTCTAAAGTGATTTCGGATAACGGTTTGAAATTCGCTATAAGTACCTTCATCCTTATCTCCATTCTATATCACTCCTTAAATGGATAATTTTATTGCACATATATATTTTGGGAACGGGAAAATTGCCCCGCTTATGAATATCAAATTGGCAATAACAATCCCCGCAGCCTTACATTTCAGTAGGTAAGTGCGGAGGGTGGGCATCATTTTCCAAGGTGTATTTTCGTGTTCATCTTTTTTTTCGAGATCCTTGTTTGGCAGTAGAGTGTGGTGAGGTGTGTGGTTGGCTCGTTTACGGATCGTAGAATTTTATTTCTTTTGGTCTACTACTTGGGAGATGTTTTTGGTTGAACGTGTTTTTCTTCACAACAAGATTAGATAGGACCGCGTTTGCTGTGGTGTTAGATAATAGATTTACAATGGCAATTGAGTATCATTTTGCTAAGTGGAATTGTGGAGAGATTAATGATAATTGAGGGAAATGTCAATTACTGGTCGATACTATAGAGCAGTGAAAATGGGCATTCACTGACTGTAGAAAGGATAAAAGATGGTAACAGAAAATTATGGAGGCAGTTAGTAAAAATATATGAATAAAGTGATGTTGAAACGTGCTCCTTGCGGTTATGAAATTGACCTCCTGAGACAGAGAGTATTATTTCTTGTATCGAAACCATCCGGAACAAATTGAGTTAGAGATTAGAAAATGATTGTTATTTGATTTGAAGCGTGGATGCATTCATTCATATACCAGTTCTGGTTATAAAATAATAGGCATTGTAAAGTCTGTTAATTGAAGAATTTTGCAGGAAACTAATGTTCTTGTTTTGTAACAAAAACAAATTTATGGAAAGCTAAGGATGAGTTTATTTGGTCTAGTGGAAGGCACTGGAAAAATCCACGCATTTAAAAACACTAACCAAAGTACAAAGACCAGCTTGTATTTGCGTAACTCATGCAATGAGAACTGCACCAACCGCAAGCTTGGAAGTTATCCTCAATCTCACACCTCTTGATCTGTATGTTCCGGAAGCGGCAGCAAACAGCACAATAAGACTAAATCAGTGTAATGTCTGGAAAACCAGCCAAACAGGACACGCACAGATTTTATCACGATACGCAGATAACAATATCTGCACGGATTACATAACTCCATACCTGGACTTTAATAAATCCTTCACAACCAGCTTCCCCAATAGACAGGATTGGGAGAATGAAACACCTTACCTGAACGAGACTTCTATATCAATCTATACCAACGACGCGACCGCGACGGTTCAAAAATGGAAGTTGGAACAGTTGCAGGTTTCTTTCAAGAAAGCCTAAACCTAGCCAGTTCATTCAGACTTCCAAATCACATCAGCGTCTTCCAAGCCGAGATCTTGGCAGTTACAAACGCTGTAAAACAGGTGTCCATGATTGCGCTATCACATGCTGATATCATTTTTTTCATTGATAGCCAAGCAGCAATAAAAGCGATTTCTGCCACTCTTGTCAAATCAAAGCTTGTTTCTTGCTGTTGCGAAGAGCTAAGGGTTCTTGGCACACAGCATAACGTTAGACTCTGCTGGGTTCCTGGTCATAGTGGTATATCGGGAAACGAAAAAGCGGACGAACCAGCGAGGAAAGTATCAGCACTTGATTGATCTCTCATTGATCAATCAATCATTATTCCACCCTGTGAAATGAAACAGATCATTGGTAACGAAATAATGCGAAAATCCAATGAAAGATGGGAATGCCTAGATTTTTGTGTAACTTCCAGGAAACTATGGCCGAAATACGATAAGAACGGATCTGAAAAGCTGCTATCATTGAATAGACCTTCATTACGAATGCTTATCGCTTGTGCTTATATATTGTGGCCTTAATGGTTAAAAACTGACCAAACATAAACTCATAGGTTTCTAGGACGTTACAATACTCCACGGTATCACAATGGATCTATATTGATCTAAGTGTGACGGAAATAAAATCAACCGTAAGCCCATTCTTCCTAACCCTAACCTAAGGCTGAGTTTTTAAAGTTTTCGTGCATACGTATGGAATGGAAGCTACCAATATTTGTCGGCAGCTTTACTATTATTTGAACTTGCGAATCCTGCCACTTAAGTATGTGTGTACACATGTAAATTGATATAAGAAACTCGATGTTATGGATCTCAGATGTTGAACAAAGTGTTGAATGAGGTGGGTTTGACTTACATGCTAATTTTGGGTGAATTATTTTTATTTTTTTGGAGGACAGTTTATGAAGTGCTTGCAAGATAGTTTGAACGCTGTAACACAAATTCGTTAGGTATTCGTTTGCTGTGTAGGTACTTCTTCATATGTATTTATAAGTAGAGTATGCAAATGGTTTCTGAGAAAAGACGTCTTCGAGTGGAGAAGTTTGTCGCAAAGTTAGTGACATAGAATACATATTTCTTCAAATCCGGGACTAAATAATTGTAGAAGTTATGGAAAAGATTATTTTTGAATGCAACAGCAAACCCAATAGTTATCTGTAAAAGCTTTTTGAAAACTTATTCTGCTATCCAATCTTAAGTTCTTGTTTTGATATGCCAAAATATTTACAATGAAGCTTAGCTACTCTTACAGTCATAAGAATCATCTTTTTCTCAGCCGCTCTTAACTTACTCTCATACCTACTTTTTGTTTATTGTCCAACATTTTGAAAGTTGCGTAAAGTTACGTTCAGTTAAGTGGGCATTTTTTTGTCACTAAAAATAGCAAATTTATATACCATATCGTAGTCCGATGATTGAATTTATCACAAACTTTTGATCATAGATCCCAGTCATACATATATGCTCTTCAAATTTCCATTCAAATAAATTTTTGGAATAGGGACGTCTGCTTTAAAAAACTGGCTACACAAGTAGGTACTGTCATTTTTGAACTAATAATCTACCGATTCTTTCTCAAACGTTTACCCATATATCAAGTGGTCATTACAGAAATGTAGTATCTTTGCTTATGATAGCAAAGCCTGGAAAGTCTAATTGATATACAGGTATGCATTGTTAGCTACTGTAATAAAGAGCTAGACCATCAAGACCTTACTACTACTTATCGAGCTATCGAGCACTTTAAAACCATAATTTGGCAGTCTTTCATCAATGTTTGAACGAATTGAAGTCCATAAATGAACAGCAGACTGATGTTGTGTACCGAATTTTGAAAGAAAAACAGTTTTTTCTGTTGGAGGTTTTTAAAATACAAGCTGGAGCACTCAGACCTAAATACTGGTCCATTGTACTACCAGATAGCAACCTTCTATTTGTTATAGCTTTCCAGATGTTCGGAGAAAAGCCAAAAGACGCTGCCATGATAAGGAGCCTAAGTTACCAGCTCTCACGGTGTCTGCGCCGAGTATCTGTAACCTCATGCGAGAAAAAGCAGGACATTCACAGAGGAAGTGCTCTGCGGTGTCCTCATCTTCTCCACAAGATTCACAGTGTGTGGTATCACTTTAGCCTAAGACGTTTAAATGCTTGACAAAAAGTGCCCGCTGGCAACGCCAATAAGTTTTCTACAGTCTTTTCTGCTACGTGCTAGCAAAAATGTTGCAGTCTTCTTACTAACGTTGGGGAGCATACGCTTGGTTTGTCTGCATCCAGTGGAGGCATGCCATCTACGGTTGTGCTCTTCACAGATCCAATCGTTGATTGAAGCCCTCACTGAGGACGCTGGTCACGAAAAATAGAAAAATAGTACTCACTACTCACCCACTCTATCACTGATTCGGTAATTCGACCCCAGGTTTTCCACAATATTTCTGAGGACGCTAATTTTATATACGGAGGAGTTGTCTCTTACTGGGTTACTGAATTTGCTTTTTTTTAAGGCACGGCTAAGCGAAGCTTCACTGAAGTCAGAGATTCTTCGAGTCATTTCCATGGCATCATTTTGACGTTTAACATTCGTTGTGCTTTTATATTCTTTGTTTGCTTGCACCTACTTTAATCTGAAGAAATCATATTTTGGGTTTTTCTTGGACTTGGAACTGTCAACCAAACAAAATATTTATTTCGTGCTCTAGATAGCTCGCTATCTTCCTAATCATTTCTCCCTAAAGACGAGACCCGGTTTTTTTTTAGAAAGCCCTATCCCTATCGGCCCTATCGAGGTAACCGTCGGAGCGGAAGTCTCTCCCATCGGAGACATTTTTGCTTCATGATAGTTCTCCGATCGGACGATCCGACGTTCTCCGATAAGTTTTTGTTGTCGAGATTTTAGTTTTGGGAATGCAATGCATTGCCGCATTTGTGAAAAATTTCTTACGACGACAACTACTTCGAAGCAAAATTGAATCTCTGGAAAAAGATCCGTTGCGGAGAAAACTCCGCTCCGACGGTTACCTCGGTAGGGCCGATTGTCTTCACCATGACAAGCCTGAATTGATTTTTTTTCTGAAAATGATATTCAGCCCTATCGTGGTAAGCGGAATTCTCTCCGATATCCTACGATTCGGGTACATTTTGTTGTAGTTCTCCGATCGGCCGATCGGACGTTCTCTCCGACAAAATACAACGTATGCCATTTATATTTGATGCTTTGCGATTAAGTACTTTTGTTGGCTTTATTTTTGTCAGATAAAAACAAACATTTCTCCAACGTCCTCCAATAAGTTTTTGCTGCGAAAAGTCGCATTTCGCTTGCGTTGCCGCATTTGAGAAATTACTTCGAAGCAAAATTGAATCTCCGAAAAATAATGCGTTGCGTAGAAAAAAACAGTCGGATACCTCATACTTGTTAAAAGATCGCCAAAGTAACTGACATCAGCGTAATCGCACGATACTTATCACAACTTGTTTCTATCTTCAATTTCTATGCTGGGAGAAGGTAACTTTCCTTCCATTGCTCATGTAGTGCCTACTCTATATAAGATTGGAGATAAAGAATCGTAAGCAATCAAAAACGGATATCTCCCAGCTATCTTATCTTGTCCGGCATCATTACCTTTTTTGTTCTTAACGACTTCATTTACTTCTCCGACTGTGGTTTCGGGTGCTTCGACTAATTTAAGTTCAGCTGCTGTATATTGCTTTCGAGGAAACTGAACGTTCAACAATATCAAAATACTGTCGCCATCGCCAACTGTGCAGAACTTTCTCTTCATCCATAAGAAACTGAACTTCGACTAACGAATCTCCTTATCATTTTTGACTGTTTGAGCGGGTGTTTTAAAAATAGGTACCCCTTTATGTTGTTTCATCGTGGTTCTTTATAGCAGAAATATCTACAGCTCTCGGTGCATGCATTCCTTTTATCAGACTTCTTGCAGTTTCTGTATTCGACCCCGAGGTCGAGCCTTCTCATCTCTTTTATTTGAAAAGCACTTTGACCATGCGTTTCCAGCCGCTTACTTTTCACAGGGCCCGTATTAAGAACTTTGGGAAAAACCCTAGTTATCTTTTCTCACTTCCTTATGAAACTTTTGGTCAAAGACAGTGGACGTTAGAAATGATACAATGCGGCTAAAATGTACATCTTTTTCTTTTCATCTTAAGATGAAATCTGCAAAACCACTGTTCAGATGTTCATTCATTGATTTTTGTTTTATTCGCTTTTTTTTTCATGTTTACCTTTCGTTTATGAAACCTTTCCAACGAATAATTCCATTTGTAACCGATTATAACGAAAAAAGAAACAAAATTTTATTGATTAAGTTTTCGAATTGTTAAAATAATTATTTTATTCACAAAAAAAAAGTTTTGATTACTTTACACATTGGTTACAATTTTCATTAACTTTTAATCGAATCGAAAAGTCGTTGCTACACCCTTAAGAATTTATGTAGTAAAAAATTGTGTTTTTTTTCTCATACAATTCACTCGGAAATGTTTCTAATTCTATTGATACATAAATTCATTACTTTCCTCTTATTTTATTTACAAATTAATTGCAGTAGCTAAAAGCTAAACAATTTTAACTTTCTCGTTTTTTTTTTTTTATTTTTCATTGAATCATTGAAGTCGTATCTACAGGATTTTAAAATTAAATTATATTATTGTTAGTTTACATATTTTTGGAATATAATTTAACAATTATTTGTCTATTGTGAATGGGACATCCCAAAACTCAAAAAAAAAGAAGCAAAAACGGTGCTTGTGTAAAGACATTTGAGTGAATTTTTGATTTGTAAAATATCCAAAAATATATTAGGAACATAGAAAAAAGCTGCTACTATTTGCTATTTTCAAGTTAATAGGCAGCGTTTAAATAAAAAAAAAAATACACTTCGCATGCAGCCTATACATTGTTGATATAGGCAAAGGAAGAACTAAAGAGATAAACAAAAATCGTATGATTTTTTTTATTTGAATAAACAAATACAAAAATATTGTCGAAGGCTTGAACAGCTACCTTCTGGTGTTCACTAAAATAACCACTTGGTAATATGCTAACTAGAGTTAGTAAAGCTAACTCCTACTAAGAATTATGGTCACATAGCATTATATTTTTATTCTTACCTTACAGTCTATTCTTATGTAACTAAAATGCTGAAAATAAATTAAACATAATTCAAACGCAAAGTCTCTGGCTCAGGCTCAATTTGACTGTTGTTGTGTGCTCTCTATTGCATTTTTGACACTTCAAATTTAGTGTTGATAATTTCTTCGTCTGAGTCCAGGACGGGCAACGCAGGTTCGGACATTGATGATGGAATATTTTCTTCTACCCATCGCAGGTCATCTTCTTCGGTTGTCGTTGCTTTTGGAGGCGGGGTTTTTCGTCCATTGGCATGAGAGCCTCGCATCTTCACACCATATGCATCCGCTACAAATTGATCTTCTTCTTCTGCAAATAGGTAGTTAGTGTTCTATTTTTTGCACAAACAAGATTCAAACTAATTCTAACTTACCGTCGTCATCTTCATCTTCTGGATTGTCCAAAAGCGGCGTGAAAGCATACCTCTGGTTATTATTTGTGGGCCTCCACAAAATCATTATAACGAGGAGAAGCACAGAAAATAGAACGTGCCAAAAAGCAAAGTCTACCCAAATTTCTCGCCATCCCTGTTGATATCAAAATAAAAACAGTTGATTACCTTTGTTATGGCAAATCAACAAACACAAATATTGAGCTTACTGGTGAACAATTTTCGGTTTTACGTATTCGAATAGAATAAAGCATAAAGATCACAGATGCTATAACGGAGAAAATCAAAGTATTTGTAAAATGTCTATAAAGCGACAGCTTTACAATGTTTCTGAGAGATAAAAAAAGTTTAATATCCAGCATTTGCAAGAAGTTATTGAAAAACCAACCTTCTTAATCGCAGTGTTCGTGTTGTTTGTACAAGTGATGTAAAAATCCACCAACATATTCCAGAATCAAGTACAGCAAGTGGTATACTAGCCACCAGAAGTTCATGTCTTTGATCGTTCTTTGTTCGCATTACTCGCAAATAACTTTCGACGCATGCCAAAATGAAATAGAGTGCGCCAGTTCCTACAACACGATGCAGCATTGGTCCCAATCGTGGTCTAAAATCGATAACAAAATATTACAATTGAAAGAGAACCTCTGCCGTAATAAAAAATCTGACTTACTTAACAATTCCAAAACCAAGTGACATAATTATGACTAACATTCTCGCAAGGGTACGCTTAGCACAAGAAACAAATTCAGCTGCCAACTCAGCGCCTTGCACTGAAACACCAGTATAATTCACTGACTGATACTCAGCGTAAAATACCGCTTTTTCCATCATCCCCAACAATATAACACCACCAATCCAGAATTGAATTCGAAGGAGATCGCGCCATTGTAAAAATGATACAACCAACCAACTAATGCCGTACGCAACGTACACAAGACACATTGTTCCATAGAACTGTTGGTATTGAAATGTGAATTAAATGAGTTTCCTTTTTGTGATAACAAAGATACTTACTGGAAGTAGTGGCCATTCAATAGCTGAAAGGTAACCCCGAGGACCTGGAAGCTCAATATGTACAGGTGCTGAAAAATCAACATTTCGCACCGGTTCAATCGTCAATGCAAAGTCGTATATTCCATCTTTTGTTATTGTAAACACAGGGTTGTCGGATTTCTGTAAAAAGAGAAAATAATTGTAAAAAAAAGAACTTTTTGAAAATGTTTGAAAAGGAGTGAAAAGTTCCCATTGATATTTCCGCTCATCAATCCACTCAACAATAATCATGTTTGATTGAATTGATTTACTTTCATGTAACTATGTTTTTTGCCGTTTTGTTGAAATGCTTGAGGTTATTTACAACAACAAAAACTTCCCTAATGGAACATTTAAAAAAAAAAAGTAAAAAGGAATGCTCGAAAAAACTGACAAGATTATGCACAGCTTACCTCAACGGATTAGGGGATCCGTCAGACACCACCCCGTGTAGAAAACACAGATCATGTCATAAACAAAAAGGACGGAACAGCAAACTAAATCCACCACCGATTTACTTTTAGTCTGTACCCTGCTCGTGTTAATGCAGGGGGGAGGTTAAATAAAAAATAAATAGGGTGGAGCAACAGAGCGAGGAGCCCCGAGGCTTAGCACATTTCTCGCAACCTTTGCCTTTGTGAGGGAACGGACGGGGCCTACAATTTTCTGCCGATTCCGAACGGCTAATCCAGAAAATGCTTTTCAGAGAGGAGGTTGGTCCACCCATTTATTGAATTTATATTGAATCTCAGCCGAAAGTAGATAATCAGTCACATAGCCGTGTGTATTTTTTCTTTACAGTTTAAACTTTTCGTTGTTTTTTTTTTGTTGTCGGGTTGCTCTACCAAAAATGCAACTTTAACATTAAAAAGAAACGATCGATTTATATATTGTAACTCGATATTGCTTCCTCTTGTGACTTATGACTAAGTTCAAATTTCAGCCGAAAGTGAAAAGCCAGTAACATAGCGGGGTATTTGTTCTTTGCAGTTTTACATTTTCGTTGTTTTGTTTTTATGTGCTGCTCTGGCGGGAAACCAATCTCAACCAGCAGGCTAATAAAACAGGGCAGGCTTGGATAAAACAAACAGCAGGTGGAGAAATACCACTACATGTCTGGCAACAAAACACATTTGAACAAAACTGGATATGAAACGAACAAGACACTTGTTTTCCCTAAGCAGATTCCACATTGCCAGACACGTCGCGAGACTCAGCGTTCTATCAAACGCCTTCTGCAGAAGTTGCTTACCACGAAGAGGAGCAATAGACAATCCCACACATCCTCTTTCATGTTCTGCACTCTCCCTTAAACGAAAAATGCAAAAAAAAATGAAAATAGATTTCTTCTTCGGCGATCCAATCGTTCTGATGAATACAGATAGCAGAAAACCTTCACCTCTGACGCTTTATTGAAAGCTCCAAATGTTAAAGTTTATTGAGTCTTTCTCTCACATCTTACGTATGGTATTACAACGGACCTAATATTGATCTAAAATTGTTAATTGATTTCCTAACAGCCATTTTCACCTAACCCAACCTACGCAGTTCAAAGTGAACTCTCGGTACTTTGATACCAAATTGTGGGGATCGAAACAAAAGAAGTCAGACGATTTGTTTGTTTATAAAAAAAAAATTGCAGGCTACCGCGCGTCAACAAATCCTTAAAAACGGAGCTTGTTCTCTTCACGAGTACAAAATCCAGGATTTCAAACCTCATGTCATTAAAGGTGTAACTCTCATCCTAGTGAATCAGGCTAAATATCTAGGCGTAATTTTTGACAAAAAAAAAAAAAATAACCTGGAAAACCAATATAGAGGAAAGAGTAAATAAGGCGATTTGCGGCAAATGGGGTTTCTCCCCCAATATCGCACGATGGCTATACATATCTATATTAACCTATGGAGTAGTAACATGGTTTACCGCACTTGACAGAAAGGTAAACTCTAACAAGCTTGTCAAAGCCCAGCGAACGGGAGTATGTGCATCAGCGGCGCGCTAAGGACAACTCCTCCTTCGGATGCCCTAGACATACTACTAAACCTTACACCCCTAAACATTTTCGGCAAACAGTCAGCAACGAACTCGGCTACTCGACTTAGCTAGCTCACAGTGGACCAACAATTAAACTGGTCACACAAAGATTTTAAACAGTTTAAGATTTATTCTAGATCGGTTAAACTACACCATCCCTAAGTTGGTGTTTGATAATAATTTCCAAATAACCATACGCTCACGAGAAGTTCGGGAGATCGGCACTCTCTTGAGTAATGAAGCCTTACACTTCTACACTGACGGATCCAAAACCTGTGATGGTGTAGGTAGTGGAATTTTTTCGAAAAGGTCGAATTTAAGCCTTTTCTTCCGCCTACCAACCTACTGTAGGGTGTTCCAAGCGGAAATTCTGACGATAAAAAAGTCCTCTTCTGGTTTAGATAAAACGTTGTATCCTCAAAGGATATTCGCATCTTCTCGGACAGTCAGGCTGCTCTCAAAGCTCTTGCCTCTGTCTCTACAAAATCTAATACGGCCCAAGACTGTCGCACGTCTCTAAAGGAAATTTCGGAACAGTTCAACATTCAGCTTTCATGGGTGCCGGGTCACACGGATATATGTACCAGGCAACGGCATGCAGACGAACTCGCCAAAAAAGGGAACGACTTCTCATCTTGGACCTGAAAGGCACAATATAGGTATACTTATTGCTACATGTAAATTTTTGCTAAAGCAGGACACCTCTGAGAAGATGAGCACTAGATGGACGCGGAGTAAAACATGTGTTATGATTAATAAGACATGTAATGTGTTTGGCCATGTCTAAGCTCGAAACGTTCAAAGTTTATTAAATCTAAATCGTCTGCACATTAGGCCGCGTTTCTATTTGCAAGTTAACTCGCGGAAGTCTTGCAGAATTCTTGTTATTTCTTCTGCAATAAATATCTTGCAAGAAGCTCGCGCATCATACTGTCGCAATTTATTGCAGAGGTATCTACACTGGAGAGTCATTAATGTCACAAGAAATTTGGTTATTTAATTAAAATTGTGAAGTCATGGCGAAAATACGTCAACGTTTATTAGCTGCAATTACAATTTTATGGATAAAAAAGAAAAAGCGATCAAATTGGGTGCGAGATTGGATTTCAAGAAGACGGGAAGCTGGTGTCTTCTATAATTTACTTAACGAACTAAACATAGAAGACGCTCAACAATATTTTAATTTCACTTGGTGACTCCAGTTTATTTGGAAGTTTTGTTATTAAAAATGTGTCCTATTTTAAAAAACCAGAACACTCGATTCCGTGATTCAATATCAACGAAGGATATACTCCTTTTGACGCTGAGATTTTTAACATCCATAAACATTCCATAAATACGGATTAAACTTGTAACGTTCAATTGACCGCATTATTTCTTCGCGAGACAATTCACGTACTCTCTTTTGATCAACCAGCCGCGCGCGCGCTATATACAAAACTATAACTGAAGTGGAAATCCGAAACTATTTCGGTGAGCTGCAAGAACTGTCGCGAGTCAATGGAAACCTGTTTCAACCTGCAATTTTTTGCACTCGCAAATATTCGCAAGAAGTTATGCAAGGACTGTCGCGATCGAACAGACTGTCGGACAGACTGTCAGACATTTCTTACAGAAGTTTTCTTGCAAATGGAAACGCGACCTTAGTTTCACTATAGGTGTCCTTACAGGACACTGCCTAATAAGTAAACACACCAATGGACTTCGTGTCTACTCAAATGACTTCTGCAGAAGCTGCATGGACGAGGAGGAGGAGGAGACAATCCAACATCTCCTTTGCTCATGCCCTGCTTTTGCTAATAGACGGAAAGCTCAACCAGGTGATTACTTTTTCGACGTCACCAGCGATTTAGCTAATAAAGACCCAAAAAGCCTCTCCCTTTTCAGATCCACTCTTTAGTCCAGGTTCGATTAGAGGGTGTCAACTCTTTAATCCCCTAGGTGGGAACCAGAGGGTGACCAACCTTCTGGCTTCAGTGGAGTCACAATGGACCCTGTGTGGTCTAAGTGTGTCTGTTTCCGTTTACCGGTAGCCACATCTCACCCAACCTAACGTAACCGCGACAGTATATTGCGATTATTGTAAAAATCTTTGTCGTTTGGATCCAGCTGGGATGGAGAAAACTTTGGATAGTCTTTCACTTAAGTTCTGTTTATATCAGCAATATTTCTAAAGCCTTTCAGAATGCTCAATTCTGTAGTCTTTTGTATCTCAAATCATCAAATTAAAAGGAAACAGTTTATGAAGTTTTTCCTTCCTTGCGGGGTGCATTTGAATTGCCTTCCTGATTGGAAAAGTTTCACTTATTCCTACGGTTACATCCCTTTTCGGATCGTTGCTTTAAACTGGCTAAGAGCATATCTTGAGTTACTAATGCGGAAGTGACTTCCTATGTGGGTGCTTTAAAGGGAGAAAGGACACTTAAACAATCATTTCAGTTCCCATTTACTGAAAATGAACAGCAAAAAACTACTTCCTATTTGAGAGTTTCGTTAAGATCCAGTTTGCAATGCCAAAACTGCCAACATATGCAACATTAGATTAAATTTTCTTCCGCATGACTCCCACGTTCTCCAAAGTGAATATGAAACAGAACATTTGCTTTTGTGGTCAGCTGTTTGTAATCATTAACCTCATTTGACGTTCTTATCAACTCATTAATTTCTAATGAACTCGACAAACAACAAAGCTTTTATATTATGACTAATTCACACTTAAGTTGTTGAGCAGAACATACCCGGGTTTGTACAAACAAGCTTGTAAATACCTTAACTTTAATACTTACCAATCCAATTTGTTGCTGTTTGTTTTTCTTCACATCACTGGCTGTGGTTTGTTCAGGTTGTGGTACAACCGAGTTACCCACAGCTGGATCAGTACTAAATCGAAATTCTGGCAATATAATGTGCCCTCCCGACTGGCAATCATGCGTCGTTGGTTCAGACTTAATTTGCATTGTTTCATTTTGTAGATTCAGCCGGTAATGTCTCTGCTCGTACTACAATAATAATCAATTGGAAAAAAAACAACAAGTAAATAAATGTGGTGTTGAATTGCACCATAACTCATATACCGCATTCATTTCATCGAGGAGGCACATTCGTTCCGTCAAAGTCCAGAGTATGGTGACTTGGGCATTTGCGTCTTTTGACTCACAAGTGACTGCAAAAAGAGTTAATATAAGATTATGTTGAAACTAAGTTTATGAATTTTATGCAAACTCACTCTGGAGAATGATTTTCGAACCGGCGAAAAGTGTCTTCTCAACCTTGGCGACATTGGATGCCTGCGGAAAGGAAATACTTTATTTATTTAGTGGCCGATTTGAATCTATTTTTAAAATTGATAAGATTTTATGATTATGAATCGATAAGAATGGCAATTCGGAAGGAAGGTCTTCTCTTCCGATATCAAATTGATGAGCTGATTTTGTATGCGCATATTTTTCAAATGGAATTATTTGTATGTCTGAGGAGATTTATGGTTAACTTACAGGTGTTAATACAATATCCGATTTTCCTTGCTCGGATTTGCCATTAGCATAGCACAAAAACGATGTAATAACGAGGAATTCGATAATTTTCCACTTAGGCATTTTTCTCAATAATTTTTGCTTTTCGCTTGATTTTTTCCTACTCAACAACGACACAAATTTTTTTGACAGATTGGCTAAATGCTTCGAGAGTGAAAGAGATAAATAGATATTCGGAAAGAAATTGAAGTGATGCCAGAACTCGATTTAAAATTGTTTATCAGCTTAATGCCGGGCTACACCATCGCAATTACGCACTTTCGTGATAAGGTCGACAAATTATTTGGTTTGTTTGAAAAAAAATCACAAAAAAAACGTGATTGGTTTTTGACTTTTTTTTTCTGTGTATGGCTCGTTTGTAAGTAGCCATGAGTTTTTTCTTGTCGGAACTTTTTTTTCGCAATTCACCAACACGAATTGAAGTACCTGCATTTCAAAATGTGAGCAAACCAATTTGTATCAGTGTATTATTACAAAAGCTCGATTTTAGGTTTCAAAAACAATCCTGCGAATACTGAATTTTTTTTTTAAAGAAAAGTATTGAATTGTGATTCCTTAATTCAGCTGCACCAAAAACGAATGGGGGTCAAATGCACTGCTGTTTGCTGCCGTTTGATGAACAATACTTTTTTCTTCGCTTCGTTGCTTTGTGGGATTCTTTTTTTTCGTGAGAAACCTTACTCACTCTTCCCAATCAAATTATTACAGTGAGTCAAATTCCGATATTTAAAATTTCATATTTAAAAGAGTTGGGGTAAAATTTTATCTGAAACACTAAAAGAGTTTAACATAACAGTCTAAAGCCTTGCGCAAACCAATGCGGTGAGATCGTACAATGCGATTGCGATAAGTCAAATCCCTATGCATTAAGTCAAACGTTCATAAACGTCCATAAACGTTTGACTTAATGCATAGGGATTTGATTTATCGCAATCGCATCGTACGATCTCATCGCGTTGATTTGGCCAAGACTTATGCTGGGTTTCCACATGTCACTAAAATGACATAGTTTGACAGATCAAAATCTTGTCAGTATTGATACAGTTGCCAGTTCATTTCCACTTGTGTCATTTACTGTCAAAAAATTGGTTGTCATTTCATTGATAAAGAAATTTTGACAAAACGTTTTGTCAACTCAATGAGCGCTATTTCCACTTGTATTGTCATTTCTGAACTGGTAGTAGATTGTCACTGAAAATTATTTGCCTCCTTGCTTCGTCGAATTTTTGTTTTGTGTGTTGCAAGGCTTTCATCTTTTTTAATTGATAAAATAAATAATGTGTGAAATGAAAATCAATTAATGTTATGCCTGTTGTGGATATAAGGCAAAAAAAACCTTTTAGGAGGAGGGACGGGGTGTTTACATACTTTGGGATAATGTCGGGGTGAACAGTCAACAATAAAATAAAAAATAAAATAAAAACGTTTCATACAATTTTTATGGAGGATTCAACACTCCACTCCGTCGTTGATATTCTCTGCCTTCGATTTTTTATCCTTTTGAATTTTTTCATACCATAGTACTATTTATTTATGTTTTCTCGTGTTATTACTCGTCACTTCATTGACAAAAGATTCAACACGATGCCAAAAAAAATATCGATGTCAGTGAATGATGGTGTGACATTTCGTTTGTCAATCAGCCAATTTCCACTTGTCATTCAAATTTACTGCCAAAAAATGACCGACGCTGTTCGTCAGTTGAATGACTGTCAATTTTTGCAATTTCCACTTGTCATTTTTCTCGATGACAGAAAACTAGGTCATTCATCATTTAAAAAATGGCAAGTGGAAACCTAGCATTAAGAAGTGAAGAAAAGTTTTGAACAAAACATTTTCAACATTTGAAAAACGTCTGTTTGACAGTTTTTTTATTTGTTTTGGCTGTGCATGACTTGTGTCCACATAAATTTTGGTGAGAAAAATTCGCAGACTGACTTTTGGTGAATTTTGGTGTAAGTCGGGATAATTGCAAGTCAAAAAACAACCTATTCTACAAAACTGATTCCATTCTCCGTTTTGTATTACCATAATGAATATTTACAAAAATGGATCATTTTCAAAAAACTGGTTTGGCTTCACTTGTCAAAAAATTTGAAATCGAACAAATCTGCAAGCTGACATCCGAAAACCCGTAGTCTGACACTTGCATAACCCCTATTTTCTTGTTTTGAAAAATAAAGTGAAAAATGTTCAAAAAGGTATTTATAAATGAAAATTATCAATTTCTTTAAAGAAAGAATATTAACTGGATTTCATTTGCTTCTATTTATATTATGAGATCCTACCTGTAACGAGACAGCTTTTCGCTGGACAAATATCATTAACACCAGCCCGCTTTAGCTCTACCAAAAAATACAGCCTATTCGAACCTGATTACTTGGATGTAAGACTTGCACACAATCTTTCATAATCATTCGTCATCTAAATAATTACATTTCAGTCACTTAAACCGAAATACCCACAATATGAGAGCTTAAATGTTTCTATCAAAGGATATGACTATCCGTTGCTGGAATCATACCAAAGATTCCTTCATAGTGTTGCCGAATATCTAGCTCTAGACGTATCTGAGTGGTAAGTCATCGATTAAGATTTAAAAAGAACTATTTTGAAAAGATTGTATACTCTCAGCTATGCTCTACCGCCTTCGCAATCTAAATTACAAAGATTTCGTCCGAATTCGACAATAGTCGACGCTGAATACAAACTTACGATGTACGAGAGAAATTTGCAAATCAACGATGTTGATGCACCTGTTTATCCTGTGTTTTTACGGATTGCACAAGCTGCTCTTCCTGAAGGTGTAAATATATCGATTCAAGAGCACACTGATGAGTGTGAGGAACGAAGGTACGTCCCCGATAAAGATTTGCTACAGCTAAAAGCACAGCTTGAAGAGATGCAGGCTGCCAAGAAGAAGTAGGCAACTTCAAAACGTGTAATCAGTTGAAATGTAAATAAAGACTACCTACCAAACTTCACTTTGATTTTCTTTCCCGATTATGAACACAAAAAACACCTCGTTCTTTAATTCCTCTCCAAGTAATTTTTATTTAAAAAAAAAATATATTTAAGTTACTTTGTACAGTAGAGACACTTACTGTAAAATATAAAAATACAACTCTTCAACTTAACTAACGGTTTTAATTTAAAGCTTTGTTTATCGGCTAAAGGACGGATTTATTTTCTATTTTGTTCAGAGTAAAACTAAACGACACCAAAGTGGACAACTTTTATGGACGGATTGTTTTTTGTTTCATCTTGCTGTTTGTGTTCTTTTGTTGTTAGAACTTTCGACATTCTTGGAAGTGGTTCCTCTGAAAAGAAAAACATTTAACATAATTGTCAGGTAGTAATCAACTTGTTTCAAAATACCTGGCAAAGGATCGAAGTCCTTCAAGTAATCATCGTGTGGATGACACAGTGGCAAGCTATCGGCTAATTCTTTTTTTGGATTTGTCAAGTTCCTTGGCCGGACGTAACCGTTTCGCTTTGGTGGCAGTGGCTTGTCTTTTCGTGGTATGTCCTGTAAGTTTATGGTAAATATGAAGGAAAAATGTTAAAAATCAAAAGGGAAACTCACAGGAACCACAGCTACTTGTACTGTATCAGAGAATTTAACTTTGTTCTTTTCTCCCGAATCCTTTTTCATCGTCATGTTACCATTGATGTGGTTCAGGCTTGTTGCAGGCGGATTATTTGACACCAAACTCGATCCATTGGAAAGAATCGATGCCGTAGGCTTCCGATTAGGCAACCGAGCGGGCAGCAATTCATCGTTAGGGGTAATAACTGTTGAAGGTGGTATCGTAACCGAGACGAGCGGGTGCTGGTAGAACTTTGGTTGAAAATATGTGTGTTCAGGCGGGCGTTGCATGGCATCGCCACCAGTTATATGTGTAGAGGCACGAGGAAGAATGTTATGCGATGTAGATGGCATATACGGGTGGGTTGGTGCATTGGGAATCATAGGAATACCAAGCGTTTGATCTGGCACATGGGTCCACTGAGTGGAAGAATTGTTTTCATTGGCAGCGGAAATTTGCATGTGACGCAAATCCGGCAATGGTGGTATGGGTTGGGATATTCTCCCGATATTTGAGAGATTCGGTCGTGGCATATACGTCTCTTCTGCTATGTAATCGACCGATGATTCATTTGTTGGATACGTCTCTCTATATTCAGTGAGATTCACAGCAGCTTGTGAGTTTCTTATTAGAGCAGCCGATTTGCTAGTACACGGGATGTCGGGATCAACCATTGTAAGTTCGGAGGCCTTTTGTACCGATAAAGGCTGGTGTGTCCACCGGTTTGAATCTATATGATTCTCATACAGCACTCGACTAGGCTCGTCTTGCATTAATTCCAATTGTTGGTTGTTGGGTACTCGCTTAGTATGAGTAAGTGTGGCTGTTCTAGTTGTGTTAGGTGATGAGAGGTCTGCAGATGTTGATATCCGCAACTCAGGCTTTGGAATGTTGATTTTTATATTTTCGGCGTTATAAATCTTAGACTTGAACGAAGGCAATGGTGGGACATAGTTTTTCAACGTACTGACGGCCTTTTCATGTTTCCACTGTCCCATTACTCGATGACTACTGACTCCCGGTTTTTGATTGCTTGTGTAGTTTCCATCGGAGTAGGATGATGATTCGGAACAAGACGAATCAGATTCACTGCTACCCGTGCAGCTTTCATCGAATAAAAGTTCTGCCTGGGCGTATGCCTCGTGAGAGAGCTCAATTAGATCGGGGTTTGTGCGCGTAGCATGAAACAGATCCATGAACAGGTCATAGTCTTCGATGTCTAGGGCTATATCAAAAGCTTCTGGATAAAGATTATTCCTAAATGCAACAGAAAATTAGTATTGCAAATGATTTTTTTTTTTTTTTTGTAAGACGAAATACTCACCGCAGGAGAAAAAAGAAGAACCTCCTCTTGATGTCATAAACCTGGTCACTAAATTCATCTTTTGTCTCTTCGCTCAACCCATCCGTGAATGTCTTCAGGGCTTTGGTAAGCAAATCGAGTCGATTTCGTTTAACATCTTTGTGCGTGAAGACGAAATTTGCTACTTTATGGAGCGAAAGTAGGCACATAGCTCCATACGTTTCCCAGTTGAGGGCTTGTAACAAATTGACGGCTTTTTCAAGATGATTCATCGAAAGATACCTGTCCAGAATGACATCCCCTGTGAGACCAGAATTGTGTATATCTCCTGCCATTCCAGCACCACACACAAATCTCAAACACGCAACCGGGCCTTTGTCAAAAACAAGAAGTAAAAAGCAATCAGATTGGGCAAATGGGAAAGGAAAGTTGTGCAACTCGGGCTTTCGACTAAAACTCATGTCCAGTAGCATTGGCTGGACTGTGAAGTAATGAGAAAGGTCGAGAAGATTCACCGGCGTGACATCTTCACTGATTAGTTGGTTTGTGATAGGCTGGAGGGCGATGTCGAAGCATTGAAACTGCGCCTTGTCATTGCCAACCATAATGAGGCTAGAGTCAGCATGCCAGCTACACGCTGTTGGGACCTATAAAGAATTTTTGTTTTACAAAGATCACAATTAAGTTAAAATGACACATACGATCTCGATCTTGGGCAGAAAGAGGCTGGTCTGTTTGATCAAATCGTGTATGCAGACGTAGCAATCAACTGTCCCAAGAAAAATCTTTTCTTGGTCTGGACTGAATTCGAAACAACAGATTGTTGTACCCATGGGAATTGATGTTATGATCGCCCTCTGCATTTTTCCCTCGCCTAACTCGTAGGAACAAATTTCTGCACTCACGTCGCCTTTTCTGGAGACTTTCTCTTCAATTATAAATATTTGACTGCCACCAGAACGCAAAAAATCCACACGAAGCGGGTCATTCTCAGACCAGCAGTATGACACCGCCTCTAGTTGTGTACTTGAAAAAGGAGTTGACAAATTACAATGCTCACAAGCGATCAGATAACATGGTACTTACTTTTTCAATCTAAATACATGAATATTCGCTCGATCCTGATCCCTGATCGTCGGTCTCCATGGAAAAACTTCATTTTGTGAGCTCTTTGTCCAAATCACAATCAAATCACAACTTGGATTAACAACCAACCTTCTGGGAAGTCTCCTCTCCGATGCACCTGGTATGAGAACATGAAATATCTTTGGATCCATATTGACAATTTTTTCTGGAACGGCTGGTTGCATGTTTGGTTTTTGTAGATGCACCACCGTCACTTGATTTGTATTGTATGCCAAAACAATGTGCTGAGGTGTGAAAATTGCTGTGCGCATCGAAAAACAAGTGCCAACGAATAAGGTGAGCATAAGAGAAACACATGTAAAAGAAATCAAGATCATGATAAATTTTCTCACCATCAGTGATCACGTCAGCAGCTAATTTTCCAATGAGGTACTTGTCGAAGGCCATGCAAAGGATGTCGCCAACATAGATATCCACTGATATATGACCAATAACCCCGTTGGCAAAGAGAACTAGTAACACTGATCCTGTACGCCATTCGGAGTGGATAATTTTTTGTGTCTGAAGGAATTCATCTAACTTCTTTACGTTATCTTTGAGGCGCGAAGTTTTTTGATTCTTCAAGACCACTTGACAATCACGACTCTCGGCATATTGGCGTTTTGCCTGTTGTAGAAGGTTATCAGGATCAATTTCACGACTGCGGATGTATTTAAAGGCTCCATAGTCGGTGTCTTTGATGCGAATTTCATCTCGACTTGTCCAGAAATGACACTCGCTCAAGAGGGTTAGCATATTAGTGGGAAATTCAACGTCTTACTATTGCACGATCAGTTGGTTTTTGTTTTTGTATCTTTAGCAGAGGAACATCATTTAGAAATGTATAAAATACAGAAAATAGTGGAAGAAAACAAAATCTTAAAACATAAAACTAATAACGTAAGCACGACACGAAAACGAAAATAAAAACAATTATGACATTCTGGTATAGCTTCATCACAATACCGTCACAGCGCTGCTGTTGTTTGGTGGACTGTCATTTTCAACATTGGTAACAAGTGGAACGTGGATGCAACACGATCGATGTTGAAAAACAAATTCAACTCAACGGAAACAAAAAGTAAAAAATATTCAAAAAGTGCTAATCGGTGGACTGTGTTGTCCGTTACTAGTTGGTTGTGGATAGGATTAAAACGTGGGCCCGTCGACTTTCAGTTCAGTAGTTTCGGAAAAGTTTTACAAGTGTATCGTTTCGCGAAGAAGAAGAACTAGCATAAGTGAAGTCCTACAAGATTAATATTAAAAGCCATGAAAAGTTGTTGGTCAGAGTGCGTTGAAGACCTATTCGTTCATCGCAGTACCTAATGGTTGAGAGAAATGAACACTGATTTGCTATTATTTCGGTAAGTTTTCCCTTTCCCGTCAGCTAACACCCTCATTAACTTTTTTTTAAAACTTTTTGTTCTTATAAAATTGGCTAAAATTGAGGTTTTTTGTGTTTATCAAATCAATTGCTGCTTCTTCGCTACGAATACCATGCTACATCTTTTGAGAGGTGTCGTTTTCATAGATTTGTGTTCTGTTTCTCCTTAAAATGTTTATTACAGTTTTAACAGGTAGCAGTAAAAGCGCTGTTAGACATCCCTAAACGCTTGAGCAAAGAACTAGAGTTTTGGACGAGTTGAGGGCAGCCATAATGCCCAAATTACTCTCAGTTTGACATTTGCAAGTCGGGGTCTTTCGGAAAAAAGTTTTTGGGCTGCCTTTATGTTAAACTCGGGATCGTGTTGTGAATTACAAAACACAAGGCATAAAACGATACCTACCCAAAACAGCGAAAGTTACAACTCTTTGATCGATCAATTACGAAGAGTCGATCCATGAAAGTGTTAAAACGATAGCGAAACGCCAGCTTAAAGCAATCGTAAACGACAGCGAGTTTCGTGAAACTTAAACGAAAATTACGGATAACGAGGTGCTCGTTTTGATTATCGGCATTTGTAACATGGCCCCTAGTTTTTCCTCAGCTCGTGTTAAAATAATCTTCAGCTTTTGGCAGTCAATTTGCTATCGCTCTGACATTTTTACGGATCCATTCTCGTAATTCATAATCGTGGCTACCGTTTTCTTAAGTTTGGTTTTTTGCCTCACGTTTCGTAATTCGTAATACGGCCCGAAGTTGAATCGTTTAAGGTCATAAACGATCGTTGACGATTGAAATCATTAATCTTGCTTCATGCATGGTTGTAAAAGCAATAGATAATAATTAATCCTTACAAACTATCAACAATTCGACTGTCAACCATGACCGTAGTCAATAAGGGGTACATCTTTTGCGAAGTTTAAGGACATGGGTGATGCATAGCGTGGTGGCTTACATATCTGCTTATTACGAGGTTCGAATCCTAGACATATCTAATTGTATTTCTACTGATACCGGCTTTCTTACACAAATGTCAAGCATGAAATTCTAGGACCTACAATTAGACGTTAGGGTCCGAAGTTCCTTGAGTTTGGTTGTGCCCCCATTTTTAAAGGACATTATTGCTCTTTAGTCAAGTCTTAAATGATACAATGAATAGGGCCATTATTTTTACATTTCCTTCACACATTCGAACGAATTCTTTCGTTTTCAAGCAAATTGATTGGTTGGTTGGTTGGTTGAAGTAAAAGCGTCTTTTACCTTTATCATACAGAATGACGTGTTTTAAACTTCAATGAAATGTTTATTGAGATTTGAGTCTGCTTAACCGTGCAATAGGCTAATTTTTCAGAACCCCCTATTGAAAAACGATTGTTGACGGCAAGAAAGGGGTCTTCAATAAAGTTTGGTTTTTTGTACTCACTTTTGAATGAATGAATGAATAATTGCGGTTTTGTATTGCACCTCGACCTTTTAGGTCTATTGTGCCCATTACTTCTTAAGTGGTATTCCCTAATTTTAAAGTACTTCATCCAGATTAGTTGCTCTGATGAAACTTAGTATCTGGGTTACGCTTAAGAGGTTTTTTTTAGCTCCCTCTCCTCTACGTAGTAGGATCTTAGGTACTTCTTCCTTTGTTGTTTTAGAGCTTCGCAGTCACCAAGGAGGTGGTCAGGAGACTCTTCCTGTTCGTTGCAGTATCTGCATTGGTCGTCGCTCTATATGCCCAGTTCTTTTAGGTGTTTTCTTAGTCTGCTGTGTCCGGTTAAGAATCCGGCTAGCATTCTTCTTAAGAAGAAGAAGAAGATCAAAAGCTTGCCTAGGCGCATTTTGGGGAGGTCATTCCAGTGTTTAACTCTGTTGTCTTCCTCCGATTTTTTGATTTCTTTCTTAGTGTGGCAAATGACAGAATTTCAGAAACGACGATTTGTTTTAATAAAAACTCAATATCAGCCTTCTCTCTGTTCTTCATTGCTTTTACAATAGTTTCAAAAGTTCTTTTACCTAAACGCCAATAGTGGCATTTTGAGCTATGTCATTCCACTTTCGTTTAATTAAAACGCCTATCGTAATGAGCCAACTCTTACTTAAAGAGTATTGCCTTGCGTTAAAGAATCTATCGGATAAGATATCCAAAATATGTGTCTTTGAATCGATGTATGTATCTTTTTCAAATGGGATTACAAAAACACGGAGCGATTAAACGCCGTTGAGACATTGATGGACATGGATCCGGAGAAGACCTCGTCTTAGGTGTGGCAATCAAGTGGAAGAAGACCTTTTAGAGTTAGACTTACAGTGCAAAACTGGAGAGAGAGGGTTCGAAATCGATATTGTTATAGAAAGACTAGCTGACCCGGCAAACGTTGTTTTACCTTGTAAATTATTTCTAGTTTCTAGATAAATTTTAGTGTAGACAAAAAGTAACTTTATCTTTATATATATAAAATTTCACTGTCACAATGTTAGTTACCGTACTCCTCCGAAACGGCTTTACCAATTTTCACCAATTTTTGTGTGCGTATTCAGTAGGTCTTACTGCGTGAACACAATGCATACGCATACGCAACGGAGCCGGAGCCGCAAGAACTGTCAAAATATTAAAAAATAGCAAATCCATTGATGTGAACACAATGCATACGCAACGCACTACGCGCCGCAAGCCGCAGACGGAAGAGTTGGCTAACTTTTAACTTTTACGTGCGTACTCAATAAAGTTGTTTTGGTTTTAAAGGCGGTAGAAGATGGACGAGTCGGAAAAAATTATTGAAGCAGTGCGAAGCCGAGAGATGTTATGGAATTTTTGTAACAGAAATTATAAAAATGTTAAAATGAAAGCCAAGGAGTGGAAAAACATATCTGAGGAATTGAATTTTTAGTTTCCTAATATCCTTCGGTTTTTCTGTTTTGGTACAATGGTCGTACCCACCATCTTCGTTTTTTTTCTTTGAAATATTGTAAAGCCAGAAAACAAATCTGGATTACACCCATCAAAAAAACCATCTCTTCATTTTCTCTTTCCATTCTAGCTTTTATTTTATTTTCACAAACTCAAATTTGATATACTCGTAAATTAGATTTCATGCAGTCAGCTGACATCAATACAGACTTTATGTCAAAAAACACGTACGACGTCCAGCTGCATTGTGTGCAGTTTTTAAAAAACACGTACGACACAGTTTGACAGATCTTTCAGCACCGGCTGCGTATTGCGTCTGCGGCTCCCATTGTGTTCACGCAGTTAAGCGGGGAATACACGATACAATTATCGTATGCGACTTGGATCGCATACGATCGAGTTTGGTTTTGAGTTCAAGGTATTCTACACTGTGACATCGTTACAGCGGTTCACTTCATGCACACACACGATACAATCTACCATGCGATGTGCGATTGGGCGCGTTCGGTGCAATTCAGATTTTCAGATTAACTAACTATTCTCGGCCTCTGATTGGCCAGACGTTAAGTTTTTCAGTTGACAACTCATCAGCTGTTAGTTTTTACCGATTCAGTTTTTCAGTCAAGAAAAGCAGGCTGAAAATCTAGATTTAGTTTATTAAGCTGTCAGATGCGATAAATAGCCTACATGACAATTGAACTTTACTTTGTATTTTTCGGTTAGCTTTTTGTGGAAACATTTTTGTAGTGAACTTTTTCATTAAACTGAACTCTAATTTATTTTTAGGCAATTGTCGTATAATTAAAGATTATTAATGGAAACCCTTACAAAGGAAATAGATTTTTAAGAAAATTATTTGCTACATTTTCACTCGAAGTATATTCAAATTGTAGTTACACGCATATTTCTAATCACAAATATTGAAGAGAAATGCTTTGGACTATAAGTTAATACTATTTTGAACCAACTACAAGAAATTATTTATTTCTTATCAAATCTTTCCTAGCAGAATTGAAAGGTGAATCCCAATACCATTCAAATCTGACAAAAAATTTAGAAGACCGTTCGACGCAAAACTGAATAAGTTTTTCAGTTAATCTTAAAATCTGAATTGCAACGAACGCGCCCATTATCAGTACAATAATTGTATCGTGTATTTCCCGCTTTAGAATCAATTTTCAAATTGAACGATCTGACTATAAACACAACGGTGACTCCCCTAGATTACTCGCGTTCAATGCAGCTTCGAAACTTCGAAACTTTTCTGTCAACTCATGAACGACTTAATTAATCTTAACTTTGTGTCAGACTTAAAATGGAACTGTGATTCACCTTTCGATTCTACGTAGTTGCCTAGTTGGTACTTGGTAGTAAAAGTAATTGCAAAACATACAAATTTTTTAACTATTCAAATTGCATTTAATTTACTCGACTTTGACAACAAAAATTGAAATCGTATAGAAATTCGTTCAGCTTATGGAATGCCACTTGCATATTTTTCGAAATTCGAAATGCATTTCTCCTTATTCAGAGTAAACAGTAGCCGCCGACGCGGAATAGCTGGGTTCCATGGATTAAGTGGAAAATGGCATAATGGTAGCTTTAATTAAATGGAAAATGGTATAATGGTAACTTAATCCATGGAATAAGGCTATTCCGCGTTTATTAATACGGCGCGGCGGTAGGGCCCTAGCTCAAGCAAACTTGTTTGATGAAAAGCACAATTTGTTTCAGAATTAATTTCCAAAAAAATAAATTGATAAATATGACATTTACACTGAGACTTTAAAATCTAATTTATAAAATTCTCGTGTCACAGTGTAAATTAAAGAAACAATGTTAAGGGTAGATGACCCTTATCACTTAGAGGTATGAAAAATTATTAGTAGCCGATTCTCAGACCTACTGAACACGCATATAAAATTTGGTAGGAATCGGTAAAGCCGTTTCGGAGGAGTACGGTAACTAACATTGTGACAGGGAAATTTTATATATATAAGGATGTTGTTTGAACTGTAATGCGCACCGAAAGAAGTAAATAAGGTTTGGCAGCGGTAGGGAGCGAATTGTTTAGCGCGAGAATTTGCTTAGTCTTTCAAAAGAATGAATAACAACCCGTTAACTTCTAATTCAGATCCTTAAAACCGCTGGCTAAAATATATTAAAATACCAGAAACATCAAGGAAAAAATGTTTTTCCACGTGCATTTCGTTTGGCTAGGAATTGCAAGTCATTCGAAAGTAAATACACTGCCTACCTGCCTAGGTCACCTCTATTCCCGCACAAGGTATAGTTGGAACACTTTAAACAGAACAAAAACACACATTGAAGTTTGCTTTAAACTGTATATATATATTTCAATTTTCAAAAATTCTTGAATTAATGGTTATAGTTTAGTAGAATGCATATTAGGGATGAATATTCAATCAAAACATAAACAATATTCTTTGCTTATGAAGCGCGACACCTTTTTTCGAATTACACGACGAATACGTATGAAAAAAAGAAGAACAAATGAAAATATATTGGACATGTACACTTATATAGAAATTTATGCATTTTAAAAATAATATTGAATCTCTATCTATTTACAAACATATACAACAAGAATAATATTACGCGATGATTTATTTATTTACTTTTTTTATTTTCTTCTGTAATGTAAACGTAACATATTACATACTTTAAGTTACAATAAGAATAGCAGCCTTTTTCGTTTTCGTTTTCAAAACATATTTATATAATTTTTCTTTGAACATATTAATTTAATTCTTTTTTTTTTGTATTTTTTTCTTTTTAACATTGAATAATTTTGATTTCGATACATTTCATACCGCACACAATACGTGTTTGTTTGTTTTTTTTTGTTTCTTTAAATGGGATTTTATTTGAAAGGCTTATAATATTTAATATTATTTCAACCTTTCACAAAGATAATATTTATAATAACGTAACACATTTGCAATGAATTCTTTTTTTTTTCGTTAATAAAAAATATATTTATATGCATATGTGTATGTGTGTATTGTAATTGTAATTGTATACATAAACTTACAAATTAAACTTAAATAACAAAAAAAAAATAATATTTGTAAAATCCATAAGCATCCTATAGATCTACAAGATCACAAATTATCGGTTGATCCTCTGAAAGCATTGAGAACAAAATACGTTTTTTTAAAAAATAATTAATTTAGTTTTTGTGTAGGTTAAGTGCGTAGGTAATTTGTTGCGTTTCTAGCTCAAAGATTTACATAGCGATTGGAGTTTGTTATGGTTAATTAGTTAGGTGGATAGATTGTGTGGAGGGCGGAGACACAGTTGTGTTGGAACTTTTACCAACCAGCATCCAGGAATCCACTGTTAAATCGTCGGGTTAGAACATAGACAACTGCTTCGTACGTTGCCATCATTATCGCTGTATTTGGTATTTGCCGGACTAGTTGCGTTGCAAGGCCCCTTCAAAAAATAAAACACCATTTTAAAGAGATTGTATATAAACAAGGTATTTAAAATTGATTGCTGTTTCCCAAACATTGGTATTCTACTACCATCCGACTTGACTAACAAAAAACAAAGAACTCTCACTTTAAAAACAGTTTATCTTATCTCTATGAATAAGCGTCTAACAAAATGTCATTGAAACGATCAATTCAAATTGCACTCATTCATACCAAAAACTGTCCTTAAAATGTCATACAGGATTGATTATCGTTTTAACTCTCTGTTTTACCCCACTTAACAAAAGGGAATTTCAAGTAATAAAAACTTTCTATGACCGCTGTATTAGCTGCTGTTTATATTGCCTAGACATAATAAAACGACAAATGCAACCCAATAGCTTGAAACTACGTTTTTATTGAATTTTGATAAATGAAATTAGCTAAACCTTTAGTCATAACACGATTTTTATCTTTTTATTGCGTGAAGCGATTACCGCTACTCTTATCTTATTCGTCAGTTTATTTTAGAGGTGAGTCTGGTGTATGTTAACTTGCAGTTTACACATCCGTCTCTCGGGAGTTTTACTACTTGATGAGCCAACTCATAAACTTGAAGGTGCAAATTATTCTGGGCATATACTTGAGATCTGTTTCTTATCTCTATCGTGATAAGAAGCACGTAAAGCGCATCGGACTTTTGTGTCATGTGGGCTGGACGTCCCATAAAGCTATTGGAAATCTCTACGGATATTACGAGATGACCAAACGGCCATAAGGACTAAAGATATAATAAAATAAAAAAAGCAAATGAAGGAGTTTCGGTATCTTTGACTCTAAAAAACAAAAACATACATAGGTACACAGGGTGGCGCAACAAAGCAGTTAGCCCTGGCGCATTTCTAACAACCATGCCTTGAGGGAATGGAGGGGTTCTACAATTTTCAGCCCGTTCCGAACGGCTAATCGAGAAAGCGGTTATCATGACAACTTCTTGAAAGGTGATACCCGTGGAAAAACAAACTCGCATAGCAAGGAGACAAACTAATCATTACGCCACGGGCACCACTGTGCAGGGCCGATACTTCAAATAACGATACTTGCAAATATCCCCTCGTTATCGTTACGCTATGATTACGTTTCACGATACTCGCTGTTATTTACAACGACTTTTGGCGGTCGTTCTGTTTTCGTTGTGACATTTTCATGGATCCGTTGTCGTAATTCAAAATCGGTCTATGTAGTGGCTACCGTTTTTTTGCCTCGCGATTCGTAATTTTGTAATACGGGCACCGTATAATTTGTTCTGAAAGACCAATGTTGAATAATCTAAATCCTTAAACAACCGTTTGTCCGATTCGTTGGATGGTTTTGATATTTCTTTGGTAATTTTGTTTAAGATAAGGTTTGACGACAAGTCTATCAAAGTCAATACAAGTATTGGGCATTCTGATAGATTTGGATAGTAAATTTTGTGAATCAAGTTGTTTTAGGTTATAGTTACGTAAGATTGACCGTTTTTCATCTTTTTCCATAAAAATACTCAATCAAGCAACTCGCTGGCATCTCCTTAGCAATTTGAGTTTATAACTAAAGTTTGCAGTTGGCCAGCAAGTAACGTCACGTTGCATTAAGTTGAGGATGTCGCAATGGCAATTTGTTAGAAATTTTTTAGGTCTCTGTGGTAGGCGGACAAGGATTAAAAATGTCATTGCAATGCAGTGTTTGTTGTTTTCAATCGATTTCAGTCAACTCTATGCTGTTTATATTCGTTTTCAGATATGCAGCCCCTTTTCTGCGAATATAAAATTATAGCCATAGCTCATCCTTAAGCTACAAAGATTACTTTTTCAGCTGCACTACAAAATACATATAGAATGCCTTACTCGGCATTCTATATTCGTGGACTTAAAACAAAATTTATTGGCATCCTCTATTCAAGTCATTCTCAATTTTTCTAACTTTGTTTTAACATATTGAGAATAGTCTGACACCCTGCGCTTAATCGTGAGCCATCGCACACACTCTTTGTTTTGTGTATTTAAACGATCCGAACCTGCAAGTGTTTTGTTTCGGAAATCTAGAGAAACAAAAAGTTCCACAGTTACGTGAGATAGCCCAAGCGTTTCGTTCATCTTTGAAAAAAAGTCAAAAACGAATAGGGTACGGTAGGAGCTGGCTCTTGTAACCGATAGAATGTCTACCTGTTGGATTGAAATTCAAGGTTTGAATGACAGAAACATTCAGTCAATAGAGGAATTGATAAGTTCTCGGAGAGTGATTTCACTGTGATGAAGAGCCCTTTTTCACTTAGGCTTTCGGAGTTCGCACAAATTTACTGGCCCGAATAAGATCCCGGGGCTTTTCCTATTATTCTGTGGGACCTTGTTTATTTTTGCTCATTGACAAACCACCGTGTGAACTGGCAAGATTACACGTTTTCTACATACCTTTTGATAATAAGCTTGGCAGCAAATGCTTTGGTGTCATGTCGTTTTTTACTGGTTTCACTCGGGAAAGCACTCATTTAAAAATCAGTGGAACACCCTTAAGTGTTTCTGCTCATCTGTAGGTATAAATGTAACATCTATGATTCTTAAAAAAATTTTCTGCGAGGAAAATCTTTTTTCTTAACCTCAGAATTTTGAGTCATAGGTTAATAACTGAGCAACGGCCGGGGTAGCGGCATCCTGCTGAAAATACTTTTCATTACCAAATAAAAGAGTGTTTATTTTACTGCTGAAGTGCTGAAGCACGTCAGAAGAACGATCATCCTCCGAGAACATGACACCCACCGACGCATTTCAGATAAAGGAAACCAAGATAACTGTGTATTCGTGACGCCAACTAAAGCAATAAAGTTGAACTTACTAACAGATATAATTTAATTGAGTATGGAGAAAATAGATGGCAATAAAATTATAGCTTTCCAGAAAAAGAGTTTCTTTTTTGAACCTAAGAACTTTCAACTGGGGGATGTTTATAAGCAAATAGAAAAATTGTGTCTATTTTATTAAGAGATAGGAATTCGCAAGTTCAGTAAACATGCACATATACATAAATGTATGTAGATATTTTGGCTATGCCAATTTAAAATTTGGGTCACTATTTATCTCAGAAAGTTCTTTGTCGTTTTTGTTCTGTACATACTTTTATTTGGTTTGTGCTTCTAATTCTAATTAGTTTCTGCAGTAAGACCGCCATATTTTTGTTTTGATTTACAATCTGATGTTTTTGATTTCATATGATTGATATAAACTTTGTTTTTATCAAAGTGTGTGCCATACAAACACAGAGCTACTAGGCAATGAAAACTTAATTTGTCTTCACTAAATAGGTAAACAATACTTGAAAAAGATAAGATAAAAATGTTTTCTTAAATTAAATCGCGGTTATTCCAAGGTGATTCTCATTTGAAGTGCTGAAGTTACGTAGTTTAGGTGCATAAATGGAAGAATATCGACTCTATTGAGCGGTACATAATGAGGAATATGTAATGCAGTGAGAGTCAAGTTGCTCTAAGATAATTGGACACATGTATAACGATTTACGTTGAAAACAAAAGACTTTAGGTAACCAACGTGTCTAGGTAAACACAATTCAACAACAGTCTTATCTGTGCGACAAACCGAAACCCTGACCTAGCTCTCTGTAATGATTCAGTTTTGAGTAAAAATGAAAATGACCATTAAAATAGAGGAAACTTCTATTTTCTTACCTGTAGAGCCCAGCTCTTCCTTCTTCCTTCCATACGGTATGTAGCGTCTGCCAAAATTTATTGTACTTGTTACCTTCTTCCCTCAGTCTTGTCCTCGCAACCTCGTGTGGATATGCAATACACGACGCAATTGTCTTCGATGTTGCCCCAGCTAACATAAATTCAAGAAAATCCCGTGATGTTTTTAGATCTGGATGGTGTGAACCATGAAGCTCAATCTGGAAGCAAAAAAAATGTTTACAAAAACCGCCACAGGTAAACCTCAAGGTCACATACCAATTTCGATTTGATAGCCTCGTATATGACAAAATGAACCACCGTCTCTGAGATACCAACGTAACTTGCCGAGATACCTTTATAAAAAGCCTTCACACCACCCTGTGCATAGATTCGGGCAATACATTCGCGCACTGTCATTTGGACTTTGGAGTTATAATCCAATTGAAGGCGTGTTTTGACAAACCAAATGGGATTTGTTGCGGAAGATGCAGCAAATCCTGCGCACGATGCGCTGACTATGTGAACCATTGGTGAATCCGGTCGAATGATACTAAAAAAAAAGATTATGGATAAGATTATAAAAACTGAAAACAAAAGGCTTACCCTAAACTATTTAACATGGACTTTGTCTGAGAGTAAGTGCAGAAGTAAATTGCACGCGATGGAGCTACTCCTACGAGATTCGGGCCCAATCCCTTGAATAGAGCTCGTGGACCTTCATTTTGTACTATATGCCTGTATGTATAAGAAGTGAAATATTTAATCCAATGTTTGCATATTGAGAACAAAACAAAAACTTACTTCAAACACTGCACGATGCTCATACTTTTAGCTGTCGATGAGATGCCACAGTGTGAGATGGCCATTATCTAAGAATCAATTATATTCAATTAATTTAGGAGTTAAGCTGGAATGCGTGCATTACATGGTAGGTACACACAGGAACATTTAAAAAAACAAACACAACTAAGGAATAAAATGTACTACCCTCCGGACACCCCCAATCACCTGTGGCTGCGGCCGCTTTCGAAGGATAGTTGTACATAGTTTTCTGCGTTGTTCGGGTCTTAAGAGTGCTTCACTTTGATGTGCACATCCAGGTGCCTCTGGTAGTCTCGGTGGTGATACAAAAGACGAAGAACTTTGCAATCGGGTTTTAACAACTTCCAGGGGACATGTTAAAACAGCACCAACTGTACCAGCAGTTCTAAAAAAAAACACAAACAAAAAAAAAGTTAATTAGAATTAAAAAAAAAAAAAAATAACAATGCAAATATTATTCAAATGTTTTATCAAAATTTTGTTTGTAAATAAAAGCCAAATTTATCCATCCAGAAAAAAAGGAAATAACAAGTAGAAAATTAAAAGAGCGAAAACAACAAATTGCACCATAGTATAGCATCAATGTCTCAACGTCTTAAAATAAATTGTTTTTTTGTTGACGAACGCGCGCCACCGGCTGCCATGCCAACATACTTAAAATTTAAATTCAGTTGTTTTCAGTTCTGTTTTTGCTGTTTTTGTTTTAGAATGTGAAAAACAATACTGAAAAACTGTAAATTTTGTTTTCTTAGTTTTGTATTTTAAAAAATGAAAAGAGTTATTTAGGTAGATCTGTCGGAAGATTTTTGCGGCAACAGACATTTCAAGCCTTAAACAATCGAACTTTCTTTGTTTGGTATGCCGAAGACGCGAAGAGAAACGTGCCCGGGAAAAACAAAATCAATGGAAGCTCTTGTTGCATGGACATCGCCATTCCTTGTGTGCGTATGTTTTTCATTGACAAATTCTATTCAAAAGCGAGTGAAGACAAACGAATCCTGGAAAGGCAAATTAGGTTAGGTTAGGTTAGGTTGAATGGGGGGTGCAGCCATAATTGGCAACACCTCACTCGGATCTCAAGGATCCATTGTGCTCCCCGGGAAATCAGAGGATGAGGAAATGGGAGGATTGGAGAGGTAGATGTTTATTGTGGTAGGGAACTCCCACTGAACCACTTGGAGCCCCGAGTAAATTTCAGGACGTTGCTGATTGGGAGATTAGAGATGTCGCCCAGTTCGTCGAAAGGTATTCTCCGAGGGTTTTTTCCGAGTGTGGGCTAAGCTAGGACACTCACAGAGGAAGTGGAATGATCCCTCCTCTGCCTCCTCATCTTGGCATCATCTACATAAGTCGGATGTGCTAATGCCCATTCTCATCATGTGGGTACCCAACGAGTTGTGTCCCGTGAGAATGCCAATCAACAGAGAGAGCCGAGGTCTGCTTAGCTGGAGTAGAAATTCTGTTTTTTTCTTGGAAATATCTGGCCAAAGGTAGAGACTCGGCATGTTTCTAAAGATGACCACCTGTCATTGGCGGTTTTTAGAAAATTGTGTTTGATTCTGTTTTTTTCTTGTTCAAGTGGCCTTAGAACTGAGGTGTTCGTTTCGCTGGGTTCGAGTGCTGACCCGATTCTAGCCAGGTTATCCGCCATTTCATTACCGATTATGTCACGATGTCCTGGAACCCAGGTTAAAATAACTGTGTTTTTCTCGCTGAGCAGTCTTAGGTTACTGCGACAGCTGTCTACTGGATTTTGTGATAATGGATGAGATAGCTTTAATGGCCGCTTGACTGTCTATAAAGAAGTCAATATTTTTGTTGATCAAGTTTTGCGTAGCTAGGTGCTTTGCGGCTTCGCACACTGCGAGTACTTCTGCTTGAAAGACACTGCAGAAGTCGGGAAGCTTTATTGATCTATTCATGGTGGGGTAGTCTGAGAAGATACCTGACCCTACCCCTTCGTCCGTTTTTGAACCATCTGTGAATAGGGAAATGTGATTTCCTTTTATAACCCTGTTTTCCTCCCAGCCTTCTCTTGTCGGAAAGACTGTTAGGGCCACTGGATTGAAGTCAATATGCGGGGGGTATAGTCTGTTTGAATGTCTATATCTGTATGGTTCATGATGGTTCTATGGCGTGATATGCCTGTTTTAAAATTGTTGCATTGTTTGAGTCGCAGTGCATTGTTTGGCCGCCATCTACTTAGTGAAAAGATCTAGGGACAGGAAGGTTTCCAGAGCTGCAGTTGGTGTTGTTCTCATGGCACTAGTTGAGCCAAAGGCAAATTAAGTTTACAAATTTCGCAAGTTTGCGCACACTTCGAACTTAAATTTTTCAAATTCGCTGCATCACCTCACCGATGTTAAAAAGCTATTCAGTTCGCATTTTTAATGCGTAAACTATGCGAAATGACTACTATCATAAGTAAAAAGACCTTTCTTTGACTGCAGCACGTACGTCTGCTCCTTTCAATTCGTACTTAAACCTTGGCAATTGTCTGAAATACGTGCGTAGATAGTAATCCTGTTTTTTTTTTTTTTTTTTTTAATTTGACAGTTGAAAGCATAACGTACGTTGAAAAGCACTTTCTTTTGCAGTTTTCGGACGTTAAATTTGACAAACGACTGCGTAAATGGCCATCATTCGCAGAATTTGGGTTTATATATTGCAAGTTGACCGCATCACGTAACTAAAGAGCGTTTCTTTTACGGAACTGCCTGCCTAATGTAATGTAAGTTTGTCATTTTTGAAGTTTAAAACGTAAATATTGGCAGTTGTTGTAGAAGTATGCGTAAGGAGAAATTTTGTTCGGAGCATGTTGCACCAGCGTCCTTTAGCTTTTCTAAATGTTTTTGTTTTTTGACTGGGCCGTATACTCATAAAAAACGTTTGATTAACGTTACGCTGCGCTTATGTTTTACGATATCCGTGATCTTTTACTACTAGCTGCATTACAAATAAAGATACTCGTAAAAAATACACCGTTATCGTTAAGTTGCGATTACGTTTTACGATACTCGCTATCACACACAACTGCTTTACGAAGCTATAATGTTATCGTTCTCATATTTTCATGGATCAACTGTCGTAATTTGTAATCGGTCTCTGCCGTGGTTATTGTGAGTTTGGTTTTTTTGCTTCGCGTTTCGTCATTCGTTTCAAATTTCTTATTCGATAAAACACACTAACCCAAAACTTATATACAAGAAGATTGTGGCGATATCGCTATTCGTTTAAAAGATATGATTTTTGCAACCAAAAAAGTCAATTCGAGCCACTGTGGGGCGGTCTCAGATCGCGATCGTCTGACGTAGTAAAAATGTTAAAATAGTTTCCGAGCAAGAAGTTGTTATTGAAAACGAGTCGCCGATGGTTGACTTACATAATTTAAGCGTGTTTAAGTCTTAAGATGCAAAAAAATACAAAAATCCGAGAAAACAAAAACCGAAAAATAATTATGAAAAATTAGAAAGAATGAGAAAAAACATATATAAAAAGCGATTGTGGCTACGAAACTTCTCAGCGTCAATTTGAGCTCTCTTTGAAAATACATAAGTAATCTTTTCAAAGTACCAGCTTAGAGTCAGCAAGCTAGTTTTAAGTTTTTATATAAGCTGGTTATACATTTCTGATATTATTCAAGTAGATTAGAGAAAAGAAAATAAATTAAAAAAAAACATTAGTTTCGACAACAAACACAAACAAACAACTATTGTGAAAAATATAAGACAAAGATTATGGTTTTTACGAGTTGGTAATTTTTATTTATTTACAATATAGTACATACAAATTTATTTTTTTAACGTTAAAACTACTTACAAATTACTTAAAAATTAATTTTATCTAAGTTTTATTATTTTTTCGTTTTTTCGAGGTTTTATCGATTTTTTTCTTCAGTTTCGTCTTGTAGAGAATGCTGTCAATCATATGCTCGCGTTCTTCTTTGCTGTAGCTGGTTATATTGTGCCATGTTCTAGAAACTAAGCCGTTTATTAAGTTGTATTTTACTTTGGCAGCACTCAATGAATTCGCCTTCTTCCGCAACTCCTGCTGGTACTTAAATACTTGGTAAGGTACAGATATTTTGGAGTTTTTCTTGTTTTCCGCCATTATTTCTAGTTAACTTAACTTTCTCTCTGTGAATGTTTTCGCTATGAAGGATAAATGCAGACTGATGAACCGTCGCAATTTCCGGTTGGTATTTATACTTTGGGTTTGTTACCTGCACAGGTAAAAGGGTTGTAGGTTTGAGTCAAAGATTAATTAAATGACTTTGTTCATAGAAATGTATACCTGTTGACAGGGCGTTGCGGTTGGCATCAGTATGGGTCCAATAAAAGATAATCTATCAAAAACTTATACACCCTTCGTGATTAGTTGGCTAGTCCTCCGAGACTAGGTGTATTAACAGCACACAGCCATAAAACACGATTTCTGACTAAGCTGTTTGGGATCGGCTTAAAATTGTAGGTCCTGGAAATGGGCCTCGAAGTTTCCATGGGTTTGTTGCCTCACACAATTTAATTTTCAAGGTAAATTGTATTTAATCTACAATTTATTTTTATTTGTTTTATTTAAGTGTTAGCATTCAAATTGGCTAAGCCTCTGCGGACATGTAATAAATTTCTATCTACCACATTCTTATGAAGAAGTAACTTAAGTGTAAAGCAAAAGGAGACATGAGTCTTACATAACTTGTTTCAAAGCGTTTTATATAAATAAAAAAATAAATAAATAAAATGGTGCAGCAAAGCGAGGAGCCCCGGGGTCTAGCGCATTTCTAACAACCATTGCCTTTGTGAAAGTATGGAGCGGACCTACAATTTTCTTCCCATTCCCAACGGCTAATCGAGAAGTAGCTTTTCATGGAAATGAATACTTTTGGAGAACTTGCCAATTCCTCGCGAAAGGCGACACCCGTGGAACAACGTTTTCGGCTTCTGTTAGGATTCGAACCACGTACCTCCCGGTTAACAGACAGACATGCTAACCATCACGTCACGGGTAACACAAAAAGCATTATACCAAACATTTATATAGTTCTTAAAAGTAAGTCGCTTCATTAAACGCGGTTTTATTATTATTTCCCAAATGGATTGTTCTTCAAAATTGACACCAAAGGAAAAAATGTTGGCTACACCAAATTTAGTCAAAAAATTTTTTGATTATTTTTTTTTTATGACTAAAAACCATAAACCCACATAAACTACAAAAAAAAAAACAATATCTTGTGTGTATCCTCAACTAAAGCGGTCTCTGTCAACTGAATGTGACTCGCAAAACAAAGTTTTTGCACCCTATACCTAGTTGGTATAAAAATAACTTACAAGTGTTGTGCCATTTAAAATATTTTCGATGATACGAGTATGTAGTCAGTGAAAGGACATTTGTTGACATTTTCTAGTCCACGGAATACTTGTATTCATTGCTCATCACAAATATTGCAGAATTTTTTTTCTGTTATTGAATAACTGAAGACATTTTTAGTTTTATCAGCAAATTGAAGTATTTTGAACCCCAGCAACAGCCATCAAATAGTGTCAATAGTAAATCTAAATTTAGGATGAAGGTCAGGGTAGGCAAGGCAACAACCATAAGGTAAACACAAAACCAAACCAGTCTCTTCTTTTCAAATTGATTTTAGAGAATCAAAACAATAACCAGAGCAACGCAGTTTACTTATCTCGTGGTATGAATTTGGAATCTCATGCAGAGTGTTAACCAAAACTGTTTTTTCTCGCTAAAAATAAAAATAAGAAATCTCAAAAATCATCCCAATTACATTGCAATTCAATTTTTAAAAACAACAACCATTAAACTGATCATAAACAATTCTGGAGTCTTAAAAGAATGAAAAAGAAACGAACAACTTCTTCCACCCAAGACCAAATGAGAGTGTTTTTTTTTAAAAAAGAACCACCAATCAATTTATTTATATGTTGCTCTGACAACAAACCGGTTAGTAGCAGATTTGCACAAAGCACAGAGATAACCCTAAATCTGGATTCTGGATGAATGATGTTTGAATATATAGCGCTGAACTTTAATTAAGTTGATTAGAAGAGGAGCGTCAACTTAATCAGCAAGCATATGTGACTATTCAAAGAAAAAACAGATTTTTTAAATAGATTTTTTAATAATAAGATTGTTATTGTGCTAAATAAACAGAATGATTAAATTGATTCATTAGTTTTGGATTGAAAAAAAAAGAACAAAAAAGATGATATATGTCTGTTTGTTCGCTCAATTATACTAGGAGAGTAGTTGATTTTTTCAACTCATACGTTCAGTTTACCGTTTCGAATTGGATGTAATTGTTTAATATGAGAAATCAAAAGTTGCATGCATCTAGGGTATGTCTTGGGTACCCACGTAAATGACTTCGCTATCGTACGTGACTAGACTAAGTTTCAATAGTTGTGTAGTTGACTTACTGAATTGCAAGTTATCGCTTGCTAATCGTAGTTTACTTGAAAATTGTGTAATTATTTCTAAGAGAAGCAGACTCGTTTAATATAAGCACACATCTCAAAATAATTTTCATTAGAATGCTCCCGCCATTGCATTGCTGTTTCAAATGATGGATGGTTGTGATTAGTTTATTTTCAGTTGCGATTTAGGTGTATAGGTACTCTTGGTTAAGTTATGCAATCAAACATGGCATTAAGCTGATAAGGAAGTCTAAAATGGTTGAATTGCGGGCAACAACCTGGGATTTGACGACGGGAACACGTGACCAATTAAGGAAGCTGTAAAATGATTTGCATGATTTGCCTCAAGGTATGTCCACACCAAAGAAACATTTTTGAAACATTTCAGAAACATTTCAGAAACATTCCAAAAACATTTCTGAAACATTTCAGAAACAAAAAAACATTTCTGAAATGTTTCAGAAATGTTTCAGAAATGTTTCAGAAATGTTTCTATAAAGTTGTTTTGGTGTGGACGCTTCGTGAAACATTTCTGAAATGTTTCTGAAATGTTTTTGGAATGTTTTTTGTTTCCCATTCTGAATGGAAAACTTTCTTTGTTTTTCTGAAACATTTGCAAATAAAGCGAGTGGAAGTGCAAAGTGGTTTCTTTTTGTTATAACAAAAATGTCGCGAAAAGTGTGGAATAACGAGGATGTTATCCAATTTATTAAATTATATGAAACAAAAAAAGTATTGTGGGATCCACAAGATGAAGATTATAAAAATAAAAACAAAAAAGCCGATGCTTTCAGTGAAAATTATGCAAAAACATAAGTACATGTTTTAGCAACTAAAGCTGCTTTTTCCGGGCTCAAAAGCATTGGTTTTCTTAATACACGGACCACTGCGGTGACAATACCGAAAGCGTTTTCAGAAACATTAATCTATAATTGAAAATGCGCTCCTTTGACCCTTTTGGATATGTACCACTGAATGGTTTTAAAATATGAGTGTGCAATGGAAATGCGGCATCGCTGACTATAACGTAGGGTACTGGATGTTCTCTTCCTGGTAATATGTTATAATCTGGCAAATTCAGTGTTTCGTTGTTTAAAGCCGTCCATAGCATACTGTTCTTAAAAACACCACCGTCAGATATACGACCTTTACAGCCAACATCGACGAATATAAAAGAATATGATGAGTCAACTACGGCCAAAAGCACAACGCTAAAAGTTCCTTTGTAGTTGAAGTAATCAGAACCACTATGAAAAGGTGATGATATAACTATATGACGACCATCCATTGCACCAACACATTGTTTAAATTGCCATCTTTTATCAAAACCATCTGCAATTTTCAGGCATTCAGATTCTGTTGCAGGAACCTATTCGATAAAATAAAAGTTAGATAATGGCTTAAGAACAGACTATCTTAGACATACCTGCATATAACTTTGAAGACCATTCACAAGTGCTTCGCAAACTTCGGGCACAATACAAGATATGCTTTGTTTCGAAATTTTAAATAAATACATTAAAGAGTGATATGAATCACCAGTGGCCAAAAATCGAAGAGTCACTGCTAAACGTTCTACTACACTAATGCTCGATCTGAAGTTTGTATTTTGTTTTCTAATTTTATGACCAACCAAATTAACAAGAAACTCGAAGTCCTCACTTGACATTCTAGCGAAATTTCTATATCCACTTAAACCATCAATTTTCAGTTCTTCCAATAATTTTACACCACCTGAATTATTTCTATTTTTCAAAATGTTTCTTTGCCACTGTCTTGGTTTTTTTATTTTATTTTTTTTTTTTAGTTTTTTCATGATTATAAAACACGACGCTATAATTGCTACTTCTTTACAATCCATATTCAAGAACTAAACTGAGCTCGAGAAACAAAAAAAAATCACATTAAAAATGGGAAACAAAAAACATTTCAGAAACATTTCAGAAATGTTTCAAGAAACGTCCACACCAAAAAAACATTTCAGAAACATTTCTGAAATGTTTCTGAAATGTTTCCGAAATGTTTCAAAAATGTTTTTTATACAAATGGGAAACATTTTAGAAACGTTTTTGAAACAATGTTTCTTGAAATGTTTCTCTGGTGTGGACACACCTTCAGAATCAAGACATGCTTTGAAGAAAGTAAAAACAAAAGGGAATTTTTTCAATTCGTTGTCCACGTAAAAACACTGACAAAGACGACTTGTGTTTAAATGGAACCTTTGAATATATATTTATAGAAATATAAACTTTACTTTGTCCAGTATGTCTGTGGGGCGGTACTTTTTTTCTATTCTGTTGCAAAAAAAAGTACCGGACTGGCAGCAATTTTATTTTTGGAAAAAGTTTGCTGGTCTCTTCCGAGGTGATCCAAAACCGACATAAGGACCCAATATCAATGCCAAGATTAAAATAGATGTAGTATTGTGTTGCACATTTAACCTTTGATTTTTACTCAGTCGACAGGGGTATAGAAAAACATTGCTTCTTAGAAGGTTTCGGCAGCACCTTAGACCTAAATTATGAGACCACAGTTGTATCTGTGCCAAATAGATTTGCAGAAAAAGCCAATTCATTCTTGGCAATCTTATGAAAATTTTTTAAGAGTTTATAGACCTGGGGTGATATTTTAAAGGCTTGAAGGTAACTTTTTCAAACGATGATAGATCTCACAGCAGGCTTTTTTATAATTTGTTCAACTTTTTTGTTGCATTTTCTAAAATATAATTTTGAAAACCTTGTTTCGATATATGTATTTTGAGTAATTTCTTTTTATTTTTCAGTTTTTTATGCTTCAATAATTGTTAAACCATTCAAACCATCACCTGCCATCACCATGTAAGTCATATTTTATTTATATCTATATTTCTGATTTATCGTTTTCTTCAAATAACATCAAATTCATATTTTTAATCGGCAATGTAAGCATTGCAGAAACATTCCTCTATTTTTCTAAAAAAAAAAGCAAAAACCTATAAATTGTTGCTAGGTATTGTGTTATTAATCTAAGCATTGAAGATAAAATCTTTCAAAATATAAGGGACATCTTTATGTTCACGTTAAGCCAGGGTTCAGGCTTGTTTATACTTACAAAATTTAAATAAACTTTAGTTTCGTCTTAACCTCTTCAAGCGATATTAGAATACTGAATAGTTTTAGTTATAAAAAACCAGATCTGCCGCCCGGTTGCTCGATTCTAACTTATTCAACGCGTTCACTCAAAATTGCCAACAAAAAAAAAAAAACCCAAAAAGTGATAGGAATAATGCTCGCAGGGCTGCCCGAAAATTTTTAGTTTTAACATTTCGGTTCCATCGATTTATAAGAATATGTTTTTTCCAAAGAATTTTAGAAGTAGGTCCGCTTGTTTTTAAGCTCCCGTAACCGTGACAATCCAGTGTTTTTAATAGTTACTCTGCTATTCAAAATGGAGACAAACACAACAAATCAAAAATCATGAAAATCGGTCCAGACGTTATCTGCATGAGAACTTTCGATGGTTGTTATCCATGCCAGGGCGGTTGAGAATAATAAACTGTGTTGATATTTCTGTTAAGTTAGGTTTGGAAATTCATCAAGGCCCTTTTAACGTCAGAACGACAGAGTATATAATACAGAGATTCAGGTGGCACCTCTTTTGTCTGAAACACTCTCAATTTTTTTTCCTGTGGTTAAATGAAAGATTTGAATTTACGGCTTTATCCGGCTGCAATTGAGGTGCCTTATTTCCTCATTTTTTATTGTAGTGTTCACGTTGATGATAAATAATGTTTATTTCGGCAGTTTTGAATGAATTGAAGTATCCATACTCTCAACTCTTACAAACCCAAAAATACAAATTTGCTTTTTCAAATAAACCAACCGACAAAAATGGCGACGAAGGTGTCCGGTCTAATTTAGCTTGTGGACAACATGAGATTACCTTGCCTCAGTTTACTCTCTGGGTTCACTTCATAGAGTAGATAATACTGACTTACTGAATGTCAACCCGCACCCCTTTTGCCTGAAACACCCTAAAGTTATTTGAATGAAAGGCTATATCCAGATGCAAGTGATTTCATTATTTCCACTTTTTTATTTCAGTTTTTACGTTGATGGCAACCAATGTTTTTTATAGCTCCAGTTTTGAATGAAGCTTTCAGCATTTTCAAAAGTTACAAAATCCGAAAATAGCTAAAAAAACCCAATTGATTTCAAATCAACCCACAAAAAATTTATTAAATTAAATATTGTGGTGTTTTAATTCTGACGAGTGATAAATTGTTAGTCACGGCGCGGCCGATCACTTGCTCGTAACGCTGCCACAGTTCAGGAAATAGAAAAATAAGAAGTGCTAAAGGGCTAGTCAACATTCAAATCTCAATGTAAGAAAAACAGATGTATAATTTTGCCTTTAGGGTAGATATTGTATATGACTTGTTCAATATTTTTCTATTGTGAGTTTTTGAGACCTACACGGACACTTATTTTCAACTTCTGCCTTCCATTTTTTTGAGTGTTTTTTCTTATCCGTTGTTTTGAGCAATATTTGCTATTATTTCCATTTTCAATTTTTCACAGCATTGTTTTCAACTCTTTGATAAAATAAAATAAATAAACAGGGTGGCGCAACATAGCGAGGAGCCCCAGGGCCCAGCGCATTTCTCACAACCATGCTTTGTGAAAGAATGGTCCCCTCCAACAATTTTCTGCCGGTTCCGAAAGGCTAATTGAAAAAGCGCTTTTCATGGCAATGAATACTAACGGAGGACTTGCCAATTCCTCGCGAAAGGTGATAACCGTGGAAAAAACATTTTTGCCTCTGTTGGGATTCGAACCACGAACCTCTGGATTAACAGACGGACATGCTATCCATCACACACCACGGGTACTGATGCTTGCTTTAAAATTTGACCGTAAAAATGAAAGCAATACCCAAAAAGTAACTTAATATTACAACATCAACCATCTTTTGGGGCTTTATTTGACTACTTTGCCTATCGCCCTCCCTATGTCTTATTTTTGGTGTTCAAGTACTTCTTATCTACGACGTTTATATAATTGATCAACTGTTCTATTTAATTTCCAATAATACAGTTAAAACCTTAAAATCTGCACCGAAAAATATGCCTTGAAATGTAAAATCACAAACGCATAATTATTTCAACCAATAGTTACTTTACGAACACATCCCTATGAACAGGGTCATCATTGAGATTTAAAGAAACGAATCAAATGACGTATTATTGTTTCTATTTTTTACTTACATAAAATTTCGCTCAATACAATAAACCTGATAATAAAATTAGATTTGAATTTTCAGTCTCTATAATTGAACATTATTCTATAGTAGGTACTCCAAGGACCTATTAGTAAGCTTAAGTTATTTAAGTAAGTACTTCATACGCAGAATAACTTGAATTATACAACAAAGTACAGTCTATAGAGCCTCTTAATAAGTGTAGTAATAATTAGACCGTAAAAATCATTATATGTTCCTACGTTACTTCCATCAGTAACCGTGAAAATCTTGATTATGATTGTTCGTCATATCACAACTTCAATAAAGATGTGACGATTGCCATATAATTAAAATATGAAGGGCAATACTCGTATAAAATTAGTAGTTATATCTCTCTTTTTATGAAGAAACGCTATCTGCGTTAAAAGTTTTAGGTTGAAACAGAAACAAAATGACTACCTAAATATGACAACAGTTAAGCATTTCATTTACTCATCATAAACCACGATACTTAACCTTGACTTTCATTTTTATGTAAAAGAAAACTTCCCCCATTTACATTGATGTGCCTTTAAATAATTAAAATCATTCAGAAGGTTCATGAAATATGAAAAGGGATGCGATGGTTTTGTTTCAATTATATCGATTTGTGTATAAAAAGCAAAATTGCCAAAGGCACGGACATCATTCTGTGGAAATTGATTTTACCTAAAAAAAAAAATACTTGTGAAGCAAAAACTTATGCCCATCTGTCGCCATAAATTCAAGGTTAGCTTCAACCACCTCACTTAAAATGTTAGCAAGCAATGTTTGTCTCGGAGATCAAGAAATCCAGCCAATACTCTTTCCAAAAACAGTTTTGGCGATGATTTTATTTATAAATCATACAAAAGCAACTCAAACTCAATCGTAAGGATTCGTCCTTACATGGATTTTTGCTGGGATAGTAATAAATTTATGAAAGTGATTTTGCGCTGACGTTGATTAATTTATAGGGTAATTGATATCTCATGACTTTCATCAGGTATCTTCTTCATGATTCATTTTTATGGTTATGGTTTAGTCAATAAAAATGAAGGAAATGTGAACTTTGTTCAGTAAAGTGAGCAACTATCTAATTTATATCACAGCAGTAATGCCAACGAAGGTACTTCAAGTGAAACCTCCATTCAAAATTGTTCTTCTTTCTGTGCCAATATTGCCAAGAGAAAATCAGATAGATTCGTTTATATGAATACGAGTAAAAATTATTACCGCTTGATCTTGCTGCGTCACAGGATAATGCTTTCAAGAAAAACCATCTTTCTCTTTAAGTAAACTCGAAAATTTTCCAACAAAAACAAACTTTGCAACTTTTCTGTTCAAAAATGTTTCATTATCAGTTTCTTTTTTCTTTTCTGTACATGTTAATAAATATTATTTAAAATTTCTTTATATAGAAATTGAATTTTGTGATACGAAAAACTGTCAGTGTGAATTAAACAAGAAAAAAAAAACAAAAAATATTGTATATCCAACGACTCACCGAAAAAAAACCTGTCCGTCAGGTATGTTCGAATACTGCATATCCAGCGGGCTGGAAGCAATTTTCGGAATTCATCTGCAGGTACCACCGATAGGATACCATGAGAGAGCATCTTGAAAACCAGTCGATTGCTCTGAAAAGAAGTTTACAGAAAGTGAGGCTTGCAGGAGGGAAAACAAAACAATTGCAGTTTGAATAGAGCAAGACAGAAGAAACGATATAAAATTGAAAAGAGTTTGTATTCCAAAGAAAATTGTTTATTCTTTATTTAGTATAATAGAAGAAGAATATTGATTTAAGGGCAATAATTTCAAATAATTCCATTGAAAGCAAGTTTGTGCTTTCTCCATAGAAGGTAACCCAAGTGATAAAACATTTCCCTTTGTGTTTATGACACGCTTCATTCAAATTCATTAACATTAAGGTGCAATAAAATTTTGTATAATCAATAACATCTTTTTAGTTATTTAGTATAACAATAACATCTTTGCACTTATGATTGGCAAAGTCTGCGACTTGCTTTATTCACATGAGGCAAGACAAACAGTCCTTGTTTGTATCAATTCAACGCTAATTTTCTCTAATTATCCCCGTCGACCGACGCAGCGGTACATTTTTCTCTACCAAGTTAAGAATTTGGTTAGTGGATTTCTGCTGAATATAAAAAACAATTTTGCATTGACGGCGTTTGCTTAGATTAATTTGTTTTGGAAAAGCGGGAACCAATAAAATTTCAGCTCTTAAACTAAAAGTTGTCTAGCAAAAAGCTCTTATAAAATTTTATTGCAGGATAAGAGGCTTTTCTGATATTTGAAAAAATGTGTTTTTTAATATCACGTCTTCGGGGCTTGTCCACAAGATTTCGAAATATATATTTCATATTTAGAAAAAGACTTCTAAATGATTTCACCAATAAAAAATAAACACGTCACTGCCTTTGCAGTTGAGCTCATAGCTTTTATCTGAATTAATTTTGGTCTTTGTCGCCCGTCTCCAACCCTCCCTACTCCGTTGATTTATGTGCGGAGTAGGTTTCATGTAAATGTAAATGTAATTTTTGGTTAAAAATGTCCGATTTATTGAGCCTATTTCATACTAAAATTCTAAATGGCGTCTAAAGCCTCATAATTAGTTTTTATTCAATGCTGAAACACATCCATTCTATACACCGACACATGCAATTTATTCTATGAATTAAATTAACAACTTAAGCCTGACTTTCTTCATACTTGTTTCGCCCGCTGTACCTTCAAATAACCGCACCACTTGCTAAATTAGTTTTATTTCTTTACCTCATAAATATTTTGTACCAAGGTTTGAACTGTAATTGCTAATTTATATTTGTATGGAAATTCTAATTTCTAGTTAATGTCAACGACACTAAAGATTGTTTTATTACTATTCCAGTTATGTATATTTAAAAATAGAAAAAAAAACTGTTTTGTTTGATGCAATGAAACTGGTTCATGTTTAATAGAAATAAAATGAAATCACAACTTTTCTTCACAAGCAGGGTTTTTCCACTCTGAAAGTAAAGTACATAGTTAAATGATTACAAAAAAGAATTCGAGACAAGAATTTGTGCTTTTCTGTATCTATGATGCAAAGGTCATTCGTAAGCAGCAGCATAAGTAGAGATATAGTATTAATGATAGAAGGCATTTCTGGAATATGAAATAATGACTGTCCTTTGATTAATGCGATTAAAGGAGAATATGTTTCGTTGGTCCAAATTCAACAAGTCTGTTTTGAGAACCAGTTATTCCTGAAACTCTTTTCAGTAGACATAGTGTCCCCTGAAAGAAATAATTTATAAGGAAACCCGAATGATAAAATGGTGGTACCCTTGGTGTAATGGGAAGAGTGTCTGCCTCTAAAGTGGGATGTTCGGTGTTCAAATCTCAGACAAATCGAGGAAAAAAACAAAGTTTTTAAAAAGTTATCGACTTTCACGAGGAATTGGCACATTTTCCATTAGTAATTTCATGCCATGAAAAGCGATTACCCGTTTGGAAAAAATTAAGGTCTCTTCCATTCCCTTACAAGATATGGTTGTGAGAAATGCACTTTTGCGAAAATTAGTTCGTTTGGTTTGGTTTGAACCCGGTAAAATTCGTTAATTTTCTCCATTTCTTATCATTCTTTATGAAACTGCCCCTGGCCCATCTTGAGTTGGCGTGCTCAAAATTTAGCTCAATCAGAACAAAAGTTGACAAAACAGACAATTTTGTCCCCATGTAAAAACTGTTCACTTATATCTACACTTTTTGACGTGGAGTAATTTGACGGTGTCGTGGCAGGTGACTGGGAAGAGTTCTTCTCTCTCATTCCCTTGTCCATATGATCATTATGGTGCCTTTTGACTATGTACAAATACATTTATAGGTACAGAATAAAGTACATGTTGAATTGACTTACATTCATTCCTAAACTGAAAAAAAATCAGAGAGCGCAATATGTTCGCGACCTTCGAATGACATGTGGTTGCTCTATCAGTTTTTCAAATGCAGACTTGAAGATGCAAGAATATTTCATATTCCTATTTATATAACTCATGGTGTCCACTCAAGAGAATCTTCTCTTTTTTCTTTTTATGAGCATCACAATCTAGAGTGGATCGCAACTCTTTTACTTATCTGCTTCACCCTAGTGATTCACCCCCTGAGTACTCCAAATTGCCCTCAGGAAGCGTTGGCAAGTCAGCAAGTTTCTTATTTCTTCCAACCAAACGCTGATTTTGTTGAATTTGTTTGTACTAGGAGTGTTTTCTTCAAACTAAGGAGGCATTTTTCTATCGCAGAAGACGACAAAGTTTTCTCTCGCTATATCCCCCCTACGATTACTATTGATGTCGTATCACAAGTTGCTTTACTATTGATCATAGATCCTGTGTCCACTTTAGAGAATACTTTTAGAAAATAAATATGAAATTGCGTTCTAAACGCTAGATATAATCATCGAATATAAAGGCTTAAAATCTAACCACATATAACACACGAAATCTAGTCCGCTTAATAGAATCGGTAGTTAGGTGTTCTTTAACGAAAAGCATTTCATAGAAAATTGTGACAATTTATGATATGTTTTAATTTCCTCGACTTACTCAATTCAAAACTGTCCAAAATTTCTTCCCCGCGTAAAATCAAAAAACTCTCAAATGAAAGAGTTGCAATAATAGAAACAAAAAGAGTTTCAAGTAGGTAATGATTTAAATGAATTAAGAAGAAAATGGGAAAAGAACATATGTTTGTAGGTTGAAAATAATCACAAAATATACCAAAAACCACATGTGTATGCCGAAAGAGCTCAAAAACAAACAGCTTCATCGTCGTCATTATTTCAAACAAATTTTTGCAAATGGATGATGGTCTTTCAGTCATAAATTATCGCCACTATATCCTCTATTTTGGAAGTATGTAACTGCGCAAAACCTTCTACCAAATGGCCACCATCTGTTTAAAAAAGCTGTAGGTATAGTGTGATAGCCAATGAAGTAAAAAAGAACATTTGAAAACTATCCAAGCGGGAGGATTTCTTGCAAATACCTGCATGAAAAAGCATTGATGTTGTTTGTTACCCCACGTTATGAAAAAATACTTCTTTTTGTTACATTGATTGTATAGGTATTTATCTTCTACAATAATTCATACCGATTTAAATACATGAGCTATGGAGCACGATTAATTTGGTATATAGTAAAAATAGTGGCCATGTTTTAGCGTGAGGACATATTTGGATGTGCCGCATCAAAAACCATTGAAAAAGCACAGAATTGAGTTTTTGTATGAGATTTTTTCATGATAAAACAAAAGCTCAAAAATAAGGGAAAACATCACTTCGACTTTCAATGTCAATTTTTTTTTTCGAACACAACTGTAGCAGAACAACTTTCATATACCTATCTATCGTGGCGCAAAATCAGAAATCACTTCCTTGTTTGATCATATTTAAAATCACCTAGATCCTAAAGCGGCATCGGAAACAATCAAGAGAATTATCCTTCCACAGTTATGTAGCTAGACATGAATAAAAATCCTAATTCAAACTAGGTACATAGGTATTTCAGTTGCAATAAAAACTATTTGAAACCTTAAATAAAAACACTTAGGCACGTAGGTATAAGGCACCTTCTAACGTCGAAATGAAAACAAAATTAGAACTATTCAAACTCTTTTCGTACAACAACGTTAAGTACGTAAGTACATATGTAGGTAATTATCAACGAAGCTTCTACCAAAAGCCAAAACATTTTCTTATCTTACGTCAAATAATTGCGCTGAATATGTTTGATTCTTAAAGTCATCAAGCCAGACAACGGCAAACACACTACTTACATATTTAAGTACCAATAACCTTCTCCTGACGTAGGTTATTTCATAACATTTCATTTGGTTGCAACGTCACAACACATTAGAATTTTTTTTATATTTTTAAATGAGTCGAAAATGGAATTTTTTCAATCGTCACAAGCAATGATTGTGAGTGCATACCGTTTTTTGCTTTCTCTCCCTCTCTCTCTCTCTCTCTCTTTATAATGCAAAACAAAATAAATTAGATAAAATAGGTATTATTAGAGGTGTTTGAAAAATAAATACGGCGCCAAGAGTCTTGCAATAGTGTCAAAAGAGATTTCACAGTGTCCCGTCACCGTCAATGTTCAAGGAGACCATTATATATTTTTATGTGTCTAAAAGAAAATATTCTGTAGATACATTTCCACCACCGCGAACCCTACAACAAACCTAACAACAAAACAAACATTTCCCTAAAAACAAGTTGGATATTAAAGTGCGTACGTGATACTTAGCACGTCACTTTCGTATCCGATTCTTTAATTTCACAACAAACATCAGCTGTTAAGTTATTTTGGTGGTAAAATGGTTGAAGATGAAGATGAAGTTGCGCTTCCATTTCAATAAGATTGAATGAATATGTTGGACTTGCTTTTTCAATTTGGGTATATGTCGTGTTCGTCCCGTCCCATACGTTTTATTTGTCGTTTTTGGTTTGACTCTGAACATTGCTCTGTTTTCCAGCTCATGGTTCATGAATTAATGATTCCGTCATCCATCGAATTTCGATGGCAGCTCGATAAAAACATTTCTATGTACATCACCATCGTTCTTTCTTTTGTTGTGGCAGATGGCCTGTTCGATGACGCACATAAATGCGTCAAAATAGAAACATTTTAATGCGTTAATAATGGTCTCTGACAATAAACAATTTTATCTTGTTTTTCTCTTTGATTTGTTTGTCTGTGGTAAACGATACTAAACTTCTATATTGAGCACTTGGTTGAGAAAATTGGGAGTTTCTGAAGCTAGTTACCTAAATCATCAACGGAAGTAATGATAAAGAACATAGTATTTAAATACATTAAAGTCTTAGCTTAAATAATAAACAAAAGAACATGAAAAATAACGAACTCATAAAACAGCCTTAAACATATTTAAAAGTTCAGTGGACCATCGCCGAACGGATGACGAACTCATTGAGCTATGAACGATGGGCAATTATTTTATGGCTACCTCAATGCAATTTTTGTATAAAGTAATCGTCTACTCAAAATAATAATCTATGTTTGCTTTAAAGCAGAAATTAGAAAATGTTAAACTAATATTCTCTGTGTAGCATGCAAATAATATAAAAAAGAGTAGGCGTGTGTAGGCATAAAAATAGAACTTACAACGATTTACATATTTGTTTTACAAAGTTTATATTTTATTTGTGTGTGCGGTGTCCTTGCACTCGACAATAATCGGAAATTAACATCAAAATCAAGAAGATTTTTTTAATCTGTGATTTGTTTATTTCACGAAAAGAAATGTATATTTTAACCGCTGACATTTGATTGTCTCAGAGCATATGCGCGCCACAATGCTTTGTGCAAATACAATATATGCATTTTATTTTTTTCTGCCAGTAAAAATAAAAATAAAAATAAAAAGAAAAAGTAGGAAACAAGGCAGCGGGTCAAACTAATATTTTCAAACAGTTGCGTTTTTTAAATTTTCTAAGGCCAAGTATAAATTTTGGACCTTAATGAAAATCTGCATAATGTCTTCTTCTTTTTGCACAAGTCTCTATTCCCTTCAGTTCTTCCTAATTTCAAGATTCTAGTAGTAAGAACTGTTAAAGTAATGTGACGTTGCAACTTTTTGCCGATTTGGATGGCTTTCAAAAAGCTATTTCGCATGGTGAAAACTTAAAACCTACGCTATTAAGTACGATATAATATTCCGAGGAGCAGAAATAACACTTGGCTCAGGCAAAACGAAGAAAGAAGCAGTGAATTCTTTACTTGTAACTGTTGTTCTGTCTGGAGTGAACATTTTTTTAGACCCGATCTTATATAGGGTGTTTTTTTAGAGGTATAGAACTTTGAAACGGAATAAAACAAAGATGATTTTGTTTATTGATATGAAACTTACTTTATTCTTAAGACAATCTTCTGGCATTATAATTTTAATATGATTTCTGGCATATCACTGCCACGGCTGGTTTGGACGTAGTCTAATCTGGAGGTCCAATGTAAGCTTTATCGCTAAACAAAATTCACGGGATCGACGGCAATCTTATTTTGGGCCGATTTCACCGAATCTTCGCCTTGCTAGGGGATCGTGAGGTTTCAATTCTTGCACGAGTTAGATTTTTTAAGCACGCAAACCAAGATCTTCCCACAAAATCTCCATAAAGTGGATGGACACATATCCAATTCCTGTGCACGATGGCAATGAGCTATGATTTTCAAAATAAATTTCCACAATTTGGAAGCGTTGTTCAGCCGTCAGTCTATTCATGTTGAAATGCCACCCTAAACTTAACATAAATCACTTGACAGCTGACAAAATGGCCACCAGTTAAAAAAGTGTTGCCAACTTAAAGTTCTATACCTCTAAAAACAACACGCTATATTAAGCTGGTACCCGTGGCGTGATGGCATAGTCATTCGGAACCGGCAAAAAATTGTAGGACCCGTCCATTCCTTTACAAAGCAATGGTAAATGCGCTAGGCCCCGAACTCCTCGCTCTATTGCGCCACCCTATTTATTTATATTAAGGTTGAGCCATCTAGGGGTTTCTTTTAAAACCATAGGTTGTGTTGACACTGACAGCTGTTTTCCGCTCGAAAAATTGACAGAAAGTCAGTATTGTACCTTCATGGAACGAAATCATTCGCTTTATGCTTGAAAAATGTTGGGAAGTATTGAAAACTTATTTCCAAAGTGATTGTTTTTCGAAAACGCAATTGGTTCCATTTGAGCTGCGATTTAACACCAACTTGAATTTTTTGGTGGGGTCTTATACCAACAATTCAAACACTTAAGGCCTTTAGCATCCAAGCAAATTGGGGAGTTACAACCCAAAACCAACAAGGTCTTACAAAGTTGCAGAATGCGATACTGCGAAGCCATCCGAAGCACCACTTACTTGAACTTGAACTTGTATTCCATAATCATAGGAATATTTGCAAAGCTGTAATGTATGAAAAAAAGTAGAATTTTTTTCCAGTTTATTACATTTTAAAAAAGAGTCTTGCTCACTTGCTCAGAAGTTAAGATTAAACTAGCGGATAAAAAAAACCTCTAAACGGGAACTCTTATATTTTTGTAACAGATCAAAAATAGATGGAGAGATAATATCGCGTGCCACAAATCATTGTTTGTAAGAGGAATGATAAATAATTAGATGGCACTCTAATGGTGAAAGAATTTTTGAAATCGGTCCAATAGTTTTTAAGTTTTACTATGTCGCTTTTTGGCTGTCGGTGCACGTTGACCAATACTGATATACACTAGTAATTTTTTTTTTCAAACGTGCCAAAAACGTATATCTTAAATAATCTTACCGCCTTCTTCTGATTGCCTCATACAAAAAATCTGGTTTTTGGAAACAAAAAAATAGTCGTTCCCTTTTCTTATACTAAATGGCTGATGTTCTGAACCAATGATGTATTGAAGATTTTGCCTATATTGGTATTGTTTTTCTTTTGTAAATACATAAGTATGTAGTCCGAAAAAAATAGATCGCTGGTGGCGCTACATGATTTTTTAAGAAAAAAAAAATGTTAAATGATTCGCAGTCTTATAAGAATTTCAAAAGCGACCAGTAGTTTAAAAAATGTTCAAAGTTTTGAGCCACAGAGTGGCCCTTAGTTTTGCAATAGGTTCATTTTGAGAATTTCTTTTTAAGTGGCCATTCCTACCGAAACAATTTCTTTCCCTTTGAAAAGTTGAACAAAATAATTCCGAGTGGAACAAGCTTACTTTGAATTAAATTATTAAATTTATTTTTTCAACTAAGACTATTTTCAAAAACCAATTGAAATAATTGTGACTAATCTCTCTTGGTTTTAAAAAGAAAATGTTTTGCACTTTGAACTAAACAACGCAACAACCAAAACTATTTTTATAACTTTAAAAGCATTTTTGCCAAGTGCATGCATAACTCAGACATTATGCTAAGTGAAATAATGCCTTGATGAGAAATGACCGAACACGAACTATTGCATGTTCTTTTAAAAGCGTAAAGAAGAATAAAATTGACGAAAACGACCATTCATCTGACTTGTTGTTGTTAATTCGAATAAATAATGACTATTTTATTGGTTCTGCCAATTGAGAACTGTTGACGGTTTTATTCCTGATTTCTCACACGCAAACTTTTAGGTGACTGTTCATCAATAAATCTGAATTTGAATTTGTAAAGCGTTTTAATCGAAAGATTGAGATTTGCGAATGGTATTGCCAAAAAGCTTTCCTAAATAGAATTTGATCATGTCTATCTACCTTTGCTTAATTTAATAGCTTCGCTCGAATAAACTTTATAGTTTCGTTGTCGTTTATTGCTTGGCCTTGGCCTTGCAGTCAAGAAAGAGTCATCCCCATTAAGCTTAACAAAGTTGTTCATAAAAGCAACTAAATATATAAAAATCTCAATAATAAAAAGTAGATTTCACAAGTAAAGAAATTTGTACCAAATGGTTACTTCATTTTTCAGAGTAGTTAGCTCAAACGATAAACAATAAGAACGTGGAGAAATACCAACATGCGACAAACAAGAATCACGATACAAAAACAAAGCATGAAAAAAATAAGTAAATAAATAAATGCCTAAAAGAAAATAAAAAAAAACGCTCAGTAGATATTGCTCACTGATGTGTTGGTTTGAGTTATTTATAGATTCTTGTTGAGCTTCATTTGTGAGGGTTTATTAGGCCGGCAAAATTGCAAATGCCTGTGACACGCTGAATCAACGAATCAACTATAAACGAGTACTTAGACTTACATTAAAAAACTAGTTAACAGCGGCACAGGGGTCATTATTTTCTTCATTAACCATTTGAAGGGTTATACGACTTTTTTTATGAGAAACCAAACCGTTTTTGTACTTTCAACTCAGATTGCATGATGAATTACTGTGGTGGTTATACTCATACTTATTTTTAAGTTTATTTGACAGATTTGTGATAAGGCAGGCGTGCAGTAAAAATTATAATAAACATAATTTTTTTCTTCGAAAATTTCAAAAAGTGACTGTGCCAGGTACACTAAGATAAACTACTGTTGTTGTTCTTGAACTTGAAAAACACATAAAACAATTTTCTGGGTTTGTTGCCTCAAATGTTTTGATTTAAAAAAAAAGAAACAAAATTTAATTCAAAATGTTTTTGATTTGATGTCTTCATTTTTTATTATATGTATGTATATGAAGTTATAAAGTTGGTAGTATCCCAACTGAAAATTAGAAGCTGTCTACCTGGATGTAAATCAGAACCGGTTCAGATTTTTCTTATCGGATCAAGAACTTACAACTGTGGTTAAAAATAGCACCACAACGAGAAATTATTTTCTTTTAAAAACTAAGATTATGCCAATATTTTAAGGGAAAATGTGAATATGGTAAAATCTGACATTAAATGAAAACATCACATTTAATGGCTTCCTCGGACAAGGCCCCTGATGAGAGGTCGTCATGAGGGGTTTTCGTCCACGAGTTTTTGGTGTGAATATTTATGCATTTCTAATAATTTTGTTGGAACAGCCATTGTATATGAAATCTCTAGTAATTTTACTGGACAGCTTTTTTTTATCTCCTGCTTTATATGTTTGGTGGCGCAAGCGTCGCTTTTCATACTGAATCAGCTGGTAGGACTGATGTGGAATATAATTTTAGGCGGGAGAGTGCGCAATGAGTTAGAGAGAAAGGCATATACATGTTTTAATTTGAACGAATGAAAAGTAACCATAGTAACCAAAACCGGGTTTGGTGGGTGTATGTGTCAATGTGTCATAGTCTTTCAGCTGCCCTAGGGTGGCAAAGCTTTGATTGCAATTATTTCGATATGAAAAATAACATTGCGACGTTGACTTGCAAGTCCCATTCAAAATTTTTTTTAAATCAAAAAACAGTAAAAATGAGAAAAACAAAAATTTTTTTAAGAACAATTTTTAATTTATTTTAATTTTTTTGTTGGAAATGGAAATTGCAACGGATTTTACTGGAAAGCAATAGCCGAGTTTCATTAATGTCGTTTTCCAAAAACCAAATCGGGAGTAAATTGGAGAGTTTTTATGTCAGATATGACAGATAAAGTCTCCAAATCACTCCCAAACATGTTCCAAAATGCGGTTTTGAGACACATTTTGGAGTAATTTTTTCCATTGTATAAGGAAACTATAGTAGCACCATGGCGGGGAAAGCTCTGGTATCACCCCCTGTCGACTCCATTAAACGTACTACCTTCTCAATCGGAACAAGTTAATCGTAGAACCCTGCCAACATGCTGCCAATACGTCATATATTATATATTGTTTTTTGTTAGGGCAGTTTTGCTTTGTAAATGTGTTCGTAAATGTGTTAGCAATATAAAAGCTTGATGTGCTTTTTAATTCTAAATGATAAAAAGTTTGTTGTTTTGCATATAAAATAAAATAAATCCTTTAATGGGGTCGACAGGGGGCGATACCAGCGCTTTCCCCGCCATGGTGCTACTATAGTTTCCTTATACAATGCATTGTATATGAAAACTATAGTACTTTTACTGAACAGCTTTTTTTATCTCCTGCTTTGTATGTTTGGTGGCGCAAACGTCGCTTTTTATACTGAATCAGCTGGTAGGACTGATGTGGAATATAATTTTTCGCGGGAGAGTGCGCAATGAGTTAGAGAGAAAGGCATATACATGTTTTATTTTGAACGAATGAAAAGTATCCATAGTAACCAAAAGTGGGTTTGGTGGATGTATGTGTCATAGTCTTTCTGCTGCCCTAGGGTGGCAAATCTTTGATTGTAATTGTTTCGATATGAAAAATAATATTGCGACGTTGACTTGCAAGTCCTATTCAAAATTTTTTTAAATCAAAAAACAGTAAAAATGAGCAAAACAAAAATTTTTTTAAGAACAATTTTTAATTTATTTTAATTTTTTTGTTGGAAATGGAAATTGCAACGGATTTTACTGGAAAACAATAGCCGAGTTTCATTAATGTCGTTTTCCAAAAACCAAATCGGGAGTGAATTGGAGAGTTTTTATGTCAGATATGACAGATAAAGTTTCCAAATCACTCCCAAACATGGTCCAAAATGCGGTTTGGAGACACATTTTGGAGTAATTTTTTCACTCCCGTTTCTGTTTAAGTGCAAGGGAGTGAACACCAACAGCCAACACATATGTCGTTTTCCAAAATATCACTCCCAAATGAAATCGGGAGTGATTTGGAGAGTTGGATTTTTTGACAGATAAGCAATACTAGAAATGTCAAAGCTGAGATTCCATATACAATGGCCCAATAGAAAACAACAACTCTAAAGTGCACAACAGGGATGGTTGGTAAATGGAGTTTATGGAATTAAGTGAGCACAGCGTTTTATTGAGCGCCTAAGTGAAGTGAATATAAAAATTCCCAATAAAACTCGGCTAGTACTAACTTTGCCGTTTATAGACTCGTAACGATTTTGTTAACAGCCCTGCCCTGTCACACGGAGCCAACATACAGAAAAAATATACATATATTCGAAATATCCAACATACAAAAAATAAAATGTATTCGAAATATCCAAATGTCAAACTACATGCCGCTTCTTTTTTACATTTGTAGGTTATCTTGGCACCAGTAAGCAAAATTATTCAAGAACATTAAATTAGAAACTAAAAACCATAAAATTGTTACCGAAGTAATACTAAAAGTATGTATATATATATATTTTATTCCTAAACTCATGAATTTATACTTTTAGGAATTTTGTAACTCACTAAGAGAATAAAACGTGAATATTACCCAAATTGGTTCGTCATTTATTCGTGAGTTCACAAAATCTGAATAAGAACAGATTTCGATAAAATTTTACCTGAGGTATTATTTTTGAATAATTATAATAGTTCATATTTTTGAAGTCCTAAATTGTCTAAAAAGGACTGCGTATCAACATTTAAAAAATTTAGTTTTTTTCGAATTTTCATTGATTTTTTGAAAAAACATTGTTTTTTTCGAATATTTTAAAAACGGTATCTTTGATTTATTTAAAATTTTTTGCCAATAAATCCTTTAGCAAGGTCTTAAGACTTGTGTACCTGAATTTTTGAAACCTCACTTAAAAAAAAAAAAAAAAAAAATAAAAAAAACTGTTTTTTAAAAAACGGCTCTAACGATTTTGATTAAATTTTAAGGGGCTCTATGTTTTAGCGACTGCAAAAAAACGGTACCGTGGGAGGTACTTAGACTTTCTCTTAGACCTAGAGACTCAATTCCAAAATTACAAAAATATCAAATTTCATGAAAACCGTGTGAGCCATCGATGAGAAAGTTGGTTTTGAAAAAAATCAGCTACTTTCTACAGTCATAAAAAAAATTTAAAGAGAAACTTCAGTTTTTTTTAGCTTCTTAGAAATGAAGAAAGATTTTCACTTTCGGCTTTCTGCGTTTTACTCAAAACTTTGATTTGATCACTCAAAATACATTCATTTGATTAACGTGAGCTAAAGAACAAAGTATAAGCTTTCAAAAACACTATAGCATGTAACAGTAAGCGGTTTAGTTGCTTTATAATAAATTTTTTTTTTAATTAAGTAAATTCTAAAATCAATTTCATTTCTTGAAATGTACTGTATATAAAAGACAATTGTTAAAAATTTCGATATTTTTAAAAATCAATTTACAAGTTTTAAGATTTTACCAAAAGATGTAGACAAAATTTTTTTTAAAAAAATCAAAACTGCCGTTATGAAAATATTTAAAAAAAATTGAAATTTCTTTTAAAAGTTAGTAAAAACTTAATAAATTAAAATTTTCCAAGTGATTGTAAGAAATTTCTTAATCTCTATTAAACAACCGAAGTATTCTAAAATATTAGATTTCGTAAAAAGCGCAAAGGTTTGAAAAAGGCAAAAATTTGTAAAAAAAAAAAAAAAAAAATGTGGTAAGTGGTTTAGTTGATTTGAAATAACTTTTTTTAAATTAAGTAAATTTTTAAATCAACTTTGTTTCTAATACTTTTTACCAAATTTTCCCTTATTAAGGGTAACATTTTCACCTATAAATGCTATATTAATTCTGAGTCAAACATGGAAAACCGATTGAAAAAATCTTTCTTAGTTTTTGAAAAATTAAGAAAAAACGACAGGTAGTTAATTCAGAAAACCAGTACAAGTGTACCTACAACTCAGAAACTAAGATTTTTTTGTTCGGCTAATTAAATAAAGCATTTGCTTTCAGAACCCCAGTACAAGTGTACCTACAACTCAAAAACTAAGATTTTTTCGTTCGGCGACTCAAATAAAGAATTTGCTTAACCAAACGATTCTCATTTCTTTCATGCCTACAGAGCACTCACACAGTTTAATATATTCAACATATAAAATATATGCCTTATTGAATGTCTATTGAAAAAGTACACACACAAATCAAAATTTTACTGTTTTTTTTTGCTATTTCGTATCCCCACAGGAGAAACGTTTGTTATTATTTTCTTCCTGCTCTTACGCATATACCCCTCCTACTCTTCAAATACAGTCTTGTGGAACGCATTCTTAATTTTGTGGCGTACGTTCAATTCCCATTTTGTCACTGGAAAGTGGCAAAGTAATAGTACTATAGAATTTATATACAATGTACAATGTAAAGACCGTATCCCCAGAGGAGAAATCTTTGTTATTATTTTCTTCCTGCTCTTACGCATATACCCCTCCTACTCTTCAAATACAGTCTTGTGGAACGCGTTCTTAATTTTGTGGCGTACGTTCAATTCCCATTTTGTCACTGGAAAGTGGCAAAGTAATAGTACTATAGAATTTATATACAATGGAACAGCCAAAAATATGTCAAACTTCTGCATAAGTTTTACCTTCCGCGATCATATTTTTAATAATTTCACGTTTTTCGTTGGTACAATGCTTTCCACGACCCATAGTTTTAGAAAAACTGTAAATTTTGTGGTTTAATTAAAGGAACCAATTAAACATAGACAAATCTACGCCCTTCACCGCATTGCCTGGAAACATTCGCAGCAAAGAGATTTTTTGTCAACGGAATCTGAAATCGGTGCTATTATTTTTACCGTCCAAAAAGGCCAATTGTTTCCAATATGGCCTCGTAAAAATAAAACCGTTATCATTTTGATGCCAGAGATACACAAAAGAAAGAGATGACAGTTCAAGCAATAATATATTACTGAAGAGGGTGTATAGGTATATTTATCTCTTCACTCAAAGAAGTTAAAATGAAACCAGTGGTGCTTTTTTACCGGGTCACACAGGACTGCTTGCCAAACGCTTGCTATCAGCGGCTGGCAGTAGCACAAGCAAGCAGAGATTGGCACTCCGGTCACACTAGTAGCCAGGAAAAAAATTAATTTTTGGACTTTATCTTCTTAACATATAAAAAGAATTGAACGGTTGGTTGTGATGGTTGAAACCAAATTTTTACGGTAGCTTAGGGGATATTGGTAGATGGTTTTTAAATCTGAAATCGGTCCACCCGTTCCCTTGTTATGGTATTTTTTCTGAATGTCACTTTTGTCCATATAAAAACTACGGGAAAAGAAGTATGATGCAGGGATCCTTAAAACTAGGGATACGTGCAACGCTGGGCGGCTCAGCTGATTTTTAATATTTAAAAAATTTCAAAATAACAAATTTTGAAAGAAAAATTTACTAAATACTTGCCGGCTCACAGCGGGTGTGGTGAATTTGGTGGTCACACAAACCTGACCAGCGGCTAGCAGTAGCACAGTAGATTTTTGGCTACACAAGAAGTACCTGTTCCTTTTTCTTCTTCGAATTAAACAGAAAATTGAAATATTGGCCCCTATCACAAGACCCGTTCGTTGTAACAATGCCGGACTTATTTACTTACCTGGATAACCAACATCTTTCGCCAACAATTTCGATTTTGGCCGATTTTTCTGCAATGGGCTTTTGAAAACTTGTCAAGCGTTGACGTTCATCAGCTTTGGTAGTCCCAGGCATGGATTGCAATCTTGCGAAGCATAGCTTCTAGCTTTTGTCTCGGTGCATCTCATATAATTCGTTGATGAATCTTCTTCTCCACAAATTGTTTTCACATACGTAACCAAAGATCAGTCCGAGTAGTTTGCTTTCGAAAGGATTTCGACCGAGGATTTCCTTATCCGCTTATGTTTCGCGTGTACAGTAGGACTGGTATAGTCAAGTTCTTATAAAAGGCTTCTTTCATTTTTCTAGAAAGGATTTTATTTCTCAATTGCCTTCTTAACCCCTTGATGCGGACTACGAATGCAAAAAAGGAAATATCATAGAAAAGGTTTGTCTTTGTTTTTAACACTTTCGACAAATTCTAAATATCAATAACATTCCTTGTCAAAATGATTTTAGTCTTTTCTATTTGTCTTTCGTAGTACGAAGCTGTTACGACGTCGACGGACCTAAGGGTAATTGTTTTTGTGGAAGTGTAGGCCTAAATCGCCCTTTCCATTTTACTGTAGAAAAAAATGCTGAGCATCATTAAAGTAGGTACTCCATCTCTGATTTATTCATAAAATATCGATTGAGGAATAGGAATACCAGTAAAAACATCACTGTTGTTGAGATTTAAATTATTTCAACTCAACCCCAGTTCATCACAAATAACCCCGCCAACACATTCGCTTGTTAGTCTATTTTTGAGTAGGTACGTTCGAATTCTCGTATAAATAGAACAACTTAGCTAAAGATTTACCCTCTCGAGTACCTGTATTTATATAAATGTTTTAAGTACGGGTTAATTGTTTTGTTTTCATTCAAAATGACATGACGCAGTTCTAATTCTGATATATTTGAACGAACTACGTACTAAGCTACAGCGCAGACTCAATTCAAGAACCACAATGAACATCATAAGAAGGGTAATTGAAAACCTGTGAATTGAAACCGGTGTAAACAAAATACGTTTCGAACAATTCAAGGCACTCAACTAATCAAATATAAACAATTGAGAAAAAAAGTAAAGTCCAGCCACAATGTAAAACAATACCAACCGGTGGCGGTGCCGGTAAAAATATAAAAGCTAAAAAAGCAAACTAGGTTCGTTTTGCGTCTTATTATTCATTCAATTCACGTAGGAAAACCTGAAATTAATAGCCATACCCATAGCCATAACCATAGCCATAGCCACTGCCAAAGGAGAGAGCGAGCAGCAAAACTACTTCAAAATAAAAACAACATCGAGAACTTGAACTGCATAAGAGTTTTCGACCTCAGAAAAGACAAAAAAAAATTAGATGAAGCCAGTTGTGTTCGTCTGAAACTAATCCCTTTACACCGCTTTTATGTTACGACTTACACGACTTGCAAATGCAAATAGAGACGTATTTTAAGTACACATCTTTATGTACTCTATTGATACTGATTATAATCGTCCCAAGTCCCAAGCCCCAAGCCAACCCCAGGCAGACCGCTGCGTTATCTTAATTCTTTTCACATGGGGTTTGTCTTATTTGCTTGTTTCTAACCCAAATACTATGTATTTTTGGCAAAATCAAACAAGAATTCGGATGAAGATAAAAAATAAACTTTCCACTTACCCGCCAGCAACCAAGTGAATGATGGTATCGCGCTCTCTTTGGGTCATGTCTCGCGAACGGCTAGTTTTCGTTATAGTTTATCTATTATAATTTCTGTGTTTATTCAAGTCAGAGAGATTAAATTTCTAATTCGATTGCAAACGCTTTTGCATTACAAGGAATCAAGCAAGATGCACACCGATGACGATGAATCTACATAGTTTTTTGCACATCACTTTTAGGCGAAAAACAGAGAGAAAAAAATGCAAAAATTGCCGCAGTGATTCGAAGAATGATTTTTTTTATTTTCTTTCGTATTTATTTTTCCTTTTATTACTTTCAGATGCAATCTTTAGGGACTTTACAGATTTTTATGCAAGATTTTTCTGTATTATGTAATTTTCAAAGGACAAAGTTAGTTTGGGGGTTTGAGGTTTCGTTATTTCTCTTAACAGTAGGTTTATGATTCTTAGAAAAATATAGGTTTTTTGTATATTTATATTTCTTGTGTGCAGTTCTTTTAAGTAAAAAAATAGTGAGAAAAACACGAATTTAACACACTTTTAAATTTGATTGGTTTCTCTTTTGCTAGTGTCGTTGAACGTTTGATTAAAGAATAAGCCCACGTCTCCTTCACCAATATCAGGCGATTTAAATTCTTTCTTTTGAATACAAATTACTCAAAGTTAAAGCGCACTTAATAAACAAAATAGGTATTTATTTAAGGAGAACACTTGATTCACATGCAGACTCGTCATTGTATGTTGTCCGCCTTGTTTTTGATTGAAAGATGGAAATGTCAGATTTGATTGAAACAGATTGAACAATAAAGTAATGCCAGATAGCAGGGAAAATTACGAATGTTTTTTGCATTGGTGTAAGAACTTTTAAAGAAAGAAATAATTTTATGTTTTAAATTTCATGAAAAGTGTGTTTTTATGAGAGGTTCTTAATTATGTTTGACTCATTGACGTTTGTACTAGCATGCAAATGGACTCGTGGCAGTATATTAAAGATTCCCAATTAAAAAAATATTTTTTTCATTACTTGGTCAAAATTTATCTCCTTACTGATTGTTTTGTTTAAAAATTAATATAGGAGCAGATGAACTTCATTTGCGGCCATAATTCTAATCGTTTCCCTTTTTAACTTTTGTGCTTTATAATCTTTATCCGTCCCGTTTTAGTTATTAGGTCTTTATAGGTTCTTCCATAACAAAGTATTTTTGTTATTGCAGCAGCGGAAAATTCAACTACTGTTTAGGTATTTTGTTAAGTTCAAAATTGATGATTGTAAATAGTAGGCGCGTTCCTTTGGGACTTTTAAACTACTTTTTATTACTTCGCAGTAGACGTTGAATGGAACGCGTTAATTTTTCAAAAAGTAAAATCTAACCTCCAAAATTATATGTCATTGCCATCAAATCATGTCATTGTCATCAAACAACAACAATTTCTATTTCTTTTTACTGACGCCATCTGGCGTAGACTAGTATCGTAACTACTTCGAAGAACTACTTTGACCACAAGGGAAAAGTTGTTCAAAGCAGCCAGAAGTACTAAGCAGTAGATAAATGTTCCCAAAGGAACGCAGCTAATATTCTTCAACATTTCTAAATGCTATTTCGGATAAGATTCTTTTATTTGAAATAACGACAAGGCGAGTACAGTACATTTGGTCAAAGGAAAATTAATAAAATCGTATTCAAGGTTTAGGTTTTAGGAAAACCAAGTTTCAATTTGCTCAGTGGTTCTTGTATACGATAAACATAAGTATAAAAAACAAACAGATGGCGCCCATAGAATTCGAGAAGTGCTACCAAACACATGTTATTGGTTACTTCATTCAAATGTCATAAGATCATCGATGTCTAAATTCATTTATCACAATCAAATAAATAAATTTTGTTATTTTTAATGCGTATTTCATGATTCTATTAGTAAGATTTGTGCTAATGTGATTTATTATCTTGAATATGAAGTTAATTAGATTTTCATTAGTATTGTGAGTTGCGTTTCCTTCAGGGATTTCCCTTCTCTTCGACTTGATTGTGGACAAAATATTTATCAAAACTTTTCAAAAAAGACCAGTGTTTTGAATATCGGACGAAATCATTTGGGAATGTTTAAGTTTCAGGTAAGTGCTACTGTTTACTTCATTCACCTAGTTACCATGGGATTTGTTATTTTTACTAGAATTTTTAGTTTTAAGCGATTTTAAGATTTTGTTGGTCTTTGTCGCAACTCAGCATAATGAGTTCGGGAATGGATTTTGCAAAATCCATTGCTTATCAACACTGAGCACTATTGGCCCAGTCCAGTTTGATTTGTTTTTGTATTCAGTGCAAATGCCATTGCTGGGCTAATTATAGGATTGCAGATTTGCTACAAAAATCGCACGTATTTTGGCTTGTTTGTGGTGCTTTATGTGTGTCGTTTTTTCAAATATTTTTGAAAAATGTGTTTGAATTCGAAATTTGGCGAAAATGTTGTTACGACTGATACCAGTGAACACATCCAGCCCAAAAAGCGAAATCATCAAATTTTGTTATTTTTGAGTGGTCGATATTCTTTGCGTGCGTTCAGAAACCTATCTGATAGACTTTCTTGAATGTAAGATATATTTGCATTCAGCTGTCTTTATTCTTCAACAGGGGACTGCAAGCTGTTCATACTTGCTTTGGTTAACTTTTTTAATGCAAGCAACTTTAGGCTGTTTTATGCTCAGGGATTCTGTAACAAACAAACAATCTTCTGGCGACAGGTTAGGTTAGGTTTGGTTAAAATGGCCGTCAGGAAAACAAACTGACAAACTTAGACCAATATTAGGTCCATTGTGATACCATAAAAATTGTGCGAGGAAGTACCTCACTTAACAAAACCATTTGGAGCTTTAAATAAAGCGAAGGAGATGCAGGAGATCTGTGTTCGCCAGATCGCTTGGATCATCGAGAAAATATTTTCCTAGATGCCGTTTTCTTTTAAAAGAGAGTGCAGGACATGATCAGAGGAGGTGTGGGATTGTCTCCTCCTCCTTTTCATCTAAGCAAGTTCTGCAGAAGTCATTAGAGGAAACGCCGAATCTTGTGGCCTGTCTTCCTATCAGACAATGTCCGGTGATGACATTGATTACGGAGCTAACGTGCAATCTGGTTATGGATAATAAGTGTCTTGTGCGTTTTGGATCTAGCCCTGGCCATATCAGTTTTGTTGCCACGCACTTGGTGATATTGTTCCACCTATGATTTGTTCTATCCATTGCCTCTTGCTTTAGCATAAGTTTACATGTAGCGATTGGTATACCAATGTTCAACCTACTGGTTGAGATCGGCAGAACGGTTACTTTTCTGGCGAGCTCATCGGCTTTGCAGTAACCCACGATATCTCTGTGCCCCGGCACCCAAATAAGTTGAATATTGAATTGTGCAGCCATCTCCCTAAGAGATAAGCGACAGTTAAGGGCGGTTACTGAGTTCGTAGAAACAGCGTCGAATGATTTGAGGGCTGCTTGACTGTAATCCAGGTATATCACGTTTTCTTTTAGCCATGATAGAACCTCTTTGATCGCCAGAATATCCGCTTGGAACACGCTACAATGGTTTGGAAGGCGGAACGAGAGACTTACGTAGTTGGTTTGAATACACCCCGCAGCCTACCAATTCTTCGGTTTTTAACCATCTGTATAGAAATGAATTGAATCATCTCTCAAAAATTCTTCGTCTTCCCAGGTCGTTCTTGGTGGGATTAAGACCTGGAACTTATTATCAAAAACCATTTGGGGGATGGTGTAGTCGGAGTGGCAAGAGATTGATCCGAGTACTGGCGGCCATTTGTTTGCTGAAGATATCTAGTGGTGTGAGGTTAAGGAGTGTATTTAGGGCAGCTGAGGGTGTTGATCTCAGTGCTCCGCTTATACACAAACAGGCTGTTCGTTGGACCTTGAATCTCTTCTTCTGACGATACTATCAACGACGTATGTTGTATGCAATGTTGAATTGTCAGAGTGTTACGTTTCGTAACTTTTTCCAACTCATCTCTGGGACTTGAAATCGCCACAACAAAAGCCTGTGCCGAGTTGAGGGAAAACCCAGGTCAACCCTATGGCTCAAAAACACTCAATTTGACATTCAGGGCGACTTATGTTTTTCAAAAAACGCTTTGTGGCGACCCTAGGGCTTCAACGAACAAACTTACTTTTTAAAAGCTAAACTCTGTTCCTTGAATATTCCATCTACGAATTCCTGCAATAAAAAATCGTAAGTGGCTTAGCTTCTTCCTGGCTTGTTTTCTAAGAAGATAGGTACGAAAGAGCGTTTTTATATTCGCGGAATGAGGGGGTTAGAGGGGGGTGAATATGTTCATTATAGTCGTAACGAGTTCAACTGCTCTTAATTAGTATGAATACGAGGTTTCATTGTTCTTAGACAATTTGTCTTCGAGTTATCGTCAACCAAGCAACACAATCGGGAGTAAAAAGTGAAATACGGAGAAAAACAACAGCGCGTAGAGTGTTCACGTGTATTTTTGGACCCCTGTAATGAAGACAAGGACCGTGTATTGAGCCTAAATGTTTCTGGAGAGAAAATTGGGTTCATCATTAAGAGCCTGAGTCTAAACAAGACTCCATGCAGTGGCACAAAAAACGCACAGCACCTCCCAAAAAGTTTAAGGTGTCACAGCCAGCGGGAAAACTCATGGCAACGGTCTTTTGGGACTCGGAAGGAATATTACTAATCGATTATAAAGATAAAGGTGTTTCTATAACCGGAGAATTCTACGCTTCAATATTAGAGCGATTGAAAGAAGCCATTAAAAAGAAAAAACGGGGGAAATTGACGGGAGGTGTGCTGCTTTCGCACGACAACGCGCCTTTGCACAAGAGCCGCATTGCGTTGGCTGCCCTGCATAAAATGGGCTTCGATGTTTTAGATCACCCACCCTACAGTCCAGACCTGGCCCCAAGTGATTATTATCTGTTCCCAAAAATTAAAAAAGAGCTTTGGAAATTTACCAATGATGATGAAGTCAAAGAGGCAGTTTCGTCGTATTTTGAAAGTTTCCAAAAGTAATAGATTTTTCGACAAATATGCGTCGGTTTAAATATGAAACTGGTGTTCGAAAGCACATTGCAGGGAAATCGCGGAAGGGGAAGACCTCGTCTTAGGTGGCGCAATCAAGTGGAGGAAGACCTCAACCGACTTGGAGTGCGAAACTGGAGAGAGCTCGCCCGAAATAGAAGTCGTTATCGAAGGATGTTGGTTGAGGCCCAGGTTCACCCCGAACTGTAATGCCCACCTAAGTAAGTAAGTAAGTTAAATATGAAACTGCTTTCGTTTGGTGTCTGTGGAGTAATTGTAAAAGGCCGTATGCCTGTTACGTGGGAGGTTCTAATCCCAGAGACATCAAGGACCGGAAAATGGTTATTCCATGAGTATCACCTTGGTAAAAATCGGCAATTTCTGCTACAGTTGTTGGTGCCATGAAAAGCACTTTCTAGCTTAGTCGTTCGGAATCGGCAAAAAAGTGTAGGTCACTTTAATCTCCTCACAAGGCATGGTTGAGAGAAATGCGCTGGTCCGTGGAGCTCCCCGCTCTGTTGTGCTAACTTACTCGTCGATTGGTTTTAACAAATTACTCATGAAGCTAATGTTAATCAATTGAGTATTTTTTCTACAACTAAGCCTATAGATACATTTTGATTTCCCTTGAGCTTAGATCAAAAACAGGTTCCTAATGGTTTATAAACTATATCGGGTGTTTAGCATGAATTCCGTTTAGTCGAGAGGGGTAATTTTATTAAACTGGAAACTAGCATTTTACTTGAAGTTGTTTTAGTGAACAATTTTTAAAAAATCCAGTCTAAAAGATAGATCACGAAAAGAAGAAAGATTTGCACTTTCGATTTTTAGTGTCTGGGAATGCAAAACGCCCTGTACATTTGTTAAAATATTTTTTTCTTTTAAATTACTTACGCTTAAAAAATCTTTAAAGGCGTCTGGCAGAAGAAAAGAATAAAGTTTAAATAATATCACCGATGTTTTTATTGTTAATTTAGATCTATACAATATTTTGTACATACATAATAATTAATATCCAAATAATTTTTATTTGTAACAAAATTAAATTTGTTTTCTGTTTTAAATAAGTAAACTAAAGAAATGGACAAAAATAAAACTAAACTTCTCTTAACACTAATAGGTAGGTTTATATTTTATAAATAAATTATAGAACAATAATAATTGTTGACATAAATTAAATAGAAAGGTTTTTTTTTCACTAACTGTTTGATTGTTTATATTTTAATAATTGTGTAAATAAATTGTTCCTATTAGTTTTGTTGCATATTTTATTAACTTTTAGTATTTTGAGAATTGAATATGTCACGTTTTGAATTGTGTGTGTTTCTTAATTTAATAAGGAGAATCTATTTAGTCTGATGATGGATCGTTTCTATATATTCGATTGCAATGTCTTGAAAGTAGGAGAGTGTTTTTATAGATATGCTATTTAATTGCTAAACTTAACTTAAGTGTTCTCATTTAATTGTTTAATATTTCGAAAATTCTAATATTTAACATCTATAGACACTAAATTGTTTATTTTGCAATTTTTAGAAATTGATATATTGCTGTTCGGTATATGGATTTTAATTAAAATTTATTGAATTGTTTTACAATAGAGAAATTAATTTCATAAAAATAGAAAATTCTTAATTATATTTAAAAACCATTGAATTGAATGCATGTGAAACAAAGCGCAGTTGATGATTTTCCATCAAACGTTTTTTTTTCAACTTCTTCTTTGGAATGAAAAGAATTTGTTTGAAGATAAAACATAAGATTTTCTTTATTTTGTTTTGTTTTTGTAATAGTATAAGAAAAGGTAAAGCTCATTGATTAGTACAAGAATTAATTTATTTACACTTTAATAGTAAATTAGCTATGTAATTTAAATATTATTCTAAATTCTTTTATTCTCAGCATAAATTTATTGTGTCCTAACGTAGGTTAGTCTTAACTAAGTTTTTTACCTAAATTTTATCATAAGGATGGAGGTGTGATTAAAGCGCAAACTTTGCTAGAATTATAATAATATTAATGTAGTTTTTTTCATATTATTTGTTTTTTTTTTACAATAATTGTATAAGTAATGGACCTTTGAGAAGTTAATTATAATTTTGTTTATTTATGAATAGCGTTTTAAATTTGAAAAGGTCAAAGGTATGTGCTTGGGAAATATCTCTCTCGATTGCATGAAGTCAAATCCTTTGCATATGAAGAAAAAATGTTTGACGAACAGTCTAAAAAATCATATGTGTGCAACTGTCGTTGTCAAGGTCAAGATCAAAAAAGTACTCTCTTTGTGTATATGAGTCAAAATCATTGAGTAAACGATTTAAGAAAATTGCAATATTGTGTGTCTAAGAAAATACACTGATTCCATGGTTGGTTCAAGCAATTTAAACTTGGTAAAACGTCTGCGGAAGACAAACTTCCTTTTTGGGTAATTCCCTGGTTTCCCGGATCGCCTCACAAACGTATAGCTCAAGATGTTCAGATGATTCGTGCAAAGTAACCGTCCGAGATTGAATTCGTTTGACAAAGATTTTTTATGGCAATCAACGGATTTGACATACTTTACTAATTCCGTAAGTTGTGCTTGCTTTGACTAGAAGCTAAAATAAAAGGACGACAAAATTTGCATATTTTTCGAAAGGTGTTTTCCTCGCTTAATTTGAATCTGGCCTTAAAAATTGTCTGTCACGTGACATTTTCAAGGTATCAAAACTTCCAATTCGGAATCAATTGTTCCGCTTGAATCCAAAACTCCGAATGGCTGTATTACATCAAATCACTGCGATATTTAACTTCAAAAGTGGTAATGCATGGTTGATTTTGATTACTTATTTTGGAGCCTTGGTGGAAAGTGATCTTTAATTTAATCACAGAATCGCTCTATGAAGTCAAGCTCTTGAAATTACAGCAATTGAAGGTCAAGACTTCAATGTTTTTTTCCTCAAAACGCCATGACGCAATTCTGTGACACTTCTGCCCATCTCACCGGAAACTAATCGTATACTAATCGTTACATACAAAATCTTGCTCAAGCAGGACGCGTACAAAAAAAACTAATCTGAAATTTCTCTTTTTGTTGGAGGTTTTAAAAATACCAGCTGGAGCACTCAGACCTAAATACCGGTCCATTGTACTACCAGTTAGCAACCTTCTATTTGTTATAGCTTTCCAGATGTTCGGAGAAAATCCAAAAGACGCTCCCATGATAAGGAGCCTAAGTTACCAGCTCTCACCATGTCTGCGCCGAGTATCTGTAACCTCATGCGAGAAAAAGCAGGACATTCACAGAGGAAGTGCTCTGCGGTGTCCTCATCTTGTCCACAAGATTCACAGAGTGTGCTATCACTTAAGCGTAACACGTTTAAATGCTTGGCAAAAGAGAAGTGCCTGCTAGCAACGCCAATAAGCCTTCTACAGTCTTTTCTGTGCTACGAGCTAGCAAAAATGTTGCAGTCTTCTTAGTAACGTTGAGGAGCATACGTTTGGTCTGTCTGCATCCAATGGAGGCATGCCATCTACGGTGGTGCTCTTCACAGATCCAATCGTTGGTTGAAGCCCTTACTGAGGACGCTGGCAGACCTAGCGACGGTTCAGGTCCTGAGAAAGCTGTCTGAGATCCCTGCCTAGCTAGTTCATCGACGATCTCATTTCCAGTTATGCCGTGGTGGCCCGGAACCCAAATGAGACTCAAGGAATTTAATCTTCCGATCGCATTAAGAGAGCTCTTGCATTCTTGGATCACTTTCGAAGTGGTTAGAGAGTTGAGAAGGGCCTTTAGCACAGCTTGGCTGTCGCTGCAAACAAAGATGCTTCTCCCTGTCCATCCATTGTTCGTAACTTGGCTCAAGGCCATTAGGATTCCATATGCCTCCGCTTGGAAAACGGATGCGTATATGATCCCAAAGATGTGTGCAGTCGTTTGTCGTCGTTTTCCACAAAGACACCAGCACCAGAAGCCTCGTCGGTTTTGGAGCCATCTGTGAAGATACGGTAACAGTTCTTTCCAGGCTCAGATTCTGGAGTGAACCAGTCCTAAAACGAAGGAAAGTTGACTGAGTAATTTTGACGCAGTTTGAGCCTAGGGATCATCGTGTCAGACGGCATATCCATTAGACGTGAGTCAAAAGATATGCTGCTTGCGAGCTCCTCAAAGCTCCAGTGCGAATTTCGCCAGAGACCACATCGGTTTAAACGAGAAATGGTCTTGAAAGTACACCCCATGATGTATGTGATGGGGAGGAAGATTCATCAGTGCGTCGAGAGCAGCTCCCGGTGTGCTGGGGATAAGGCCCCCGTAACACCAAGACAAATTGTTCTTTGAAGTTTGGCAAACGAGGCAATAACGTATTTACGTGAGAGCTTATTCCACCAAACAACTGACGCATAGGAGATGGTTGGTCTTAACATAGCCGTATATATACTAATCTGAGATGGTCAAACATGAAACTATTTCCCACCTTCTCAGTTCATGCCCAGCTTTAGGTCACAAATGTAGGATACACCTAGGCTCGTATTTCTTTGATGACCCTAGTTATCTTGCTCACATTCGACGCTCTGCTTCTCTCCCTCTGCATTGTAATGGTCCTAATGGTTTCATTAAGATAAGGATACATTAGACCCACTCTGGTATCGTTAGCCAAGCTAACAGCCATTTTAACCTAACCTAACCTAATTCTGTGACTGAATCTGAATTCAGCTAAAATTTGAGTGTTGAAAGTTATGAGCTGAAGAAACTTGGGAAATTTAACAACAAAATAGCAAATTGGTATTCAAATCAAATGAAACCATAAGATACATCCTTGGACATTCAATTCGCAAGCTACCATGAGGATCCTAGTCACCTTGGGTCCCACGTTCTTAGCTTGATAATGTAGCTTAAGAACTTGTAAAAGCAGAACGAAAAAGGAATGCATACTTGAGAACTTCAAATTTTTATTGCACTGACTTGACCCGATTTCAAAGTTCATCTTGTTCAGTTATTCAGTTCATCAAAGATTGATTTGTATTTTTTAATGCAATCGACATTGCCAAGTATGAGATAATTTGAACAGCCTTGAGTGATTAGTGAACTGAGCTGTGGTTTTTCTGTTTGTCAACCAACCCTCAAAAATAAAATAGGAAAAGTTTTTAATTCAAAGCCAGTTTTTTCACTCTACGTTGATTCTCAACATTGAACTACTCAATTCGAATTTCTTCACAAAAAACTAAGAGTCAACTTTCGATTTTCAGAGGTAAAAACTGTTTAACTGTTCATTCAAACTTGTTGATAATAAAGTTGAACTTCAAGTGATGAAAACGGCTCTGTATGAATGGAAGAAACGAACTAGCCTTGTAGTTCGTTAACTTTCAGAGCTTTGCTAGGTACTCGCCATCGCCAACATTCTTATTGAGGTATCACAATGCTTATATACCAATGTAAATTTTCAAAGATCATCTAGATTCTAGTTGAACTACGTAGTTCAGTTCAATAAAAATTCGTATTTTGCGACTTCTCACAGGAATGTAAACGAGCTTTACCAGAACATAGTTCAAACAAAGTTATTTAAAAAGGCAGAACAGCTCACTTACCGACAAAATTAAAATGACGAACTGAACTAAAAGAACTGACTAGTTCAGTGTAAAGATATGAACGAAATTCAGTGCTTTACTATCTATAATGAACGAAAGTAACAAATCAGTGACCATGTTTTAATATTAAATCCTCTACTTTCTCAATGAGACTCATTGGTAATGCTAACGAACTGAGTTCATCTAACGAAATGAGTTCATCTGACGAACTGGGTTCATTTAGACAATGACGAAGCGAATTGTCTTTATAGCTACACTTATGTACCTACTCTTTTTTGCAAAATACATTTCTTTTTTCCAGCTTAACATTTTTTCCCTAAGTAACAACAACTTGGGATTTGACTTTCATTTTTTTGTTGTTGTTTTAATGTAAGTTTTAGCTTGACAACACTTCCCAAACACTTCCTTTTTTTGTTACTAAACGTTTTCGATTAATTTTCTGCTTTTTCTAGCAGTTGACCTTAGTTATTACGGGTTATTTACCTATGAACAGCTATTTAAGTACAAAAAGAAAATATTCAGCAAACGAAAAGATAAAAATTAAATTAGTAGTTCAAAAAAGTCAAGTTGAAATTAACTAAATTGCGTATATCACATATTGAGATCCGGCTCGGTTGGGCTAATCGGTGACATTTCAACGCTGTCCAGCAGCGGAGTCTTCTCCTCACTACAGCTACTACTATGCGGATCATCTGTACCACGTGATGTCGTTGTGGAACCAAATATCCTTGCGATGTCACTATAATGACGTCTCGGTGATTCTTCGGCAGAACTCGAAACATCATCGTTATCTCCATTCGAATCGATGTAGTTGAGTGCATGATCGAGACTTTTAAAGACAGAGTTCCGTACATTGCAGGTTAATGTGGGCCCTGATGATGAAGGCAGCACAGCCATTGAGGTGGTCTTCTTTTTGGTCCTTGTTGTCGTTGTTGTTGTGGTTAGAGTAACACGGTTTATGGAGCATGTACTGAGGCTTTTTAAAGACTTATTGTCATCTTGATGGAAGGTTTCATCTTCAGAGAAGCATTCGCCACCTGTGGTGGTAATTGCAGTCTGTCGAAGTTTCGATAAGCCGAAGAGATGACGTTCGGAATGAGACTTGCGGTTGTCAATCGTTGTGGGCATACCTAGATCGCCCAAATCTTCACTTTTCGAGCTGCAGTATCTGCGGAAGGGCGAACCATTACTGTTGTAGGAGATTTCATTGACAGAGCTGCCACGATTAAGTCCACGACGATTGAAAGACGATGACGACGAAGAAGAAAGAGGCGAAGTTGCTTCATAATGATTGTCTCGAAGCGAAGATGGGGAAAGGCGACATGGCGACGGAGAATGATTGGGTGATTCCAACAATGAATCATTTGACTTGGCTATGCGATTTTTTCTGTAGAACTTGCTGTCTCGCCAGAGAGTGTGTCTACTGTCTCTTTGTTGGCAGTTGCCACTGACACTTATGAGATTAGGTGGTGGTTCGACTGCAACAGTTACACTGCTGGTGGTTTTGCTGATGCGACTGAAAGAAGAGTGCGTCAGCTTTTTGTATTTCTCGCTGTTATTAACGTTAACCCTGTTTTCGGAATTTGTTCTGTTCTGTATCGGAATGAATGCGCTGTCGATACGTTGCTCTTCCTCCAACGAACGGAAAGCCATGCGGTTGGCGTTTTTGAGATGATGTTTTGATTGTTTGCGATTCGGGGACATATCCTCGAAGGAGCATACCCTGTATTTTTGTGAAAAGACCTCTATAGTGCCAGAACGCTTTGACGGGGAGGTTGTGTAAATAGAGTTCTGGTCATTGACCAGAATTTTCGGCGGGTCAAATTGAAGATTGGACGTGGACGCTGAGGTGGTTATTTGGATCTTTGGTGACAGAGTGACGGGAAATTGTTGTGGTCGATTGTGATTGTTGCTTCCTGATGTGGTAAATGAATTTTCATCAATGGCAATGAAGTTCGGAGAGCCCTCTCGACACGGAGTAGAAATGGCTGAGTCGTTGGATTGTCCATTGGTTGAGACAGTGGCCAACTCAAGGCAAGTTTCATTGCCTGCAGTGGTGGTGGCTATGATGATATCCTCCACACCCTCATCAATGGGCGATGTAATGGATTGGAAACTACTCAAACGAAAACTAGATGAGCCAATCGAGAGGTCACCATCGGTCAATGAACCAAAAGCCGAATCTTGTGATGGATTGCTACGACCGTATTTCAAACATTTCAACGAGTACTCGAGGCGACGACTTTTTGAATTCTTGTAGCTGCACATGTCAGCTGTTAGTTGGTGATTGAATGAGGTAGTAGCAGTGCCAAGAGTAACTTGACCCGATGTTGATAACTCAGATGCATCATAGTGACAATGAGCGTCTGCCCCTACGCTACTACCGGTGCCAACACGGGATGTGGTTGCTGTGCTGGAGTCCTCACTTGAACTACTTCCGTCTGCACTTGGGTTACATTGTACCGGCACTCCACCAATATAAGAATCAGTGGTGGAGGTGGTGGTGCTTGCGGATGTTTCATTGATTGAGCCGCTATTGTCATCTGAGTTGAGGTTATGTTCACAAAAATGTGGGGGAAACCTCAGTGGATCATATTGTGAATGTGGCTGATGCTGGTGATGCTGATACTGCTTGTGGTGGTGTTGTTGATGGTGGTGGTGATGTAGATTTAAGGGATGATTATAACAACTGCTATTGCCCGTAACCACAATCTCGTCCAACAGGCCTTCTTCCGAATCGCTTGATATATCAAATGAATCCATTGTTCTGCTGGTTGCATCAGCATGTGTGTGATCCGAATTCATGGAAGAGACGCACGTGAATACAAAATAGATAGAAAGAAAGAGAGATTGCTATTAGATTTTGTTATGAACCTGACAAGAATAGAGGATTGTTTTGGGTCTAATTTTAATTTAATTAGCAGAGTGTTGTTGCTCTAATTAGGTTATTTATATGGGTGTGTCTAGTCAACTGAATACATATACATATACAGTATGTGCTCTGGGGAGTACATCAAACATTATGCATTATGCAACCACAGCTACTGTTGTTCATGCTGAGTTTCAACATTCCAGGAGAGCATGCTTTTTTGGTAAGAAGATAACAATGAAGTACGTACACAAACTACAATCAAAGTAGGGATGGGGTGGACTTAGGGAGTTTTTTTATTTTGTGGGAAGTATTTTAGTTAAATTGTGCAAATTAGTTTGAGTGCAGTAAGACAAAAATAGTTAAAGTGTTCTGCATTCAAACTAAGCTAAGTAGTTTATAATTAAGCTTATGATGCGATACTGAAGAAGAAAGTTTAAAGACTTTGGTTTTTGTTGTTTTTAGTTCTTTAGTTGTTTCTTCAAACAAGCATAAATTATCTTCTTTTAGGTTTACTATTTAATTCAAAACTGGTTTGTATATCTCATAAACAAAGCATACGAGTAGGGATTGGTGAGTCGTTTACTTTTCTATCCTATTTTATTACTGTTTCTTTCACAAGCGAGAGAAATACGAACCTACTGACTTGGCATTGTATTTGTCGTTACTCATTTTTATCCAAACTACCTGCTAAAAATGTCAGAAAGCGTTGAGAGTTGTCATACTCTACTTGACACTTGAAAATCAATAGGAAATCTCTACTTTCCAGAGCTAAAATATTTACCAATAACTTCGCAATATGAGCTGAAATATTTTGTTTTCCAGTATTGTCAAAAACAAATAAATAAAAAATAAATAGGGTGGCGTAATAGAGCGAGGAGCCCCTGGGCCTAGCGCATTTCTCACAACCATGCCTTGTGAAGGAATGGAGGGGACCTACAATTTTCTGCCGGTTCCGTACGGCTTTTTGAAAAAGCGCTTTTCATGGCAATGAATTTACTAACGGAGGACTTGCCAATTCCTCGCGAAAGGCGATACCCGTGTGAAAACATTTTTGCCTCCGCTGGGATTCGAACCTCAAACCTCTGGATTAGCAGGTGGACATGCTAACCATCACGCCACGGGTACCACAAGTTTCGTCAAAGGACCCAAATTATTTTGAAAATTTGACTACCAAAACAACATAAAAGTAAAGAATCTCAAGCGTTCTTTCTCATTGACTCGGAAACAAATTTTTGTCTCTCATCCGTAGAAGGAAAATATATGGGTTGAAAATAGATTTCAAAATCCTTACCCTGAGGATTTGGCAAGTACAAAGTTATGGAAATAAAAAGGAAGCCGTTTACAAAGCAACTTACTCGTCACTAGCGTCTCCGATGATAAAACAATTTTATTGTGTACCGCAAAAGTGTATAGGAATAGGAGCGCACTGGTCGCCAAATAGCCTTCTTTTTAAAAGGACTTTTATAAAAAGGGCCAAAAAGTACAGAGAGTTAGTAGTCCGTTCGCACGCGCAAGTAGATCAATAATTTTCTGATTGCATTGAAGTTTCGAGGCGTTGAAAAACAAATTATAAACGAATAACCACAGTTGCTTTGTCAATTTTATTTATTGGCCTTGAAAATCTTGGAAAGTGGATGACTAGTCTGAAACACGACTTTTTTATTTAACATTAATGTTGTGGTATTGATTTTGATTTGATATTGATAAATAGATTGATGATGTACAAAAGAGTTGAAACGATGGAAGTATGATTGATCGAAAATTCGAACTGGAAGAGATGATGAAAATTTGGCGAATGGACATCTTGTGTGCACGAGAAACGAAATTGCGGAATACAGGACCCGTGTTGTGGATGAAAAATTAAAAGCTTATAATATGGTCTACTATAGAACGGATCAAGTTAAAAAAAAGAATCGGTGTCATCCTTGAGAAGAAACTATTTGGCAGCGTATTGTCCATTTCGAAGTCTAGTGATCGTTTGAGGTTTCTTAAACTGAAATAATGTGAAGTATTGTCAGTGCATTTGTATATGCTCCCTTAGTTGGCAGTTGGAAAAACCTGCATTTGGCTATATTTTGCCAATCTTCTTAAAAATATCCCAAAAGAGGACATTTGAAGATATATCTTTGGGAAAAAAATCGAGGATTATGAATACTGCAATGGAGGTATGGGACACCATAGCAGGAAACCATCTGGTGAAAATGCTAGTCACATGCCCCTATTGTATCAAATACTAAATATTTCATCACCGAACGACAGTTTCTTACTTACAGCAGTGGTGAAAATGAAACCAAAATTGACACAAATATGACAAAGTGGTACTGGGTACAAATGTCACCCAACAACACTGTCTTCTGGTGGTGAAAGAAATCAAACAAACAAAAGCTACGGTGGTATAATTTTGGATAAATGCAAAAGGCAACCAATTAATTTTGTATATGCAAAAATATTTGTGCCCCACCATCAACACAGTACAAAGTGTAAGGAGCACAACCTTAAGCATTTGGGTCCCAGTGTTAAGATTAACCAAACGACCGCGACGTGAAGAAAATAGGCTTTTCAATGCTTAGTCAAATCATGTGGGATTGTAGAAGAACTCTTTGATTTTCGAGCTAAACACTCTAAGCGACGCAAATCAAGAAGTTTGGATTGACTTTAGATATTTCAAGGGCCTGAAATATAGTATCCCTATTTCTCTCGTCAGATTTGCACTGACACTCATTAGCGTTGGCCATTGAAAGTTGGCTACTGTAATGCTAAGCTTGGCGTACCCCAAGAGTATTTTGTTGGTCCAAAAATTTGAACGTGCCCTTGACGTACTGATTAGCATGCCTACCTGTTACTTGAGGGATTCGTGGTTCGAATCCCAGAAACATAAAATAAATTCAAGGATATCGCCTTTCGCAAGGAATTACGCACACACTGCCATAAAAAATAGAGAGGTGCCATGACAGGAACGAGATTCGGAAGTTTTACAAAAAGGTAAAAAGATCCTGCCAGGGTGGCAAACCCCGAACTCAAGCCTGTAAAGACCAGCAGGGAAACATAGTTATAGAGTCACAGTCGCTACTGAGGACCTGGAAAGATCATTTCTGCAGACTGCTTAACGGCGATGAGGACACAAATTCCGCTGTCAGGCAGATTGCCCCATTCAGCTTGGACGATGATCAAGAATGCCGTCCTCCCGACCTAGAGGAAGTTAAGCTTGCCATATGCAAACTTAAATCAAATATGACTGCAGGTGCAGATGGCCTTGATGCCGAACTTTTCAAGGCAGCTGGAGATCAGTTGGAAAGGAGCATGCACCAGCTGATCTGCATGATATGGTCGGAAGAAAGCATGCCCGATGAATGAAATTCTCAGTATCTTAAAGAAGGGAGACCCCCACAATTGCGCCAATTATAAAGGGATAAGCCTCCTTAACGTCGCTTATAAGATCTTGCCTGCTGTAATATGTGAACGTCTGAAACCCCACGTTAACAACTTGATAGGTTCTTATCAATGTGGTCTTGGACCAGAAAGGTCCTCAATAGACCAAATTTTTACATTATGAATCGATATTCACCATCTCTTTATCGATTTTAAGGCCGCGTTGGCAGTATTTACAGAAACTAGCTGTACAGAGCCATGTCTAGTTTCGGCATCTCTGCAAAACTCGTACGACTATGCACGATGACTTTGGAGAATTCATGCTGCTCCGTCAAGGTCGGTAAAGAACTCACCGAAACCTTTGATGCCGAAAAAGGTTTTAGGCAAGGCGACAAACTGTCATGCGATTTCTTCAACATCATACTTGAAAGGATTGTAAGAAACTCCAACATCAACACCAGAGGAACAATCTTTCAAAAGTCTGTACAATTACTCGCCTACGCAGACGATATTGACGCAATGGGAAGAAAAAAGCGTGATGGCATAGCATAGGTGCTTTTGCGAGTACTGAAACAGAAGCGGCAAGAATGGGTTTGATGGTTAATGAGGGCAAAACGAAGTATATGTTGTCATCAAACAAGGACACAGAACATCGAAGAATTGGACAAAACGTCAAAATAGACAGACATAACTTCGAGGTAGTACAGGACTTCGTCTACCTAGGATCCGCTGTAGACACGGACAACAACATCAGTGCGGAGATCAAACGGAGAATAACTCTTGCCAACCGTTGCTTCTTTGGGTTAAGAAGGCAATTGAGAAACAAAACCCTCTACAGTAGAACCAAGTTAACCCTGTATAAGACCTTGATCATCCCAGTCCTGCTTTACGGCGCGGAAGCATGGACCTTATCAAAAGCGGATGAGGAAACTCTTGGTCGTTTCGAAAGAAAAATTCTCCGAATGATCTTTGGTCCCGTATGGGAAAGCAATGTGTGGAGAAGAAGATACAACAACGAGCTGTATGAGCTGTACCGCGACATGGGCATAGCCAGAAGAGTACGCATCGCGAGGCTACGATGGTTGGGCCATGTTGAGCGGATGGACCCAAACGCTCCGGCTCGTCGGGTGTTCGAAAGCACATTGCAGGGAAATCGCGGAAGGGGAAGACCTCGTCTTAGGTGGCGCAATCAAGTGGATGAAGACCTCAACCGACTTAGAGTGCGAAACTGGAGAGAGCTCGCCCGAAATCGAAGTCGTTATAGAAGGATGTTGGTTGAGGCCCAGGTTCACCCCGAACTGTGATGCCCACCTAAGTAAGTAAGTAAAGAATAAAGTTTCCCTCTTTCTCTCGTCAGAATTGAATAGACACTTATTTACGTTGGCCGTTGAAAGTTTGCTGCTGTTGGTCCAACAATTTTAACGTGCCCGTGGCGTATTGATAAGCATGCCTACCTTTTACGTGAGAAACAGGTAGGCACATATAAGAAAAATTCAAGGATATCGCCTTTCGCAAGGAATCGGCGAGAGGAATCACGCACACACTGCCATAAAAAACACTCTTTAACTTAATAGCCGTTCGAAATCGGCATAATATTGTAGATCCGTGGAATGCGTAGGGCTCCGAAGTTTCAATAGCTTTGTTGCGTAACCCTTTTAATTTATCTACAACACTTTTCACCAATTTCATGTCGGGTGTTCTTCATTTGGGCTTTATACGGACAGGCGGATCTACCACACAGGAACATTTGAAAAACGATATTAGCCGAGTTCGCACTGTACAATTAGTTGGACAGACTTGGGTTGAACGACCAATGCTTGATAGTGTGAACCCTCAGACGATCGCTTGACCAACTTGTTGGATACGGTTTTCAAATATTTTTGAAAATTTAGAAGCTGGAAGAAGTCCAACTTCCATCAAACGAACTCTGTCCAACTAATTGTACAGTGTGAATTGGGCTAATCTCAAAATTGTTGTCAAGAGGACGATTTAAAATAAATAATTAAGACAATTACTTCGCTTTGTGTATTCGGGAACATATGCATTGAAACATTGGGTTGTTATTTTGATATTCGTGAATGATCTGCATAAATCTTCTTCTTTTTTGAAAATTTTAAATACAAATCAATTAATTTGTCTCAATGACTACCACCCAAACATAAAATGCTTTTTACCAAACAATGCACTTCACTTTAAAGATCGTTTTGGTTTTATTTTTTGTCATAAACAAAATAACTGATGTGCTTGGAAGATGAATTAATTTAATTAATTAATTTAAATTTTTATACTGACTTTAATTTTTATCTCATCCGTTTTTCTTTATATGTAATAAACTTTGAATGCTTTTTACTCAAATTTTTGAAAGTGTCAATTATCACCTTCATCTTCGATTATTCCTTCAATTCTTCCTTCCATTATGGAAGCTATACCTTCTTAAAAAATGTTTCTCCTAAGCTTTTGGATCAAAATCTACAAAAAGAAAGCAATAAGCTATGACCATCTCAAGTACTAATTACTTACTGCCCATTCGAAAAGTTTTGTTTGCAGTTTCAAGTAAAACCTCAGATTTTTATATACAGCAATCCCCCTTGCAAACATACTGAGAATCAATCTCTTTATCTTTCCAGTTTGTCTATTTTAGGTATGAAAAGCACGATGTATGGGAGTCTTTGCCTCCTAATAACTTTGACGTTTTCAATGCCAATCGTCCAACAACAACCCACTGAAGTATGTGCTTTTTCAATCATAACCATTCTATTTGGTTTAAGTACTTCCTTCATGAATTTCTTTTTTAAATTTGAGTCGAGCAACTCGGAAGAAGTCCAAGAGTTTCAATACCCTTTTTTTAAATTGATTGAATTAATTGAAGGAAGTGACAACTTGAAGTGTAGAAAAGTGTCCCTTAAATGAAAATAATCATAAGTCATTAAATAAACCTTTCATTGACTTAAGAGTTTAGTTTTGAAAGTGTAGCTTTGTTAGAACTGTTGCCATTATTGTATTTCTCATCCACTAAGTCATCAAAACCTTCATAAATTAACCCACTATACAAAAACAAGTTAAATAATTAATTCTAGAATTTATAATGCTTTTTCCTTTTCCTTTTTGTTAAGGAGTCAAGTTTCTCTATCTAAATTATTGAATTTAAAAAAAAAAAAAAAAAAAAAACAGTACACGAACTCTTCTCATCATGTACGTTCTTTGAAGCATCTATTTTCCTTTGGTTATCGCGTAGGTAGATCAGGAGCAGTATTAAAACATATCCAATGTTTTATTTTTCATGCCTAGAACATTCATTGTAAATCCTTTGCAAAAATTAAATCTCCCCACGCACCTTTGCTCCCAATTCTTCCCAAATTTTTTAGTAAACACAACCAACAAGACACCACCAGTCATAAAAAAAAATTAAACCAAAATTAAACTTTAGCATTTTGAAGCTACATCTACAAATATAAAGAACGTGTAGGCAATACTTTTTAATACGTGTGTGTTTTTGTGTGTCAGCAGCCAGATAGCCATACAGCTAAATCAGCCGTCCTTTTAAAAGCTTTTTGTTTAACTTTTAGCCCAATGTAGGGTACATAATGGCATCATCCAAGAAGTGGTTGCAGAAATGATTTTGTACCCTCATTTCGTATATTATACAATTTACACAAATATAGTACTACCATTACAAAGTTCACGTCTCATTTATTTATTTAATTTTGTTTTTTTTTGTTTCTTGTTTTTTGTAACTATTTACATGTGAGATTAAGTTGTAGTAGGTACAGGTTAGTTTCTCTTTTCATAGACTTACCCCTACGAGTGGATTTATCTTTCATTCTCTGAGTAGTAGTGAGTGGTAGTGGCACATTCAACACAATCCAGTTAAATCTTGTTTATTGGCTTAGTTTAGTTTAATTTTGTTTTATTTGTGGAAGGATAGGTAATTAAATCAAACGAAACACTTCATAGGGTGCAGGCGGAAAACTGTTTGGTTTTTTTTGTTTTTTGTAAGTTTAATTTCGACACAAATTACAATAAACAAAATTTAAATTTTATTATTCTCAAGAATTAAAGTCTTAAATGGAAAAAGGATTAATATGCATGCGGGAAGGTTTTTTCTTTTAATGAACGACAATAAACTAAATGAGAACTTTTGCGACCACACTTGTCACATGTAGTTGAGTCCACATGGAGTACACGAACACGAACATGAAACATATACGAGTAAAGAGTAGATAGAAAGAACTAGGATATAAAATGCTACCCTTTTTTTTGTTCTATATAAGGTACATTTAATAATTTTTTTGTTGAGGTAATTCCGTGTGAACAATATGAACAGAGGATTGAGGAGGTGTGAGGGACATCATGGTGTGTGGGTGGGTAGTTAAATATAAAGAAGCCGGAAATACTTACCCAACCCTTCGGTCACGGGGTGTTGATGGCGGTGTGCATGGTGAGCTTGTTTCGCTAAATGAACTACCTAAGGATGCAGTTTGTCGCTTTTTTACAGCAAGCAGCAAATTAAGGGTTGATCTACTTAGACTTGGTTTGATTGTCTGTAAAGAAAAAGAGTGCCAAGGGTAATTCAAGTTGTAGTAGTTTGTGTTTTTATTTTAGGAGAAAGTGAAGTGCATACACTGAAGCAAGGGCCTCGCAATTCACGCAAATCAATGTTGCGGAAAAGATCACACAGCACGAGTTCCTCCACTGAGGGACATTGACCTCCGGGGGGATCAAAGATTAGCACGAGGATCTCCAATATCTAAAATAGAAATAGAAAAATGGGAAAGATTATCCGTCATGTTTACGATTGTATTAAACCATTTCCACTGTTTTCGAAAATATTTTAAAGTCCTACCTGAGGATATTGCTCTAGATCCATTTCAAGAACTCTCATGGACGGTTTTGGTGTGGTCATCTCTTGTCCAGTGCACATTTCATAGAGCAAATGGCCAAAACAAATGATGTCTACATTCTCGATGTCTGTGGTTGAACGTGACCACATAATCGCATTGATGCGGGAGCTTAATCCTAAAAGGCCATTCTCCAGGCCAGAGAGTCTGTAATGAAGAAGAAGAAGAAGGGGCAAAAAAAAAAGAATTAAAAAATAAAAGAAAAACGGAACACTCAACATCGAAAAAAAGGTTTTATCCTTAAGCGATAAAAAAAAGGAAGTAGGTCCGATTAAAGCAACATCAAAGGCCTTACTGGTAGTCCAAGTGGAGAGCCAAATTCATTACTTCTCCTCACACATCCTTTGAGGGATTCCATTATGGATTTTCCGGCTTTCCACTGACTACTAACCACACATATTTTCTTTTTTTCTTTTTACTCCTATATTGTCCCTATACTTTGTAGATGCCTACAAGCTTCAAAGAGGCCTGTTCACTCGTGTAAACGAGAAATAAAAAAGTGCTTTCATTTCTTTTTCTGTTTTTCTGTTTTAATTTTTCACTATAGAAAGAAAATCCGTCCAAGAGACCAAGCCGTTGTGTTGGCAGCCACTAAAGGACTATTTGTGTGCCCGCACAACTGCATATTTCCGCTTCCTTTGATCGTATGTGAGCTCAATTTGTATTTTCGCATAGTTGAGCAGAGCTAGGACGACCAAAACGAACGAACGAACAAACACGATGACGACAACGACAACGACACGGCTGCTGTAGTAGATGTATCCTTGTTGTTTAGTGTATAAGAAGCAAGATAAATTTTCATCGGTCATACAGAGCTACATGGGGTCGTCGTTCTATGAAAGTGGAGTTGGGTCGGGTAATTAAAAGTCCATTAGCATATTAATTAGCAAGGCTATTGTGGTTTGTTCTACTGAGAGTGAATTAAATACCACTCTATGAAGGTATGAGTGTGAGTATATAGGCAAAATAGTATACAAACTTTTAACTTTGATCAACTTGGGAGTAAATTTTTTTCGGTTTTGCCAAATGGTTTTTTCTTGTAAAATGTTTCGAGTGGTTTTTTAATACACTAAAATAACTTAATTTGAAGGTTAGAAGTTCCTGATGGCTTTGGTCATTTGTTGCGCCAAGGGAATTTCATGGAATTTGTTTTTTTGTCTTTTTTTCCCATGTGAATGAGCATATTGTCAATAAAATAGAAATGGGAGGGGATATGGGAATGATTTAGGTCAGAGGTCAGAGTGAATAGAGGTGTTGCCGGAATAATGATGTATTTACTAATGGGAGTCTTTTTAAGTCAAAACGAATGACGGAAGAAAATGGGTTGTTGTTTTCAAAGTTCATTGAAAGCCTCATGTATTTCATGATATTGAAGAGTACTCGGAGGTAGTAACAGACTCAAATACAGAAAAAAATTCTTTCATTGCCTGCATTTCAATTATGAGTTAATCCACTCATAGAAGCTGCTCTTTTATTTTGAATGCATTGCTGGCCAAAGCCCTTTTATGAATTTTCTTTACAATCTTAATTCTGGCTAACTGCTGACCCACATAGTCCGCTGTTTCGAGTACTCGCCTCTTCAAATCATTCGAAGTTGTTATTTCGGTCGAATAAAAAAGTTTCTTTACTCTTTGCAGTAAAAAATATTACTTTCGTGTGTACTTGTATTAAACCAATTTTTAAGAGTTTGACTACGAGGAAATAGTTTAACCTTCTTTTCTTACAAAGTGCTTTAAAGCTTCTGAAAGCATCGGAAACGGGTGAATGAATGAATTGTGAATTGAAAATGCAGCATAAAAAAAATTGCGAAACATTAAGCATATTTTTAGTAGGCTTGATGCCCTAGTAGAAGTTAATTAGAGGCACCCTCATGTACAATGTACATGTACTTAAAAATATTGAAATGAATGGTTTTCCTCATCTCGAGACCCTTGTACGATTTCCATTTGAAAAGCTTTATCTGATCCAACATTTGCTTCTTCTGGAGTTCTCCAGGGAAGTCAGCTCAGTCCCCTCTTGTTTGTTCTTGCCATCAATTATGTGGGTGTTATCATTTCGCTCTGGGATCCGTGCATTTATTCAGACGATATTTAAAAATAATAAAAGTGAGCTCATCTGCTAGGGTTCTTTCGCTTCTTTAACATGACTTGTTAAACACTTTTCTTACTTGGTGTAGTAAAAACTCTCTCGAGCTTAATGTTAACAAATGCAAATCTATGAGATAAAACTTTAAAGTAGGCCTCCTGATACTTATCAGTCTAAAGAAACCGTTCCAATGAAGCAGCTAAGATTTTTGTTTTGCTCTGCATCACAAACTCAATAGTCTCACTTAGATCAGATTTAAAAAGTCGGAAAGCGAAGAATTGCCGTTTTTGATACCCAAGGTTGAAAGGAATGAAAAAATTCTCTGAATTCAGAAAAGTACCATGAGCGCTTATGGACAACGACTTCAAATCAGGGTCGTCACAGTGTCGTAAACGGGGTAGTAATAATTTGTCTGTAATACGCTTTAATGAGCTTGCTATGTATGACGTAGTTGATCTTTATGATTAAATCTTTACATACTTTGAGATGTACAAATTGTTTTTTTTTAACGATGAAGTGATGCCTCAATGAATGAATTGAAATGAACGAAATGGCATCAATTGTACAATAATTTCCTGACTTGAAGATTATACATTGTACCCCAACCAAAAGATTGAGTGACTCTTTAATGAATGCTACACATATTAATTGGACAATATCAAAGAATTTTTTTGTTATTGTTAATTAAAAAGCAAAAGCTCATCAGTTAGATGTTAGTTAGATGCTTCATAAATTTTTTATTTTAAGCGGATTTTCAAGAACCAAAAAATTAAATAATTGAAACTAAATCTAAACACTTATGTTCATCATTATATTTTCCCAGTAGTATCAAAAATTTTCTCATTGATCACTGAATCACTGTTTAGATGTTTTTTATTTTGTTTCTTTTATTCGTTTTTATGTCTAAAGTTATCCCAATTTATCTGCCAGGGGGGTCAGATGAACACAACTATTTTTCTGTATATCAACTACACCCCATGTTTACTCATACACGTAACATTTGTGTCGGTTTACGAAGTAAATTTGCTGAACTATTCCTAATTAAAAGGTTATTATTTTCAGAGCTAAGCTTGCTTTTTTAGGAGGGACTTGCACAGCTGCTTTTTATTTATAAAAAACTTTGAAAAATCCGTTCGTTTACTGGTAAACGGCACATTGTGAACGACACTAGCATTTTTTTTCCTAATTCCTAACTAACTGCAATGCACATTTATAGGGAACATACTTAAATTAGAGCCCCCTATCACAAGAGTATTCGCATATCCTTGTTTCAAATGTAATTGAGATATTCGTGTATAAACACGTGTATTAAGTGTAAAACGTGTGCTAAGTATTACACGTTATTTCTTCTAGAAGAAAACAATTTAAGCAGGCTTCCGTACAGGATACTCAATAGTGGATCACCTTTTTTCTATTCAAAATATTGTAGATCACTACTTAGAAAATAGGAAAAAATTGTATACAGTATTTTTTGATCTTAAAGCGGCCTTTGACAGCATTGACCGACGAGCATTATTATACAAGCTCAATTCAAGAGACTGTATCGGCTGTATGGAACGGCGAACAAATGTCAGACTGGTTTGAAACAAAAAGTGGTGTTCGCCAAGGATGTTTGTTGCCCCAATTGTTGTTCGCATTGTATATAAATGACATGATTAATTTTTTACCAAATGAAATCCATATTGCAGGGCAAACAATAAAATGTCTTTTATACGCAGCCGATATAATATTGTTCGCAGATTCCCCCGAAAGCTTTCAATTTATGATAAACAAATTCAGTAGTTACTGCAAGTCATGGAATTTGGTAATAAATACTTCAAAATCGAATGTCATGATTTTCTGAACAGGGTGAGGTAGACAGCCGAAATGAAAGATGGACTGTAAACAGGGAACCTCTTGAAGCTGTGGAAGAATTTAATTATCTGGGTATGATACTTACACCTAATCTTAATCCAAGAAAACATCTGCAGATTAAGCTTGCAAAAGCAGTAGCTGCAATAAATTCAGCATGGAAAAATCTGTTTAGAAGAAGAATCGTTGCGCATAGCTCAAGTCAAAAGTATTTGAAGCTGCTCTGAAATCAATAATGACATATGGATCTCAAGTTTGGGGGTACCAACAATATGACGAAGTAGAAAAACTTCAACGATTTTTCCTTAAAAAAACATTTGCTCTATTACAGTCAACGCCGAACTACTATCTCTGCTCTGTGGAACTCCACTACCAAGTTTAGACGTACAAGACGTTTATCTAAGAAATAAACTAATGACCTATCTAGAAGTTTTGGGTATAAAAATAAGATCAGATCTTATTAAGAAAGCTATAGGCTCATCAAGGAGATCATTGTATCGAAAGCTCCAGTATAATTTTAACAGCATGAATTATTTTACTGATGAACAAAGCTTGATTGAAATTTCCAATATTTTTCGAGTGAGGAGAGAACTGCTAGCTCTAAAGTACAGGCCATACCACAAAGACCGAAACACGCATTGTTCACTATGCAATATGCAAGAACAAGAAACTTCTTTTCACTTTTTATCTATCTGCCCCATTTTAAAAGAACTTCAATTAGTTTACTTTCAAAAGAAAATTGGAAAACCTGCCTCATTATTGCATAGAAACGCTCAAATACCGATAAGAATTTATTAACGATTAATAGTAGATTTCAACCCAATCAGGTGCACCCTCATCTTTCGTACACGAAAACTCCATTTTTGTTAAGCAAATATACAATAATTTGCATATTATTATAATTTCAAAATGTTAAAAAGAGAAAAAAAGTTGTGAAATATTTTCAACAAAATTTTAGTCATAGAAAATTAAAACATTATTATTTTAAAGATATGTAGAACAAAAAAACTCATGTTAAGTTTAAAACCAAATTTAAAGAAAAACTTAGCATCTGGCAGACGTCGCTAAGCGAAGTAGATAATCACACCTATGATCGATAGCTCTATTCGAAGCTAAATATTGTACAAACAATATAAGAGTTCGATGCTTTTGGTTTTCAGTTATTCATCGGAAAAAATATTGTGCCGTCGGATTTAATTTTCTAGTAAAACTATTTTCCCGTCAGTAAATTTAAACTTTCTGTATGATCATTTTCAACTTCTTTCCGATTAGCTACTCATCATTATGTGCAAAGTGCTTCCTTCGAAAGGTATATAAGAATGTACAAGCTGCATTACTTTACAATTTAAATCAAATTGGACTCACAAACTATTTGTGTTTCCAGGAAACTTCTCGAACCATCGAACACTAAAACTATGAATATATTTACTCCTAAAAAGTTTTCCTATCGAAGTTAATAATAAAAACATTGAACTACCTTGGCATTATATCTCCTGTTCCACATTTCTTTGTCCCATATTCGCAAAACTTTTTCAATTTCGTGCGTGCTTAATTTTTGCAATTGCATTCAATTCCTCGGAACAAAAAAACAGAAAGTCATTTATATATAAATAATGCAGAGGAGCACTGATAAAGAAAAATAAATAGAAAAAACACACACACTCAGTGTTTTGAAATATTGTTTTTCAAATCCTCTATTTCTACAAGCTTGCACGACCTCTATAGATAGAGTTGTGACGAAAAAACAAAAAATCAATCCCATATTCATGGTCCAATGCCCTGAAAATCCGATCTATCTTCCGGCTCATGGGTTTGCGAATAAAAACTTTATGTCACATAACACTCCATCAAATGGAATTGAAAATGGAACACAAAACAATTTCCAACCACGCGGGTGTGTACCAAAAATAGAATTCTTTAAATTGTGTATAGAGAAAACCTTCTAACAAATAAATATGCAAATTTGAACTCTCTGCATCAACAACAAACTCATACCCCTTTTGGGGAAATTCAGAAAAAGAAACTGGAGTGCATTTGATGAACTACCCTACCCGTACCCACCCCTGAGTTATTTTTGTTTTTATAAATAGACTTACCTTGCGGCACCGTTCTGCAAAATTACATTACCACTATGCAAATGACCGTGCAACGGGAAGCCCCGTTCTTTTAGAAAAAGCAAAGCTTCAAGTATCTGACGACCCAATCTTTGCACTTGAGTTGCTGGCAAACCGCTTGGCTTTCTAGTATATTTGCGATTCCATGGCTCATTCCATTGCGCCTACAAAGGATAATTAAATTATTCACACAGGCAGAGTCACACACACAAAACAAAAAGGAAAAAAGAAAAGAAAAGAACGTAGTTTGTAGGTGTTTTTATGCACTTGACTTACTTTATAAATGAGATCCTTGAGGCTGCCACGTGAATTAAACGGTGTTACCAGGCAAGCGTAATTAATTGAACTGGTACGTAAAAAACCTAAATCTAGAACAGGATAGATATACGGATGATGGAGGGAACCGAGCAATTCCATAAGTATTCCCTTTGGACTTTCACATGGTGGCAGTTCATCTAAGGCAACACAGTCTGGAGGTAACGGAAGTAAGGTCATAAGGCGGTCAGTGCGGACCTGTTTATAAAAGTTGCATATATTTCAGTCAGTTACATATTTCATGAATATCTTTTTTTTGCATCGTTTACCGAAGAATCATTGATAAGAAACCAGTTCTTCGAATGGCGAGAACCAATCTCGTCTAGGTGGGCGATAACTTCGTAACGCCCATTTGAATCTTGCACCCATTCTCGGCAAGCATTCAGTGCTCGATCCCTGGATGCTCGTTCACGAGGACTTCTATCTGTGACGCCAGCACCACCATCTAGTGCTGAGTACTGGTATTTTAAATTTGGTCTGAAATGATAATAATATACAAAATTTTAGCATAACGTGGGAGAGTTTTGAATTTGACACACTTGAAAAGATTGTACAGTCTGTACCTAAATAAACACGAAATGAAAGTCTATACATGTGTGTACTTTGTTTTGATAGGATTTATTTTTCAATACAAATATAAATTGCTATTGGTATGTTCTTTGGTATGACGTTTTGAGATAAATTCTGAAATTAAATTCTTGTATTTTATTCAAAAGAGTACTTTAATGAATTTATGGGTATTTCCCTGGAATGATTGGATGCCCAATGATACACAATAAGATTAATGGAATTGGCAATGTAAGAATATTACAACATTTTGCTGTCTGCACACTCACTTTAAAGGGAGGAATTATTTTTGTATATCAGGTAGTAGGCCATGACCTTATCCACCAGTTACTTGATTTGAGGATTTATTGGTTTGTGTTATTAATGGTTGGTTGATTAAGGGTAAATCGGTGCTATGTAAGGTAGATATTTTTGCTTGTTCTTTGTTGGCATGGATATGGTTATAAAAAAATTAAAGAAAACGACCTCAGTCAAAGTATATATGGTTCATTGGTTCTACGTCGTCGATGCTACAGATTTATCGATCAAAAAGGAGCTTAATTTATCTTTAAAAACATATGGAGCTTCGTGAAAAGAATAAGTTGTTTTTTATGTGTCTAAGAATCACAGTCAAAATATATTTTTTTTAAGATTCTATTGAATAAAATACTCGTTCCTCGGGAAATCTTGCGATTCGGCCGAAGCTATGCTTTTATAGAAAATAGGATAGGCGGTAATCTTTTTCACGAATTAGCAAGTCTTCTCTTAAAATTCTATGAAATGAAATGTTCTATTTTTTATTATTATTATTTTTTTAAGTGCAAGTAGTTGCAGTGACTTTATAAGATTTATTAAGATTGTTCCTTGGATTATTTGGACAGTTATTGCTTCCTTGCCGTTAATGTGTCGTGAAAAAAAGATGGCTAAATAAGCACTTCCACCACCAAGCTGGTGGCGCTTCAAGCCGAACCTGATCTGAGAACAGCTTTAACCCCAGATTAATGGGGGTCTTAAGCGTAGAAGCGTAATTATAGGTCCCTCCATTCCCCACAAGGCATGGTTGTGAGAAATGCGCTAGGTCTAGGAGCTCCTCGCTCTGTTGCGCCACCCTATTTATTTATTTTATTTTTATTTTAATGGATCCGCTATCTTAATTCATAATCGGTCTGTCATGGCTATCGTTGTTTTGATTTTGGTTTTTTTGCCTCGAGTTCCTGAATTTGTTAAAATAAAAAAAGTATAATTTCTTTTGAGTTTTAGGTTTGGAATGAAATTAATTGTTTGCCGATTCCGACCACCTAATCCAGAAAAGAAGTAATGTTAAATGTAAACCCTACAAAAACAGAACTTGTTCTATTTATGAGAAAACGTAACATTCCAGATAAACTTCCACCCACCATTAATGGTATACCAATAAATTTATCTGGTACGGCAAAATATCTCGGAATTGTCCTTGATCGTAAACTTAACTGGAAAGAAAATTTAAAAGAAAGAGAAAGGAAAGCTCAAATCGCTTTCTACAACTGTAGTAGAATTTTCGGAAAAAAAATGGGGACCTGGTCTCAAAACTATTCACTCGATGTATACATCCATAGTAAGACCAATCCTCACATATGCCTGTCTAGTCTGGTGGCCTTCATTAGAGAAGGCAATGACCTTAAGACCATGTCCAAAATCCAAAGGCTTGCATGAATTGGGTCAACTAGTGCCATAAGAACAAAACCAACTGCAGCTCTGGAAACCTTCCTGTCGCTAGCCCCTCTAGGTCTTTTTACTAAGGAGATGGCTGCCAAGAGCGCACTGCGACTCAAACAATGCAACAATTGGAAAACAGGCCTATCAGGCCATAGACCCATCATGAACCATTCAGATATAGACATTCAAACAGACTATACCCCCCTGCATATTGATTTCAATCCAGTGGCCCTAACAGTCTTTCCGACAATAGAAGGCTGGGAGGAAAACAGGGTTATAATAGGAAATCACATTTCCGTCTTCACAGATGGTTCCAAAACGGACGAAGGGGTAGGGTCAGGTATCTGTTCCGACTACCATGAATAGATCAATAAAGCTTCCCGACTTCTGCAGTGTCTTTCAAGCAGAAGTACTCGCAGTGTGCGAAGTACCTAGCTACGAAAAACTTGATCAACAAAAATATTTACTTCTTCATAGACAGTCAGGCGGCCATTAAAGCTTTCTCATCCATTACCACAAAATCTAGGCTAGTAGACAGCTGTCGCAGTAACCTTAGACTACTTAGCGAAACAAACACAGTAAGTCTAACCTGGGTTCCAGGACATCGCGACATAATCGGTAATGAAATGGTGGATAAGCTGGCTAAAATAGGGTCAGCACTCGTATCCAGCGAAACGAACACCTCAGTTCTAATGCCACTAGAGCAAGAAAAAACAGAATCAAACACAATTTTCTAAAATCAGCCAATTACAGGTGGTCATCTTTAGAAACATGCCGCATCTCCAGAAACCTTTGGCCAAATATTTCCAAGAAAAAAACAGAATATCTTTTTCCAGCTAAGCAGACCTCGGCTCTCTCTGTTGATTGGTATTCTCACGGGTCACAACTCTTTGGGTACCCACATGATGAGAATGGGCATTAGCACATTCGACTTATGTACAGGATGCCAAGATGAGGAGGCAGAGAAAGGATCATTCTCATTCCACTTCCTTTGTGAGTGTCCTAGCTTGGCCCACACTAGGAAAAAAAACCCTCGGAGAATACTTCTTTGACGAACTGGGCGACATCTCTTATCTCCCATTGAGCAACGTCCTGGCATTTATTCAGGGCTCCAAATGGTTCAGTGTGGTTCTCTACCCCAATAAACCAATCACCAACCCAATCCAAACCTCTCCAATCCTCTCACCTCATCTTCTTCTTCTTTTTCATTTTCGGCGTTACGAGTAGTGATCTTGAAGCGATCACAACTCTCCCACTTTTCTGCTTCACACTAGTGATCCGCGTGTGGGGTACGCCGCCTCAATCCTCTCACCTCATCATCCTCTGTTTTTCCGGGGACCACAATGGATCCCTGATATCCGAATGAGGTGCTGTGACTTGTGGCTGCACCTCCCATGCAACCTAACCTAACCTTAAGCAAGTGCTCACGAAAAACATTTCTTTTTTCTTATGTCTCTTGGATTTGATCTCTGACCCTCTGCAGATATGCTAACCGTTGAGTCACGATGACCAAAGTATTAGAACCTTAATGCCAAACTAACTCGATTCCTCAGAGAAATTGTATGTTGTTCTGGTTGTCTTCAAGAAAGTATTCTATCGCCAACCGGGAGATCTAATATGGATGGCCCCTGAAAACGAGGAATTTCAGAGGCATATGTGCAAATAAGTCATTTATATGATCAAATAAAGATATTATATAAGGGAGCAGTGAAGAATAAACTGAACACCCATTGGAAGGCATTTGTGGGATTTTTGATCAATAGTGAAACTTGTGAAACATTATTCAAACACAGGGTGGATGAAGAGGTGAGAAAACTCCGCCATCTTCTGTGATGGAAAACTTCCCTTTTAGCTGAAGGGAAGACTCTAAACCGAGGTTTTATGTCCAGCTCTCACGTACGGGTTGAACAAAATGCAAAAAGTATGAGAGTAAGTTGGCAGCTGAGATGACGATAATTCGTTTGAGAACAGGAGTAACAAATCTTGATCGTATTAGAAGTACAAGAAATGTGGTAGCCTTCACGTCAAATAATAGAGCACGACAGTAGGTGGTTTTGTTATGTTCAAGCAAAAAATCCGAACAGTAAAAATAGAAATAAGCTTAGAAAGACCTGATGAAGATAAGATAGGCTTGAAGATAGAAGATAAGAAGGAAGTTTCTACAACATGCATAGGAGACCTTCTCATCATAAAGAGATTGAGTGATTTCGTTTTAAACGAACCAACACGCATTACTCTAAAAGGTAGAGCTAAACGACCTAAATGGCTCCGCTCGTGTAGGCTTGTGTTGGGTGCATATATACAGACGTGTACACGAAAAAAAGTGTCTTTACTTTTAAAAATCTATCCAATCTTTATTGTTTTATTAGATGAAACACACCTAGGTTTTCTCAACTTTAAAATTCCACAAATAACTTTTTTTTGAAAAAGAATCTCAAGATGTTATGGGAAGAGTCTTTAGCGAAATCCTTTGATTCATTGTCGAGAAATTACGATCTTTGAAACAGTTATATAGTACCCTTATTTTAAGAACTTGAAGTGGTTTTTTTAAAAAAATCAACCAAATTTCGTACACCGAAGATGCTCATGTGGTCGTACCAAGTCTTCCCAACAAATTCTTACTCCAATGTCATTTTATCTCTTTTTTGGCGAATTTTTGACTTGTCTTGAAGTAAATATAGTTTCAATCCCATAAGTACTGGATCACTATCACCATCGTAATTTTTTCGTCAGATCAAAAAGAATTTAATCGAATTAATTGGTTTTTTTTTATCTTTATGTTCACAAAAGTTCAATAACATGAGCTTAATAATATGGTGTCAAAGCGGTGTAATGGCAACTTCTCCGCTTTACTAACTGTTTTAGTACATACTCTTCTAAATACAATCGTTATAGATGGTACTTCACTGTGTCCCCATCCTATTTAGTGTAATCCTCTTTTTGTTATTACACAAAGCGTCCTCCCTTAAACAAGCCTACATCAAGGTCTTTTCTCTCCTAAAGCTAATATACTTGTATTGTTTTTTGAATATAAATTATGGTAATATCCTGACAGTTTTTCCTGTGCGCATAAACATTATTCAACGTTGAATGAATAATTAGATGTGTTTTCCAGAACCCAGAATTATTATCATCGTAATTTTCCGCCAATATTTTCTTCTCGTTGCTAAGCTAGCAATATACCGTATGACATAACGTCTGCACGAAAATGTACTCCTTAGAGGCAATATTTAATAAGGAAAGAAAAAAGAAAATTCTAACTGGACAGTAAAGAGGGATACATAGTTCCTATTTAATTTTGAACCCAAATATAAGTCAGTGTCTTAGGTCTTAGAAATATTCTCATTATAAAAGTTTCGGTTCCCCACAGAGGGACATAAATTGTTTGATGAATTTGTTTTATTTTCTCTTCGAAATGTTTTTCTAATTCGAAAATATAAAAGTATTCCCAGAGAACTAATGCCGACACTAAATCCTTGAGAGACTCTATTATTATGTGGTGTTTGGTGTGTTTTTGTTCGCTTAGTAGTTCGCATCACCGCTACACAGCCAGAATTCATTGTTTCTAAAATTGTCATTATAATGTAGGATAATGACAATCGCACAGAAGATGCAAGGGTTGAATTGACAATGATTCAACAACAGTGGCGCAGCAGGACGAGGGGCGACGAAAGAAGTAAAAGTCTGATGGCAGGCAAGCAAGGCGGGATCATATTATTGCCGCAGGATTACCATAAACACAGAGAGATGTGTTCTTGCATAATTATTATAAATTGCTAGGCCTGGTTTTTAATGAATGCAAAGTGGGATAGATTTGGCACTTTATAGTGTTGACATTTTGCCATGTATCTGCGTTGTGAGTGTGTATTTTTCAGATCAAGTCACTCTTACATTTGGAATGTTCAAACGAATGCAATTGAGTTCAATAAGGTACATGGGTTTGCAGTTTGAATAAAGCATTATGTTCTTCATTTCAATTGATGTAATTCTAATTAGAGGAGTTTTAGTTCCAAGCTCATATGAAAATAAAGGTACGTAACTTGTGTGCGGAATATTGTTTCCCATATATTGCAAAACGTTATAAATTACGAACATACCAAAGCATTTGCGTCCCTATAAATATTTTAAATAATAAAATGCCTACTTCATGAGCTTTTACTGTTTAAACGGCGTTTTTCGCTACTACAAAACCCGTTTAATCGGATCGGTAAATTATCTTCATTTAACTTAAAGGCAACAAGATACTTCTAGCCAATATAAGTATGTTAAATGTGGCCATTTAAGGAAGTGCTGGGGTTAAACTCGTAAAAGATTATATTTCAGTTTACGCTCAAAAACACACGAAAAATTAACTTGTAAGAATCGTTTAAGATGTGTAGTGGGCTCGACGGTATAAAAAAAAAAACGTGGATAAGTAAATTACCATCGTTAGTTAAGAAAGATAGAAATTTAAATTATTGTATGGAACCTGACAACAGAACTCGGTATACAAAGACAATATTGGAAGCTTTAATACGTCCTTTCAGCGGCTTTATATCAATTAACTTGAGGTGGTTTTAAGAAAAGGGCAGGAATTTTGGGTGAGGCCATGTCAGAAGTCGTCATTTTTGAAATGTGTATTCTTTGATGAACTAATCACACTCGATTGATGTTTTCTTTGATGCAAATCGATTTGCCTTTCACTTCACTTTTGCAGCTTTGTGCTTAGATAATGTCTGACGTCGAAGGACAAAAGTGTATCGCTGGCTTATTTTTGGAAACTACTAAATGATTAGTTTAGGTCATACTGAAAAAAAAAAAGAATAGATCCCGCAGACTAAAATTTGATGACATTAGAAGAAATATTAAGCTCTTTAGTTTGGTGTACCCCAGGGCTCTGTCTTTCGACCAGTTTTATTTTTGATTTACTTGAACTCGTTTTTGTCACTCAATATCAATGGTAATGCAACTGTTTCTGCATTCTGTAATGGTAGACATTTAGAATTATTAAATGCGGTATGCTTAAGTGTCTGACTTGAGTTACACAAAAGTCTTGAAATTTTTACTCGGAGATAGATATTATTAAAGAGAAGGAAGAGAGAAATGAAGTAGTGGATTTTTATGAAATTTAGCTGAGTAGTCAAACAAGTCGGAATTGGTTTAGACCTTTGACTTTCACCGTCGCCAAATTCTATCAACATAGACCGAGCCACGAAAATTCTTGATTTTTATGTGTAGCTCCTAAAGGAACGAAGACTTAGAAAACAGCAAGTCGTCGAATATTGCTTAAATCAACTACCGAAAACCCACCCTTTTGAGTCCAATAGTGAGTCAGAGGGGCAAGGAGTTACTGAAACATGGGATTGGTGAGACAGTATGAGTAAGCAAAAGAGTCAGAAAGCCAGTGAATTTGAACTTTAGTGATAAGCGAAAATTTAATAAAAAATAGTGGACAGTACGTGCCCTGTGGGACATTCAGATTTAGAAAATTTTTGATGTCAAGAATTAAAATCACCGTTTTATGAAGAAGACCCTGATAGGCGGCAACATTTTGTCTTGAAGCTGATTCTAAGATTATAGACAGGTGACAACTATGGTATATTTAGAGCTCAAACACGCAAGGAATAGTTTATAAAGTTCAAGCATATGTTGAAAGTCGCGCCATCCGCATCCGAAGATACGAATACTGTTGATAATTCTTGCGAACCAGAAACAAAGCAAAAAAATGGTCACGTAACGTGAAAATAAATGTCCTAACATATTTTGTCATAAAAAGAACACCCAACTCCTAAATCTTGGATAAAATAGGCAGCTATAACTTTGATTTCGATGACATTTGTCTATCTGAACAATACCAGCCATCGCTTAGATGAGACTATGAATAACTCTTGCCAGTTGCAACAGTTCCGATTTAAGAAATCAATTAATCATCGTATGAAACTCGAGAGACAGATTTGGAGAAGGTTGTTGGTTGAGGTCAAGTATTTAGTTGCTACTACAATCGTTGAGTGCTTTTTTACCCCTCTCAGTATGTTCTGGGTGCCCCAAGACCTTTCAAATTAATAAAAACCAACCAGCACATTTTCCAACACGTGGTAGAAGTGTGAAAGCTTCCAAAATGGGGGCTTCAAGATAGTGAGAGGAATCTAAAAAAGATGCATTCTAGTGTTCAAAGAACTTTTGAAATCAGTCAAGTAGTTTAAGGTTCCCGTTTTCATTCCTGTGGGAATATGAAAATGAAATATAGTCTATGTTGCTGAGAGATAAGTAGCAACGTAATTTTGAAAGAATTTTTGAAATCGGTCCAGTAGTTTCTCTGTTCCCGTTCCCAACCAAGCTACCGTGGGAATATGGGGATCAAGCTTTTACAGGAACCATCCCTGGACTAAACTGTTTTTTAATACAAGTGGATGGGGTGCGAAGTAGAGCTAAAAGACAACTAGAACATATGAACACAAGTATAATTCTTCCTTTCTCATTTTCTCCCACTTTAAATCAAGTAATTTAACTTCAAAATTTTCGAAAATGTTTGAAAACCATCCAACCATTAAGGCAGGCGGTCGTTTGAGGGTTAATACATGTTTCGGTTCATAAAATTTAAAATTACTACGATGCCAAAGAAGTTTTTGTTTAAAAAAAGGGAAGTTGCCAATTTAGTCATACAATGCAAATGCGGTTGGTGTGTGAATGCTCCAGATAGTTTTGAAACTCGTCAAAGAAAGTAAAAATTAACATTTAAATTTAAAGTTAAAAATGGTTGGATTCAAAGGAACTGCTGGAAAAAGATTATTTGAAAAGACTGCAAAAATGATTAGTGGTTTTTTATGGGTTTCGAAAACTTTTGCTTTTCTTCTCAAAATTGTTAATATTTCTGCCTGGTTGCTCTTTTTGAAATTAATTTCCATTTCAAATCCAAATCCTTTTCTGCAAATTAAATACAAATTCTTTTTTACTCACTCTTTCTCTCTCACTCACTCCCCTCTCTCTCTCTCTCTTGGCTTTCATATTATCTAGAGCAGTATCAATTTAATTAATCCCACGAACACGAAGTGTTTTGCTTTGAAAATTGCGGTATAACTAACGGTAGGAGTGCAGAGAAATACCCAAGGATAAACTTAGATCGCTTATTTCAGCCCGAAGCATCATTCAAATCACTCCAGCTGCACATAACCTCAATTCCTCTTTTGATATCCTTGTGATGTGATTGTATTTCAATAGACAGGTTGCTTACTGGGAATGGCTTTCATGCTCTGTTCAACCCCCACTGACACGAAAGGTGTTAGTAGTTTGTCATAAAATAAATCTTAAAGTCCTTTTGTGATTTATACATCCTGTCCCACAGGTTCACCACCAGGTATGTACAGGTATATGAAACTCCGAAATATTTTTCATGCCAGAGGCAGAGGTTCATGTTTCGCAGGAATTATGCTGCCTTATTATTCTTATAAACGAACGTGTATTTTACAACTTAACCTAATGCCATAGCTTCTGCTGCTTATCTGTTCCAATGCAGATATAAACTTCAAATTCAGTTCAATTGAATTCTGGATTCTCTTTGAATTGAGATGCATATAGGTTCATGGTCCCAAATGTAAGCGGTGTGCATATTCCACGAGAAAACAGAATCCGAGCGAATGAAATCAATTAGACCACACGAACACGAATGCATGTAAATTTCAAGGACTTTCTTCAACTGATGTTCTTAAGATAGGTAAGATATTTTCTTTTTGTACTGAGAATGGTTTTTAAAAGTTACGTATACGCCAGAGTAGATTAGGGAGGGTAGTGTAAAATCAAATGGGAAATTGGTAATTGGTTTCTCGGAAGAAAATGTGGATGCATTATGCAATTCAATTTAATGTAGAACTATGACAGTTACATAGAATTCTTGAAAACGTATATTAGAAACGAAAAAACCTACAATCCACTTCATCTTGTAGAATTTCTATTATTTTTTTAACGAAGCACAGCCTTGGAAAAATTGTTGGAAGCGAACAACTTTACAAAATATAAAGTTGACACTGCACACTGTGAAGTGGTTTGTTTGTGGATTGTCTTCAATTAGTGTACTGAGAGTTTTATATGAGTTGCGAATATTTATTTTTGCCTATGAAATGCTTGCAGTAGAGGTGCATACACAATGCCTTTTCTGTGTAGGTACAGCCGAGGTGCATTGCAACTGACACAGAGGTTCTTGTCTTGATTGTTTCAACGCCTCAGGTGGATGTATGTTTTTTTATTGTTTTTGTGTTTTTTATTTTGTAAAGGAAGTATTTTTATTTGCATAGGGCCCTTGATGTTTGCCCTGTTCTAGTAAGAGTATTTTGTTTTCAAGGATTAAAAAGAAAATTATTTTGCACCTTGACTTGCTTAAAATTCTATTTTCGCTCACTGAAATGGGAAAGAGGTTCAAGAGAATAGAAGAAATTGTATTAATTTGAAAATTGCTTTATTCTTACATGAATTTTTGCCTGAGGTAACTTGAAAGTATGAACAGTGTGAATATGGATATATTAAGAATATCAAAGGTAGAAAAAATTCGTAAGACTTTGTTGTTATTCTTGACAAGTTCCTATGAAGTGGAAATTCGAAGGATAACTGAATCGTTAAACATATAGGTAACATATAGCTCGTTAAACATGTAGTTTACTTTTCCACAGTTAAGAAATATGTTGTCTGAAGGTAACAACTTTAAGGTGCATCCACACTCTACTGAAAGACACAAATCGGCATGTCGATTGTAAATATAGAATTGGTGTGAACCTCCCGAAAAATCTTCTCCTTGCCTAAACAAAAAACTCCAATTAATAAAAAATGCATGCCTAAAGACCCAATATGTCCCACATCATTGGAAAATTGCTGAGGTAATTGTTATACCACAGCAAGGTAAGCCACCAACTGAAAAGACTGAGCAAAGTCATAGAAAAAAGAAATCTAAACCCAAATCATCAGTTTGGATTTAGAAATAAACATTCCACGATAGACCAAGTTCATAGAATAACGGATGCAGTTGAAAAAGCATTAGAAGAAAAACAAGTATGTTCGGCTATATTTTTAGATGTTGCTCAAGCATTCGACAAGGTATGGCATGAGGGGCTAGAGTACAAACTGCAAAGGGACCTACCCAGGCAGTACTATGAAACACTAAAATCTTATATCTCAAACCGGCTCTCTGAAGAGCCGGTATGATCAGGAATATTCATAGCTAAGTAAAATACAAGCCGGTGTTCCACAAGGAAGCGTCCTAGGACCTACCCTGTATTTGCTATATACAAGGGATATTCCAGTGGGTTACAACACCATTATGGCTACTTTTGCAGATGATACCGCAATTTTGGCATCCAGTAAGTGCGTGGTCAAGGCTGCTGAGAAATTGCAAAATGCCGTCGACACCGTTAGTGATTGGACCAAAAAATGGCGTATCAAGCTCAATGAAGCTAAATCTGTACATATAAACTTAACAAATTAGAAGTTAAGCTACGTTCAAATATTCATCAAGAATCAAGCTGTACCTTATGCCAATACGGCCAAATACCTTGGGATGAATTTGGATGCAAAGCTAAAATGGAAAGAGCATATCAAAAAGAAAAGGGAAGAGCTCAACTTTTGAAAAATAGAAAAATGTACTGGTTAATCGGTCGAAATTCTGACTTATCTGTCGAAAATAAAATAATGCTTTATAGCCAAGTACTTAGACCTGTTTGGACCTATGGAATCCAATTATGGGGCTGTACAAAGAAAACAAATACTGAAATCATCCAAAAGTTCCAAAACAAAGTCCTTCGTGGAATGCACCATGGTAAATAAGAAATAGCGATTTACATCGTGTTCGTGACCTACAAATAGAAACGGTTACAGAAGTTGAAAGACAACATGCTGTATCACACAATCAGCGACTGCATAGTCATATCAACTCTGAAATGGAATCCGTATTAAATACGAGAGGCAATCTTCGGAGATTAAGAAGAACCAAGCCACACGTTCATAGATTGGTTTTGATTACGAGGAGTTTTAAGTGAGGTAAGAATCCCACACTACTGGGTGTCGAATACTGTCTTTTGAAGATTTCCTCCTGACAAAAAAAAAAACCTTTAAGTTTAAGTCGCATCCACACTCTACCGAAAGGCACAAATCGGAACATGTCGATCGTCAATATTAACTTAGTGTAGACGTCCCCATCGGACTTCCTCTTTCCCATAACACTCGAAAATTATATGAGTTAAAAATTGTTAGTCGTCCTAAAAGTATGCAATTTTTTGTTGTTGTTGTTGTTGTTGAACACTAATTCGTTTATTTTCGGCGAACTATTTGTTGAAACTCCTTGCTTTAAAGACTTCCAATTCTGAGTCTTTTTCTTCCTTTTCCTGCATCTGGAATGGATCACAGCTCTCCCACTAGAGATCACAGCTCTCCACACTAGTGATTCACTCTTGGGATATTACTCTTCCAAATCGTTCTAAAATACACATTTGCATACACATTTATACTGACTAAAAACCTTGCTAAGCAGCTGATAGCAATTGCTTCTAAACACTGTGGAGAAAAGTTCATCTGATACCAAAATTCAACTTCGAGGTATACGTACCAAAATATTGCAAAATTACAGTAGATGTCGCGTCGGCACCGTTGCACAATGAAGTTGTCAAGACTTCTGTACAAAATTCAAGGATTTCAGTTAAGCTCTAAAAAATAACGAAAATAAGGTGGTTCCACTATTCTACTATCATTAATCGCATATTAAACCGGTTTGTTTATGAGAAACTGAAGTCTCCGGAAACCTTGTGCTAGAAATATCATAACCTCTGAGGTCAATGATTATATGGAGATGAGACAAACTTTAAGGCTCTCATTGAAATTCTGACCAACGAATGCATAGACCTGTTCTTCAGATTTTCACCCGAAAATCAAAGGATGAACACCTATTATTGTGCTTTAGTCAAGTAAAACAGAATACATTTGGTGGCATAAGATCACAAAAAGAGAGACTGCTAAAGTGCTGATTTCAAGGAAATCAAGGGGACCTCACAGTCGTTTTGTCGACAGAAGCTTTCCTAAGTTTTTTTTTCCTAAAAATTCTATTAAAATCTAGATAGTTATTAACAGTGGTCCCGGTGGTGTGATGGATAGCATGTCCGCCTGTTAATCCAGAGGTTCGTGGTTCGAATCCCAACAGAGGCAAAAATGTTTTTTCAACGGGTATCGCCTTTCGCGAGGAATTGGCAAGTCCTCCGTTAGTATTCACTGCCATGAAAAGCACTTTCTCGATTAGCCGTTCGGAACCGGCAGAAAATTGTAGGTCGCTTCCATTCCCTTCACAAGGCATGGTTGTGAGAAATGCGCTAGGGCCAGGGGTTCCTCACTCTGTTGCGCCACCCTATTTTTTTTTTTTTTTTTAGTTATTCACAGTGGTGTTCTTCTTCACCACGGGTTGCGTTATCTTGAAGGGATCATAAACCTCAAGCTTATCTGTTTCCCCGAAGTCATCATCGATAGTCATCACCTCCCATTCAAATTGACGCAAGGAAGAGAGCGTAGTTTTTTGTTCAAGTAGTCTGTGTTATCCTAAATTGATTGAATAGAAAAATTTTCTTTTGTACGGAAAACCAAAAGTTATGTGACTTTACCCTGCATTGTCACAACCTAAGCAGCTTCCGCAACTTTTTTTTGAATTGCAATAGAAAAGCCATAAATATTCAAAATATCCAAGGCCACGCAGCAGAAAATAAAATAAAAGCTAAAAGAAGTCAGCAGATCCGAGAATGAGAATATTGCATGTCTTCATTGCAAGGATCCTTATTGTTGTCAACAGAAGCTTGTGTCCCTGCAGTGTGTACAAACGATGGGCTGGTAACACGTGTGCACACATCGAGTGAGAACGGAGACACACTTTTATAGAAGTTTTGCAAACAATAAATTTCCATTCTGTCACGTAAAGAGGCCAGACACATTTTAGGACTTTGCTGAGGCTTTATAACGCACCGCAGAAATTGTTGAGGGGAACTACAATAGGTCTCGAATTAGATTGATTTTTTGGGTGGAAACATTTGATTTTTTACTCGCTTTCAAACAGCTAATTTCTTTAAACAAATTTTTGAAGTTTTTGGTAAAACTGCAAAAATGTTTCGAATACACTACCAACACCTACCTGCACTAATTCAAATCCCAGTTTGATCTGTTCACACTGTTTGATTAGTTTATTAGATTCAATATTTTCGAGTGATAAGATTTTGTATTGATTAAAATTTGTTTTTCCAAAATTAAAAAGGAAATGGAAATATTTTTCTTTGTGATAGGTGAAAAATACTTTTTTTAATATGATTGTGTATTTAATTGGTATTCAAAAAAAAAAAAACACACTCTTTTGAAATCAATAAATAAAATATCGAGAAAGTATTTATGAAAAAATATTAATTAAATAAAATATTCCAAGCCTTGGTATATTGTGTTTGTACGAGAAAAAAGGTGGAAGTGGAAATAAAAGATCTAGAAGCTTGTGCAAGTTAGTGAAGCAGTATTGTGTAAGATCAAAGAAGCAACAACATGCAACAATTTCAATTCACAGAATTTCTCTTTCGACAGTAAAACGAATTTATTTAAATATTTTAACACATATACTAAGGCTTTTTAAATAAGACATTCATGTTATGTAATTCTACACACTCACAACAAATTATTTATTTAATTAAAAAAAAAAAAAAAAAAAAAAAAAAAATGAAGATAAAAGACAACAAGTAATCTACAATAAAATACTAAGAACATTTAATTAATGATATTATGAATTGTACTATAAAGTTTATATGAAATTTATATTTTTGTTGGCATATAAACATTGAGCAACCTTGTAGTTAGCACTGATTCTATTGTATCTCTACTTCCAGTATCCGATGGCATCGATTTGCTAAAAAATAGTTTTGCTAGATTGTCTAACCTCGCGCTTACTAGCGGGGACTTCTCCGAATGTTCTGATTGATCCGAGTTGTCCTGTTCCGAGCTGGCTGAACGATTGCTACAAAAAAGGAAAGAAATAAAACGGTGAGTGTTTGATATTTTTCAATTTTTAAAACGTTTTGAAAGTGTTTAAAAGTATTAAGTTAAAGAAAGTAATCTCTTTGTTAAGAAAAGCCACCCCGTCTCTTATTTGGTAACAAAACTGTTTCGTTCGTTACTTACAAACATACAAAAAGTAAGTGCTCTTACTGGGAGGGAATTATATGATTTTATAATTGACACTCTGTTTTTGTGACGATAACGTTACGTTACGTTGATGGCGGCTTAACGTATTTGTGATTTCAGACAGTTCCTCCAGTCTTTAGAGATGAAAGTGGCCATATTAAAAACTAGTCTGTTAGGAACAATCACGTTACGTTGAATGTTGCTTTAATTAATTGTATGATCCATTCCTCTAGCCTTTTGAGATGAGAGTGGCTTTATTAAAAACTGTTAAGAACAAAAAGTAGTTCTCAACGTAACGCGATACTAATACAATCACGTTACGTTGAATGTGGCTTTACGTTATTGTGTGATCTTAGGCCATTCCTTTAGCGTCTACCCTTTTGAGATGAGAGTGGCCTTACTAAAAACTAGAGTGTTAAGAACAAAAAGTAGTTCTCAACGTAACGCTATAGTAATACAATCACGTTACGTTGAATGTGGCTTTTCTCAATTGTGTGATCCATTCCTCTAGCCTTTTGAGATGAGGGTGGCCTTTTGAAAAGTAACAAAGTTATACTCTACGTAACGCAATTGTAACGTAAAGCAATCAAGGCAATATGGCTTCAGGAAGGGATGCTCTTCAACAGGAGCAATAGAAGAAGTGGTTAGGGCTGCAGAAAATTCTAAAAAAGAAAGGAAGCAAAACGCCAAGAAAATTGTAACGCTGGGCTGGATGTCCGAAAGGCCTTTAAACGCCCGATGACCAAATATGATTGACGCGCTTAAAATTCAGAATTCCATAGTATCTCTATCGGATGATAACAGATTATCTTAAAGAACCAGAACTTACGAGTATCTACCGAACCACAGAAGGAATGATACGAAAGGATATAACAGCTGGAGGACCACAGGAATCTATCATTGGACCAGACCTCTGGAATATCGCCTACGATTTCATTCTCTGTATGGATAGGTCTGAGGTTGCTTTAAAGTTGGATACGCTGGTAATGTTGCTGCGGCCATTACCGCCAGGAACACCGAAAGCGCACAGAGAAAGCTTAACCATGCAAATATGGTAGCAAAAGCGCTTACAAACCAGAAGTGTCAAGCACGATGGGAATCTGAAACCAGAGGGCGCTGTTAGCAGTACAGCGCCCTCTGGTTTCGGCTGATTGGAGACTTAAGCGAATGGATTAAACGGAAACACGATAAGGTGATCTACTACGTCACAAGATTCAAGGATTTCATCGCCTTTCTTCACAAAATCGGAAAACAAAGAAGCTCGTAGTTTCAATATGGAAATTCGTTGACAAACGTCGCCTACCATACAGTGTTCGAGTCCAGTAGATGGGAATCTTTCCGTCTGGAGATTCAGGAGATGCTGTAAGGCGAAGATAGTTGAAACGAATTAGCACATATCTGGCGCAGATTCTGAAAACAAAGAAACAAGAGGTAGATGAGGAACTAGAACGAAAAAACCTAGACGCAGAACAAATATTATGGGGGGCGGAAATCAACAAGAAACTTTTTGAGTTTAAGCCGGTGTTTCAAAATTAGCTCCCCTTGTAGAGTCCGGCACATGGGGAAGTATAGATATTTCATTTCTCCACAAGTAAAAAATAGTCTCATTCAAATTTTAAACCCTAATGGGTGCCCTCAGTCAATCTGAGGACAAAAGTTATTGTAATGCCACGTAGCATAGTACGTAGCGTTATGCAATCATGTGAATTTTTGCAAATCCCAGTAAACATGCAAAGCTAAGCGTGCTCTTATCTAAAAAGGCTTTGAGTATGACGATCAATAATATCTAGTAACATGTTAACGTAACGTTAAAGTGATGTAACGTTACAAAGTGGAAAAGTGACCCGAATTTAATAAAAAAAATGTACTTTGAGGATAAATCCGAGTTCATCGATTCGAAAAACTAAGCTTGTGATACTTTTTCGACCATTTCACAAATACTGACTAATTTTCATAAAACCTTGTATGTAAATTTGAAAAGCAAAGCAATATACCTACCGACTAAAAAGTTGTCTCTTATTCGCTGCTGTTAAAGTTGAAGCGTCAAACTCGATGGCAGAATTACTTCTTCTCAGTCCATTTGATTTCTTTTTCTTGTAAAAGTCCTTCTTTTTCCTTTGAATTTTTTGAAGTTCAAAATTTTTGTTCAAGGCATTGTCATAAACAAAATCAGTCAGACTATAAAAAAAAAACTTACTTATTAGTGACCCTGGCTTGACAAAACCGATCGTGTCCCGTGCAACTGGCTGCCGATGTTGTCTCCGAACTTTTTGCTTTCTGATTGAATTTGAACATGGCAAAGGATTTTTTGGCACTGGCTACCTCGCAAACGCGAAAGATGATCTTGCGACTACTTTTAAATACCGTATTTAATGTCTTATACACTAGAATTGACACCGACTTGGGATTTGCTTGTGCCGATGTTGGTATGGAGGTTGGTGCAGATGTGATCGGTACTGACAGAGGTGCATGTGGAAGATTACATTGGAGTGCATTTGCCTGTAGAGGCTGATAAAATATGTCCTTTTGTCTAATAGGATGTTGTTGTATGATTCTATTATCCACCTGGAGCTGTTGGTGTTGCTGAAGCTGTTGTTGGTGGTGCTGTATTTGTTGGCCAGTGGTGTCCTTTAAGACACAGACACAGACACGAACATAAGCAAAATAGAAAAAGAAAGGGCGGAGAAAAAGAAAACAAATAAAATTTTTAATAAAAACCATGAAGTAAACAAGACAAAAATTGTATTTTTTTTTTGTTGTTGTTTAAAGCATTTGTGTTTATTTTTTGTAAATATTTTTTTTAAGGACACATTTAATTCTGCATTGCATAGAGTTATGTGTGTGAACAACTTTCAGCCTTAAGTCGCATCATAAAATAAAAAATCAAAAAATTTTTTAAACAAAATTCAAAAAATTCAAACGCTTGCAGCAATTTCTACATTTTCTTTAATTTGCATTGTTTAGTTTTTTTGTACGAACGCTGTTTCTATATAAATTTGTGGTAAGGATTTTTTGTGTAATGATTTTTTATTCTTCTTTAATTTGCTATCACAAAAGCAGAGAAATACAATTCATCGTTCAACATGCTGAGCAGCCAATAAAGAAAATAACAGTTTTTTTTTGCATCTGAACATGAAATGAAAACTCGAAACTGAATATAAATTTGATTTAATGAAAAAAAGTTCGGACTGTTGAATACCAATTAAAATAATGAAATGTGAAATAATAATTGGATTTAAATTCATTTTTAAATTTTGAGTGTGGATTGTTAATTTATTATTATTATTTTTTAATTTGCTTTTTCAATGGTGATGTGATGGCAAAGTGGGTGGTTGCTACCTACCGATGAAGGTGAAGGTATACTTGTTACACTCCAATTGTTGATTCTTGAATGTAGAATGCTTAAAATTATTCGAGAATTGTTGGAATAAAGTTTTTTTTTATAATGGAAAGATGTAGATAGTAGGTAATTTTGATTTCAGTCAAAAATTGAAAAACAAAACTTATGAGTAAGATATGATTCAAGTACTTTTGTTAAAAAAGAGTTGGAGGGAGATGTGTGGAGAAAAATCCATTGAGAGCATTTATATTCCGCTTAGATAATTTAATTGGACCAATAATTCAGAGAAACCATTTAAAGTTACTGTTCATCTTTCTAACACTTGTTCTTTAAGGTGGATAGAGTTATCTGATTTCGGTTTTTTTGTTTGTAGAAGAGTATGATTTTATTTTGTTTTGTTTTTTCGTTATGTAAATGGTTTCTACAAGTGTTATGACTACAACGCTTACATATATTGGCATAATGTAAAAAACCCACCTTACAGACTCCGATTTTGGTTTTTAAGTACTAATCGAGACCTGTATTTCAAATCTAAAAGTCTACAAGTCAAGAGCCACTTTTGGGATTATGTCCATTACACTTGTAGATGAAAATGTAAACTTGTAGCTTTGTGTAACAGACATTTCTTAAAATTATCATTATTTAGTTGAGTTTCATGTACTTGTAGTTTTGTGAATCTACTAATGGAATAATTATGTTTAAAATGTTTAAAATTCCACTCAACATTTTCAAAGTGAATACATTTTGCATAGAAAAATGAGGACATAGAAAAATGAGAACCAAGATTCATGGCTATTATAAAAGATGTTTCCGATCTAACTGTTCAAAATCTATATCTATATAGTATATAAAAATCAATTGCTGTTCGTTAGTCTGGCTAAGACTCGAGAACGGCTGAACGGATTTATCTTTTCTTGTTATTGAAATGTTCGTGGAGGTCTAGGGAAGGTTTCGAAGCGTTTATTTCATACCTATAATACCACGGGAACAGACACAGGAACGAGAACGGGAACCTTTAAGATACTTGACAGTTTTCAAAAGCGTTCAAGGCTCAACTCTAGGATATAACATTATCCCTTAGTGACTTAGACTTATATTTCATTCACATATATATCTACGGGAACGGAAGATTCCCTCAGGAACGGGGTTGGAAATGGAAACTTAGAAACTACTGGACAGATTTCAAAAATTCTTTCGGAACTGGGATGCCACATAATCCCTCAGTAACTTAGCGTAGATTTCATTCCTATAACCCCACGGGAACAGAAACAGGAACGAGTACGGAAGCCTTAAAACTACAGACCTGAGCAACGCCGGTCCGCTCAGCTAATCAAATAACGAATAGTAAGATTATTGGATTGTTTGTTTTAAAGAACTCTTTTGATTTTTGACTGGTAAGAATAAAGATTTAATTTTTTTTCAGTTTAAAGTGTTACTTTTACAATAATCTAAGCTATTTTTGCATATGAAATGGCCGCACATTGAACTTTATTTACATTCGCAAAACAAAATGAATTGATTTAAAGTGATACTATACACTTTGACCTAGATAGATAGACATTGAATAATTGGTAAAAAAAAAGATGCAATAAATGGATTTATCTATCTGCCTATCTAGTTTTTGTTTACTGTTTCTGAGCAAAGCAAAGAACATCTTTAAAAATTACTCTGTTCATTTCATTTTTCATGATTTTTTACCACGACGCGTGAGTTGTGAATATCATGAAAGAAGACCATTTTTAAGAAGCCTTCTTATTATGAGGTCGTATGAAACAAATGCATAAAACAAAGTTAATGTAAGGGCCTTAAACTTCTCTTTGACCATCTCTTCATGAAACGCAGCATATAATTAGCTTTACTAATGATTTCAATCAAGCGGTCAAATTACATTTACATAGCGCCATATAAGAACCACACATTGAAGTCGTGTTTTCGTACATTTGCAGTTGTCGCGAAGACAAAAATCCTGTTGATGGTGCGTCTGCTGCTGTCGCAACTGCAAAATCGTTTTGCTTTACGAAACCTTAAAGCTTAAGTTAGTCCAAACATTTAAGATGTGACATGCGACACGCTAAGCTCCTTCTTTCCAGAGCAATTCATGCTTTTTAGGAGTTGAGTAGAAAATTAGGATCTGAATTCAGAAAAAAAAAAATCTATTCGCATATTGTGTGAAATTAACAGTAAATGAAGGCTAAATGTTTCTTGGCCCCCTCTTTTTGACCTTTGTCGCTTTTTAGGGAGAACGATTTAAGTTTTCGGCAATGGAATGAGTTGAAAATAGAAAGCAATATCCTTGCAATTAATTGGTTAACGAAAACGATGATGATAAATAAGGATTTGAATTTTCAAAATAAGGAGGCTCGCGCAAGAGAAGGGGGAGCCCAGAGTCTAATTGAGAAATCAGTTTTCATTACATGAAATTACTCTCGGAGAAAAAACAAGCTTCTCGCGAAGGCAGGCTATACCCGTGGAAAACCAATCAATCGATTTGAAACCTCGAACCTTCCACTTAACTGCCAGACACGCTTACTATTACGCCACTGGCATCACTTTGGAGTTCAAGACTAAAAAAGCTTATGGTCTATTTTAAGTTCATATTATGTTTGAGTCTGTAAAAGTGGAATATGTACTTCCATTCTCAAAGTACATATTAGGACTTCAATAAGTATATGTTCCCAATCAAGTTAAAGTGAGAGTAGCTCTCAGGTTCCTCTTAAGACCAAATTATCGAGTGCACACAGGCCTGAGAGTAGCTGGTGGAAAGTTGACTCTTGAGTTTTTTGAATGTAGATCGCAAGTAGGCTCAATTTGTTTATCACGAGCTTGCAGAACTCTAACAAAGTTTCGTATTTTGAGAGCAGCTCTCGGTGAGTCAACTTGTCAATACAGGCGGGTTGGAAGCTCTTTCGTTTGTGAACTCTCAAGAGTTACTCTCGGGCCCTGTCCATTTGAGAGTAAATTTTTGGAGTTCTAAATATCGCGAGTTAATTTGTTCAGTTTTGAAATGATTTCCTGTGAGTACTTTCAGAACCTCGTGGACTCGATACTAGTTTCCTAATTGATAGTTGGAAGTTGAAACATGTATCCTAAGGAGCGAATTTTTGCAGCTGCTTTGTTCATTGAATCTCTCGATTATCCGATCGGAACCGGCAGAAAATTGTAGGTCCGTTCTATTCCCTCACAAGGCATGGTTGTGAGAAATGCCCTAGGCCCAGGGGCTCCTCGCTCTGTTGCGCCACCTTATTTATTTTTTTATTTGTTCATTGAATGTGCCTCCTTTGGTTTTTTTTTTTAATTTTGTATAGTTTTTAACGTAAAATGAACTGAAATTGGTTATTTGATTAATTCAATTACTTTTTTTTTACTGGAATTTATAAAATACAACCGACGTAGATTGTATACCCCTGTTAGATTGTGTAGAAGATCGAGATTATTCACTATTCAGGTCAATACGGCATTAGAGGTGTTGCCTATTGAACTTCATAAAAGTTTCTAAGGCAGTTATGGAAGGTACAGTAAATCTGAACTTCTTTTAACTGTAAGTTACCAGTTGGTATTGTTATTTTTGTGCGAACAACGCAAAAAGAAATTTTTACTGACTTAAAAAAATAAAAATTATTAATAACTAGCTGCCCCGGCCACACGTTGCTGTGGCTAACGTAACATAAATTGGGTTGTTAGCTATGCTATCTTTCACGTTGGATCAAACTGCACACGGTGTACAAATTTGAGTAAAATCGGTTAAGGAATTTAGGAGTCCATCGCGGACCAACATCGTTTCACGTAATTTATATTATATTAAGATAATGAATTAAAAAAAAAACACAAATTTAGTTTTTCTAAACGTTGTAAACGCTTGGACTCCGATTTATAAGATTGGGAGCGCTAAGTGATGCAATCTGCAATGTACTTCTCTTTCATGTCACCAAATTCTACACGTAGAATGGAAAGAGATATAAAGATTGTGAGCTCTAAGTGGTGCACTCTTCAATGTACTTCTTTACCATATCACAGCATTCTCCACGTAGATGTTAAGCGAAACAAAAGAATGCTACGGTTCTGTTTCAAAACGTACAAATAACCTCCCAGTTTATTACTCTTGTTAGACAATTGTGTTATCTTCCAGATAAATCCTTTTATTCAAAAATATTTTTTTTTGCATTGCTCTTTCCAAATAAATTTATTTTAAAGGGAATTTTTTCAATTGGGATTTTACCTTCCCAGAGATGAATTTTATTCAACCCATATATTCCAACAAAGGGTATGTGTATTCAAATTCATATATTTGAACAGTTGTGCATTGTTCGTACATTCATTTTGATTTATGCATCAGTCAGTGCAATCAACATGAATTTATTGGGTTCTGATTTTTTTGTCGGAGGCTCAAACCATAAGAACCCCACAAGAGCTAATTTGCGTTCAATCGAATAATTTTTGCTATCGTCTCTATAACGTGAAATATTGCAATTTTCGAACTTTTACGTAAAAAATCTTTCGTTTGGTGCACAACATTCGCCGCGATGGTTTTTGATACACAATATTCACCGCGATGGTGATGCACAAATGACGTTTTCTGTATCCAAAGCTCCTGGTTTCCTTGAAACCTTTCAGTATATGGACGGTAAAATAGATCTTAACTTTCCCATAAACCTCATTCCAGGATCATCATTATTATATTGGGTATATCTCGTGAAACATGAGAACAGCAGTTTGAAATGAGTGCACAGTGTCCTCAAATAAAATCGGACTAGCTGTTCAAACAAATTTGCCTGGGAAACCTTTGGCCCTAACACGTTTTAAGGATCTACAATTTTATTCTGTTTCCAAAGGGCTAAGTTAAAAAAAATAAATAAATAGGGTCGCGCAACAGAGCGGGGATCCCCTGGGCCTAGCGCATTTCTCACAACCATGCCTTGTGAGGGAATGGAGGGGACCTTCAATTTTCTGCCGGTTCCGAACGGCTAATTGAGAAAGCGCTTTTCATGGCAATGAATTTACTAACGGAGGACTTTCCAATTCCTTTCGAAAGGCGATACCCGTGGAAAAACATTTCGGCCTCTGCTGGGATTCGAACCTCGATCCTCTGGGTTAGCAAGTGGACAATAGACATGATAACCATCACGCCACGGGTACCACAAGGGCTAAGTTAGAAAGTTTATTTCATGGCAATGTGTAATTAGTCTCGGATGACTTGCAGATTTCTCTTGGCATCTATGCCACTTCCCTTCCGAAATGCATTCTGAGAATTCTTAAAAACATTTGTACATTGAGAAGCAGAAGAAAAAATCTTTTGTCGGACGCCAGTTTTAAACTCTTATAAAAAAATTTGTACACCCAAAAATGTGATACAATATTCCACCATAATTTGTACACTCAGTACTTCTCATTCAAATATCTCCGTACTTATCATTTGAATATATCTTGATGGATATTTGTACTCTATAAGCACCAACATGAGTGGAGAGCCAGTCAGCTCATCATCATCGTCACTAATGTAGTGACATTCAATTCAAGAATTCAAATGGTAATGATTTTACGATTATTTATCATGCGACAGAACGTGCTTTGAATTTCTATCGTTGAAAGTTTTATTCACACAAAACAGTTTCAATACAGAGTAAAATTCTTGTAATCAAAAACTTCAACCAGAAAATACTCTTTTATCAAGTAAATCACAATCTGGAAAAGCTTAAAACTACTGGTGGAAATTGAATACCATTTTTTTTTTCGATTACACTAATGGAATGAAGTACACAAATAAATTTTGTTTGATTTGTTGCCTCCCTGTGTGCACACAGTGCCTTTTGCCTTTTGCCACTGCAAGGGAGAAAATATTCTAGAACCACTAACTACCAGCGATGATAATGATGATGATGATGATGATGGTTGTGGATAAGTTGATTGAAAGCAAATTATTGCATTAGAAGTAATCTTAAACGCAACCACCATCAACAACACTTCTGGGAAATGTAATGCGGTTTATCATAATTTCTGTATATAAATTAAAAATTAAAGCAATTAGCCTTGAGTTGAGTAATTAAAATGATTTGATTGACAAACAATTAGGGACTCGGTATGACGATCATATTTATACCAACTTGGATAAGCCGGAAAATCGTTAAGTTTTCAGTTTTATAGAGAGTTAGAGTTTAGTTAAAGCTTAGTATTTAGTTGAAATTTGGAATGCATTTAAAATGTTTGACCTCTTTAATTTGTAGACGTTAAAAGACTGTTTTAAGTTTCAACGTTTTGTATATTAGTTTTCAGACACACATGCTGACGACTGTCACAGTAGTCATAAGTTAAAATGGTTAGAATTCATGGTCTTAAGGTGAAATATAAAGCATTATAGCCTAAACTTGGTCATTTTATCGAACAAAAGGAATAATAATAATTAGTACAAACTTCTTCAAAAACCAAGAGAGAAGCTTTTTGTGGGTATCTTTTAAAGTGAGTAGTTATAGAACTAGATTGAAATGGAAAGTAAATGGTACAGCAAGTCAAAAGCTAGCTTTTCTTAAGTAATCTAATCTATAATAATGAGAAAAACACGGTATGGGAAAGGATGTCTGCCCTGATCATTTTCAGCGGCAAAACAAACATGAAATTTCTTTCAGAAAATGTCATAAATGAACGACATTGTTCAGAATGTGACCAATTCCTTTTTGGTTTCAGTTGGAACTTTTTGAAATGTGTAATTATTGATTATAAATTTTAAAAAGAAACTAATTTTTGGTTTAGAAATACTCAAAATTTCGTGTATTATTTTTAAATTGTTTACTATAAAATGCTGAACTGGATTAGTTTACCTTGATTAGAAATAAAAAAAATTACAGTTAAATAATTTTTTGATATATTTTATATGTATTACCCTTGTAAGTTAGTAAAGGTCAAGAGTGCTCCAAGAATGTTCTTTGCTGTGCAGTATTTGTTATCGGACAGAGGACTTTTTCTGATTTTTGCTTAGGATAATTGATTCTCTTTTTTTATTTGTTTAAGTAGAGGTTAGGTTAGGTTAGGTTTAGATGGCTGCCAGGAAAACAAACTGACACATTTAGACCAATATTACGTCCATTGTTATACCATAGAAACTATGCGAGGGAGTACCTCACTTAACAAAACCATTTGGGGCTTTTAATAAAGCGAAGGACATGCAGGGGAACCGTGTTCGCCAGATATCGCTTGGATCATCAAGAAAATATTTCCCTACATGCCGTTTTCTTTTAAAATAGAGTGAAGGACATGAGCAGAGGAGGTGTGGGACTGTCGTGTCGTCTCCTCCTCCTCATCTAACTTCTGCAGAAGTCATTAGAGGAAACGCCGAGTCTTATGGCGTGTCTTCCTATCAGACAATGTCCGTTGATGACAGCATTGATTACGGAGCTAACGTGCAATCTGGTAATGGATAACAAATGTCTTGTGCGTTTTGGATCTAGTCCTGGCCACATCCGTTTTGTTGCCACACACGTAATGATACTGTTCCACCTATAATTTGTTCTATCCATTGCCTCTTGCTTTAGCATAAGTTTACATGTAGCGATTGGTATACCAATATTCAACCTGCTGGTTGAGATCGGTAGATTGGTTCCTTCTCTGGCGAGTTCATCGGCTTTGCAGTTACCCACGATATCTATGTGCCCCGGCACCCAAGGTGAATATTGAACTTTTCAGCCATCTCCTTAAGAGATAGGTGACAGTTATGGGCAGTTACTGAACTTGTAGAAACAGCGCCGAGTGATTGGAGGGCTGCTTGACTATCTGAGAAAATCCGGATATTTTGAGGATATCACGTTTTCTTTTAGCCATGATAGGACCTATTTGATCGCCAGAATTTCCGCTTGGAACACGCTACAATGGTTTGGAAGGCGGAAAGAGAGACTTACGTTAAGTCGGTTTGAGTACACCCCGCAGCCTACCCCTTCTTCGGTTTTTGAACCATCTGTATAGAAATGAATTGAATCATCTCTCAAAAATTCTGTTTAAGTAGATCATATTGAGAAACTATCAAGACTGACGTTGAAAATTGCTTTTCGCCATTCTGTCTTCAGTCAGTCTGCTCGACGTGTGTCCACCGGTTAGTCTGCTGGCTTGTCCGTATTTTCGTTTACGAATCCTAGGCCTTAACAGCTTGGCCTCTTAACTTTGTTACGAGACCAACCCTCAAATGGGTGTTTAAAATTGGTTTTAACAAAAGCTTTCCATAAAACATAAAACAAAGGGCTCAAAAGCGGTTATAACCATGTTTTTTTTTTATAATTAACGCACACATCAAGGTGTTAAGACTACTCTTATAATGTTTTAGAACACAATGCGAACATTTGAGAAGGTAGGAGAGTATTAAGTAGAAGAAACCGATGCGACATTGCGTTTTAGCTTTTGTGAGCTGTGATGTAGGGAAAAGCAGAGTCAAATAAAGCATTCCACATACGGGTAGTCTAGTATAACTACCATGACATGAATATCAAATAACTATCCACTGAAGAAATGGTTCTGGAAAAAATAGTATTTCTATAAAAAGAAAAAACTGGTGGAAACTGGTCTAATGGTTTTGATAGATTTTTCGCGTTGACATGTGTGACAACTGATGTTCAAATCAAGGACATGCTCCATGCGCTTTTGCCATAGTGATTGGTTGATTAGAAAGTCTGAAGGGGAAAGGGTTTTCCTCAATCGCATGATCAGGATTTACAGTCAAAATATTGTCGTATAGTAATTTTTATGGGCGAACAGACGCCACCTACCTGTGGGGTCAGGTTTTATTAATTGTTTAAGATAGAAAGCCAAAGATCGTCTGTAGTTGAGGACTAACGCCGCGCTGATTTGATATCCCATAGATATCAGGCCATTCAGTAAAAGCTCAAGATCTTTTGAGTCAAACAGTGTGTGATACCTTAAAGATTTCTTGCGAAACCATCTCTGAACAAGGACATATTCTTGAAACACATTTTGTGTGCTACCAATGTTAATGGCAATCGATGTTCCCCAGCTCAGCTGTTAAATATTAAGCCTTGAATGATCCAAACTGAATTCGAAAAGAAAATTTGAACACTACTTAAAATTGAAAATCTGGCAACCCTAAACCTATGGAAGCTCTACTTGAATACAGTCTTAAAAGTTGCTATTTCTACAAAAAATTTAACTTATGATTAGGTCTCTATCATCAGTATTGACAGAGATATCGAATTTAACACAGGTCAGGGTACACAAAGTTAGCTTTCTTTTAAATTGTCAAAAAGTGATGTCAAAGCTGAGAAACGAGCTTTACTGTAGAACAATTTTTTTCTTAAAATATGACCAATAATCACACCCCAAAGGATAATACACGAAGTACGGGACCTGTATAGTTGTGGAATATGAGTTATTGCAGCTCAGAATCGAAATCTCCTTTTCAGTTAAAAAAGGCGGGTAAATCGGGTTGACGTTTTCGTGTCTAGTAATTTTGTACAGTTCCTAAAAATCACCTCAAAAATCCTTTGGTACGGAACAAGCTTTAAAAAACCAATGTTTTGTTGTTATTTTTTGTGGTTTGCACCACTGTTTCAAATAAATAAATAAATTAATGAATGGGGTGGCGCAACAGAGCGAGGAGCCCCAGGCCCGAGGACTGACGCACCAACATTGCCTTTGCGAAGGAATAGAAGGGACCTACAATTTTCTGCCGATTCCGGAGAGAATCGAGAAAGGTCGTTTCATGGCAATGAATTTAGTATCGGAGGACTTGCCAACTCCTCGCGTGTTAAAGTATTTTTGCTTCTGTTGGGATTTGAACCACGAACATCCCGGTTAACATGCATACAAGCTATTCACCACCGTTTTAGTTGCACAAATCTTTATAATAGAAGTAATAACATGCGATAGATGCTTTTAGTTTTGTTTTAGGACTAATTCAAGTTCCTGTTCTGTTCAAAATATTACCAGTACCATCCTGGGCATTGTATTTGCCTACTACATCGTTACAGTATGAGTCAGTGAGTCAGTGATGAGCGTTATTATATTCCAACTTGTTTTCGGTCTGTGGTTGAAATGTTAGCAAATAAAAGCTGTATATTTGATATGCTAAGCAAAAGTGGTATCGATCTGCAACTTTTTTAAAAGACTGTGAAAAATAATAATTCACAGTCAGTCAAGTCGTCTGAGTTTATTACTCCTGTGAAATATCACCGTTGAAGAATATTTTTTATGGGAAACTGCTCCCGCATGAAACCTTACATGTCAATGATATTGATTATAAATTGAAAATCTAAGGAAATAGGGCACATCTACGATGAATCCCAATAAATCGAATATTTGCGCCCGACTTGGTCAGACATTTGCCACAATCGTTGCCATAACAACCGATCACTAGAGTATGCTTCAAGATTGAGTATTACATTCACTGTCGAAGTTGCAAATATAAGCCAAAAAATGAAACTATGTTCATCGGCTCTGCCACTGCCTTCCTTTAATGTTTTGTTTCATATAGCATTGATCGTCTGTACTCGTCTGAGCGTTGCCACAGTGGACGTTAAGTCTTCAATTACAAGGAAAGGCTTAGTTCGAATGTCTTGATGAACGTTTACAGTCAAATATCTGCAGTTCATCCGTAACGGCTCTAAGAAAATCTTAACATTATCTTGAAGATGAGTCATAGTCATTGAAAAGAGGAAAGAATCTTAGAGCTGAGCTTGGTAAATTAGTTTTTCAATGGCAGATTTTAAGTCAAAAAAGGGTCTAATCTTGAGTTGATTAAGGTTGCTCATAACATAAAAATGGTTAAACCTTTTGACCACTTCTACTGCTCTATTCTAAGCATCAGATTCAGTCCATCCCACTGCACGATAATTTGTATATGTAGAGCTTTTGATATCAAAACAGTGCAATAAGGAAATTTTAAAGAATATTAAAAAATCAGAAATGTTTTTATTGCATTTGATTTTTCCAAAAAGATTAAATTTGATTATAATGATTACCCCATTAGCAGGGGGGAGGGGGTAGAGCTAATGCAGCTCTGGGCACAATAGTATCTTGTTGAAGCCTAAATCTTCTTAATTATTTCGTCCTATAAATTGAAGCTTCAAACACCACTGATGGGCTGTTAAAACCCCTCCCTCTATTTATAGCAACACGTCATTATTTAAGACACATGCACTCGTTGTGGTTGTATTCACCTCTTACTTCACAGTCATTTTCCACTTCCAAATATTCAAGATATATTGCAAATATTTTCAAAAAACATAAAGTTTACCTATATGTTTCCCTGTTCGTGTCAAACACTCATCACAATGATATTTAAATACCATATCATCATTAAAACATTCTGTGTATCCGCTTGGTCCGAACTCTTTGTAATTTAAATTGATTTAATTTACACCCTTATCACACAAAAGATGAAGGTTATCAGAATCACACGACTAAATACGTTTCACTGCTGTCGGGAAATTTAATTCAAATTTAAACCGAAATATGTTTACTGTTTCATTCAATTTGTTTGGATTATTTTTGAAAATAAGTAAATGATTCCGCTAATGCAAATCAATTGATGAATTAATTGAGTCCGGATTGTATAGTAGGGGATAATTAATTACTCAGGTAATTTTTTTGGTATCACACACGTCGCTATGACAACCGACTGCAACGGATTGTACTGACAAACTGTGAAAACACTTTTCTCATCTAACTGGATTATAAATAAAATAATTGATTTTCTGTTTTTGTTCCTTTGGCTTTGTCATGTGTCGTACAAGTTTTGTTTTTTTTTTTAGTTTTTGTATTCTGCATTTTCACAAACTAAATACCATATACACGTACGACAATCTGTCAATGGAGTCATTCTAGTGCAATTTGAATTCACATAAACACCATGTATCTATTGATTGCTGCTGTCGTCTTTTATTGCAACAAACCACATGACAAAAAAAAAAAAACGAGAAGAAAAACATAAAAAAAAAGAGAAAACCACTCACCTGTATAAAGTGGGTACATATCTTGAACTTGAACATTATGTAGGTGATACAAAAGTATGGCAAAAAAAAGAAGAAAGAAATGAACGTATTCCATTATTGAACTGTAAAAGTTATTAACGGTTTGTAGTTTCTTCAGGGGACTGTAACATTTGAAAGGAAATTACCGCATCATGTAGTTGGCTTTATCAATAGACTCGTAGTCTAATAATCCAATTATAATGGATTTTCCGAATAAAGTTATTATTGCAACAAGACATAAAAGCCCTGTAAGCTGCAACCTACCCTTGACTATATTTGAAAAGGGCATGAAGAGCTTAAAAATTTTACTTTCATCGTTTTATTTTAAAGGCTAAGGTCTTTAGCGTTGGGTATTTTTTTTTTTTTTAGACGCCAGTGAATTTAACGGTCGATAATATTTGAGCTTCACATGATTATGGCTTGACTGACTGACTGGAAAATTTTTTCTTAAACCCTCCTCCATCTTTTCAGTTTTCTCTCGAAATATTAGTTATTAGTTTTCTAAGTAACTTTTGTCATTTGCTTTCGAAAAAAACTTTATTTTCACTGCTCATTTTTGCAGCGAAAAACTTACTTAAATTAATCGTTACCTTTACCTACACCCATTAAATGAAATTTGTGTACATTTTCGACAATATCGTGTATTTTTCATACAATCATTTCAGATCAAGTCTTTTTTTAGCTACCTAAGGAGCGCCGTCCCCCAGGGTAGTCTTGTAGGCCCTGTGTCTTACATTCTTACTATCAAATCTAAAACAATCTATCTATCAACTAGGGAATGTTCGAATATCTTGACGAACTAAAAGAAAAAAACAGTCAAAGTCCACCCTCAATGGCTCTAAGAAAAACCTCACATTGACTTGAAGATGAGCCTCATCTAATAGTCCTTGAAAAGATGAGATGGTTGAGCTTGATCATTTAGTTTTTCCATCAATTTTCAGTCAGAAAAAGTGCTAATCTTAGGTTGATTTTCAATGATCTTTTTTTGCGTAGGAGAGACATAAGAAGATACTTGTGTACAATCTTCTGTCGACAATTCTTACTCACCTTTCAGATCTTCCCTATCACGGCTTTTTTAGCTTCCTCTGGCGTCCCCCAGGGTACTCATTTAGGGGCTTTTCTTTTAATTCTTACCATCAATGACCTAGAATTGGTTATTCACCATTCCCTTATTTCACTGTGAACAGGTGATTAGAAGTTTTATAAGGTAATTCAATCAGCTACCGCTTCTTCTCATATTCAACAGGATCTCCACAACTTTTCTATTTAATTCCCCCTCCCCCCTCGAACGTTGTATGCTGTCTGTCTGTCTATGTTAATTCCAGTATTTATTGTTTTGAATTAAAATTCATTACTCCTGACAAAAACTCCATCTTTAAAGTCACCATCCTCGTAAAGTAATGTTAGCCAAAGGTTTTTTAGTTTTCAGGTTAGATTAAGACTTAGCTTGTAATAAATGAGATCCTGGCTCCTACCAAAGTTAATTCAGATAAAAGGGTTTCACTACTTTCAATTTTAAAGACCTCTTTGGTTTTTTCCTAACTTAGTTAAAATTAAAGTGCCCGCAGAAATTAAGAGAGTAGGTGCCAGTGGCGAGGGGTGAATAATTCCAAAAGGTAACTCGAAGGAAACTTAGTCACCAACAAAAAAAAGGTTACTTAAAATTTTTTTTGTGCAATGTTTGTCTTCGCATCAAGCCAAAAAGTCAGGTATTTTAAACCAACTTTGCTATTAGGTAGAGCATCATAACTTTTTTTTTCATAAAACTAAGCTAGTTAAAACTATTTGTTTCCTTTGAGTGAAAATCAGTTAAGCAACAGTTAACAGATATTAAGGCCATAATCAAACCACTGAAACTTACTATCGGAAAACTTTTCAGACTTTTTGCACTTTTCAATTTTTAAAGCCTAAATTTGTAATATTTAAAAAAAACACGAAAAGCACTAAATCAATTTAAATAAGTATTGCACTGCGTTCTGCTGGTAAACTTTGTTTTTCAAATAAAATACGGCTCATTGGGAACTAAATTCATTTAGGCCAGTTGTGCCACTTTAGAAAAATTCTAATTATAGTTTGCATTTTCTCCCAAAAATATGCTTTATGCTATGAGATATTGAGATCTAATATCCTCGCATATTTGTTATCAAAGTGGCAACCTTTGAGCTTGGACACATGAGTCTAGTGCAGAAACACATACAAATTCATGAAATAAGTCGGAGACCAGCGTGTTATTTTCTTGTTCTTCAAGCAGAGACCTACCTCAACCTGCAAATCTGCCATATACATTTTTGTTTATAAGCATGTGTCCATGGGAAGAAATACGAAGGAAAGCGTTTTTTTCTTTTATAAAACCAATATCATGCAAACACCGAAGTGTGCAGAAGCAATGCTGCAATTCTGCAAATGAGTACTGGGCTACTGCGCCGGCGCTATATTCACGTGCTCAGAGCACAAAGAGATAACAAACAACAGATTTACCAAAAAATATGACGCTAGAACACCGGGTTATTTTCTTCCATAAAAAAGCATGTATTGAACAGAGAGGTGCCTAGCGCTAGGCTCTTCTCCGTTCAATACATGCTTTCTTATGGAAGAAAATAAGACGATGTTCTACCGTCATATTTTTTGGTAAAAGAAAAAAGAGGAGAGAACACAAATTTGTTCTATCCAGCAACAAGTTTTATAAGACGTAATATTTGGGGTTACCTTGTATGTTGCTAAAGTTTTGTGTTTGTTTATGGAGTGAATTGAAGAGCCAACATGTGTGTAGAATAAAACGGAAAGCAGAGTGGTAGTTGTTAAAAAAATGTTGGCAGCGAGTTCATGTGTATGATTAAGTTTGATTCATGTTGCCAGAAGTCTAAGATGTTTCGGATGTGAATTTCAAAAGGTAAGTCGGAAATAATCGACTTATATGGACGCTTCGCCACTGGTAGGTGCATATGTCCGAGGACATGCCCACTGCACGCTTGTCTTTAGGGGACCTTTATACCTTTTCGTGCACAGTCCCTCAAAAGTTCTTCAAGCCGCAACTAGCCAAAGCTGGTTCAAGGGCTTCATTACTACTACTTCTCTGGATTTAAGAAAAGCGAAAGCTCTGAACTATTCAAAAAATATTTAGAATTACTGAATGTTTATCGCTTTGCCAAAAATCCACATCAAACTTAAATAATTTCTGAAATGTTAAGTTGTTATTTCTTTTTTAAAATTTCAAAATGGTTAGGGATGGGCAACAAAGAATTCCAGGAAAAAATTTATGTTTCGAAATCCATCTAAGTTCTTCTTTGAATAATACTCCGCTTTCAGTTGAGTATAACTAAATTCTGCTAATTGAAGTTTGACAAAATAAATCGTGGTTGTTCCGAAAAATGAGTAGAACGAAAAATATTTTTGTTCTTACACATAAATTTTAGTCGAGGAATCAAAGAAGTTATATTAGATTTTAGAAGATCGTTCCATTGAGAGTTAATTATTAAAACTTAAGGCTAAAATTTTTTTTTTTGTTACAATTTCTTATTAATTGTTTTTAAGAAAGCATTTATTTTTTTGTTAGTCATAATTTTAAACTCAAAATGCACTCTTTAAATACGGAATTGTTAAAACATACCTGCATTTTCGTATCCAATATGATATCACCGCAATGGCTCCCAAAATTATAGCTCCAAAAGCACACCAAACAGCTGTCTAAAATAAAATATAAAACAATAATGTTAAGTTGTTAGATTGTTAGTGATTAAATAAAACGCATTGCAAATGGCAAAAAAAATTGTATTATTTTTTTCAAAGTCACAACGATAGTTATGTCAAGCAAATAATAAATTTGTTACTTGTTTATGAGGATGTTTAAGGTGTGCAGCGGTCATATTCATGAATTTTTTTTTATTGAATTTTTAGTTTGAAAAACAGGGGTTTGTTATAAACGATCCTCAAACAAAATGATAAAAAACTGATAACACACCGATAACAAACTGTCAGGAAAGTGTGGAAAACAGTTCGGGGCCCAAATTCTTTAACTTTTATGACGATTATCGTTCAATCTTCCATCGTCCATTGCATCGTCAAAAAATTGTTTCATGTAATTTTGTTTCAGCGGTTGTTGGAAGGCTATGTTGCTATCGTCTTACAAATGTTGGTAACTTATTCACTGTTTTAAACACATTTTTTTAGTAGTTTGAAAATCTAAGCGATAGACAGGTAGTTTAACATAAAACAAATGCGTGCGTGTTGCCCGTGGCCTTATGGTCACATTTGCCTATTACACAGGAGTTCCGAACCCGAAAACATCCAATTGTTTTTCCTGAATTTTCAAATTTCCCTCACTTAGGCAAAAATTGTCCTCACGAGGTATTTTTGGGATAATTGCACTGTGCCTTGGGGCTTCCAAAGGTCTTTCGTATATGGAGGTGACCTTAAAAATGTCTGCCAATGCCGAACGGCCAATCAAGAATGCGCTTTTCTTGACAATAACATTTGGCAAACGTCCTTTGACTTAACCCAAATGTGTAGTGAGTACTGATTGCAATGTCCTTTCTTACAGATAAAACACTCCAAGAATAAATCATTAAAATATAAATAAGTATAATAAATCAGTCTTAAATTTACTTCGACTAAGGATTGAAAAATCAATTTCTAAAGGCACTTCATTGAAATCAATTATACATCTTGGTAGCGTTTTATTACATCTATAAATTGTTCTATGCACTTTTTGAAATAGAAAAATTCTTGTTCTCGTAGACCTGGCAGGTACATGAATAGTATTACCTCTATCCTCCTAGCAAGGAGTGTTGGACACTTTATGTGGTAGCATAGTAAGTCTCTTATGAGCATCACACCATGCATTTTTCTTCTTGACTCTAATGATTTAATTCCAAGCAATAAGAACCTATAGCTTTGTAATCAGGACAGAAACCCCAGCTCATTTTGTTGAAAACGTATTTCGTAAATCTTCTTTGAACCGATTCTACCCTGTCAGAATTCACTTTAAACGCGGGACTCCAGATTACATCAGCGTTTTCCCAAAGCGATCTGACAAGAGAAAGTTAATAAAACATAAGGATCTCGAAAATCTTTGCCATTTCGTTTTATGAATCCAAGTAACGAGTTAGCTTTCGGTACTAAAAAATTAATGTGGATCTTAAAATTTAGTAAGGGATCAAGAATAACACCTAAGTCCTTAATGTTTGCGACACGATCTGAGACATTAGATTCAATTGTGTAATTGAACCGAATACTGGTACATTTGCGAGTAAATGCAATAATGTTACACTTTTTTATATTAAGTTTCAAGCAATTTTCGTGACACCAGTGTGTAAGAGAATCAAGGTCAGATTGAATCAATTGACAATCACCTAAGCTGTCAACTGTCAAGAATAGCTTGAGATCATCCGCATATAACCAACACCTTCAATATTTGGGGTACACCCGATGTACACTGGATTTCTCTTAAAAAAAGAATTTTCAATTTTAACCTGTTGTTTTCTACAGGAAAGGTACGAGGATATCCAACGAAGGAGTTGAGAATGAAATCAAACATCTCATGTTTATTTGGTTGGTTTACAGAATCGAAGGCCTTACTAAAGTCCGTGAATACCGCATCGACTTGAAAACCACTTTCCATAGCATTGGTTACAAAAGAATTAAAATATGCCAGGTTTGTTATAGTGGATTTAGCAGATACAAAACCATGCTGTACTTCCGATAAATATTCGCTTGTGAAGAAATTTAGTTTATATTTTAGGATACTTTCAAACAATTTGGGAATTGCAGAGAGTTTGCAAATACCCCTATAATTTTGAATATCACTTTTTGAGCCTGATTTATGGATCGGAACTAAATAAGAAAGTTTCCATTCTTCGATGAAGATTCCTTCTTGAAGAGACTTATTAAATATCATATGTAAGGGAGTGCAAATAGAGTTACAACATTCCTTAAGCACTGTGGCAGGAATGCCGTCGGGGCCAGAGCTAGAACTAGATTTGAGAGATAAAAGTGCTGTATTAACTTCTTCGAAACTAAACTGAATGGATCCAAAATTAATGCTTCTGTTCAATTGTGTGAGTGAACTTTTATTAAATCTATATACGGAATAAGCAAATTCAGAGAAGTTAGCAAATAATTCGCCTGTGGAATCTAACCCCGGGGCTACACGATCAAGATATGGTAAGCCATTTGCGATACACTTAAACTTTTTTACATACACAACCAAACTTTTCGAAATTGAAACCCAACTGGTATGGAATATTGAAAGCCACCCGAGAAGCAGTTTCAGTAGGCATGAAATTGACAGCTTCGTCAAATACCCTCAAAAAGAGAAAAGAGTGCCTGGAAAAAAACTTTAAATTTCTTTTTGGTGCTATCTAGAAAACATATAATGACACGTTGATTGAAAGCCAGTTTGCCTGGTAAATTGTAAGTCGTTTTCGTCATATCCGAAACACAAACAGGAATATGACAGATTGATGTAGGCTGATGGCTTACCATATCTTGATCGTGTAGCCGCAGGGTAAGTCCGAGGATTTGACGCCACTGTAATGCATAGTACTTGGAAACCCTACTGATTTCCTTTTGGAATTTATAAAAGACCAGAATGATTTCGAATTGTTTTTGATATTGCTTTCAATATTTAGAATATAAGCTCTATAAAGAAACTTGCTAAGAACCACAAAATCTTTGACTTTTAGATTTACTATATTTTACGTATGCTTTTCGTTTTTGTTTTCTTAAATCGCTGAGTTGTTTATTAATCCAAGGTGGATTCAAGGACTTCTTTTTTGCAAAAACCGGTAAATAGTTATCAAAACCCAAAAACATGATTTCAGTGAAGCGATGATACATATTTTGTAGATCAAGACATACAAATTCAGTTCGCCAATTAGGTGAAATCCTCCTCCCTCTCGTTTTTTTTTCTCGGGACAGTTTAAAGAATCAAAATATTCAACATGAGTTCTAAGACATCCACTAGGTATGTCTTATCAACTCAGTTCCTCAGAGCCAATAAAAAGTAAATCAAACTTAATCTGAAAACACAATTCTCTTAAGAACAAAAATACGATACCAAAATTTAAGGACCATATAAAAAGTAAGCTAAATTCATAAGCAAAACAAAACGGCAATTGAGATTTACAGCCAACATATTTTATTTTATTGTCATTTGTCTTAGTCAAAGCCCATATCAATTTTTTGTTTCATATGTGTGCCTATATATGTGTACACGTGTATAAAAAACTCAATGGTGCTTAAAAATATGTGAGCCAAATCAACCACCACCTTGTCTATCGCATTTCAAATTTCTTTTGATGTGAAAGAGGCAGCTCAAATTGAATTTTTATATCCGTTCATTTTTACATTCCATCAACTTGAGCATTCATAACAGACGTCATGCAATTTATCTTTGTTAAAATCTGAGAAATTCAAAACCGATTCTAAAAAGGAACAATTGAAAAAGACACACAAACACCCACACACCCATTGACACACAAAAAGTGTTATTCATCAGATGTCAAGCCCTTCTTCTGCCAAAAGAAAGTTGGGCATGTGTTTTTTTTTATCATTTCCATCATATTTTTGCACTTTTCATTATTTTTGTCTATCATATAGTAATTGGAGACCGTTATAAAAAAAAAAAATAATGTAAAAATAGAGAAATTGTCTAGCTCAAAGTATAAAAAAAAAGTTAACAATCCTGGCTGAATGCCAATTTTAAAGGAATGACAGAAGAGGTATACTCGTCTACAAACACGGAAGGAGTTCCGCAAATTGTTTTCCATATTCTCTCAAACGAGACACCATCAAGAATGTCGCCAAGGTAATATGGGTAACAGGAGAATTTCTTTATTTGCTCCATTCATAAATGGAAGAGTTCATAATTTTATTGAAGTAGGTTTGAGTTTTCCTTTTTTTGTCTCTTTTCTAGCTATCGATTTCGAGAGGTATTTTTATTTTCTCTTCCTTTTTGCCTGGAGCATGGTTTACCATATTGAAATTATGACACCACAGTTTTGTAATAAGGACTTCATGACACGAAATGAGGTGACAGCACACAAGGGAGTTGCGAACAGAAACTTAGATGACATAATTTGTGGAATAGTTTAGGTATTGTTTGCTACGAATTGAATTTTTGAATGAGCATTATGATCATTGTAAGTTTGCTTGTTATAAGTTGGATTAGGAGAGAAGGGGGTTTCCATTAAAATCTTTGTGGGAATCGAAAAATAAACTTCGAAGATTGTAAGACGTGCTTTGCAGGATAGTAAATAGGTCAGTTGGTACTTTTTTTTACATAGTACTGCACCCAATTCATTGTTAAAGTCAATTAGTGGGCCCGTCTTGAGTTTAAGAAACATTGTAGGAGGTTCTGCCAAATCAACCATTTTGAAAATTGTGTCTGAATCAGTCAACCCTACGAGAAAACTTTTGAAGAGCTGAAACGTTGTCATGACAATCAAAGAAACACTTGCTTTAACACACCTTTCAACCCTATGCCATTTTTTCTTATCTGAATAAGGAGTCAATATTTACATTGGAGAGGGGTCAAAGTCGTGTTCGGTCCAGAAAATATTCCTTAACATTTCCGACTAATTTTTTTTTTCTGTTGGAGGTTTTTAAAATACCAGCTGGAGCACTCAGACCTAAACACCGGTCCATTGTACTACTAGTTAGCAACCTTCTATTTGTTATAGCTTTCCAGATGTTCGGGAAAAGCCAAAAGACGCTGCCATGATAAGGAGCCTAAGTTACCAGCTCTCACCATGTCTGCGCCGAGTATCTGTAACCTCATGCGAGAAAAAGCAGGACATTCACAGAGGAAGTGCTCTGCGGTGTCCTCATCTTCTCCACAAGATTCACAGAGTGTGGTATCACTTAAGCCTAACACGTTTAAATGCTTGGCAAAAGAGAAGTGCCTGCTGGCAACACCAATAAGCTTTCTACAGTCTTTTCTGCTACGAGCTAGCAAAAATGTTGGAGTCTTTTTACTAACGTTGGGGAGCATACGTTTGGTTTGTCTGCATCCAATGGAGGCATACCATCTACGGTTGTGCTCTTCACAGATCCAATCGTTGATTGAAACCCTGAGAAAGTCCTGAGTCCTGAGAAAGCTGTCTGAGATCCCTGCCTAGCAAGTTCATCGGCGATCTCATTTCTAGTTATGCCGTGATGGCCCGGAACCGAAATGAGACTCAAGGAATTTAATCTTCCGATCGCATTCAGAGAGCTCTTGCATACTTGGATCACTTTCGAAGTGGTTAGAGGGTTGAGAAGTGCTTTAAGCACAGCTTGGCTGTCGCTGCAAACAAAGATACTTCTCCCCGTCCATCCATTGTTCGTTACGTGGCTCAAGGCCATTAAGACAGTATAAGACTCCGCTTGGAAAACGGATGCGTATGATCCCAAAGATGAGTGCAGTCGTATGTCGTCGTTCTCAACAAAGACACCAGCACCAGAACCCTCGTCGGTTTTGGAGCCATCTGTGAAGATACGATGACAGTTCTTTCCAGGCTCAGATTCTGATTCAGATTCCGACTGATTAGTCTATCATTCGTTCTCGAGACACAGTAACTATTAACTGATAGCCATCATCGTAGTGCTACAAGTCCAAATCCACATTATGCGTTGATGTACTGCGTTGAAATTATTTGTATTTATGTGTATGTACATATAATTACTTGATTTTGATTAAGAAACTTAAATTCCTTATGCAATTTTTTTCTAGCCAGGCATATCTTGAAGCCGGTTATAAGTTATATTAAGATACAATGTATATATGCTGTTTTTAAGTCTCAATAAAGAAAATTGTAATTGTCATTGTAAATAAGTCCAAAACTAGGCTCTACAGCACAACACGAGTAAATCGGTAGAGCTATACACTTACACACTCTGGTACTCGAAAAATAAATAAACAAATTGAGAAAGCGTTTTTCATGGCAAGTTGAATGCAAATTCCTCGCGAAATACAATATCCGTGGAAGACATTTTTGCCTCTGTTCAGATTCAAACTATGAACCTCTGGGCTAACTGGCAGATATGCTAACCATCACACGACGGGTACCACACATCCTGGTACGTGCTATCAAATATTTCCTTATCACAAGGAAATTAGGAAACACAAAACTGCATTGATTCATTAACTTCTCAAATGATACAAATAATCTAGGCATCAACCTTGACAAAAAGCTCAGCTGGAAGTGTAATATAGAAGAAAGAGTCAGGAAAGCCACCATGTGGTCCTCTTCTCTTGCAGAAAAGCTATTTTCAACGAATTATCTGTACAGGTCAATCGTTGGCTGTATACTGCGGTCATTAGACCTGTACTTAGTTACGGAGTAGAGGTATTGTGGGCTACACTAGAAAAAAAATGGCTTACTGTGATAATCTAAGCAAATTTCAGCGATCACTTTGCATGTGTGTTAGCTGAGCTCTCCAAACAACATATTTAGCCACCCTAAACATAATCATAATCTAACACCCCTGTAAATTTTCAGCTAGAAGGTGGTACGCAAGTTCAGCCATTTGCTTCGGAGCCATCTTTTAATGGACTAATAACACTAGGTCACACACTCATTCTGAACTTGTTCCGTTTAATATCAAGCCACTCTGACTTCAGCATTCCCCAACTGAGTTTTGAATTCCAAGTCACTGACTACCATTCGTCAACTGGGTTTTGGGATAATTTCAAAGTCACAATTCCACCAAAGTCCTGAACTTATTCGGATCAATCCCAAGTCACTACAACTACATCATTCCCCAACTGGTTTTAAAAATAGTTTCAAAATCACCATTTCACCAAAATCCTTTTGGAATTACGAGAAACTCGTACGAGTTCATTCCCACACAGATAGTTACACAACCGAAATAGGGGTGGTTGGCGGAGTGCACTCGGACAGACTAAGCGTAAGTCTCATTCCGTCCCCCAAAGTACTGTAGCATGTTCCAAGCGGAAGTTCTGTTGATCATAGAGGTGCTATTTGGGCAATAAGAAAACTTGATATCCTCTGTGAATATCCGTATCTTCTTGACAGCTCGTCGCCTTTTCAATGATCTCAGTAACCCTGCTCGAAAATCTCTCATGGAGATTGCAAAACAGTTCAAAAGTTCAACCTTTTTTGCATGCCCGTGCACAGAGATATTCCTTTGAATTGCAAGTGGATGATTTTGCCAGAAATGGAACCGTGATATCGATCTCAACCAATAGATAGACCATTGATGTATCAATTGTTACATGCAAATTCATGCTAAAGGCAAATGCCATGGATAAAACAAACAGCAGGGGCCTTTGACAGAAACCTACAAGTCTTCAAGTCAACAACCACTTTTAGGATTGCTTTCATTAAACTTGTAGAAGAACAAACAAACTTGTAGCTTTCTGTTGCACATATTTCTCGCACTTGTCATATTTTTACTTGTGTTACAAGAACTTATAGTTTAGTGTTGCAAGCTCCAGATGGAGAACTACCGCCACTTGTTAAGCAGCAAAACTGATCTGGCATAAACTGGATCGAAAACGTACAACACATTTGTTATCCTTAAACAGGTTGCATATTGCTTCATAGTTAGACACGCCACAAGTATTGGTGTTCTATCGAACGACTTCTGCAAAAGCTGTTCGGACGAAGAAGAGGAGGAGAGGAAAATCGCGCACCGCTTCTGTTCATGGCCTGAGTGCTGTAAGACAAAGCTACTAGTCTACAAGTCAAGGACCACTTGTAGGATTATGCCCATTAAATCTTATACACTTGTCACAATCCACTTGTATGTATTACATGTACTTGTAGTTTTGTGTTACAGGCTCCTGCTGTCTCTCAAACGTCAGCTGCATCTAGCAAACCTTTTGCTTAGATCATTCAAGCGATCTGATGAACGCAGATGATGAACCGCTCTATCAAAAGTTCTACATGGGTTATTTAATGAGGCATTCTCACTCATCCTTGATGCGGTGTCACAAAGGACCTAAGTTGTTCTCCTGGTAGCCATTAAATCTAACCCTCGATTCCAACAATAAAAAAGTATTCTTTTGCAATCCCCACCTTTGATTTTTTCCCTGCCGTGTGGAGTAGAAAGAGACTCCCAAAACTGTGTTTACAGAACTAAAATAACTTTCTTAGCAAAAACTGGAAATTAAAATATGCACAGAGTCACAAATAGTTAATTTTCAAAGAACTGATTTATGTACTCTATTGGTTTTCTAACTCTTCATGGAAAATAATATAAAATAAATTGACCCATTTAAGATAGAATAGAAGTGTACTTACAATCCAGTAATGTGTTCCGGAATTTCTATAGTCCACTTGCATCTCACTGTAACTATCGTCACAGATTTATCCTGAAAAGATTAAAGACAATCAAAATTAATCATAATGTTTGCTTTTTTTCTGTTAAAAGTAAACTAAGCACTTGTCTAAAGCTCAAAGCACGTTGGTATGCTAAATATTTGAGATTTCTTAGGAGGGATAATCAATTCCATACATTTGATTTATCACTTCAATTATCTTAGGCAGAGCCACCCACTCGAAGCATATGTCTACCATTCACAATTTATGAATTCAATTTCCTTGCCCAGATTTAAAACACACATACATATACTAAACTTCTCCATACATTTACGAATGCCACTTAATCGACAAACTACCCAAAATCTCGACATTTATACCATTCCACTTTGACCCTCTTTAGTAAATGATAAAAGGGCGGAATAAAAACATCCAATGACTACCAAGAAAGAAAAGAAGAAAAGAAGTGGAAAAGATTGTCAAGGGTAATGTTTTTCCAAAGTCCTATAAGATCCTTCTTTGCTTTGGGGACTATTGTGTATTTAAAACAACTCAACCGATGACATTTTCCACAGATACTCATCTCCTGATATTCATGATGGGAGCATTTTAGTTGTGGTCTCAAATGATTGACAAGATTCGAACCCAAGAATGTGACCCCAAGCTCATTCGAAAAACTTCTTTTTGTATTTAGAAAAGTTTGTTTATTTTTTTTTTTCTGCTTGGAATGCGTCTAAAATATTGTGAGGTTACTTCAAATCAGGACTCCTTCTTGTTAGTCACAGCGACTTGTTTTTTTTGGATTCCAACGTTTTATCTTTCTAATTCTGTAAGAAGATCAGAGAAAAACCAAAACCTTTTTTTTCGCTCTTGATTCAAATGCGAAGTAAAATATTCGAATAAACTAATGCAATTTTCCGGTTGTGCGGCTCATTTTATTTGCATTTGTGAGTAAATCTCTTTACAGTGAAGCTTAACTCATCCAATTTTTCTCCATGAAAATAACTTGATTTACTTATCGCACAAAATAGGAGGCAACCTCCTTAATGAAACAACAACAAAATTAGTTTATCATGAATTAATCGCCAAGGTTTTGAAGGAGAGAGTAGCATTCGTTCGCAGTGGTTTAGGATGAAAATATTGCATAAAGTTATTTGTGTGTCGTATTATGGTAATCCGAAGCGGTTTCTCTTTAATTGTTGACATTGTAATTTAAGTGAAAGCTACTGTTGATTTATTTCATGGAAAGTTTCATCGAATATCTTAGTTTTTTTCAGTTAGATCCTTAAAATGTGTTTCCAAGTCTTTCGTTTTGTCTTTTTATTTTGGTCATTTAGCTTTGACTCATAATTACTTAAAAGCATTAGCTAAAGATAAACTTAACTAATCATTCAAATTCTTACGAGTTTTGATAGAAACTGACTTGGAGTAGAAAGCGGAAGCGTTTGGAACTTTCGTCAAATTTCGAGTTTCATGGATAAGCCGATTCTTAACCGAGCCAAAATTCTCGTGTCAGATCGATATGGATTCCGTAAGCGTAGATATGTGATGAAATTTGACGGCGATTTGGAACGTTGGGTGTAAGTGAGAAGGATAGGAAGAGTGGCAAATTGAAGCAGGAGGAAACTTTTGCCTTTGGAACTAACAGATGAAGACCGTGACGAAAAGTAAACAAACAAGAGCCAGTGAGAGTATTAAGTAGCATAATCTAAAAAAAGGCGAGCTGAACGCAAAGTCATTATCAACATATTTGAAAGTGCAGTGACCTTACGTTACAAGTTAAATCATCTAAGTGATGAGTATATTCCTGGCCCCGGTGGTATAACTGCCATATTTCTTAAGAAGTGCTCCTCAACTCTCTCCCTTCCCCTCTCAAAAATCTTTAACTTGTCCATATCCCTTGGATTTTTCCTCCAAGCTTGGAAAACGGCGTTTATAACCCCTATACACAAAAAAGGTCCTAAGTGCGAAGTGAAAAATTATCGTTCCATCGCTAAACTATCGCATATACACAAAATTTTCGAAAGCATATTGTATGAAAACTTAAGTTTTCGTTGCAAATCTCTCTTTTCCCCTATACTACTATTTTTAAACTTTTGACCCTCGGCTTTGAAACCATTCTGTTAAGAGGGATTTCTTCTTATTTAGAAAACCGATTTTACAGCATTCGGTTCAGATCTGCCTTATCCAGCCGCTTTCTAGCTACATCCGGTGTTCCCCAACGAAATGATCATCAAACACTTCTCTATCTCTCTATATGCAGATGATACTAAGTTTTACCGGATCATTTCTTCTTCTGAAGACTCTTCCCACCTCCAACATGATCTCGACAATTTTTCAATATGGTGCTCCAAAAACTGCCTGGAGATAAATGTTTCCAAGTTCTAATCAATAACCTACTCACGTAAACGCATCAAATCTCCTCCCCGTCTATATTTTCTAAACGGTCAAATCATTTCCACCGTTCAGGTGATCCGTAACCTTGGGATTATTTGCGACCGTGAGCTGAATTTCCTCAAGCATATCGACGATATAATCCTTAAGGCTAATTCAGCACTTGGCTTCGTGAAACGATGGTCCAAAGAATTTGCTGACCCCTACGTTCCCCGATCCCTTTACATTTTAGTTGTCCGTCCGCTTCTTGAATACGCTTGTCAAGTCTGGTTGCCTTTCCAACAAGTGCACATTGCCAGAATTGAGAGCAAACAACGCCGTTTTGCTCTTCGAGGTCTTAATTGGAGTAATCTTTTAATATTACCTCCTTATCAAGACCGAATCAAACTCCTCAACCTCAATACGATGAAAGATCGAAGAGAAATATTTGACGTTCTCTTCATTCACCGAATCCTCACAGGTACCATTGTCTGACCAGCCCTTACCGAATCCATTTTTCTAAATACCAACCATCGTAACACCCGGAATCCCCGTCTCTTCTATCTTGCCACCCATCGAACCTCTTACGACTCCAATGAACTCATCTCCCGAATGCTGAGGAATGTCAATTTCCACTCCTCTTGTTTTGACTTCAATATGAGTACTCCCTGCCTAAAATTTCGTCTCCTAAGCCCTCCAACTAGTTAGTAAGTCTTAGCTATTAAGTTTCTTAGTTTGTAAGTCAATAGCTTGTATTTAGCCTAATAAATAAGGGTTTTGCCCCCACCAAAATTAAATTAAATTAAAAATTTCAAGGTATGCGATGGGGTCTTCTGCAAACCTGCTTAGATAAAGCAAAACCAAGCCGTTGTTCCAAAAGGCATACTACCAAATAAAAACTCCTTGTGTTGGGTTCTATTGAAAAATAGTTTGATCGATAGCCATGAGATATGGAAAGTAAATTCTTCCGGGGGCATTTTGATTTATGATCAAAGATTGACTAACATGATCGAACAGTGATCAAAACTAGATTTTCATATGGAGTTAGTAAAGCATTCGCAGTTCGCAGTATACACGCTGGAAACGTCTTAAATTCTCTGCTCTTTGTTATAGTCCTTGACTACGTTAGAACTATAGGAAAGGAGAATCATGTATCCCTCCTCGGATGGTTTAAGAAGGAGTACAAGAGTAATATTTACTTTTACATCAAACTTACTCCGTGGGTTGCAGCCGGGCGACAAAAACCATTTGGCTGATACACCACAAGATTAAGTACACAAATAACACATAGAACAAATTATACATGACAACAGCACGCAGCGGTTCAAGTAGGCCCCCACCTTGTCTAACATACTTGAGCAACATACATATTCGTTCAAATAGAACTGATCCAGATATGCCTATTACCGATCATTATTTGGATGTAAATACTCTTTCCGAATGTGAAATGTTTACATATTTGTGATAAATGATCAATATTGAAGCAACTTGTGATGACAACATCAATAAACGGATACGCGAAGGTTGGACGAAGTGCTGAGAAAGTAGTGCCATCTCCTGTCACAAAGTATTTCTCTTGAGCAAAGGACAGGACTTTTAGCAGCGAATGTGCTGCGTCCAGTGCTCGCACAAAATTCACAATGCACAACTATGTACGTTTGTTTCTTATGCTTGCTTATCGGCAGCTAGAAACTGAAATATCGCATCTACATCATCATCAAGGAATTGGCAAGTTGTCCAAAAGTGAAGCAGTTATGACACATGCATTTTTACCTATCCGTTCGCCGTGGTGTCCGTGGCGTAATGGTTGGAATGTCTGCCTGTTAAGTAGGAGTTGAAAGTCTTGGAAACGAAAACCACTGTTTACCCACGGGTATCGCCTTTCGTAAGGCCTCTGAGAGCAATACTGCGATGAAAAACTCTTCCTCACTTACCTTGTCTTCATTTCTTTTTAGGCATGGTTGCGAGAAATGTGCCAGGCCTTAAGGTTGCCCGAGCTTTATTCTACTACGATTTTTTCTTATTTTACTTAGCGGTTAGAGACAGTCAATAAATAGCTGATAGACGTCTACTAAGTCCTAAGGTATGGCCTAGCCTATTGCCTCAAATAATTAGTTTATTTGTGACTATATATCCAAAATTTGAAAACACCCGTGCCGTAATTGTTAGCTTGTCTGCCTGTTTTTTCTAGGAGTCTAAGGTAGGAATTTCCTTAGCATTCACTTGTTTTTCTACTCGTATCGCCCTTTGCGAAGTTCTTGACCTAAAATATTTCGTTTCCTTTTCCATTACTCACAAGTTAAAGTGGATAGAAATGCGTTGGATTTCTTTATTGAGAAGATATAAATAGGAATAAGTTAATCGTATAATGAGATCTAGCTCGGTAATCCCCAAGCTTGTGTTTATTAACTGTTTTATGTCATTTAAAAAAATTACGAGGAAATGTGACTTCCTTGTGGCAGCCCACAAATAAGTTTTTATAAATGGCATAAATGGATGTTCATCTTTAACATAGATCGACACCCCCCTCGATTAAATTTTTTAAAGCTTAACTAGGGCGCTATTTATGCAAGGTTACCTTTGTCAGCACGTCGATCGGAAGATGTTTTGTGTTGTCTCCTTTGTAATAATTCGGGAAAAGTGAAATAATTTCAATCGAAACTTAGTAGGCCATGTAAGAACCAAAGTACGTCCGATGCGGAAAGTTTTCTTTTCTCAGACCGGGACTGTTGGGTCCGTTTTAATTTATAAATTTTTTTTGCTAAGATTATCTGTACCAGGAAATTTACATTAAATGTGTAGCGCTGTGATGTTTTATTATTTCAAGACAATAATTCAGCTCAAGAATGTCTTTCAACCGCTTTTGTGGTAGGTCGATGTGACAAGGTTTTTGATTTTTTATAAAAAAAGAGGAATATTGAACTTAATGTTTGACGACTCATTTGTTACTGTATTATTTTAAGAAAAATTTAGCACTTGTTTTTCAAAAAAGGGACGATATATATGTCGGCTCTACCCTATGAATCAAACCATCACGTTTCATTGTTGTCAATTCATGTTTGATGCTTCTGGTTGTTAGGGTTTCGAGCCCTTAAATTGTTGCTGATAGTCAAGGACCACGTATCTAAGCAATCGACCTACTCCTTACATTGTACACCTTCATGTCTAAATTTTCCAGGGATGTCAATCAGTTTGATACTTACTTGGAATCGTGTGTTTTTTATTTTTAGCTCAGAGCTGCTGTGAAAGTTGCTTGTCTGTTTGTTCAAATTAGTTTGCGTGTTCTACGAAGGACTTCTCTTGTGAATTCTCTAGCGCAAAGTTCTTTAGCAAGGATTTGTGCTTCGAAATAGTTTTCGTGTTGCCAAGGTGATTTGAAATTGAAAAATAGGAGTATGTTTGGCGAAATACGAAACAAATCACAAGAGTTCGTTTGGTTCTTCTTCAAATAAAAATAAAGAAAAATTTTTACCTAAATTTAGACCGGTTTAAATAAACTCTACTTAAATTGTGAGTAAAACTCGCTTTTGAAGCTGCATGCGAATCTCAAAACAACAATTTTTTCAAGAATTGATTTCCAAATCAAATATCAAACGAGAAAAGAAAAAATTGATTAAGACTTCCTCAGAAATTCTGGAAAATTTGCTTTCAAACTTACAACCTAAAATACATAGTTTTTCACTGAAAACTGGAGGCCTAAGGCAACCTAGTTTCATACATATTTAGTTCCAAGAAAAAAACCGGTTTGTAAAAGAAAGTATCCTCTATTCGTTCATATACAAGCATATTGCTCAGAGGTATAGGGAGCCATAGTAGTACTTTGCAAAATCATTCTTCATTACCTGCCCTAAAATCAACAACAACAACCACAACAAGAGATGCTTAACAGCAATTGAAACCATATTTGTAATGACAATGCAGTTGCAACCTCATTTCCAACGAACAAAAATGTATACATTGCACACTTGAACTTCTTCAAACAGAGATCCACAAATACAAGCACAACATACAGCATCACCTCTCGTTTTCTATCCAAGCTTTTCTCATTAATACTTTTTTTTTTTCTTCTCTAACCACAAACGCTCTTGGCAATGAGTTTGTTACATGTACTAGAACAAAAATGCAGGTGTGCAATTTCAATCGTGCTATTCATTGACTAGAGAGGAAATAGTACCCATCTCCCTCATAAAGAATGAACTCAAGGAGCAATTACATTGAAACGACAGCCTAGCATGTTCATCAAAATGTTTAATATCGTGTGCAATGATGTGGTGCTGCTATTGCTACCCTACAAAGAAAACATTAACACAGTGTATAGTGTAGTCTGTAGTCTCTGAACCTTATTCCAAAAATAGTTTTTTTTTTTATTTATATTTTTGTTGTGTAAGCGTGGTACGCATCCACTTCCACATGCCACACATCGTCCTCCAAGCTTTTATTATATCAAAACAAAGTTGCTTGCCTCGACATGTACTCGTACATGACCCAAAGGATGTAGGGTACAAGCGTATCAGTTACATTTTGCCTCCTTGAGTGGAAGTGGAAGAATTACAGTATTTGATGCAAGAAAATGTTTTCTAAACTTGAACGAACTTTAGATATGTGTGTGCAAATGAAATTTGCCAGACCTTATGTCGTTTATAGAAAATCTTTGTGCTGTGGCGTGTGAATCTACAACGAAACACTTTCAATAAACTTTGAAAGAGCTGTAGTTTTCACATTAGGGGTGCCAAAAGATACATGCCAGTTATTCCTCATCATATATCTACAATCAAACAGAGAATCATAAGATTGATTTTTCCTACCAGTGGTAGGGGGTTCTGTTGCTAAATGTATCTTGTTTGCTTTAATTGTTTTTTTTTTTACTCTCCCAAGGTGAACATCAAATTAATAAATAGGCTGGAGCAACAAATCTTGGGCACCTCAGGTGTAAATCATTTCATGGCCTACAATTTTGTGCCTATTTCGAACGGCTAAGTTAGTTAGCGTTTTTCATGGCAGTTTTAAATTTGCACCACATATGAACAAATAATCATAAGACTTTAAAAACTCTTTAAAAAATTATATTTTCCGCTTGATGGCAGCACAAATATTCAATTGAAGTAAGATAAAGCAATGACAATCGAAACTTGCAAGTGATACTCTGTTCTAACCCTAAACAAACATCATTTTACTCTACGATTCAATTTTACTTCACAAGGTTTTCAAAACTCTTAAAGGGTAGAACTTTCATTTTTCGAGTATTATGTGTACTCTTACGTTGTTTGGGATGGGGGATGTGATCGAAATTGTTGATTTAGAATCATTGGAGTGCACAATCCACAAGTTTTGGTATAAACTCATTTTATGAATCCTTCACATGCGATAGAAATAATTCAACTCTCGAAATAAAATATGGGGTGGTGATTTACTATCTTTTATAAATCGTAAATCTTGCACCCAAAATTGTTCTCTTGCCTGTATTGGTGTTCCGAGTAGGGAAGGAGAGAGGGAGGGTGAGGGTGGCAAATAATTTAACAGTATAGGCTAATACGAAAACACTGTGAACTTTGATCCTTTTGCTGTATAAAGTTTAACACTAAATGCCATTAGTGATGTTCTGGAATATAAATGCATTAGTGGAGGTAAATAATTAGATACCATTTTAGAGACATTGAATATTGATTTGCATTGAAACAGCTCAATTTATTGATTTGGAATGGGCAATGTGAGTGAATTGTTATTTTGTAGCTTTTGGATTTAAAGTAGTCACGCCTACTGTTGAATGTCATTTAAGGTTTTGAAGCCATGAGCTGCGACTTAATTATAAGTACTTGTTAAGCAATGGAATGAGTTTGACTTGAAGGTGTGCAGAAATAAAAAAAGACCTCTTAAGATGGCTGTGTATGACATATGATAGCTCTTCAAGAATTCCCAAAAATATTACATTTCATTCAAGAGTCTTAACAAAAAATTAAGTAAAAAACTGACTATTTCTTACATTTTGAAAAAAGCCAGCGTGTGGCTGATTTCTGAAGCCAAAAACTCCTCTAATCTAATTTAACAGTTTACCTGCAGTAGAAATGCTCCAATTCTTTTTTTCTTTTAAGCGATTTGAGTTTTAAAATAAAATCATAGTTCTGTTGAGGAAATGCTCTCTGCATTTCTGGTTTTCGATTAATGGTCCGAATGCATTTCGAACACCAAAGAAAGTGATTGATTGGTATTAAACGAAAGTTCTTTTCTCCCACAAAGAAGAGAGTTTTGCTCCTTGATTTGTAACCAGAATCAAAAGCAGATGCACCCGCACAAATTAATTCACACTTAACGTCAATTCAATTTCAGAGTAAATAATTTGACAGTGGTTCTTTGAGTTCACAAGAGTAAGAGTGCAAAAAGTGTTTTCAATTTCCTGCTGTAAAACGGATCGGAGAGTTCATCGGGATGTCAATCGAAAGTGGCATGGAATTTATACTAACCGATGCGTTTTTAAAAATAAGAAGAAGAACACTGTTGAAAGCCATTTGGGGCAAATTTATCATTGATTTAAGTGGCAGTATTGGGAAAGCTTTTTGGAAATGGGGTTAATCACCGAAAAAAATTTATTCAAAATGATTTAGTTTTTTCTTATAATGTGGAGGTTCTTATTTGCTCTGAGTTAATCAGATATGAAAGTCTTAAACACTAGGGTTCTTAGAAGTGTGTTGTGAGTAAGCTAGGCTAAAATTGGTAGGGTCCCTGATTGGATTCTACTGCTTTGCAAGCGTTATTCAATCGACACTCAATCGTCTTGTGCCTGTCGCGTTAGTACGTCTGCATGTTGCGTGGGAGGCTCGCGGTTCCAAATGATAGAAAAAATTTTAACAGGTATCGGTCTTTTGCGAGGAATTATCAGGTCCTCCGAGGGTAATAACACACCGCCATGAAAACCGCTTTATAACTTAGCCGTTCGAAATCGGCATAAAATCGTAGGCCTTTGAAATGCGTTAGCCTCGAGGTGTTCGTAGCTATGTTGCGCTGCATATTTTCCTTATTTTAGTTGATCGACGATCGTAATTTGCAAGTATGGTCCTTGTCCATAAAACCAGCTTTTACTCTACTTTTTTCTAGTTTTGTTCGATTTTTTGATAAAAATACTTTTGCATCATTGTGTTCATGATATCGTCTGTAGATAGGCAAATTCAGTGAGGAAGCTTTTGAATTTGTATAAAAATGGGTATATTTCGCATTATTTCTAGGAAGATTCGGTCGCCTTCTGGCTGAATTTACCTACCAACGGACAATATCATAAATAAACATATCGAGTCAAGAGTTTTTTTTATATCAGAAAACCCAACAATAGTATGTTTATGAGAAGACGTCCAGAAAAAGCATTTGTAACCATGTTTCTCTCTAAACTCTACTACAATGGCTTACTAGTTTTTGTTTAAAATTTATCTCATGTTACCTTCTGAAAAACTGAAGCTGAGGATTTCCTGAGTGAGAATTCGAGGTTCGAGTTCCAGAAACATTCAAATAATTTTTACAAGTATCGCCTTTCGCGTGGTAGTGGTGACCGTGGCGTAATGGTTGGCATGTCTCTCTGTTTCATATGAAATCCGAGGTAAGAATACCAACGAAAAAAGGTTTTTCAACGGCTATCGCCTTTCCCGAGGAATTGGCTAAGGTAGAAACTTCATTGCCATAAAAAGAACATTCTTGATTTACTGTTCGGAATTGGTAAACAATTGCGGGCCCCTACATTACTAACAACGTGTGGTTGTGAGAAGTGCCCTAGACTACGGGGCTCCTGCTCTATTGCGCCACCCTATTTACTTATTTTATTCCCTTTTGTGAGGAACTGGTAATCTGTCTTATAATAATGAACTATTCACATGGACACGACCAATGAATGACGAATAAACTAAAAATGTAGCACTTTACAAGTCCAAGTTCTTCTCTCAAGCAAATTATGAAAATATAGTTTATACTTAGTTTAAAATGCATAAATATTTATTTTTATATTCAAAATTAGAAAAATTCAGAAATTAAATTTTATCGTCACGAAGTGACATCTATAGTCTAGTTTAGTTAGAGGGAATTGTCAATCTTTATTCTGGTCTCATATACAATCCACATTCTTCCTTTTCAATCGACATCTACTAATTCGTGCGATATGTGTTGAGACGGCGGGCGCGGTGCAGAAAGAATGTGGCATACCGGTTGCTCAATGCAAGGAATCTATAGTTGTTTCTTTCAAATGATTTTTATTTCATAAAAGTTACAATAATTTCATTTCATTTTTCAACATGGCTTACGCCGGCGCGGCGCCGTCTGTCAGAAGAAAGAAACTCCTTTGGTTTGAGTGTTTGCAATGGAACGCGGAAGGAGACAGATAAGGTGACTTTACTTTTATAGGAGCACAAGGAAACTCAGTAATCGACTAGTGTCAGGAAGAATCTATAGTATTTCGGTGTTTATGTGCAAATGTTTGACGTCTAAAAAGGTGCTTGTTTTGAACACAAAAAAATGATTTTTTATACAAATTAAATAATTTTTGATGTAAACTGACATTCAATGTTGTAGGTCATGTAAACTTGACAGTGGGTGACGAAAAATACCCCAAACTCTGGTACAAATCACCAAAATAGTGGAGGAAAGATCCGAAAGAAGGCGATGGCGACATTCTTTACCGATGTTTAAAACAGTTTTTGAGGATGGGAAATAACTGTTTCTATCCGCCATTTTATTTTTGAAAATGTGGAACTAAGTGGTTCTTCACAGTCTTAGAAGCCAATACTTGGCTTGAAAATTAAAGCCAGACAGAATTATTGTATTGATTATCGAAAACCAAGAAGTTTTGTTTAAGTTTCTAACCAGTTTCTAGCAAAAGTACAACTTTGAGAAGCGTTTACTTGTTTTGGGCAAACTAAACTGAAAACTTGAATTTCATTTGTGAATCTTTTAAAAGTCAAATGAATGTTGGAAAAATGGGATAAGCCATTGAAACTATGCTTACCACAATTTCAGACCAAAATTAGGCTTTGAAGACACACACATTTTTTGACCTGTTTTTGAATGTAAATGCTTTTATGAGTGGGGCTATAGGCAGTCATAAAGTTTATGATGGAAACAAAAAAATAAAAAAGAAAACAGCCCAATGACAAAATATTATGATTGTTTTTTGTGTATACAATGTTTTTTTTTAATAAAATGAGTGATTTTTTGGTTTTTTCTTTTTGGCTTTGACAGCTTGCGTACTTTCCATGTTATGTGTCACTGTCAGACATCTTTAGTTTGTTCTATAATTCAGCCACAAATAATTCTTACAGACGAATAACCCTTCTGTTGAATTTTAGTATCAAAATGCTGTGTTAATAAAGTTCATCGTACTCTTTTTACATTTTATTGTCAGTTCAATCGGCCTACGAATCTGAACTTTCTTCTGAATGGTGAGCGCTACCGAGCAAGCAAAAACAAGCTTTTTTTCTCAAAATGGAAGATCTGGACTTGCATGACATGTGGTTTCAACAAGACGGTGCCACATACCACACAGCACGCTTAGCAATGGATCAATTGAGTGGCAAGTCCGGAAAACAGTTCATTTCACCTTTGGGAGACGCTCAGTTGATCGCCTAGAACCTAGATCGTGTGATTTAATTTTCTAAACCATTTTTTTTTTGGGGTTATGTTAAGGCTCATTTTTGTAGTGACCCGCTTCAATCGACGCACTGGAAACCAAAATACAAGGTTTTATCTGTGCCACATTTACATGGCTCATTTATAATCTTCAAACATTAATTTGTATCGACCGCACCATCGATATAAATAAAAGTTTCATGCATTTATCGAATATTTACTAACCCACAAGCAACTACTATTCTTTTCTTCAGAAAATAATTCCGAACAAAATTATTTGAATTCAAATGTTTCCGCGCCTTATTTTATACATCTTTGTCTCCACACGTGGTAGAAAGAGACGACAGGTGTCTTCTGTATGTCACAATTTTAGTCAAACTTCATTGTCTCGTGGGAAGTGTACGCAAACTCGTGACGTTTAACAGAAACTAAATTATTTCAACCAGAATTTCTCAGTTTTTGGCTGTAAATTTCCAATTTCTTTTAAACCAAAGTGAAAATTAAAGTAAATTTTATTATTTTGAATGAATTTCCCCTAAATTAAAGCCGCGTTGTTGATTAATGTGCAAACGTAGTGTTCTTCTGTTTTGTTTCGCCATTTGCAAGAAAAGTGTTTAATTGATTGGAAATTGAAATTGTTTCTCGTTTAGCGAGTGTAAAATGTGGCTCTATTCTGTCAAAATTTTTGTTTGAATCAAGTTTATCGTTTTCAAGGTCTCTCTTTTGTTTTGAAGAAAAAAGTGCCAATTGCTTGATTAATCATTCAAATATTTGTTGATCAATTTGTCTTGTAGGTAAATCTTTTGAAATAGTTTAGACTTCGATTGTTTGTTCTTTGTAAACAAATTGTGATGTTTTTTTTTGTCCCTCGCGGGTGTAAAAACGTGTGATTCTCAGAAGTTTTTCTATACAAACGTTGCATTGGGTTTTTGAAGGTGAGTACTTTACTTTGCTTGCTTCTGTACTTTCATTTAATTTTGCAACGTCACTGTCAACATATGTACATATATGCAGCGTAAAGTGATAATGAGGAGAGGTCAAACCTTAACTTCCCTTGCCCTGCAATTTTCCTAAGTTTACACTGTTGCTTCTGTAATGAGGACATCTATCGGTGAATACGTGCAAAGCTGAAGTAGAATGAGTCAAATCATTGCAAATATAAAAAATAGTAAACTCGATATTCTTTTTGACTGGCAGCGCACATCTCGGCTCAGTACACAGCTCATATGTTCGTTTGAAAATAATAAATAAACGATTGATGCGCCTCCGTGCCATAGGTCCAAAGTTTCTTAAATGGAAAATCGATTTTACTGTTACAATGGTGAAATCATAAACATCAATTAATTTTCGGATCTCAAACAAGTTCTAAAATCCGAATATAAAGTTTCCCATGCGAAATCAACCTCTGCATTCCGCTGTGCGTTTATGTCTTTCCTTTGGGTTTAAGTATCACTTGTATTGAGCGGACCCTTTTGGCGATCAATTGTCAGTTCAGCTAGAAATTGAAACATGGCTTCAACTCATATTGACCAACTCAATTTCAATTTAAATATTTTTTTCTTATAACAGCTCTAAGAATTGAAGCTTTTTTAAACATGAAAAACCTAGCAAAAAGTAATCGCAAAAAAATTTAAGGAGTTTTTATTGTTTATTGAAAAGTTTTGGTAATATGGGCCACCTTGTTTGAAATACGAGCCTAAATAGTTCATATATGAAGTAGTACTTTTCTGGGGGCGTGCAAAATCTACAATCGTAGATCACAGAAGCTCTTGCATAAATGCATTTCGTTAAATTTCCGATAGCTCTTAAAAAATCACTCATTATGTCAATTGACAGTTATACAGATAGGTTCAAAGGAAAAAATTCAGTATGATTATGTCTTCTTCCTCTTTTTTTTTTCTTCCTTTTCGTGTTACGAGCACCGTGATCTACAAAAGATGCCAGCTCTCTGACTTAACTGCTTCCCACTAATGATACACTGTGCAAATATCTGAAATGTAAGAAATCTACTTTCATCTTTCACCATTATCATAAGTTAATGCTTATGTGTCCCCAAAGTTCTTCCTTTAAGAACCTTCTTTTACTCCATGAATACACAACATCGTATAATGAGAGTAAAAAAAAAAAAAACTTTTCCATCGAACCACCTCCTGCTGCTGATTTTTGTTTCTAATAAATCGAACACATTAATTTGTTTCAAGATTTCATATTATGACAAGTGCTGATTGAGTGTACTCGTATTTCATTACTCCCGCACTTACACTAAAAGCTTTCTTTTTCCATAAGAGTGTTTCCTAACAAACTTATCCTCTGTAGCCTCTCAATAATTCATTGTCTCTAAATATAGATCGTGACGAAAAGCATTTGACATCAAAGCTTTTACATAAAAAGAAGATAATAAAATTCAATTATCACCACCTCCTAATTGGCAATATTCTTGCCCTTGTATAGAGAAGTATAGTAACAAAGGTATGTATAATATTGACGATTAAAAGCCAACAAGAGAATTACTCTTAAAAACAAAAGAAACATGTATTGGTTAGTAAATGGATAAATAATTCAATTTGCCAAACATGAATGTGAAAATTATTCAGTTTGTCAGGCAAGCAAAGGTAACAACAGAAGCTTTTATCTAACGACCAGCAGGTGTGTTGTGTTGTACAGGCTGTGCCCTTGTTATGAATAAAGTTCAGCTTTTTATAAATTTTAATGGCTTTATTCTATCTACGAGTAATGGATAGTATTAACCTCAAAATTTTCCACCTAAATAACCCATAACACGTCAAATGGCTTTGTGTGTATGTACCCAATTGTGTAAGTGTATTCGAAGTGAAAAAGGAGCGCTACTCAATGAATATAAGTTAAGTTTCCTACCAACAATCAGCTTACATAATGTTCAAGGCTCCAAGGAGAAATTTACAAAACAAGAAGGTTGAAGATTTTTGTGTTGAATAAACCATAAATAAGTTGAAGCAAAGTATGAGAAAAAAATAAAGAAAAGCATGAAGCAATACAAAAGGATTCACACACAAACACACGCTTTTAACTTCATGGAACATTTAGCTGTATGATGTCCTTTTTTTGCTATGCTTTGTGAGGGGTGCATGTGGCAAATTGTTTTCAGAGAAAAGTCAATGTAAACGTTGCACACCGTTTTTAATGGAAACGCCAATGGTTTATGTTGTAAATAAAAATGTTCAAAGCGTTTTTTATGCAAGCACAAGCATGGCTTAAGAGCCAAAATGGATTTTCTTGGTTTTAAGGGATTGGTTGATGGACTGTATCGGTTGTAAAGAGCTTTGCTTTTTGCGGAACGTTTGTATAAGGGGCGTTCTGGCTTTTGTCGTTTCTTTGTCTTTCCTTTATGAGTACAAACCTTAAACTCAACGGCTAAGTGCAGTTAATTTGAAAGTTGCAGCTTATTGAATCCGCAGAACTTTTTTCCATGCCTGAATATAGACTTAACCTACCAATGAAAAGATTCAAAGATTGGTAACAACATGCATTACTGGATGCATGCGTTCAACACCAACATACGCTCTAAACGTCATTGTAGGACTACCTCGAATTCACCTCTTCATAAAAATGGAAGCAAGACTGGCGACACACCGTCTTTTCCATCAAGGACACATAAAATCACATCCATACCCAAAAGGACATCAGTCGATAATGGAAAGTCTAGAAAAACTTAGTACCTTTAGTATGTGCTTGGATGCTATTATTACCATGTGCAACTTCAAACTCAACTTCTCCATTGTCATCCTCCCTAGGGAAGTTTGGGAGAACACAAAGCCTCATCCTTCAAGGCAAGATATGGTCTGGTATACGGACGGCTCGAAAATGGAAACTGGTACAGGTTCCGGCGTTTTCAGCGACTATCCCAGAATGAACTTCTCAGTAAGTATGGGCAGTCACTCGTCCATTTTCCAAGCTGAAGTCTTTGCAATTAACGAATGTTCGGGAATAATATGTTCATCGAATACGAAAAACAAAACAATATTCATTTTTTCAAACATCCAAGCTGCACTAAAGGCGTTAAGCTCACCTGTCATAAAATCCAAACTAGTCCAAGAGACAGTCATGTCACTCTCTGAACTAGCAAACCAAATGAGGCTGGTAGCGGACCCCATATGTAGAAGAAACATCTCACGTCATATTAACATCGCACATTTTTGCAGAATGTTCAGCACTTTTCCGTCTTAGAAAGCAAATACTTGACTATGAGATTATCCCACTAGATAAACTAAAACTCATTCACCAACAGTAGATTGCTAACTTCTGGTTCAATTCAGGAGCAGGAGAACTGTCCTGAAACTTCGCACAGGTTGGCACAATAGGTTTCATTCAGACACCGCAGTGCAAGGAGCTGAGCAAGCTTTGCCAGTCCCCTAAATCTATCCTACGCTCCCAATTCAAAGAATTTTCTTCTTACTTTCTTGAGACTATTCGATCAACGTCAATCCACACAACTCATGCTTAAAACTTAAAACTAGTGAATCTTCATGACTGTTTCGACTTGAAGAGTGAAGGTATGAAGAACTTAGATGAAACTTAATTTATTTTGAACTCTCTGTTAATTTAGCGCATATATTTATTTATATTTATTTATTTACCTCAGTTTGAGTTTAGATAACAAAGCTATAAGCACCTATTTAAAAGTATACTACAAATCGTATGGATTTGAGAATCCTTTCCTGTCGTATCCTTTCAGGATAAAAGTAACTTCACAGGCTTTGATCTTTAATTGTAGCCATTAGCTTGCTTATATCGTTTTGAACCGTTGTACGACACCGAACACACAAAATTGAAATTAAAACGAAAAAAAAAATACTAACGAGGGGTTGTTTGTTTGAACTAGGACAATTATTTCACGTTGTTTTTACATAACAAACGTGTAAGCAGTGCTTTGTCATCATGTCATATACTCGTATTCATTATGAAGGTATACTTTGGCCCATTGATTGAGTTGACTGAACGCAACATCAATGGGGTGGATTAATTAGCTGTTGCTTACCTTTGTAGGGCTTTTTGTAGAGGATTCTTAACAGGCTTATTATGAGGCTTGAATTTGTGAGGCTAATACACGTGGATAGGCAAAGAAAAACCCAACAAACAAAGCGTTTGAAAAAGAGATAAATTTGTATTTCCCTGTGTAGTCGTCTGAGCCGTGTAAAAAGAAAAGGGTGGTTCTATGTTTTGAAACTGAAATTTTATTTTATCATTTTGTGTAATCCCTTTCGAGAGGTTTCTCCAGAAATCAAGCATACGGCCCTGGTCAAAAAGTTTTTCAATCACTTTTTTCTTCTATGTAATTAACATGACATCAGAAGTATTATGCAGATTACATACAGAAAAACGTTCCTTCAATATTTTGTTTCATTTCAAATTGAAAGTGGGGAAATGAGAAAGAATCATAAACACGAAGATAATACATTTTTTTTGGTGCTGGGACATGTGGTTATCTGAAAGGCGTGATATCAAACATTTTAGCAAAGTTTTCGTGTCACGTTCTACGACTTTTAAGATTTACAACGCGGTAATGTATGAAGCTCACGACAAAAGGATAAATCAAATTACGTGATTTTTGAAGCAGTATATGTGCAATTTGGGTATTTTCCGGTTGTTTGCTTTGTGGATTAACGTTAAATAATAAATTTTTATCAAATTAACTTCTTTTTATGGCTGCAGGCAACTGTATAAGTTCATCCCACTTACCTCATTTTCTTTTTTTAATTACTGACAGAAAACTTGCCAAGTCAAAAGCCAAGGACCTGTGCAGATTAAAGTGGCAGTTTTAATTGAATTAATGTTGACCTTTGATACTTACTAACTTAAGCTCATTATGAACAAAATCTCTGTAAACATTTGGATGTATTTTTTTTACTTTAAATATTTTCTGTTGATTGAGGACATCTATTTAAATTGGAAACATGATATCATTGAACCTAATGTAGTGGTTCGGTGTAACTATTTCACTATTGGCTCATACTAGTTTTTGAGGAATCATTTTTTAAATATTTATTTTTTTAAGTCTGTTCTGCGGTGTTGAGAAGAGATTCAGTCCAAAATATAAGAACCCTTATCGAAAATAATCGTGAATCGTGATTGGCAGCGAAAAAGAATTCGATCGATCACGGATCTAATATGGATGACCCTCAGACAACCAAGACTTAAAAGGTCTACGTAGAGATTGTCCTCAGACAACGAAGAGTTCCGAAGGCCTCTGTGGGGATGATTAGGGATATGTACCAAGAGGGAGTGGCAGGTTTTAGATGTCCAGCTGGAGTCACCGACAACGTGTTAAAATATGAGAGTTACTTGAAGGCAGCAAAAAGGTATTCAATTGACTTTCACGGGATCTAACATGGATCGTCCTCAGACAAGGAATACTTTCGAAGGTCTATCTAACGATGATCCTCAAACAACGAAGACTTTCGAAGGCCTATGTAGGGATAATGCACGAAGAGGATGTGCACGACGGGGTTATGTATTTGGAGGCTATGTACGGTAAGGATATCCATCAAGATGAAACATTGGCAAATTTTATATATCCAGCATTTTGTCAACAAACAAGCACAGAGAACATCGGCGTAATGGACAAAATGTCACAATTGACAGACTTTACTTCGAGGTAGTACAGGGCTTCGTTAACCTAGGATATTTTCACACGAAAAGAATACATGGCAATTGACAAACAAAACATTCTGTAGAAAAACCAAGGTAACGCTTTGTAAGGTATTGATTATTCCAGTCCTGCTATACGGCCCGGAAGCATGGAACTTATCTAAATCAAATGGTAATACCCTTGGTCGTTTCGAAGAAAAGACTCCTCCGACTAATCTTTGGCCTTTTTCGTGAAGACAATGTATGGAGAAAAAGATTCAACAACGAACTGTATGAGCTGTACCGCTACAAGGATAATTAGCATAGCTGGAAGAATACGCATCGTGACATATAGAGCGGATACATCAACGCTACGGTTCGAAGAGTTTTCAAAAGCACATTGAAGGCAAATTGCAGAAAGGGGAAAACCTCGTCTAAGGTGGCGCAATCAAGTTGAAAAGAGCTCAACCGATCAAGAGCGTAAAACTGAAGAGACCTAGCCCTAAACTGAAATTATTATCGAAAGATATTGGTTTAGGTCCATGATAACTTGAAACATTAAAGGGTTTCGCAAACACCTATTCTCGAGGGACTGAAATTACTGCCATCAAAACTATTTTAAGCTATAAACAGTCAGCCAAGGTTCATCAGTCAGTAAATCTATTGTCCATCAAAAAACTAATCGAAAACGAAACGGATCGGCAGCCATCAAAAACTCATTTTGAGAGAACAAGGTCATTTCTTTCATTGAAATGACCAGTCCTTTCCAAAAGGATGAAGCCATTCTCACGTTTATCGGTACAGTGGTCTTAAAAGAGTTGCATTTTAAATAACCAAATTAATGTTATCAAAAAAGTGTGTAGGGACATAATTCGCTGAAGAGTGGAGGAGTTGAACAAGAACAAGAATTGAAAGACTGTGGTTCTAACAGAGCTGTGTTATGTTTGCCAAAGAAATCCAAATGTCTATAATTTTACGATTATTAAGATGCAGACTTGCATGCAGACCGATGAATTGATTCGTTGATTTTTTCTGGCTTCTATTAGTTTTCTGATTAGCCGAACTTTTCTCTAGTTTTTTAGTAATGAAATATTTTCTGCATCAGCAAATAAATGTTTACTATGTAAATGGCTCATAGCAGATTATGACGAGGGACGCCGACATGACGTGAGGTTCAAACCCCAGTAAGATCCAAGAGTATTATTCTCTGGTATCGAGAGGTAGAGAGCTATTCTCCTAACAGCTGCTGGAGTCTTAAAGCAAACTTTTGGATGGCCTTTAACCTTTTGGCTGATTTTTTATCAAGTGTGAAAACAATTGATTTTCCATAGTACACATAATTATACTCATTTAAACTAAAAGCCCTTATTTCCTTCGAAATTGACATTAATTTTATCAATAAACGATTCTCAAGTTATACTTTTATATCTGTTTCGAACACTCACTGAATATCTATGTAGTTCTTTGTCAACAAATTTCACATAAGGAAGCCAATTCTCATTACGTTATATGTTAAAGGCCGCACGAGGCATCTTATTTGATCCCCTATTACTTATTCAATTTATTATCAGCCAGATATTCCATCAAATATTTAATTGGAGTCACAAGAGTCGAACTCTGACCTTTGAAGTTTTCATGACACAAACAAAGGAAGAAACAAACATGACAGAGCCAACTTGCTACTTCCATCGCTAATACCTAATTCCACTCTTGTGCTTTCTTTCCTTTCCTTTGTTTTTTTTTCTTTTTCTTTTTTATTTATTTGATTCGAAATCTAATCGTGTCAGCATTAAAGTCATCAAAATACAAATGCCAACTTCCTCCACTTAGTCCCCAAACATGCGATACGGAAATTCCAGATAAGGCCAACCGGAAGACTCTAATTAGTAGGGTAAATGTTTTGATACTTTTAACGGAGGGTTTATATATACTCGTATATAAGAAAAAGCTCCGTGCTTAACTAGTCCTAGTGACTAAATAAGCACGCTTATTTGGTGCAAGGTGTGAATAACAGCCGAATTAAATTGTTCCTTTTGTTAAACGGTGGCACCATGATTTAATGCTCCAAATACCACCAGATACACATAAATTAAATACCGCGAAGAAATATGCCTATTAGTTTTTTATTGCTCATTGATGACTACCAGCCATTATTCATTTTAGGTTGCCTTTGTTGTGTTGATGGCCTTTACGATAATGGTCCCTTATTTGTCTGATTTATCGAAAGGACATTTTGTGTCGAAAAGGGGTTTGTTATTATTAATAAATATCATGACAGAATTTGGAGATATAATAAAAATATTTATTATATTTAGACACTGTTTTTACCAACATTAAAAGTAAGAATGACGCATGTTAAGCAGAAGCTGACTTGCCAAAAATTGGTTGGTGCACGTAATTTTCAAATTACATTATATTATGTGCTGTTTACTAACAAAAGGGTTTGTTCATTTCCTTAAAATCGATTATACAGATAAAATTTGTGTATAGACAAGATTACCTAGTCCAATTCTGAAAGTGGGGATTTCTTCAATTTAGTGAAACAAGAAATCCTATTAGATAGAAGTCTTCATATCCTAAAAACCTCCTGTTTGGGGTAAATTAGCTATGGAAAACCTTGTGTGAAAAATTTGTAGAGACATTACGAAACAACCAACTTTCGCGAGGAAATTGCAAGGTCCTTCGACCCTAATATCACTGCCATGAAAAGCGCTTTCTTTCTTGGTCGTTTGGAATAGGCCAAAGACAAAATATTTGTGTTTTGTCAATAACTATCGAATTTCAAGTTTTTTGCTTTTAAACAATTTCAATAAAAACTTAATCGAAAACAATTAAAAACCACAAAATTTTATCACAAATGAATGAATCGTCAAATCGAATGACCGACAGCTGTGATGACATCGAAAATACTTGCAATTGACTGGGAGGACATGCTGAAGTAATGGGTATTTTTGACGGTCCCGAAAAGAAAGAGGTTTTGGTGGGAAATTCGTCCATTTGCTTGACGAAAATTGTAAAACTCATCAAAGACAAGGAAAACGCTTGCTGGTTTTAGATATCGACTACACTTAAATTGATAATCGTTCTTCAGCTTTTGAATATTATGATATAGTCATTAGGTCACCGAAATGTAATGCGCTGGATCGAAGAAAAGATGAAGTTTCAAAGCTATGTTCTATTTGGACTTGCAATGATCCTAACACATACTTCGGAGAAAGGTGTGATCGATGTGAAGCCATTGGGAGTCATTTGGGGTTCGATGGCATGCGCAAGAATTTCATAACGCACACCAAGTGTGGACCGAAGATTCAATCGGAACACCGATAAGGAATTGATTAACCTGGCAAAATACCATTGCCGAAAACTGTGATGACTCACTATGCTTAACCAACGCAATAGGGAGAGCTACAACCCGAATATATAAAGTTGAACTTAACTAACCCTCTCAAGAAAAACCAAGGTAACCTTGTATAAGACCTTCATCATCCCAGTCCTGCTTTACGGCGCGGAAGCATGGACCTTATCGAAAGCGCATGAGGAAACCCTTGGTCGTTTCGAAAGAAAAATTCTATCAATGATCTTTGGTCCCGTATGCGAAGACAATGTGTGGAGAAGAAGATACAACAACTAGCTGTATGAGCTGTACCGCGACATGGGCATAACCAGAAGACCCAATGGACCCAAACGCTCCGGGTCGACGAGTTTTCGAAAGCACATTGCAGAGAAATCGCGGAAGGGAAAGACCTCGTCTTAGGTGCCACAGTCAAGTGGATGATGATCTCAATCGACTTACAGTGCAATCTGGAGAGAGCTCGCCCGAAGTCGAAGTCGTTACAGAAGGATGTTGTTTGAGGCCAAGGTTCACCCCGAACTGTAATACCCACCTAAGTAAGTAAGTAAGAACTTAACTAGGATACCTTTTTGAAGCAAAATTTGGCTTTTGTAGCAAGTAATTCTGTAGAGAGTAAAATGCAGAACAACACAATGCTAAAAAATAAAATATTAAAAAAGTTGGAGCATATGATGTTCATCCGCGCATCAGGAACCCGCCAACGCAGCCATTCGTATGAGAGCTATCTCTCAATGGACCGTAAAAAGCATCGGTCACGCTACAATCCTGAATTTATTCAGTCTCAATCCCACCGAGAACGACCTGGGAAGACGAAGAATTTTTGAGAGATGATTCAATTCATTTCTATACAGATGGTTCAAAAATCGAAGAAGGGGTAGGGTGCGGGGTGTACTCAAATCGACTTAACGTTAGTCTCTCGTTTCGCCTTCCAAACCATTGTAGCGTGTTCCAAGCGGAAATTCTAGCGATCAAAGAGGGTCTACCATGGCTAAAAGAAAACGTGTTATCCTCAGCGAATACCTGGATTTTCTCAGACAGTCAAGCAGCCCTCAATTTGCTCGGCGGCGTTTCGACTAACTCAGTAACTGCCCCTAACTGTCGCTTATCTCTTAAGGAGATGGCTGAACGGTTCAATATTTACCTTATTTGGGTGCCGGAGCACAGAGTTATCGTGGGAAACTGCAAAGCCGATGAACTCGCCAGAAAAGGAACCAGCAGGTCGAATATTGGTATACCAATCGCTACATGTAAACTTATGCTAAACAAGAGCCAATGGATAGGACAAATCAAAAAGGCGGAACAATATCACCACGTGCGTGGCAACAAAACGGATATGGCCAGGACTAGATCCAAAACGCACAAGACATTTGTTATCCATTACTAGATTGCAAGTTAGCTCAGTAATCAATGTCATCACCGTCCGTCATCACGTCCGGTGATGAAGGACATTGCCTGATAGAAAGACACGCCATAAGATTTGGCGTTCTCTCTAATGACTTCTGCAGAAGTTGCTTAGATGAGGAGGTGGAGGAGATAATCCCACACATCCTCTGCTCATGTCCTGCACTCTCTTTTAAAAGAAAACAGCATCTAGGAAAATATTTTCTTGATGATCCAAGCGATCTGGCGAAAACAGATCCCCTGCATCTTTTTCGCTTTATTAAAAGCTCCAAATGGTTTTGTTAAGTGAGGTACTCCCTCACATAATTTCCATGGTATCTTTTTATTTTTTTTAATAAAAAGAGGAGGCTTATATGCTAATCTGGAGAACTCAAACCTAATATCATGTCCATTGTACTACCATAGTAGCAGCCTTCCCTTTTTTGTGTTGCAGGTGTAGGAAATAAGTTGTTAGTAATTTCACATATATAACCTCAAGGGCGGCGTCCATATGAAACTGGGAGGCTGAAAGAAAAGTAGATGCCCAGAGCGGGATTTGAACCCACGCGTCCGCCTTTCTACTAAACACTCTACCACTGCACCACGGACGCCCTAAACAATGGACCTACTATTGGTTTAAGTGTGTCAGTTTGTTTTCCTCACAGCCATTTAAACCTAATCTAACCCAACAGAAACAGTTCTCTTCAACGAAAATCAAAGCTGTTGCAGCTTAGTTTTTTCACAAAGAAAAATAAAGCTACACAAGCTTTACTCCTTTTTCTAGTCACATCATTGTGACGATATTATGAATTTGTTTTGTTAGCTTAAAAGTGCTAATTTGTATTTCCTATTTAGTAAATTCGACATCAGGGAGAAATTGTTCGAAAGTGTTGCCTTTGCAGTAAACAAATATTTAGAGTTGAAATTTGTATTCTTGACTGTGGCGTAATGGTATATGGTAAGCATGTCTTCCTATTGCGTGAGAGTTCGATACTCCAATCACTAAATTATCCAATAAATTTCCCACATGTATTGGCTTTTGTGAGCATCTGGCAAGTGATTAAACTGCCACGAAAAGTGCTTTTCACTATCTCGTTGGGTATTTGCAAAAATTGTTGGTTCAATTCAACTCAATTCAATGCAATTTATTTCATTGTACAAATAAGACTTAATTTTTTACAGCACTTAAGAATAATGGACTAATAATTACAATGTTAAAAATTATAAAATCAAATTTTCCAATGTTTATATTAGCAAAAATTTTGCAAAAAGAAAGTAATGAATTACAGTTCCTTTCAGTTCTCAAAACTTGAGTGAAGTGAACAAAATGAGTTGTGGTTACCTATATGCTTTAATTTATTTGTTTCGTTACATTTCTTAGCCGTTCGTAAAGTTAATATTTAAAGTATAATTAGCTTATCCTTCAAAAACAGTTTTGCCTCTTAAAGTATTTTATTGAAGCAAAAAAAGGTTGGCATTGCGTAAAATAACTTTTCCAACAAAATTCTTTTTCCCCTGAAAAACTTCTCTTGCTTGAGCAAAAAGTTATAAAAAATGTACAACAAGAATAGCAATTACGATGATTAAAAAGTCTCACATCAAAACTGCTGTCAGATTCTGTCCATAAAAGAAATAAAACTCTCGCTTCTATTGAAAAAAATATGTGTAGCCAACATTAACCAAGCCCCTAAAAATAGAATCACCTCGTACTGCGTGTAATACAATTTCAAGCCAAATCACACACAAACTTTGTTGTTTTGAAAAAAAAAATCACAGAAAAACTTTGCTTTTGTTTCAAACTTTTTTTGCTGGCCTTCTCCTTTTTTTTTTGTATTCAATCCAGACTATTTGTTTACACGACTGACGTCATAAATTAATAAAATATATATCTTTTCAAAATGAAACAATGGCATAGACACATGCCATATCCTTTGCACGCTTGCCACTCTGAATTCCTCTTCAGTATAACATAACAAGCCCCATTTGACCTTGAGATGTTTAATGAAATATATCAAGCCTAGTCAGAATGCGTGTGTTCTAACGCACCTGCTTCTCGTATATCCTTTGTCAATATTTATATACCTCAAATGCCGCGTTTACACAATGTCCAACCACTTGGAATCTGACAGAAACATTGTCTACTTTTTCTTTTTTAAACTCATCAGTAAACGTCTGGATGGCACGAGGCACGTTACTCGTATGGCCTTTAAATATATCAAAAGTCCTTCATGATATTATGCCTTTATCCACACCAATGATGTATTTTGCGAATGTAATGTAAAATTTAAGGATCATCCATGCCACAGACACCACTCTAGCATTTAACACACAATCAATTTTAGAATGAAGTGCTATTACAAGTTTTATTATATCCCCATTTAGAAGTGGCAGTAAGTATAGTGTAGTTGTAGACCAAGTAAGGACACAAGTGAATACGGGAGTAAATTCATTGAGGCGAGGTTGGGGTAGGTTTCTTCTTTTTTTTTCGTTTTCATTCTAACCTCTTTGGTTTTTATTCAATCAAATGTGAATCAATAATATTGATTACAGACACTTGTGGTGCGGGAAGTACACATGTCATGATGAAGAGGTGACCATAGTTTTGTCATGTGTAGTCTGCTTTGAAGATTATGTGTGTGTGTGTGTATTCTGGATTGAATACAAGTGTCTTCAAATATTACGGTTCAATGACAATCTAAGATTGTCAAGAGTGAACCTCAAACCACAATTTAGCTGAGAGATTCACTCCATTGCACAGTGGACCGGAATGAACACTCGTACTTAAAGCTGAAAAAATCTCACCTTTTGGAATCTTGAACTAGAAAAGTTTTTCATTTAACATAGGATGCGCCAGCGAGTGAGTATTTGATGAATTTTTTCTCATCTTACTTCACAGAATCATTTGGTTAGTAAAGTGTGGCGTCTCAATGATTTCAAAAAGTCTAAAGTGTATATATTTTTAAAGCTCACATTAAATTTTCGCATTCAACCAATAGCATTTAATAAACTCTGGAAAATGTCATCTTTATTATAATTCCTTAGATAACTTCAACATATCGATTTTGACCAGTTCAACTTAAATGACCGGGTGGTTTGTATTAATTATGCCATGTGCTGAGCAAAACATTGAAAACCTCAAGGATAAATGCAAATTAGTTTGTTAATTTGATTTTTATTCGGAATCTTGTGGTATATCAGATACTCAGAAATTTTATCGATTCAAGAAAAATGAATCGTTTCTATTATGCTTAAAACAGTGATAAAAATTAAGTAACGTCATCGTCCGATAACACAAAAATATATGTCTATTTTCTGCTACTGTCTTCGCCTGTAAACAAAATGTGAATGTGTATATCTGGAATAATCATTTACATAACTTTCTTGGTGTAGATTATATGAAAAATGACTGACGAAGTTATAGCCTAGCAAAAAAAAAAGAAAACATTTGTTGTGTTTGAATTTTTTGTTTTGTAACGATTGTGTGTGATATCTAAGTAATATTTCTACGATAGTTATCTGCTTTGACACATTATGGCCAGTTGGGCTTTTGTGATATCCTCCACAATAATCTCAGTAGGAAATATCCTCCTTTTCGCTTTTTAGAGATCGTTTGAAGCGATTTCAAACCCTTTGTGTTCCGTATTGACACCTACTGCAGTACTTATGCCCTTTCTATTGATAGAGATCAGACTCAAATGATCCAGCTTGTGTAAAATTAGCTCTTTTGCTGTTCGTTGAACCGAATTTTGCTATTCCTTACTATTGGTGTGATAAAATAAATAAAAAGGGTGGCACAACATAGCAGGCAGCCCGAGGCCCTAACGCATTTCTTACAACCATGATTTGTAAGGGAATGGACATTTGGTATACTGACGGTTCAAAAAAAAAAACAACGGTGTTGGTGCAGGGATTAACGGTCCCAACTTTAAATCATCTACATCCCTTGGTAACACAACTACTATCTTTCAGGCAGAGGTAATGGCTATAGAATTTTGTATTAGGGAATGCATTAGAAGAAACCTCCGAACATCAAGTATCCTAATCTGCTCTGACAGTCAGGCAGCACTAAAGGCTCTGTCCTCGACAAAAATCGAATCCAAACTAGTTTGGAACTGCCTGACATGTATATTTCAATTAGCTACTCACAATAAAATAACTCTTTCACGGGTGCCTGGTCATGAAGGCGTACCGGGTAACGAAGAGGCTGACCGACTTGCTAGACTTGGCTCTCAGTCCCAATTCAAAGGCCCTGAACCCTACTGTGGTCTCCCAATCAGTAGCCTTAAAAACTAATTAGCTACCTGGGAACGACAGAACATGATCAGCACCTGGAACAACTCAAATGGCCATCGTCAGTCAAAACTATTCATTGACTTATCCCACAAACGTATGAAAGAAATTCTTGACATGTGCAAACGTGACGCAAAGTTACTTACGGACTTCTTCACTGGACACTGCTCTCTCAAGTATCATCTTAAAAACATGGGCATCAGCCAAGATGACACCTGTCGTCTCTGTCTTGAAGACATAGAAACAGCTGAACACATTTTATGTGAATGCCCTGCCTTAGCTAGATCCAGGCTAAAAATATTCAATAAAGGGTTCTCCTGTCCCCTTGATATCAGAAACACCTCTTCCTCGAAGATTCTTAGGTTCTTACATGACCTCAGCTTCGAATGAACAAACCTATACACTACGTGTTTTTAAACCTAAGGGAACAGCACAAAAGATCTTTCAGGTCGACGTGCTTGTAAAAGTAATTTTCACCTTCACCCTATATAATTAAAAAAAAAAGGGAATGGACGGGACCTACAATTTTCTGGTTAATTGAGGTAGCGCTTTTCATGGCATGTATTTACTAACGGAAGACTTGTCAATTCCTCGCGAAAAGCGGTACCATTGGAAAAAGATTTTGGACTCGGTTGACAGCAGACATGCTAACCATCACGCCACTAGTACCACAACTTGGTGTGATTAATTCGTAAATAATCGCTGGCAAAAATAAAAAAATCATTAAAATGGACTGAAATCTATCGGTCTCTAAAGCTGAAATTATTCTTGAGTGCTATAGAGTTTTTAATCACACAACTAGTAAAATGTCAACAATGCAACCAACACTCCTTCAAAGTGACGAGACAATATTGAAAGTGGCTCGTAAATTTCATCAAATACCTAACGAAACAATAAAGCTCCAATCAGCATCCAAAAAGATCAATTAATACACCGCCAACACAAAAGAAAACCACAAAAAGAAACATCTCCGGGAGCTCGAAATAAATCTTTTGGCAAATCTAACAAAAGCCTGTGATGAGCTTGGGAGAAGAGAGGTTTTTAGGAATTACGTAAGCTATGATCTGAAATTAAAGAAACTATTTTGCTAACATTTTATGGTTGAGTTGAATGCGATAGGAAATTGCATATAACTTGGGTACCGTTTAGGTAAACTCTGGCGTATACGTACTTTTTTTTGTGTTTTTGCAAACAGGCAAATGCAGTCCCACAAAATCACGACAAGTTGAAGAACTGGATAGGCAGAAATACCTTCAAGGGAATTATTCTATCTAGTAGCCTATAAAGACACGAAAAAAAACATCAGTGTGGATACCAAACGCACAATTACTCTTACCAATCGTTGCTTCTTTATGGGTAAACGAAACCGTCTTTAGAAAAACCAAGGTAATCCTTTAAAAGACCTTGATCATCCCAATGCTGCTTTACGGCGCTGAATCATAGACCGTATTTAAAGCGAATGAGGAAACCCTTGTACGTTTCGAAAAAATGCTCCAAATGGTATTACAGGACTTATTCTATCTAGAGTCCGATAAAGACACAAAAAAAAACATCAGTGTGGATATCAAACGCACAATTACTTTTACCAATCGATGCTTCTTTAATGGTTCAGAAGGCAATGGAGAAACGAAACCGTCTCTAGAAAAACCAAGGTAATTCTTTAAAAGACCTTGATCATCCCAATGCTGCTTTACGGCGCTGAATCATAGACCGTATTTAAAGCGAATGAGGAAACCTTTGTACGTTTCGAAAAAATGCTCCAAATGATCTTTGGTTCTGTATCCGAAGACAGAGAAGAAGCTTTAACAACCAAAGAACCAACTGAATGGTCTGTACCGCGAAATGGAAATAACTTGAATAGTACGTGTTCCGAGACTTCGATGGCTGGTCCATATAGAGCGGATTGACATCAATTCTCCGGCTTGACGGTTTTTTGACAGAACACTGAAAGGAAATCACTGAAGGAGAAGACTTCGACTTGAGTGGCGCAATCAAATGGAAGAAAACGTTAACCAATTTAGAGTGTAAAACTAAAGAGAGCTTGCGCAAAATCGAAATTTTTTTTTCAAAAGATGAAGGTTGAAGCTCGGCTGCACCCCCTGACTGAAATGTAAGTAGGTAGGTACGTAAGTAAAAGCCTTTACAACTTACAGATTCCTAAAAAAGTTAAATATTTATGTGCGCGTAGAAAAGAATGTTTTTGCAAGAGAAATGAAGATGCATTTCAAAAAGTACTATGAGTATGTATTTTTGAATAGTGCAATTTCAATTATATCTTTTATTCCGAGAATTGTACCTTGTACAGTCCTTGAATTGGATTGGCATTTTGTATAATATTACAGAGCATGAAGAGTATAACCTTGATCTTAAAATAGATTATTCGAAGATAAGTCCATAAAATAGAATTTGTAATAGCAGAAGTTGGCTTCATAAAATTACCCGACAGGAACACATTTTTTTCATCCATTATATTCCTTCTTAGAAAAGTATATGGTGAGTGCTCATTGCTCATATGGAAAACGATAACCAGGGAAGCCTTATCCAAAATTGATTCTTGTATTGATTGTAATGGCCACCCTTAAACTTGATGGCTTTTTTTCTCTTCCGACAACGGCCAGTCCGGAAGTCTAAGTTTGCTTGTGGGGTAGACAATAGACATCTTTGCTAAGGTTCTTCAAAACAAAGCACAAAAAAACATTCTAATGCCAACAGCGTATAGCAAAGAAAACATGGTAGCAAAAAGAAAAAAAAATACATTAAAAATAAAACCAAATGATGAGAAAGGTAATAAAAACAAAATAATAAATCACCTGTCATTAGCCGACAGTGATTATTGTTCGCTATGTGTATGCTCATTGCCTCCAATAGTCGGAGGCGACGAAAATTGAAACCGTTAAAGAACTTCATTGGAAATTAAACCGTCGTCGTCGTCGTCGTCGCAAGAAGGGAGGCACTGCTTGCTTTCTACTTCTATAGAAGGCTTTAGGCTTATAGTTGCAAAAGATTTCCTCGTTTTGTGCGCCGACAAAGCATGGGGGTTGGAAAACTTGAATTGTAGTCTAAAAGGCCAATCTCTCAATACACTCAAAAGAAATAGGTAAATAATTTAAAAGGCTGTCTTTCGCATGTTAATAAGTGTACTCAGACAATTGTTGAGATAAGCAGATTGTTTATTTTGTTTTGTTGATTATTTTAAAAGATTGGACTCTTTTTTTAAGGGGAGATTCGTGTCTTCATTGTATTGTTTATTGATTCAGAATAACGCCATTTGCCGTACATAAATTATTTGCGGATGTAGCAGTAATTTGTAAATCCATATTGATTACTATGGACTATCTGAAATCGATCGTAAGTAAATACAAAGTAGACATTACAGTAATTTCAATTATGTCGCAAGGTTTCCATTCAATTTTAATTCTTTATTTATTTATTTCATCAGTATACACCGACGGGCGTGATTGAATTGAGTAAATGAAGAAAAGTAGTTACTAAGTTTGCATAAAATAAAAATAAAAATAAATAGGGTGGCGCAAAAGAGCGAGGAGCACCTGGGCCTAGCGCATTTCTCACAACCATGTCTTGTCAGGGAATGGAGGAGACCTACTATTTTCTGCCGGTTCCGAACGGCTAGTTGAGAAAGCGCTTTTGATGGCACTGAATTTACTAACGGAGGACTTGCTAAATCCTCGCGAAAGGCGATACCCGTGAAAAAACATTTTTGCCAATGCTGGGATTCGAACCTCGACCCTCTGTGTTTGCAGGTGGACATGCCAACCATCACGCCACGGGTACCAAAAGTTTGCATACCAGTTTGAAATTGGTAATGAAATATAAAAAAAAAGCTGTTGCGATGCTTATAGGCATGAATACAATATTGAGATAGAGTTTTCCAACCATATGAGCTATTTTAAAGTTCAGAAGCCTCTTGCAATGTGAGAAAGATCTTGGAGAAAAATAACCTCCTAAATTCAATTAAAATTGGGCATTTTGGAAGCAAGTGGAAAATGTCTTCCGGTACATTGAGGTTACAGAGACTACATATCACTGTTAGATCCGGTCTGTGAGGCATGAAATTGAGGCATAGTGTCTATTTGCGCCAAAAGAATGATTTAACGTTCTATAAAGACTTCTATAACCTGACAAACTGAGACAACTTTCATAAAATCGTTGATCTATCTGTGCGATGCAATCGTAAAATTTATCTTGCCAGTCGTTTACGTTTTCAATAGTTAAGTTAAGGACAATACCTAGTTCCGCAGCTAGATCTAACCATTCTTTGAAAGGTGAAAAATTTCATCTTAAGGCGTGTTTAAGAAGCTGATTGTGTAAATTTGAGCTTCTGCGTCTCATTATTTTAATAATGAAGTCCTCATTTGCTTTGAGGTTTCTGCAGTAAATTTGAGGGATTCCAGCCTCTACATAAATGCAATTAATGGGGGTCGTGGTAGGAAGTTTGAATATGCGTTTAAAGAAAAAGCCCTGCAAACGTTCAAATTCTTCCACTTCTTTATAGCCAAATACTTGACTTGCATAGCAGAGACAGGAGTTGATAGTTGCGTTAAATACCTTTAATTTGGATGCATTGCTTTTTCTTTTACGCGCAATCGCAAACTAAGGTTGTAAGATAGCAAGTAACCTAAATATTTGAATTCGGTAACAACTTCTATTGGTAGTCCTCCCAGTTGCCAGTATTCTCTCGGAAGTCTTCTACCTGCAAAGTGCTGGAAGATCATAATTTTAGATTTCGAGGTGTTAATATTCAAATCCCAGGTGTCACAGTAACGCTTTAGCCTATTAATTTGGAGCTGAAGTGTAAGGGGGTTATCAGCTAAGATCGCTAGGTCATCTGCATAGAGGAGGGTTTTTATATGTACATCACCTACAGAAACACCACCAGGCAAGTTATTCGATACACCATCAATGAAAAGGGCTCAGAACGCAGCCTTGTGGTACTCCGGTTTCGGTAGCGAAAAAGTTTGACATTCTGCTGCCGTTCCAACCAGAAGCTGACATTGGCTTTGTTTTATACTACGAGTATGTAAAGATTAGGATAAGTATTTGACTGAACGTGTACTCGTAAAGTGCCATTCATAAGCGATCGCGGATGCCAAGGTCAAATTTTTTGCGTCATTTAAGATTTCATGACTATGAAACCACTTTCGAAAGAGACCTAAAAGTCAATATTATGATGCGTAGCATAGGCATCATTATTAAAAGACCTCAAACAGTCATGAATGTAGTTCGTTTCTTATTTGCGTGATTTCACACCAATTAGCCTTCCATCGAAACCCACAACTTTTCATAGATGAAAACATCCGCCTTCATGTGTTATTGCTATCTTAATTTTTTTAATGATAAATTTCCTTTCTTACAAACAAACTTTCTTTTTCACATTCACGACGTCATATTCCCTCGGTAATAAATTCAAAGTTATAAACAAATACATATATCTACCCCAAATTCCACCGAGTTAATAGAAGAATTTTCTCCTTATGATAAAGTTTTTTTCCACTTTCCACCTTTTGATGGGCTTTACTATTTGACAAAGAAAACTTCCCTTGTTTAATAATTTTTGTAAAAATACGTGTTGGCTTCATAAACATATTTTGATATCACAGGCATTATTTTTTATCAATGCTATCCGTATACATTATAAGCTAGGTACTCCCTTTCGTTCTTTGTTTTATTTTATTTTTTAATTGAATTAAAAAAAAAAATTCAATATTTGAACAGGGTTCCAATTTTAAAGGACATGTTCTTAAAAGCTTTTGGCTTCGCTGTCACAAAATCAACAAACGTGAAGTTAAGTCATTTAAAAACATGCCCAACGCTGCAGAAATATTATCGCTGAGAGAATATTCCCTTTTGGTTATAAATTACTTTACCACCCGAAGCCAGGGACTAGAATTAAAATATGAATGGCAAAGTAAAGTGAAAATGATGACAAAGGATAGCCTCCCAAACAACTTTAAATCCTACTCATTTCAACTCATGTGTACCATTTGCACACATTGAAGATGGCTTTACATTCCCTGCAAATATACAGTGATGGTCATTAAAATAGAAACGGCACCCATATAGTAATATAAGTATGCATAACTTTCTTAAAAGACATTTCTTCAGGTTGAAAAGAGGTTTAATTTGTAGCCCATGAATAAGAGTACACATTAAAATATTAATACAAGAAAAAAGCTAGACAATATCAAATACAAAAAAATAAACATGTATTTAATTCAAATTTTGTGTGGCCATAAAATTAGAAACAGAACATATAAAATGGTATTTCATTAAAAATCTTCAGCTTAACATAGAGTAAGTATTAATATTTTGTAGGAAATCCATTTCCTTGTATAAACGCAGCCAATCTTCTTTCCATACTTTCAGCCAAAGCGCGGCATCTTGATGGTGCTATACCGTCCAAGACTTCCTTAATATTTTTGAAAAGCTCGTCCGAATTTTTAGATTTTTTGGACTTTAATGCTCTCTCGACGTCTGCCCATAAGTTCTCAATCGGATTCAGGTCCGGACTTTGCGCGGGTCAATCCAAAACACTGGTTTTTGTATCCGCAAACCACAGCTTTACAAGTATGCAGTATGTTTTGGATCGCTGTCCTGCTGAAAAACATGACTGATGGGCATGTGTGGGAATGAAAAAGGCTCTATGACATTCTCCAGTATGCCTTTATAAACGTGTTGATCCATTCCACCGTTTATCCTTACTACCCAACACCAACCAAAACCAACACCACTCCAAAAAAATGCACCCCAAACCATTATGTTTCCTCCTCCATGTTTCAAGGTCTTCAGCGAGTATTTTGGGTCTAATTCTTTTTTCTGAGGACGTCTAACGTACACTTTACGGTCTGACCCAAACAAATTGAATTTAGATTCATCACTCCATACATAATAGTTTGGGGTGCATTTTCTTGGAGTGGTGTTGGTTTTGGTTGGTGTTGGGTAGTAAGGATAAACGGTGGAATGGATCAACACGTTTATAAAGGCATACTGGAGAATGTCATAGAGCCTTTTTCATTCCCACACATGCCCATCAGTCATGTTTTTCAGCAGGACAGCGATCCAAAACATACTGCATACTTGTAAAGCTGTGGTTTGCGGATACAAAAACCAGTGTTTTGGATTGACCCGCGCAAAGTCCGGACCTGAATCCGATTGAGAACTTATGGGCAGACGTCGAGAGAGCATTAAAGTCCAAAAAATCTAAAAATTCGGACGAGCTTTTCAAAAATATTAAGGAAGTCTTGGACGGTATAGCACCATCAAGATGCCGCGCTTTGGCTGAAAGTATGGAAAGAAGATTGGCTGCGTTTATACAAGGAAATGGATTTCCTACAAAATATTAATACTTACTCTATGTTAAGCTGAAGATTTTTAATGAAATACCATTTTATATGTTCTGTTTCTAATTTTATGGCCACACAAAATTTGAATTAAATACATGTTTATTTTTTTGTATTTGATATTGTCTAGCTTTTTTCTTGTATTAATATTTTAATGTGTACTCTTATTCATGGGCTACAAATTAAACCTCTTTTCAACCTGAAGAAATGTCTTTTAAGAAAGTTATGCATACTTATATTACTATATGGGTGCCGTTTCTATTTTAATGACCATCACTGTAAATGGAGTAGTGTAACTAAATTCTAAATGCAGGGATTCAAATATCTGTTGGGCGAGATTTAAAAGTGAAACTTTCATTCCTACTATAGATGGGCTTTTAAACCCAGTAATGCATCATGCCCATAAAATATAATTACATTTTACTCGAAGCATAGATAAACTGCACAAACATCGCCATTAATAATTGAGGAAGAGCCAAGGGACTTAACAACATGTGTAAATTTTTAAGCTATGCAAAAAAAAAACTCAACTGTCACACGTATTTGGTTTGTTACTCAGGAAGTGGAAATTGTTGGGAAAAAATAAATTCAGTCATTTGATTCCCCATCTACGTGACCATGGCCAATAAAGTTGACCTTGGTATGAACATAAAATGTTCGAATTCGAAAGGACTTTTAAGAAGACGACGGACAGAACGAAGTATCGCAGAATAGTGGTGCATTAAAGAAAAAATATTTGGCAAGTCTACGAGATTATATCAATATGCTGCATCATTCGTACGTACATAAAAACAGAAAATGAACTCTTAGTAAAAGCAAAGAAAAAAGGCTTCACTGCAGGTCAGAAATTTTAAATTGGAGAACTTCATAAATTGAACAAAATGCATGTTGGGAAAAAAAGAAAAGAAATTAAAATCAACCAAAATCAATAATAAACTAACGTCTTGTCCATTATTTCTAAAAATAATAATCACAGAGTTTTCGTTGATTAAATTTACAATTGTGGCAAGAACCGCTGTGTCCGTGGCATATTGGTTAGCATGTCTGTAGCGTTAGAGGTAAGAGTTTCGAATCACAACAGAAAATAGAAAATATTTTCGCTCGGATGTCGCTTATCGCGAGGAACTGGTGAAACACTCAATAGTAATTTCACTGTAATGAGAAGCGCTTTCTCGATTAATAATTTGGAATCGGTAAAAAATTGTTATTGTTGTTAAAAATTTCTTAACAAAATATACGGTTGTGAGAATTGTGCTAGTCCTCGGGGCTCCCCGCTCTGTTGCGCGCTCTATGTATTTTTATTTCATTTATTTGTTTGACAGTCGCTCAAGTTATGCTTTGTGGCTAAGCTAACCTATAAATAATATAAATAAATGAGGGAGTCTGAATGAAGGCCTAACATACGAGGGAGCGTTTTTTTATTCGCGGAATGGGGGATATAGGTTGGAAATAAAAAAAACCAAACCCGAAGCTCTTTTTTCATTTTTGGGAACAGATAATAATCACTCAGGCCAGGTCTGATCCAAAATATTGAAGCCCACTTTATGCAAGGCAGCCAACGCAATGCGGCTCATGTGCACGGGCGCGTTGTCGTGCAAAAGCAGCACACCTTTCGTCAATTTCCCCCGTCTTTTCTGTTTAAAGGCTTCTTTTAATCGTTCTAATAATGAAGCGTAGTATTCTCCGGTTATAGAAACACCTTTATCCTTATCAGCGATTAGTAATATTCCTTCCGAGTCCCAAAAGACCGTTGCCATGAGTTTTTTTTTTTTTTTTTTTTTTTTTTTTTTTTTTTTTTTTTTTTTTTTTTTTTTTTTTTTAATTCATTTTTTATTTGATTATCTTATATCTACTTACGCGCTAACAAAAATGTATAAAACTAGCTTATATAACAACTTAACTAACTTACTGACCCTAATCGGGTACTCTAAATCAATCAATATCTTAATGCTAATGCCTTTCGGCCTATAGATAACTTATATATTAATAATCTAGAGCTACAGTTTAAACTAAGAAAGTTTAAAAAACTTAGTTTTCTTGCCGTTGCCATGAGTTTTCCCGCTAACTGTGACACCTTTAACTTTTTGGGAGGTTCTGTGCCTTTTTTGTGCCACTGCATGGAGTCTTGTTTAGACTCAGGCTCATAATGATGAACCCAAGTTTCGTCTCCAGTAACAATTCGACTCAATACACGATCCTTGTCTTCATTGCAGAGGTCCAAAAATGCACGTGAACACTCTACGCGCTGTTGTTTTTCTCCATATTTCACTTTGTACTCCTGATTATGTTGCTTGGTTGACGATAGCTCGAAGACAAATTGTCTAAGAACAATGAAACCTCGTGTTTCTTTTAATTATGAGCAGCTGAACTAGTTACGACTATAATGAGCATAGTCACCCCCCTCTAACCCCCTCATTCCGCGAATATAGAAACGCTCCCTCGTATTTCAGAGATCTAAAATTTTTTTTCCGACTCTGAAAGGCTAACTGAAAAGTCCTGTCGATGGCAGTGCAATTGCAATTGGGGAGCATACGCTTGGTTTGTCTGCATCCAATGGAGACATGCCATCTACGGTTGTGCTCTTCACAGATCCAATCGTTGATTGAAGCCCTCACTGAGGACGTTGGCAGACCTAGCGACGGTTCAGGTCCTGAGAAAGCTGTCTGAGATGCCTGCCTAGCAAGTTCATCGGCGATCTCATTTCCAGTTATGCCGTGATGGCCCGGAACCCAAATGAGTGAGACTCAAGGAATTTAATCTTCCGACCGCATTCAGAGAGCTCTTGCATTCCTGGATCACTTTCGAAGTGGTTAGACGGTTGGGAAGGGCCGTAAGCACAGCTTGGCTGTCGCTGCAAACATCCCGTCCATCCATTGTTCTATGGCGAAGTTATACTTTTGAAATACCATTTTTGAAAATGCAAATTTTTGTAATATGAAAATGAGATTGGAATACAAAAAATTTACAAAAACCCTCGATAAGAAAATCACGTTGCGGTGCGAAAAAGACAACGCTACGTAGTACGATAGAGTTCACAGCAGCTGATTCCTTATCCACCCTTTACATTTGAATCAAAGGATATTTTGACAACAATAGTTTTTCCTGTTTGAAAATTTAACAGAAGGTCAGTATCATATCTCCTCTGAACCGAATGTGTGATTTAAAGCTGGAACAACGTTGTGAAGTTTTGAAAATTTACTTCCAAAGTGCGTGCTATGGAGCCAAAACAGTGTTTTTTCATAAAGATTTTAGCAAAGTGAAGCACTCACCGCGCCTGCTGTCTACAAGATTGTATACAAAGTTCATGAGGTTGTCATGCCAGCGGACCTCATGGTCAAGTGGTGAAATCGCAGCTTTGAGGCGACCAATTGATATCGCTAAAATGGCTGATATTACGATTTGGGTATTTGGTACCCAAAATCGATGGTGGTATGGTGTGTCATGCTGCAAGAACTAGAGGTACTCCAAATCCATGGCAGCAATTTCTGCCAAAAAAAGTCAAATAACATGAATCTGTAACGCCTTACCTTTACCGATTTCCCGCACAAAATACCCTAATCGTTTTAATAGACGGCTTGACGATTTGAATTGGTCGCCTCAGGGTTTTTTTTTTGTAGAAAACCGTGAAGAACCAATGTTTACCTACAATCCGAGAATGATTCAAACATTAAAGGTCAATATTATCCAAGCAATTCGAGAGCGTTAGTCCGGAAACATCAGCAAGGTCTACTGCGAAGCCAGCATACGCAGCCACATGAACGACGCTGTTCTCCATAGCCAATAAGAATGTTTGTTCTTACTTTAACAGCCATAATACACGAACAAAATTTAATTGTCTGCCTTTTTTTACATTTTTAAGGAAACTTTTATCTGGCCCACTCTTTGTGTTTTTCTGAAATATAATAACAAAGTCGATGAGGAGATATGGGATATTTGACACCCTATTATATATAACAAGCTCAGACAGCAATAAATTACAAAACTCTTGAAAGCAATAACCTGAATAAAAGAAAAAATGGCCAAACAACCCCGATTAGAACAAAGTCAAACATTTGCCCTTAGGAAGATGAAAATCTTTCTATTCATGATGACTCGGATGGGTCAAAACATTAGAGCGTAAAAAAATTTTTTTTTTTTGGACTTGTGACAAATATGCTTAGTTTTAAAAAGGAGACAAGTGTTTTCAAATAATATGATATCCCATTGTTGGTGGCATGTTTCACACAAACCTTTTCAAATACATTTAACAATTATGAAACTGGAGAAAAAATGTGATACCCATGTCACTCTCCACTTTTGGTGTGATCTTTTGTCAAGTTTCTGGTGCTAAGAAATTCAAAAATTTTTCTAGTATTTATTTTCATATAAATTAAAATTGTTCATTCTCAAATCCGAATTTAATATATTTTTTTATGAAGCTGAAATGTTTTTTTACAGTTTGAGGTATGGGAGAAAATGAGGAGAGAGAGTTTTTATTAATTATTATCATTATTAAAGTTATGGTTGAAAAAGATAGTATTAATCCTAAATCTCCGAAGAAAACAGTTCTTATCCAATGTAAATAGTATTGTTTGTTGCTACTAAATCCTTACTAATACTATAAATAATGTGAAAGTCACTCTTTCTGTCCGGCTTTCTATGTTACCGTCACGTGCCCAAACTACGGAACTGATTTAAATGAAATTTTGTACAAAGATAGTCTAGAGCCTGAAGAAGGACATAGGCTATACATTTTATCTCTATATTCCCACGTGAATGGGAACGTATACGGGAACATAGAAACTACAACACCGATTTCTAAAATTTGTCCACCGATAGAATGCTTCACTATCAAAAAGTAACAAAAACTTTAATTCATGCACATATTCTTACGGGAACAGGAGTCCTTTCTAATATAATGAGTGTGAAAGTAGCTCTGTCTGTCCGTCGTTCTATGTTACCATCTCCCGCCCAAACTAATAAATTGATTTAAATAAAATTTTTTACAAAGATTGTTCAGAACCTGAGGACGGATATAAGCTATATATTTTTTCCCTTTATTCCCACGCGAGCAGGAACGTATATGGGAACTTTGACACTACAGCACCGATTTCAAAAATTCTTCCACCGTTGGAATGCTCCATAATCCCAGAGCAACATAAACTTTTACTCATCTCCATATTCCTTACGGGAACGGTCTTTACTAATATTATAAGTCCGAAGTTAAATCTGTCTGGCTATTTCTCTTTGTTACCATTTCCGCCCAGACCACTGATCCGATTTAAATGGAATTTTATTCAGAGATAGCCTAGAGCCTGAGGAAGGACATGGGCTTAATAAGTAATCCCTATGTTTCTACGGGATCGACACCGTAAACGGGAGCCTTAGAACTGCTGGATCGATAAATGTTCTTTCACTACGGAGTGATTTCTGTCAAACTGTCGAAAATACATTGGACCTGAGAAGAACTGTCTATCTTGATCTTCAATCAAAAATTGGCAATCGGGAATGGCTGTGTGAAAGGTCGATTTCGGCCTAATAAGATAGTTAACCATATAAACTAATAAATTATGTTTTATGTATTGGGGTTTGTTGTCGAATGTCTATCAATAGACAATATTATGGACACTGAGCAAGTCACATCATACCCTATAGTTTTTCTCAATTTCTTAGAAGTATTAGGAGTGGCAGCAAGTTGGTGTTCCAGTAATCCAATAATGAGTAATCCAGAATTTTACACAGTTACAAATTACACATCTGGCATGCGGCACTATAAAAATTTTAATAATAACTGGAACAACAAAATGAGAACGTTTTGATTCCCCGTTTTCCTTTAATTCCCATTGATTATCATTATAAATAAGGCTCAGACGCTTTAAGTTGCAGGTGTTCGTTTAGAAAAAAAAACCCATTGTAACTTTATGTGGCAGAATAACGTGTATCAATCCCACAAAACCTTTTTATTTCGCAAAAGATGGAAAAAATAAGAACGTCGTGTGCAAACATATACCTAAATAAAAAAATATAACAATAGTTTACTAAAACGCATGAATGTGTCTTATTTGCAAAATAAGTAGCCTAAATAATTAAGAATGCTGCCGAAAGTCACTTTTCCACGCGGACGAAGTCGCGGGTACAGCTAGTAAATAAATAAATAGGTGACCTGTCTCCTGACTTTTCTTTATACCTTATTGCGCTAGGCCTAGAGTTGTCCTAATCTTGTTCTTTGTGGTCCAGGTGCAGGGTGTATTTAATTAAGTTCTTTGCATACATTATTATTGACTGAGTTCTATTGTTAGCCTTGTCAAAGATATTTTTATTTTTGTTTTTCAACAGTTTCTAGGTCTGCTCAGTTTCTGTTGGTATTGCTGTTTCTAATATTCCACAGAACGTTACCAGTTGTTCTCGAAACTTTCTTCTATAAGGACCATCCTAAGGGCCTAGTTATAGCGATCAGGAAAAAATTTCAAATGGAATAATAACTATGTTACCAATCGATGACAAATAATCAAGACCAATAATTTCTTTTAAAGTGGAAATTTTCTGGTTTTCATTTTCTTCGTTCAATTTCATTTTTCAAATTTCAGCCAAAATGGAACAAATTTTTCCAATGCAAAGAGTCGAGAGTCAGGCAACTGACATATTTTTCCTGTTCGCTATGATTGCTCATCCGAAAAAAATTCATGTTTCTATTTGTCTCTACTTTTACTGATGGTTTTACCTTGTGGTTATAATTGGCCCCTCAAACCAGCAACTGGTTTTCTTCATATAATGCATACAAAAAAAAAAAAACATCCGCTGTGAGTCTGCCAGTGTAATACATGGAATCCAAATTACTGGAACGATTTGTTCTACTCGTATTTTTGCTGAAACTTCAATCAGCTGACACGAAAAATGAAATTACATGAGGAAATTAGACAAATGCCATTTTAACAGAAAATATTTTTTCAATTATACTTTTTCTGGGTGCAAAAAATTCTCTGCACCGCTGTGAAGCGGTTTAGCATCAGGCATGCTTAAAGAAAAACTCTCCATCGTTTTTTATTTTGCCTAAAACTTAAAACATTCTTCAGTGACTTAAGCTCTTAAGATTGACATATTTTTTTCCTATACTATTTAGTAATTAGGTGTTAAAGAAAATACAAAACTTAAGTTCACTTTATGCAACAGGGATGCGAAGGGTTGAAAAAACATTGCGTCATGTATGCGGTGTTCATTTGAATTGTAATTTGACCACAGCTGTCGTTGAAAGAAATTTTCAGATTTGTCCATTTATTTAGCCTCACCCAGGTGCTTGTTAATTTTATTCATTTTCTGATGACTTTGTCGATAGTGAGATAATTTTGTTTTTTTCTTGATGTGTTGGGTCTTAATATTACGTTACCGTCGAACTATTTAGAGGTTAGAGATTACCCTTTCATTTGATGTTTTAACCGTTAGCTAAACTCAAAATACCAAACTGTTTGTTAAGTAAGGAATCAATCTGAATAAAGTCATCACAGAACCAAGACGTTTGTTTTTTACGTAATACTTTCATATAGCACCCTGCGGATTGAAACATTTACATAAGTTTCGAAGGCTTTCCGCTCCAAACGTTTTTATTGCAGACAGTTTTTGTGTTTTTTTTTCGGAAATCCCACAGTTTTTGAAATAATTTTTTAAATAATAAACGCTTTCATTTATGGTGGAACTTTAAAGGTATTTATTATGAATATTTATGAATATTTTTTACTAGCTGTGCCCGCAACTTCGTCCGGATTGGAATAGTGACTTTTTCTTTCCCGTTCCCGTGGATTATAGAGATAACATATAAAGCCTATGTCTATCCTCAGGTTCTAGACTATCTCTGTATAAAAAAATCCATTTAAATCGGTTCAGTATTTTGGGTGAGGTACGGTTACATAGAGAGATGGACAAACACAGTTACGTTCACATATGTAATTGTCGCTTGTCGCTGTGGTGTAATAGAAGAGTTTTTGTTTCGATCGGCCGTTGGCGTAGCTTCACATCCCGAGCCGAATATATTCTTTCAGCTTGCCAGTTTCATCTGGAAGCCAACCTTCATGTTATAACTGAAATCACACCCCTTTATTTCCATTATCTGCTTCACAAGTAAAGAAAGCTTCTACTGGCCTCAGGAATCCATCTTAGTAGCTGCTTACTTTTTTTTATAAAAAAAATAAATTTAAATATTAATAGTACTCCTATCAATGTTGTTTTTGAAACCATTTATTCTCAAGTCACCCTGTCTTGTGAAAAATGGCAGAGAATTTCACTCACAGAGGTAAGGCCTGAGCACATTAAAATTTTTTTCAAATCTAAATTTCTAACAAACGCTATGGTAGGTGTTCCCTTGTTTATAAAGTTAAAAGCTGTTTTTGAAAATCCCACTGAAGGATCACTCAAAGCGGTTCATTCATTATTAATATACGCCAGACGGGTAAGAAAACAATACTTTTGAATTGCAAATGTTCCTGAATAAAAAACAGACAGACTGTTTGACACACTTTCTGTCTTTCCTCTTACCGTATTGTTTTGTTAATATTTTTTAATGATTGTCGTTCTATTCTTCAAAACTTTACAAACACCCTATTATATCCGTGATGAGTAACACCATTTTCGTTTAATGCTTTTGACGTTCCCTCTTTAATTGTCAATTTCTCGACAAACATAGGAAACTCCCATTATAAATGATGATATAATCCTTTGGCGATGAGTTTTACATAGAAAAAGGCTTTCAAGTATTATTATTTTGAAGAACAGATGACGCATCCTGAATATTCCTCTATGCGGCAATGATACACTAAAACTGCTGATAGAAAAGAGTTTCTATTGAAAAAACTTTCAAAGTTTTTAAAAATTACTTGCTTTGGTGTTTGTAGATTGTAGAAGGAATTCGATTTAAGGATAAATTTGCCATCATTTCAGTTGGTTATCCTGAAGCTCTGAGAGTACCTTCTGTTCAATTTATTTTGTAAATTTTCCTGTTTGATTTATTGTGAGCTTATTAATCCGATTCACCACAAATACCACAAGTCCTAACCTTCCAATAGCTTTAGAACTGTCCACTTAGCACTCATACTGTGACGTCTCTCTAGGTAGACTAGACTCTAAGTGACCTTTGATATTTGGAGAAGAATCGGTCTTTATGCTGTCGTTTTATCAATTTCGTGGGTTACTCATGGAACATGATGAAAAAGTATAAATGAATCCCAGGTATCCTTTTTGGTCCTACCCACACATTTGTTTAGGTCGCACAAAACAGAATGTTTTTTTCTGTAAAATAAACCGGTTCCCAAAAAACATCAGAAAAATTCTGTTGACTTTTTCCTACTTTTGAAAGGAGTATTTATAAGAGATGTTACTTTTTAATGCTACAATAAACAGCTTACGAACTGTTTAAACTATCTTTCCAAGTGAAAGAAAACCTTGAATTTTTAAACGTAAGCCCATATAAAACTTTCCTGCATCACATCACCGAACCCTTTGAGGTATCCACATGACCAATTACAAGGTGAAATTGACACACAATGAAATTGCTCAATCGAGTCTAATTATTTGTAATGAACTAGTAAATGCTCCCTAGATAATTATTAAATATGGATTTACTCTATAGCCTGTGTTCATTTATAAGGTAAATTCACATGCTTGGATGTTAATCCATGGAAAACATGAAATACTATTCCCTGCTGTTCGTCGAGAAGATTACAACCCCAAATTATTCATCGAAAGGTCAAATGCCATTCGTATGCTTGCAACCATGAAATGAGTTCAAGTTGTTTTTCTTTTTTTTACTTTCATCTTATTGACTTGTGTAAAAGGGTAATTAAAACGTCCTTAAAATTAACAGACAAAAGTGCCTTGCTGGGAATTCAAAAATATTGTACAAGTATTTTTTTTATCGGCTGAAAGATCAAATTTTAAATGCAAACTGCCGAGGACTTTCAAGGAGTCATGTTTAAGAAACTTTAGATATGAAAAAGAAATAATTTAATGCGCTGTGCCTCACGCACTGGCCATTAATATTGTCCTTTCATCGAACGATACAACGTATCAGCACAAGATGAATTATTATTAATACTCTTGCCAAACACTCATTAGTTAAATAGTGAGAAGTGTTTTTCTGTGTACATTTTATATGCACAATTAACTGTTACCAGAGAAACATTGATGAATGCTTTCTGTACTATGATTGAGTAATATACTTTGAATCCCTAGGAGAGCCTTAAAAGGTTTCTGGGATGTTAAGATTTGATTTATTCATATTTAACTAATGAGGCCTACGTTATCCGGAATCAATTTCTTACGTTTAGAACCACCAGACAAGAGTTTGAGTGTTTTTAGCAGCGGGGTGGATTTTGTATTTTAAATAAGTTAACGAAACCTGAAACTGTTTTCATTGACTTATCTGTATTCCAAGACGAAAAGTCGAATCGAAATTTAAATCTAACGCACGGTGCTGTGTTTTGTGTTGATTTTGAATTTTTTTTTTTTTTTTTTTTTTTTTTTTTTTTTTTTTTTTTTTTTTCAAAACAAAAGAAACTTACCGACTTATGTTAATCTAAGCAAAATTACAAATGATTGGTTTTTTAAATTTTAAGTCTCTAATAAAGGGTTTTCCTATAAGTGATATGATTTCGTTAAAAAAAAACACACTTGTTGTTAAGGAAATTCAAATATTTTTTATTTAATGTGCCACACAACTACTTTTGCAGCAACAAATTCGATGAATCCAATTTTCGATCACTTTTTCCACTAAATCAAGTTATAAATCATGAATGAAACGTTCAATATTGACTTGTAAAGCTTGAAGAGAATTTGGTTTATTTTGAAAGACCAATGACTTCAAATAACCCCACAAGAAATAGTCTAATGATGTTAAATCACAACTTCTTGGAGGCCATTCAATATCACAATTTCTTTAAATAATCGAATCTCTAAACTTTTCTCGCAATATTCCAATTGTTACATTTGCTATGTGGCACGTAATCCCGTCTGGTTGAAAATAAATGTTGTCAAGATCAACTTCTTCCAATTTCGGCCATAAAAGTTGGTTATCATCGATCTGTACCGCTCTCAATCGACAGTAATGGTGTTAACAGCTTCATTGTGAAAGAAGTACGGACCGATGATTCCACCAGCTCAAAAACCACACCAAACTATTAATTTAGGTGAATTTAATGGTTTACATGAATATTTTTTGGATTTTCATAGCACCAGAATCGACAGTTGTTTATCTACCGCACTATTCAAATGTAAGTAAGTCTCATCGGAAAAGATGATTTTCTTAAAAAAAATCTTATCGTTTTCAAGTTGTTCCCAGGCAAAATCCGAAAATTCACGATGTATACGGTGGTCCAATGGTGAACTTGTAAATACTTCTGAATGTAATAAAAAACAAATGGCAGATATTGTCATACTACAAATGTGCCGAAACGCCACTGCAAAATCATATCATACCTATTGGAAAACCCTTTATATTCAGTAACAGAGCAAAATAATTGCCGGGGGTGCTGCAGTCGACCGATGTTTTTATCAAAATATGGTCCTACGAGCCGGATAATATTATAATAGTGCTACTATGTTACTGCCACTGCCAGTCAAAGTGATTCAATGATTGATCTGGTCGACAATTGAAGTAGCAATCGTCCTAGAAAAGTGCACGTACAAAACTGCACATCTCTATTTCAATAAGCATCAAAGCACGAAAAAATTTCGTTATCAGAAGAGCTACATGGCTGTTTTGGTTTTCGAACGGATTTAAAACGAAACCCGAAACTGTATCCGTAAGGATTGAAAAGTGTGTTCTTATTTCCGAACTGATTCGGTACTGATTTTATACTATAAAAACGTTCTAGAAACTCGATTTTTATGTTCATTGGAACTGTTTACTATTTTATTACATGATTATGTTAATATAGTTTACAATTTCTCTTGTTTGGCAATAAATAGTATTAAACATTATTCATTCAATTCGGAATTGAGAACTGCAAAAATTCGTAATTGGGAGGATATGATTACCGACCGAAAATCAGGACAGGAGTCATAGTGTGTTTGATGAAAAGGATAAATCGGAAAAACTGGAAGTAATCCGTGGCCTTAAACAAGGGTGCAATCTTAGCCCACTACTATTTGTACTATACATAGATGATTTGGTGCATTGCTTACCTTGTGGAGTCAGAATTGGAGTCGATATAATCAAAGTTATTTTGTACGCGGATGATATTGTCATTTTAGCTGAGTCTGCAACTTCACTTCAGTTGATGGTAAAAAGGCTTGCAGAATATTGTACAATGTGGAGCTTGGAAGTAAATATAGACAAATCGAAGGTTATGATTTTTCAGAATAGAAGCGGAAGAGTGTCGAGAGTACAGCAGTGGAAATTTGATGGAAGGGATTTGGAAGTAGTAAAACAATACACCTATTTGGGCATGGAGCTAACCTTTAACCTGAACATGGAAAAGCACCTCAATTTGAAAGCGGAAAAAGCTAAAAGAGCTATATGCGTAAATAGCCACTTCACTTTAAGCTCAAAATATACGGTTTTTAATGCAACAGCGCGATCGGTCTTGTTTTATGGTACACAAGTTTGGGGGACCTACAAATTCGATGTTGTGGAGAATATACTTTGTTTTTTTCTTAGAAAAATTTTCTCGTTGCCTGTAAGTACTCCAAAGTATATGTACTACCTAGAAAGTGGTCTGGCAACACTTTTCAGGAAGGACACAAGGCTTCCAAAATTAGTCTGGAAATATGCGATGCAGTTTCAGAAAAGCTGGTATCAAGACTGGAGAAAGCTGGCTGCAGACTGTGGTATCCCTCTCGACCTCGCTGGATCAAATCAATCAGGACTATAGAAATTGGAAATTGCTTTACGAAGTTATCAAACTAACTGATGAAAATGAAAGATATGCTTTTAAGGAAAGAACGCAACCATCAACCGAAAGGTCATTTTACTCATAAGTAAGCTATATTTAAATGAGCAGAATTACTTCACCCTGAACTTCTCAGCCAAAGCCATCAGCACTTTTTTCAAAGTCAGAGGAGACTTAACTCTGTCCCACATCGCAGTGATTTGAAATTAACTTGTAGTTTGTGCAATATGAAAAAAAAGAGGATACAAGCCATTTTCTGGAAATGGGACCAGTTTTGAGGGAAATAAGAAGAGCAGTATTTCGTAAAAACACCATATACGAAATGAAGTTCTAAGAATCCTTAACGGTGAAAACTCGATGCAGCTTTTGGAGTTTTGTAGAGAAACCATGTCATACCGAAGTAGGATAATTAGCGAAAACTTCTGGCAACTAAAAGTCCTCAAAACTAAAAGTAAGTTTAATCGTTCTGCACATCTGTTCTGTTTTAGCTAAACTCAAAGTCTATTTTATTTTGCATTTTTAATTTTGATTTATGTTACAAATTTTTTGTTTTTTTGTTTTTTATTTATATAAAATAACTTATAATGCTATCAGTAGATATTTAAAGCTATTGGGACAGACGACATAATATTGTCATGTCCTTACCTATTCATGTTTATAAAATGGTAAGTAAGAAAATGTAAAAATTATTTTAAATGAATAAATCTAAATCTAAATCTAATCTAAATCATAGTGTAGGGACAAACTGATTTATTTGCTTTATCATGAGTGCAAGAGACGAAAATGTTCTGAATTTTTTTCTAGTATTACCGCAGGGTCCGTATTATGCAATTCAAAACGCCAGAAAAAAAAGAAACCAGGAATAACGACAACCAACACGCAGACCGATTATAAGTTACGAGCATCTATAAAAATCTCAGAACGATAAACGAAACGTAATTGCAGCGTTACGATAACGAGTGATCGTAATGCAAGTATCGTTATTTTTAATACGAGCCCAGGCAATAATTGTTTCATAAGTTACCACTACTTGACCGCTTTATTAAACTATCACGTAAAGCGCATATACTTTTTTCAACAGCTTCAAATTTTGTTATTAGTTAATATATGTAAGGTTTTGTCACTGTAATAATAGTAATAAAGATAAGAAACGGTCCGTAACTGAGATTGAACGATTAGTAGTAACTTATTCATCACATAACATTCATCTTAAGTTTACGAAATTGATATAAGCCAAACAATATATACGAATTGTATGTCTTTATGAATCAATTTGATTTTTTTTTAATATTGCATAACGTGGTGATGTTCAACTTCAAAAAGAGGTGTATAAGCACCAGATTCTGAGGATATGCTTCCTTTGTGAGTTTTTGATACGTGCGCACTCACCGTCCGCGATACCAAAGAGCGGCAGAATGAAGGATTAATCACAGCCGAAAAGCGCCATGATGAAGGCTCACCAAAAGTCGAAAAGGGGACATAAAGGAGGCACACACCGACACCAGAAAGCGGTTTGATGAAGTCAATCTCAAATTAAGCTATTTTAAATTATTCATGGCTATGAATAATTTGAATAAAATTGCAACGAAAACACTTGAAAGAACTCCTTCCTGAACATAGCTGTGTACAGCAGTGGATAAGATTGTGATAGTTAGCTGTTTCAGTTCTACGTGTAGCTGTTCAATGGAATCAATTTATAAGGCTGCGTAAGATGATTAATTGGGGATGGGGTTTCGAATTGATGGTTGCACACACACGTTAAGATTTTCCTTTTTGCATCGAATCTTTTTTTTTTTTTTTTTGGTCTGCTAGGCCAAGGAAAACTTCTTAGTAAACACAAAGGTTTTTTTATTAATGAAACAGTGCAATATAAGGTAAACTTATCCTCACAAATTAAAATTTAAATTTTGTGCCGGACGCAAGCTGAGTTCGAATAGCATTTTCTGAGACTGTTAGACGAAAGCTTTACCCATGCCTCCATAAGAACGATTGTGTAATAAAACTGTCCTTTCGATTAGTTTTATCGCGTAAACGAGTACTCCATTCTTAAAATTCATTTGTCAGACCTAAAACAATCAAAAAGTTTTTTCATTTTCTTAATTTCAAAATTTATCTCTTCCATCAAGTGGCTTCAAAATGCTCCGTTGAGCTTATTTAAATCCCATTACGAAATGAAGTCTCTATATCGACTTCACTAAAAGCAAATTACAAATGTCAAATAGTGCGTTACGAAATTGTTTTATTGTTGGTAAGCAACCTTGCACCTTAGTCAAGGTTAAAGTCTTAATTAATCATTGTACCATACAGTCTAAATTATACATACCCACACATAGTCCTTTTCCGAGTAGAGTCGGAAATGAAATTGTAGTTTTTGACTATCTTTGCTAGATAAGTAATTTCTTATTCCCAAATCGCTCTCTATGTTATCCTCATTATACACTATATGTTGGGTTTTGACATTTGGATTAAGGTTAGAGTATCAAGGTAGTTAATTTTCCAGACCAAAGTTGTTAATTGCATAGAGCTATTTTGTTTTTAAAAGTTTTTTCTTCTACAAAGTGTAGTTAGTGCTGAACAAAATGCTTTCTCGTGGCCTTAAGTCATTAATGAGTAACATCACGCGATTACAGCTCCTATGAGATTTGTTATGTGTTGCGCTATACAGTTTGAAGCTGAATTATGAAATTATAAATTCTTTAATAAGATCAGTTAATAAGTGACAAGTTATTAAAATTAATTATCAATAACATGTGAGGCTCACCTTACATAGAATTGATATTTTCCCTCATTCTAAAACACTGTTATTACTTTGAGGCTTGTAACAGAAGAAAGGAAACATTTGTAAATTTCCTTTGAAGGAAATGGTAAAATGTTGAATTTTGCCTTAGTTTTATGTGTGTTTGCTTAGGCTTTGAATGCACTTCAAAGCCAAAACCTCCAGAATTGTAAATTTTCAATGCTGAAATGGAATTAAAAATGGCCAAGTCAATATATGAGTATCAAAAGTGAAGACCGATGAAACCCTTTAACTTGGCTTCAAAAACTTGTATTTACGTGAATGTTGCATTGATGGAAAGGTATTTGGAAGAGGGTGTGCACAGTATACGTCTTGGACAGAACGTCACGATAGACAGCTATAACTTTGAAGTAGTTAAGGACTTTGTCTACCAAAGCGCCGCTATTGATTCAGACAACGACACCAGCGCTAAATTCAAACGAACAATAACTCTTGCAAATCGCTGTTTCTTCGGACTAAGAAGGCAATTGAGTAGTAAAGTCATCTCTCGAACAACTAAAGTGTCCCTGTATAAGAGACTTATCATCCCGGTTCTTATATATGGCGAAGAGGTATGGACCTTTTCAAAGGTAGACGAGAACGCTTTAGGATGCCTTGAGAGAAAAATTCTTCGGGTGATTTGTGGTCCCGTCTGCATACATGGAGAATGGAGAAGAAGATTTAACGACGAACTGTAAGCCCGTACAGCGAAACTGACCTTGTCAAACGAGTCAAGGTCCAGCGGCTTAGATGGCTGGGTCATGTAGATCTAATGGACACCAAAGCTCCGGCCTGGAAAGTCTTCGAATCCTATCCAGAGGGACGGCGCAGTAGAGGAAGATCGCGACTCAGGTGGCTCACGCAAGTAGGAGAGAATGTCATTCAACTTGGCGTGCAAATCTGGAGGCAGTTAGCTAGGGACTGAGCTGGCTTGAGAAGCATGTTGGTTGAGGCCCTAGTCCGTCCCGGACTGTAGAGCCACCTTAAGTAAGTAAGTTAGTAAGTGTGCACAGTATCCGTTTCCCTCACAAGGTTGTGAGTGAGCTAGGTCCCGGAGCTTCTCGCTCTGTTGCGCCACCTTATTTACTTATTTTGCACAATATAATTTTGACAGTTGTTGAGAATATCTAAAGAAAGTTATTATTGTTAAGCAAATATTACACATTCCGTAATACAAACTAATCAACAATCAATCTCATCGACATAAATAAATGGCGGATTCTTTGAAAAACGCGGCCACTATGACGCAAGTTTCCTTTATTCGCAAATTTCTTGTAAACAGGATACGTATATCAACTGTTGTTCAAAAATAAATAAATAAAAATTTAAAAAAAACGCCATTCATGTTACATTAATCTTCTCAGCAATGAACATTCTTCAGTTAATATTTTGCTTGTCAAATTATATTTTTCTGCTCTGCAATGAAGTCAGTTTACATGAGCTATATGCTCAACATTTCATTGTTTTAAATGCCAACGTATTGCAATTTTCCCATTTAACGCAAGCAACGACTGATTAACGAAAACATTCAATCGATATTTACATGCCACATTAGAGTAAACCGCAATGTTTTTTGTCATCCACAACTTCGAAGGCAATCATTATTATTTTTCGAGAATTCATTGTTTGGATTTTGGAACAAGGCTTGTCAAAATTAATTTCCATTGGGAAAATGAAAAGAATATATCTTCTAGGCTCAAGGGAGAACATAAACTAAAATTGAAATGTGAACAGAATTCCAACGACACCACATGTCGTTTTTATAGAAAAAAAAAGAACAACAGAATCGTTACTTGCATTTGCATCTTTAGCCGAACAAAAAGAAAAAAAATTATAATTGGTTCCCAAGCCATACGTGCGGTAAAATAATATTAAGAAAACTTTTCACTGACATGATGTTTGGTTTCCATTGTTTAACATTTCAATGAATGGAAAATACACAAATGAAAACACATCTCAGGATATGAGACGAAGAAATAATAAAAAAAAACTCTCAAAATTTATTCCACACACGTACCTACACTACCACCTAAAGATTATACTAAATTTTTAAAGCGCCTTAGAGGGCGCTTGTGTCTTGTAAGTATGTATTTGCTTTGCTTCATATTATGTTCCACCGACAATCAGCACATAAATTACATCTTATTCTGTGTTTTGTGGGGAAGTAAACACTCTCCAAGTTATATTTTTTGTGTTGCTGCTTCAACCTCATCGATTTTAGCATATACGAGTAGAGTACATATGTGATGGTTAAATTAGGACAAAGCTATAAAAATGAAACTGATTTCCTTCGTCGTGTAAGAGGGTAAAATTTGGAGGAAATCACCGGAACGAAAAAACCAGACAACGTCATCAATGAAGATGTCAGAATAACATATGTTTACATTTAGAGGTTGTAACAAAAAAAAAAAAATTTGTTTTTCCCAGAAGACCTGAAGTGTTTAGAGGTTTAGTCAATCAAAAATACTCATGAAAACAGGACAGACGGAATGTGTTGAAAGTGTAAACATTTTTTTTATAGATGTACTTATGTATGATGAGCCGCGATTAGGTTGTTTTTCAGCATGACGGATCTGGGATGTATGCTAAGAGAACTCTGTAATTATTGTTAGGAGAGAAGAGATTAGAATGGATTTGTATCGTCCTTAACCTCGAATCAGCATTGATCTCTAAAACTACTTTTGATACTTTGCACCTTGTCTGTCCCTACAAATCTATGATTTATCAGTATAATTTGCTGCTAGTTATGAACGAATGAATAATTTGGAGTGTTGTATTGGTATACTGAAAGATTTTTTGTGTTCCTTGCTTAATTGGGAAATAACGTTAAATTATAGTGTTTCGTATAGTTAAGTACTTCGATGAAGCCAAATAATGATTTAGACACGTAAAGCAGGTCCTTGGCTTCATCGACCTTCATTATCTTTTCTACATGGTGTTTTGTAAGGGCGGATAGGTAGGGTCAAGACAAGAAAAAAAGACTTGGAGGGGGAGGCGTTCTCTGTCCCTTCGTTTAGGTGCGAGGTGCAATTTTATACAAAATTTACTTAATGCGAAAAAAATTGATTAAAAACCAAGAAAGCCACTTAATACCACAATCTATATACTTGTTTTTAATACTTTGATATTTAATAAACATATTAGTACAAATTGATTTATTGACTGATTTTTGAGTAATCAAGCCTCCAAGTCAAAGTTCAAAAAATAATTATTTTTAATTTTTAAATGAAATTTCTATACAATTTGTCTTTTATAAAACAATTGTAAGGATTAGAAGTTTCAGCAGACAAGAGATTGTTTATGAACATAAGGAAGAGAGTTGTAGACAAAACGGAGCCCTGAGGTACACCAGTATTAACAATGAGTCGTAGCTTGTTTTAAATATATCAAAGCAATTATTAATTTTTACTCAAACACAGAAAATGGATCGAGATAATCTTTCTTACTTTTTGAGAAACTAAAATAAAATGAAACCTTTTTTCCCCTTGAAAATCGAATTTGGTGGGTTTTTTTTTCTGATTGGACTTTGTTCTTTAGCAAAAGTGAGGTTTTTTGGGTAACCTTTCATTCTTTTTTTAATTTCTCAAAAATTGAGAATTATTTTTTCATTCGGTTTTCTGTGTTTGACTCAAATTAATAATTGCTTTGATTATTATTTAAAGTTACCCCTCATTGTAATCATCAAAATTCCTACTGAACCTCAATAGGAAAACCCTAAAAACTTGCACAGTACTACTAACCGGTCACTGTTCTTTAAAGAAACATCTTCATCAAATGAGGCTAGTAGCGGACCCCATCTGTAGACTATGCCTCGAAAATGAAGAAACTTCTCTGCACATTATTGCAGAATGTCCAGCACTTTTCCGCCTTAGAAATCAAATACTTGACTATGAGATGATCTCCTAGTCAAGTAAAACTCTTTCACCCACAGAAGATTACTAACTTCTGGTTCAATTCAGGAGCAAGAGAACTGCCCTGAAACCTCACATGAGCTGGCACAATAGGTTTCATTCAGACACCGCAGTGCCCAGAGCTGATCAAGCGTTACCCGTCCCCTTAATCTAATCTAATCTAATCTAATATACCCCTCATTGTAAATGCTGGTGTTTCTTCCTTACATTTATAAATGATCTTTTGGCTGAAACTTCTTATCCTCTCAACTAACTCAAAATCAGCTTTTCATATTCGTTTCCAAATTCACGTCCCTGCACTTCGGATATGGAGCTGTAATGGTTGCATATGATTAGCTCGTTGAAATTGACAGCATTGTAACATGGGGTAGTAAAATCCTAGTAGAATTAAATGTTTCATAAACTCAATGCTGTCATTTGTAGCCAAAGCTTAACATTCCTCCCTTGTCATTATTCATGAATGGTTCTTGCATCCAAGAAACCGAAAATTTTTCAGTGCTTTGTATTTGTGTGAACGATGACCTTTGTTGCAATGACTACATATTTGAAGTCGCCAAAAATGCTGCAAAATGATTAGGTCTCCTAAGATGATGCAAGAAATTCTTCTGTTCTGCTATAATTTATAAGGCCTACATCTGCCCAAACTTGGAGTATGTGTAGCTCCCATATCTGGCTAGGCGCTCCTTAAATATCTTTGCGCCTTATTGATAGGGTATAAAACAGAGTGTTAAGACTGTTAGGAGTCATTCCAATTGTAGGATTGATTGATTATCTTGAACATCGTTGAAACGTTGCCTTTCTTAGTCTCGTTTTTCCTAAACAGTGCCCTAGTGAAATAGCCAGCTGCATTCCTTCCCTGAAACAATTAAGCTGCAACACCCGCCTCGCTAGGATTCTCATCAGTTTCACTTTGAGCCCTATTTCGACCGTACAATCAAGTATAGACATTCATATTTTAGTCGCACTACCCGTATGTGGAATGTTTTACCTGACTCCGTTTTGTCCCTACATTACAATTCCCAAAAGCTCAAAAACATTGTGCATCGGTCCACTCCTATTTTCCTAAGCGGGCGCAGGGTATTCATACCCGCAGTATGTGTGCGCTGATGATTAAGAAAGTAAAATAAGATTCTTAATATTTAGTTCTTTATTAAGAAAAACAAATACAAAAATACAAAATACAAAGTACTAGCTTTCAAAAACACTGAAATATTTTTCAAATGACTTAGCTAATTCTTAATCATTTTCTTTTGAAACTTAGCCAATTTTTTTATAAAATTACCTTTCTCGACTGAACGGAGGGAGATAAACCCAACCCCTAACACGATTTTTTTTTCTTTTCTTGGCCCGACCTATCGAACCGTCCATAGCTTTTGTCGCATCTTATGCAAAACATCCTGTGCAGTATGCTTCTTGGTGAATCTTAGATGTTTCAGAACCTTGCACTTGGCGAGGAGGTGGTCATGAGATTCTTTATGTGCTATAAAGAATTTGCATTTGTGGCTCGTTGTTCTCCAAATCGAATACTTTCAAATGTTTTCTTAGCATGCAATGCCCATAACAGAGCTAACATTGCTTTTGTTTAAATTGATTATCTTCTCGTATCGTTATTTTCTTGTTATGCATTTGGCATGTTAGAGCTTGATTAGTTCCTCCCTGTGTTTGTAACGGCTATGTTTTTCCAATTCTTCATTTCATTCTTTGTTTGGTTTTTGCTAAGTACCAAAGAGGTTCCGGTTCTCTAAGAGCCAACCTAGCTCTTGTTTTGGCCAGTTTGTTTGCCACCTCGTTTTGTTGCCTCGTAGGCAATATATTCTTATTTTATTGCTACAACCTTGCTTGTCCTGCTTCTATAGGTATTCCCAGATACGTTTTGAGGTTATTATGTAGTTAGATTTGACTCTCTGTTGTTATTGACCTGTTCTAACTTCACTTCAGTTTAGGACATTTGCATATTGCATATACCTCGTCTTGAAATACATGTTTTTTTGTGGTAATTTCTTAGATTAGGTCTGAGTCAGCATTTTAAAAACCTCCAACTCTAAAATTGATTTATACGAGTATGAACTGTTAACTATATCAACTCCCTGTATAATCAAAATGAATAATTTTGTTTTTATATCATTTTCAGCTGTACTCAACTCAAAGAAGAGCGTCTAAGGTGAGTTTAGTATGTACATTGAAAACTTGGAACAAAGCATTACCTTATGGCATTCTCAACAAGGTGCTGTCATGATAAATTCTCTTTGATGAAAATTCAACTGATAAAATGGCAAGAACCATGTAGCTACCTCCTGCTATGTGTTTATACAACTCTACCCTTAGGAAGTTTATTAAAATTATAGGAGATTTATGAAAGTCGATGATTCTTCGAATTTCGTTTCTTGTAGTCCGGGAGGTCGCATCTTTTTTGGAAGATAATGAGCATGAACATGTACAACGTATAGAGAAGCTATTAATGAACTCTTACCAATCTTGAAGTGAATCTCCGTGATTTTTAAGCATCGGGTTTGCTTTGAACTTTTTCTCAGAACACTCTTATTCTGACTTTTTTTGCTGTTCATGAAGCTAATAGAATGATTTGACAGTTGAGGATGTCGACATTTCTTTTCAGTGCGGAACAACGCTTCCAAATTGTTCGAATTTACTTAAAAAATAAATTTGCTCTCGAAGTTCATAGAGCATTTCGTCTACTTTAAGGTGTGTCCACACTAAGCTCAACGGCACCAATTGGTACATGCCGATCACGAATTCCGAATTAGTGTGGATACCGATCGGCCTTCTTCTTCCCGAAACCCGTCCCGAATTGGAATCAAATGAAATGGATCCGTTTGCCGTCCGATATTGTGTGTACACTGCTTTACCATTAACATAATCGGCCTATTGAACAAAACAATTTCTGCAGTTATTGATCGTTTTCACACTGTATTTGTCCAGAGCGTTCATAAAAAAGGTGAATCTTCCAACTACCGTCCAGTGGCACTATTCGTATTTTTTATTTATGAAATATCTTGAAAAACGAAAACTTCTTAATGGCCGACAGTTGATTTGATGACATAGGTATCTCACCGAAAAGTGGAACCAATCTTTACACTGATTTGGAGGAAGGAAGATTATTGCGCTTGATATTTCTAAAGCGTTTGATGGAGTTTGGCATCAAGCTCTCTTATCGTAAATGCACGTTCTTCTTAGTTGGGTTTGAAAGCACCTATCGAACCGTTCAATACAAGTTGTGTTGGATAGTTATAAGTCTTATACTCACCTTATTAATGCTGGTGTGCCCCAGGGCTCCGTTTTATCTCCGACTCTCTTCCTTGTTTTCATAAACGATCTTTTATTCTCTCAGTTGTTTTGTCCGTTGCATTACTCGCTTATAACAGCTTAGCAGCAATAACCGTCTCGCTAGGAATGCTTATCAGTTTTACCTTTAGCCCACCTTCGGTCTTACAGTCAAGTATAGATATTGGTTTCTTAGTGGCACTATTCGTATTTTTTATTTTGTTCATGACTTTTTGGTAAAGATCAAAAAAAAATTTTATGTTTTGTTTTCGATTTGTTTTTTTTTATTATACAGACTGTCCATTTAAGCTCATAAACGCACTTATATTGGGACATTTATCTAATTTCTCGGCATCGATTTGGAAAAACCTGGACGTTTGTACTCCTCTTTTCACAATTTTGTCATTGCTGGAATTGTCGTTTTGATGTTCCATACCACCGCCTACACTCAAGCCGCTGCCTACAATAGAGTTCATAAACTTTTCCGTTCCGTCGAGGTTGTTTTCCGATAACGCGGCATTCGTTGATCCATCGGAATTTTGAGTGCCAGGGAGCGCAGGAAAATCTTCATTTGACATTGTAAACTCTGATTGCTCGGATATTGGTTGTTTTACCATTCCAAAAGAAGTAAAAAAATTACCATAAGGTTTACTTCCAGGCGGCTGGAGGGGATTCGTCTGAGGCAGTGATTGATCGTTCTGACCACGAACATTCGTCAGTGAGGGAAATTCTGAGAGATCAAGCAGTGGCGGTGTTGCTGTATCACCACTTCCGCCAAAAACATTATGGAAATTATTAAGAGGATTTCCGGTTCCACCAGAACCATAGCCACGGGTTGACTGCATGAATGACCCCATGTTTGACATTGGACCACCACTTAATCCTTGCATGGCTCGCCATTCATCAAACAATCTCTGACTACCACTTGATAACGCCGGACCAGCAACAGAGAGATGGGCACTTCGGTTAGGGGACAGTTGAGGTTGTTACGATTGATCATAATTTGCCCCGCCTATAGGTAATTGCAGACCCGTTGGAAACATCCCCGATGTTGGTGTCACATGGCCAGATAATGAACAACCACCGAAACCGCCGGCCCCGTATTTCGACCAATTGATGAGTTTGCTATGCTTCTTGGAGGTTGCTGAAAGTTTAAATTCGCCATAACCTGTCTAAGAATCGCACCCGCAGAAGAGTCGAGTATGTGGAATGCTTTACAATACTTCGTGTTTCTCCTACATTACGACTGACAAAAATGTTAAAGCAATAAGTGTGCCTGCCGATTACTGTTGTAGCGTATCAATCCTTATTTCTTTCGAAATGAGGAAGGAGCTACTTTTACGGTGAATGGCGAGAACTATCTAGCCATGCTGAGTGGTTTGATGCTTCCAAATATTGATCGCAAGTCCCGGCCCCGAACTTGTCATTTATTTACATATCTGTCAAACTAGGCTTTAAGGGCGGTGGTGCATCTAATGTTAAGCATGGCTGTCTTGTACTTGGAGGCTCGAAGCTTGAATCTCAGAAACATAAAATTGATCTTTGATTAGCATCGCCTTCGCGAAGAACTGGGAACTCTTCCTAGTGTAAATACACTGCCATGAAAATTGTTTTCGAACTCACCCTTTATACCGAAATCGGTTAAAAATTGTAAGTAGTCTAAATAAATTAAGCTCCAAAGCTCTTCAAGCTTTGCTACGCCACCCTAGTCAATAGTTAAGCTTTTAGTGTGTTTGTTCATTTGGGCATACGCCCAACCTTAGCTTCTGAAGAGTAGATTTATTTCCCTAATTTACTTACAGCCTGAATACTTTGGATGGCTTTCAAAATTCGTTAGCACGTAGCATTCCCTGAGCATGCCACATCAATCAGGAATTTAACTTTTTCACTCTTCTAGCTAGATCCATGTGATGTCATCGGTTACATTTGATAAAGTTCATCATTGAATCTGCTATTTACATATACACCGCATATCGTGAACAAACTTTTAAGACAAATTGTCCTTTTCACCTGAATAAGTTGTAATTGAAAATTAACACGAAAAAAGAAAAATGTCATACTTAAAAGACTTGTTCAAAAATTGATTACACTACAGACTCGAATGGAAAAAAACAAAACAAAACAAAACTCTGTTGAAGTTTACACACGCAAAAGTCTATTCAAGTTAACACACGCAGCCCGCAGTGTCATCAATATTCCGAAAGGAAATCATTTGTTGTCAGAATCATTGATTGCGTGTTTGATTGTTATTGGTTTTACCTTATTGTCCTTACATGAAATGCTGATGTTCGATAAATTCCTGGCAAAATAAATTCACAAGCGATTATTATTTTGACAATGTCAATGTTTTCCAACTTGTTGGATGGCATTGAAAAGTAACAAAAGAGCGATAATAGAAAATTATCAGTTGGATCAAAAATTTTATTTAAAAAGGTCAAGTCCTGGGAAACGGATGCACTTAGTTTTTCTGTAAGGTATAAAATACTTGTCAATTTGTGGTATTCCAAACAAAGTAATGAGTATGTTATATAACCAAAGGCTTTTTGTCCTTACCTACCCACCGACTAAATGAGTGATATGCCCATACTTACAGTGCCCATAGAAGGCAGCCAACTGCCTGAAATAAAATTGGGCGTCTGCCATCATATCAGTTTGATAGTTGGGAAATCAAATTGTTTGTGCTCTTACTGCCATTCGTGGCCTAACTTTCATTGCGATGGGCGTTTAGTATGAGAAAGACAGTTGTTTCGTTTATGTAATTCAGCCTGTCTTGCCGGCAGCATTGACTTCGACTTTTGTACTATTCTGCTCGGCAATGCTTTTGCAATGACATGGCTGGTTTTTTATTGAAGGTATCATTTTTTCATCGTAAATCCACGGAAAAGTCATTGAAAAACTCAGAAGCTTCATTTTCCAGAACTTCAAGTAAATGTCGTGGTTATTGGCTCACCTTAAAGTTGAGTGAGTTTTTATGAAAAAAGTTTTGATTTTATCCAGAAAAACATCTCTCCTTTTGTAAATTTGAATTACATGAATAACATTTCGAATGACAACTAAACAAGTATGAATAAATCTCTTTTCTAAGTATGGAAGTGTATGGCATATGCGTACCTTTTATTTTCAGAAAAAAAGAAGAAAAAATGGCATCACACTGTGCGATGACTTTTGAAGAACTTTTCGTCTGTATCCTGTTGTTTCCAGGTCGAGGGCGTTCGTTCATATTTCAATCTTTTTTTTTTCTGTTTTGCATTTATATTCATTTTATGAAGAATCTACAAGAAATTGCAACGTAGACACACAAAAAGGCAAGTCCCAATTGAAGATGTGTGTATGAGCATCTACACTTGGATACTTATATAATTAGAATGATATAAGAAGACACGATTCACGAACCCCTTGTCTCATTTTTTTATTGTTCAATTGTGAAACTGTGCTCCTCTGTGCCTTGTGTGTGTTGTGTGTCACTGCGACTAACTAAACAATTGTTTATTTTCTATCTCAGTTGGAAAATATCACGTTTTTGTTTTTATGTTTTCTGTGCTTTGGATTTTCTGTTGTTTTTGTTCATAGAGTGTGAAACAGCACATCGAATGTACTGGAGTTTATGTTTTTATATATAAGTCTTTGATTTATGAATCAAAAATATCTTCACCTTCCCATCCGGAAGACTGTTTACCCTATGAAATGTTTAATCATAAATTGTCTTCTCTTCCAGAAGTGAACTTGCGAATATTTAATGAAGAGTATTCAGTTTGGTGACTTTTTATTATCTCCAAAAAGTGTCTATATTTCAGCCTTAACGTATTTTTGTCTTGTGTTTAATTTCTTTTTTTTTTTTTCTTCGATGAACTTACAACGGAATAGTACTGTCGAAAGTCAATACAGATAAAGGATAAAGTCTTAAAAGGTTTTCCTCCACAGTTCCGCAGTGTTTTATTGTCGTTTGTTTACAAGGGTGAACGAGGGGATCAAATTCTAGATACAGGAAAGGCAATCCATTCAATTTTTTTTTTTTGCAGAGGAGTACCTAAGTCTAATCGATAAGGTCAGTCAAAAATTGTTGGTTCAACCACACACAAGGCTTCTTTCCGGTTATAGTTTTGTAGTAGAACGTCTTGTGTATATCAAATTTCAAAAAGTTATTTCACTTTAAAGCTTTTATGTCCTTAAAAAGAGACGAAATAAAATTAAAGGCGCCACAAAAATGGAAAATTTTGTTGACGAAAGGAAATGTATTGTTAGTAAAGAAAGATATCTCTTGGCACTGTCAAAACATCTGGTGCAAAAAACTGTTTTTTCGCCTTAAATTTTATATAAAGGACGTATGTTTTACTTGACTTGGTCTTTTGTGCCTACGTCTCACTAAAATTTTGTAGTTTGGTGGTTGATTTAGTTTTGTCATTACATCTCACTTAAATTTTGCTGCTTTGTGGAAGTACGCCACCCCAGTAATTTTTGGAAAACTGCTAAGAATCATTGACACCTATCTCTTCTGCTTTTTGATTTTTTTGTGGTTAAGGCAAACTTATGTGGGCAGTTGTTATTAGTGGGAATACCAATAACTGGTTAATTATGACTACTAGTTTCCCTTACTCATGAGTTAAGTGCAAAGTGCCATTAGGAAAGAACTCGAACATTAGGTATAACTTAAAGGCAAGTATGCCTCCATACCAGAAATGCGTAAAGCCTTACAAAACTTTGTTTTGCCACCCTACTTATTTATTCATTTAAGTACACCTCCTTAAGCAGATGGTAAAGTTATGTGATGTTTACGTGGGATGAAACTGTTCGATAAGCAAAAGCAGATTCTTAAGAAATTATGTTTAGGTACATAAATAATAATAATCGAATTTTACTTCTAACTCTTGACTTTTAGCTATGCCGTTTGGGAGCTTAACATATCCCCTGAAATTACTTCGCAAATAGTTAATGTGACATTATCTACATATTTTTAGTTTAGTACCTTACATTTTTGCTTTTTAAATCTTCACTTGATTTTGATGAAAGTCAAAATATTTCTATTTCCCGAAATATTTTATCTCAGTTATTAGTTTCGCATTTTTTTTAATTTGTCACAAACAATTTTGATTTTTCTAAAACGTATTGGGAAATTTGGAGTTCCACCCATTTTCATTAGAGACCTTCATTCAATTGGCTAAATTGCATTTGGCATTCTATTGATACCCAAACGTAAAAAATTAGGAAGTATGTATTTTAGTCACAGAAACAATTACCCTGGCGTTAATCGAACAGTTTTAAATTTTTAGTACGCTGTTAGGTACATTAGGGCCGTTTTCTTCACTAAAAGTTGAAGTCAATTGGAGGATTTTTATTCTCAACTTGTGATTTTGTTTTTCTTCACTCAAATTTGACAGCTTCAACTGTCGATTTTCAACTCTCGAGTTGATCAACTTCCGATTTTCTCAACTTCTGAAAAAAGCAGAATTTGAATGAGTAAACTTGACAGTTAAATAAAATGTTCCGAAAAAATTATTATTGGGAGAATCATCCATGGTCTGCTTCTGAAAGCGAAGATGAAAAAAAAGAATGATTGCTGATTGACAGAAGACAATATAAAATGTGTCCACTGGTCGGGCTTGTAAAATGGGACCACCATGATTTTATTTACCGATTTTGCTGTAGTTTCTGCAGACCTGAAAATAATATACATCGTTGCTCGTTGTCAGGTAGTATCTGCAGATAAAATGAAAGTAAACAAAAGCTATACCCTTGTTTTTTTGTTTTGTCCTTAGGGTTCTACACACGATCAACGTATTTTTCAACTTTGGGGCAACGATTTGAAGAAACCGAATTTGAGCAATTCATTATTATTGGTGACTCTGGCTACTCAAAGACAAACTACTTGGCGATACCTTTTCAAAATGTTTCAAATAATGTTGAAAATTTATGCAACGACTGGCAGATTTTTACTATCTAATATTTTTATCTTCTTCTTTTCATTTCCGGCGTTACGAGTAGTGATCTTGAAGCGATCACAACTTTCCCACTTTTCTGCTTCAGACTAGTGATCCGCCTGTGGGGTACGCCGCGTTGACCTCAGAAAGCGTCGGCAAGCTTCCCGGTTTTGGATTGTTTCATGTCTGAGGCCAACCAAATGCTGCTGTTTTTGCATTTTCTAGTACCGGGAGTGTTTTGGCCTGCCTTTTTTTCGTCGCGAATTTGTTGAAACGTTGTACGATATTGCCTTTTTGACGGGGTTCTGCGGATCTCTCCTTTGAACATGACAATACCAACTGAGCCGGTCGTACTGAATTTTGTCCAAGATGGTACTATCTAATATTTTTATAATAAAATTCTTAAATCTAAAAATAAGACTTCTTTGAAGCAGCTGTTAAAAATGGGTATTGTGGTTGCTCTCTTAGCATGTCTATTTTTCTTCCCCCGCAATAAACAGAAGTCAAGTACCGGAACTTTAATTTTCAAAACAATCTAGCAATCGAAATTCAAATCTAAAGTTGATATTTATATATGTATCTGTCAAAAATATCCCAAGGAAATTTTTAAAATCGCAAGTAGGTGAACCTTTGAATTTCAACTCTCGAGTAGAAATTTAAAATGGTGAAGAAAAACCAATTTCAACTTGTGTCTCAACTCTCTAGCTTGCGTCAACTCTACAGTTGGCCAACTTGAGATTTTGAGGCAAGCTAAGAAATAGTGAAGAAAACGGCCCGTAGCTGAAGCACGAAAATCACAAATTTAAACGCGTTATTTTGTTGTTACAGTCAAAAAATGGCTTGCGCTCTTTGTTTTGGCATAATATTGAGTTGGATTCGAATTAGACCAGGAAACAAGACAACTAAGTTTAATTTTTGATGTACGTTTTGTTGTGTCAAAACTTATTTGAGCTGAGTAGTACTAACAATTGTGCCTATATTGTAATGATTAGAGGTCTGTTGACTGAGTGGTTCTAGGTTCGAATACGAAGAACATCAAGCAAATAAAATGTTTTTCCACACGGTCATCACCTTTTTCATGGAATTGACAATTTCACCTATAGTAATTTCATGCCATGAAAAGCGCTTTCTCAATTGGCCTTGAATAAGCATTCCTTAGACTTTTCATAGTGGAACTAATTAATTAGAAAACAACTTGAAGAAATGGTCTGCGTATTTATGTTGTACTCGTGGCGTAATGGTTGGCATGTCTGCCTGTCGAGCTTCAGGTTCGTGGTTCGAATCACAACTGGGGCAAAAATATTTTTCCGAAGGTATCGCTTTTCGCGAGGAATTGGCAAGTCCTCCGATAGTAAATTCATTGCCACGAAGAGCGCATTCTCGATTCGGCGTTAGAAATTGGCAGAAAATTGTCGGTTCCTCCCCTTCCCTCACAATGCAATGGTTGTGAGAAATGCGTTAAGCTCCGGAGCCCTTCGCTCTGTTGCGCGTATTCATGTGTGAAGTTATACTTCTTTGGTTTAGTAGAACAGACATAAAATCACATCCATACCCGAAAGGACATCTGTCGATAATGGAAAGTCTAGAAAAACTCAATACCTTTAGTATGTGCTTGGGTGCTATTATTCCCATGTACAACTTTAAACTCAAATTCTCCATTGTCATCCCCCCTCGGGAAGACTTGGAGAACATAAAACCTCATCCTTCAAGGCAAGACATGGACTGGTATACGGACGGCTCAAAAATGGAAACTGGTACAGGTTCCGGCATTTTCAGCGACTGTCCCAGAACGAATTTCTCAGTAAGTCTGGACAGTCACTCGTCCATTTTCCAAGCTGAAGTCTTTGAAGTCGGGAATAATATGTTCATCGAACACGAAAAACAAAACAATATTCATTTTTTCAGGCATCCAAGCTGCACAAAAGGCGTTAAGTCACCCTGTCATAAGGTCTAAACTAGTCCAAGAGACAGTCATGTCACTCTCTGAACTAGCAAGGAAAAACACTGTAATCCTCCACTGGATCCCAGCACATAAAGGCTATGATGGTAACGAGAAGGCAGACATCTTAGCTAAAGACAGCGCATCTAAACCATTCGTCGTTCCTGAACCCTTCTGGGGTGTAAATAATCTGAAATCAAATAAAGCTTGGAGAATCTCATCTGGTCACATCTGTTCAATTCATTCCTACTGAACCTCAATAGGAAAACCTTAAAAATTTGCACATGACTACTAACCGGTCACTGTTCTTTAAAGAAACATCTTTACCAAATGAGGCTGATAGCGGACCCCATCTGTAGACTATGCCTCGAAAATGAAGAAACATCTCTGCACATTATTACAGAATGTCCAGCACTTTTCCGCCTTAGAAAGCAAATACTTGACTATGAGATCATCCCCCTAGATAAACTCAAACTCATTCACCCACAGAAGATTGCTAACTTCTGGTTCAATTCAGGAACTGCCCTGAAACCTCACATGGGCTGGCACAATAGGTTTCATTCAGACACCGCAGTGCCCGGAGCTGAGGAAACCTTACCCGTCCCCTAAATCTTAGTAGAACAGAATTTGCTGAAGATCTCGTCCCGTATGACACAACCCTTTTTTTATGAAAGGAATGATGAATTGAGATTCTAATGGCAAAATAAATCATCAAATTGTCTCAGTAGTTTTCAAAATCCCAGCTTACTTTATCATGTCGCTAGTTGACTGTTGTGTGGTTTGGCATTGGAAAAATTTTACTCTCATAATTTTTCTAAAACGCTCCGATAGAAGCACAATTTCAGAAAAATATGTACCAGTGAAATATGTACCTCCAAAAATTAGTAACGACTTTAAAATTGATCTAAGAATCTTTGAAGTCTCACTAAACTATCAAGAGGTTCACATGAACTGCATGACGTTGTTCAGAGGCAGATTTGATATGTTACCCAGTTAGTCGAAAAATATTCTTCGAGAGATGCTCTTCTAATATGGGCTAAGCTTGGGCACTCATAAATGAAGTGAAATGACTCTTACATAATTCAAAGAGGCTTATAATCAGACTATGTAGGAACTGAATGAGGGATGACCGGTGAGGATGCCAGTTGGCGAAGAGAGTACTTGTCTGCTAAGCTAAAGTAAAATTTTTGTTTTCTTTCTGAAAATGGTAGTCCTTCGAAATTTGCCAGATTTCTAGGAATTTACAGCTAAAGTTCCTAGAAATCTGACAAATTTCTAAGGACCACCACTTTTGTTTTAACACATTGCCATGTTGTACTGTTTTCTGTTTCACTAGATACCACCTCGCACGTTTTCGTGTGACGGCATAAAGGTTTTCATATGGCGTTAGTATTGTTTGCTCTCTTGTGAATATGATGACATAACTTTTGTGGCTGATATAGAGGATATAGATGCCGCGAGACAGGTCTTCAACTGAAACTATTCTTACAATAGAACCATGTCATAAGAAAACGACCTATATGCACAACTTGAAAAAAAAAAAACTATAAATTGGTTTTATACAAATTTTTGTGTGATTTCAAACAAAAACTAAAACACAAAATATCTTGGCTCGTCTTTACCCAAAATGCCGAAATAACTCTTGTCTTTTCTTATTTTAGTGGCATGTGTATTGAAGTATTGTGTATTGGTCTTGCTAAATTGAAGTAATGACCGGATTTTGACCAATTTGTCCACCAATTATTATTACTGTGTCCTGGAAGTCATTAGAGTGATGATTGCGTTAAACAGTCTTTGATTACTGCCACAACGCTTCACTAACGCTTCACTAACTTTGTGACTACCTATGATTGAAATAGCTTTTGTGGTTGGTTTTCTATAAAAATTTCACTGCTTTACTAACTACATAAAGCAAAATATTTCGCAGCTTCACGAACTGCAGGTATACTTCAACTTGGAAGACACCGAATAAAATTGGAAGCTTTACTGGCTTATTTATGGGAAAGGAATCTGAAATGATTTTTTTGATACATTCCCTTTGTCCGTTTTGGGAATGACTGTGAAATCAAAAATATAATGTAGCAAATCAAATTGTAATCGTGTCATCCTGTTGGTACGTTGGGATATTTATTGTCTGTTTGAGTGTTTCATAATGTAAAGTAAATCGTTGTGGTTCTGTAGCTTGGTATGTCTCCTTTCTTTTAGTGGTGCCCGTGGCGTTACGGTTAACATGTCTGTTTGTTACGCGAAGGTTCGTGGTGCGAGTCCCACAGAAACCATAAACATTTTTCGACGGGTATCACCTTTCGAAAGGTATTGGCAAGTCCTCATGAAAAGCGCCTTCTCGATTAGGCGCTCGGAACCGTCAGAAAATTGTATACCCCCTCCATTCCCTTAGAAGGTGTGGTTTTGTGAAATGCGCTAAGCCCCAATGCTCACTGCTCTGCTGAGTCACCATATAAATGTATTTATGTATTTATTGGCTGTTTGATTGTCTATCGTAATCTAAATCAGTGTGATTTTGTGGCCTGAAAGGGGGCACCTTTCCAGTTGTTTCATTGTTTGAGTCATAGTGCGCTTTTGACAGCCATTTTTTCTTAACGTGGTCGAGGGGAGTTCTTCGATGTGTTTCTCGTGTCTAGTGCCACGAACTTAAATATGCCAAACTTTGAATTTTGACTATAGTTTTGAGATTGGTTGCTTTTTCTCATGACTGGCACCAGCCAAAAAAACACATCTTAAAACTTATCTATCTATATATCTGTCTATCTATCTATCTAAGGAATCACCCTTATTAAAGCTGTGCTCATAAACATGTCTTGGGCTGGATATACATCAACGTTATGTCTTCATCTTCGGAAGAATGATATCCAAAAGGTTACACAATAAACACACTCGCCTCTCTAAATGAGTGGAAATCGACTTATTCGCCCAACTTATTTCCACTGTGCAACAATTATATTGGGACTTATTTGGATATTATAAAATAGTTTTTTTTTCTTGTTGGAGGTTTTTAAAATACCAGCTGGAGCACTCAGACCTAAATACTGGTCCATTGTACTACCAGATAGCAACCTTCTATTTGTTATAGCTTTCCAGATATTCAGAGAAAAGCCGAACGCTGCCATGATAAGGAGCCTAAGTTACCAGCTCTCACCATGTCTGCGCCGAGTATCTGTGACGTCATGCGAGAAAAAACAGGATATTCACAGAGGAAGTGCTCTGCGATGTCCTCATCTTCTCCACAAGATTCACAGAGTGTTGTGTCACTTAAGCTTAACACGTTTAAATGTTTACAAAAGAGAAGTGCCCGCTGGCGACGCCAATAAGTTTTCAACAGTCTTTTCTGCTACGAGCTAGCTAAAATGTTGCAGTCTTTTTACTAACGTTGGGGAGCATACGTTTGGTCTGTCTGCATCCAATAGAGGCATGCCATCTACGGTTGTGCTCTTCACAGATCCAATCGTTGATTTAAACCCTCACTGAGGACGCTGGCAGACCAAGCGACGATTCAGGTCCTGAGAATGCTGTCTGAGATCCTTGCCTAGCAAGTTCGTCGGCGATCTCATTTCTAGTTATGCCGTAATGGCCCGGAACCCAAATGAGACTCAAAGTATTTAATCTTCCGATCGCATTCAGAGAGCTCTTGCATTCCTGGATCTTTTTCTAAGTTGTTAGAGGGTCATCGTGTCAGACAATCCATTAGATGTGAGTCAAAAGATATGCTGCTTGCGAGCTCCTCAAAGCTCCAGTGTAAATTGTGCCAAAGACCACATCGCTTTAAACGAGAAATGGTCTTGAGAGTACATCCCATGATGTAGGTATCAAGGGGAGGAAGATTCAACAGTGCGCCGAGAGCAGCTCCCGGTGTTCTGGGGAATGCCTCCGTAACACCTTCTTCTTAAAGTTATTCCGGTTAACTAAGATTATATCTTGTGTTTATATTAACGTTTTATACAATATTTTTCTTATGACTCTTAAATATAGCTAAAAACTCTCAGCTTTTAATACCGAAGCGACTTTCAAGCCTAACGCTATCAAGATATATCAGAGATATCCTGAGAAAGAGCGCAAATAGGTTTGATACTCGGAAACAGAAATAAATATTTTGTGTGAACAAAAACTGCGTTATTTTGAAAAACAACTCCAACTCCTCTTTTTTACTGAAGACTCTTATTCCTTCTCTTTTCATCTAAAGATTACAGTTTTTAGGCACCAAAAAGTATTTCTACCATTTTGTATAATCCGGATACCCACTTTTCTAAGCATGATTTAAATTTTCAGGCAATCTTTGGTATTGGCCCGATAGTGAAGTTAGGTCGTTCAGTAGCTTGTTCAGCAGCTTGTTCACAGCCATTTTTTTTCGCATAGTGTGGCGGGCACCGGCTTGTCTATAACGATTTTTTTTGTACTGTGGTTCTTATCACCCCAGTTTCCTATATCGTTTATTTATGAGTGAAGAAAACTTTTCTCTAATACGAAATATAATATTTCGAAAAAACCCTTCATAAGTTTGGTTGTTTAACATTTGGAAATCCTTATTGATCGAAAACGTACTGTAAACGAATACTAAAAAACATAATACTTTAAGAAACCCTCGTAAAGTTTAGGCATTGCATTCAGTTTTTTCTAAATCCTTAACATCCAATCTTCCCAAATTGAAAATAAAATGTTCCAGCATCAAAACACATCCCTTAAACACACAATACCATTATGAAAAAAGATAAAATAAAATAGAGTGGATTACATAAATCACATCAAAATTCATGAGAGGGCTTTGACACAGATATACGAAATTGTTTCAACACAAATAATAAATGACGACAGTATTTGTCACACTAATGTTTTTTTAGAAAGTGGTTCTTGTTTAGTTCTACATCATTAACCACTAATTACAAAAAATAGAATTACATTCATTTACTTGGATTAAAAAATATCAATGATTTCCTCTCACGATAGGTACCTACTTCTTATTCCAATCAATCTTCTAACCCAGAAACACGACAAAGAAACTATGCAAACTTAATAATGCCATTCTGAAGACATTGCACTTTTCTGTCTGTCATTCTACAATTCTTCTTGAATGTAGTTCAATGAGAATGAATAAGGAGCAAAACCCTTGCCTTAATCTTTTCCACCCACCTCTCCAATCCCGACCCATTAGAATTTCACAATTCATTTCTATTTACACAGTAGCCCAGCACAGTACCCAGTTCAACATTCTTTTCAATGACCGTGCATTCTCTCATTTGGATCGTAGCTCTCTTTTGTATTTTGTATATTCAGCTAAAAGCATTTAAACTGATTATTTAACCCAATGCCTCTCTATGTCTGTGCTGTGTGAGGAATTGCAATGTAAAAGCTTCTCACAAAGCCAAGATTAAGGAAAGATAAAAGGTTGAATAATGAGGATTTCAAATCTTATATTCTGTCCAAAAACAAATTATACAACTGCAGTTTTGTGTTCTATTTTGGTCACAACTTAAGTGGAAGAGCATTTAACTTACCAAGCACTAAAATCCATGAATAAAATGTGTTTTACGATGGAGATTGCTGCAATTTCTTACACCAAAAATAATAATTAGTTTTGATCACTTGAAACTGAGGTAAATTTTCCAGATACACGCACTCGTATTTGCTTTTTCTCCCAATTTACGCACATTTACGCATCACTATTTAATTGGAAATGCAGCACTATTGACACGATACAGATACACACTCCTGGGAAAAGATATATTTTTTTTTGTGTAAGCACAGAGATATGTACAGACAAAAGGAGGAAAATCAAAATTAATTCACTGGATATTCTCGTGTTTAGATAGCAAAAGATAGAAAATAAATTGAAGAACAAAAAAAAGAAGTCTTAAAATAGAATCAACAAAGAATACGATTTTTGTTGTCTGGAAGCATTTGTGTATATCGATTTAAAACAAACTGATAAATTAATAAAAAGAAAATAAATTTTATCGACAGAAAAGTGCAACAAATGCAACAAGACTCTTAAGTCGAATGGTCAAGGGGTTGATTACATCTTCAGGCAAAGAAGGAGAATAGCTATTTGATTAGGAAGGTTTTTGATAAAGAATGGAATTTGCTGATTTCGATGAAAAACTTAGAACCTGAACAGAGAATAAAGCAAAAACTGTTGAAAAAAGCGCACATCACTTGTAAATTGTTCCTCAATTTACTCCCCGGGACATTCACTCACAATTTCCTCTAATTTTCTTCTTTTTTTTCACTCTCAACAATAATTTTAGTCCGAACTGAAATTTACTGAAGATAGAAAAATTATTATTTGATGCGAATCGAATTGTAGCTCCAACTATAATGAGAGCAGGCCGTTCCGCGGCGTGTCCAAATGGAGTCAAATAAGCAAAGGAGAACTTTTCTCCAATAAATAAAAAAAAAAAAACATAAGAAGAAAACATACATAAAAGTCGTCCTTTTCTCTCTTCTCCATGTGGAGCGGCGGAGATTCTCATTTTCACACGCTTGCATTTCAAAAATAAATTCTACTCAGGGAGAGTAGGTTGGTTGATGTTTTTGTTTTTTGGAATCAACTATGCGTTTGACTTGCTTGTAGAAAGCAGCAGATGATTTAGGCTGAACTTTCTCCAGCAACAAACAATATACGAAGTACACTAATTTGAGAGTACATCAGAATTTCTCTACACTTTCGAGACTTTGAGAATAGAATGCCGCTTTGATAGGAATATTGTGTTGTAGATATTTTCCAAATGGTTTTCCCCAATTTATAAGTAATTCATCCACAAAAGACAGAGAGTTGGCATGCGCACTGAAAGGAGAAAAAAATGAGGTGCCTTTGAAGGATCCAATTAGGATGTGTGTAGGAACTTAATTTTTTGTCCATGCATAATTAACGATTCATTCAAGAACTGAACGCTGTAGTTGGAATTTCTTCTTTCTAACTAATCATGGTCTCGTAGTTGTGTCACTTTTTCTGATGTGAGGATTGTTTATAGCAAAGAATATTACGACAGCTACGGCGACTTGGGGGTTTTAAAATTAAAATTAAAAAAGCTGATAGGTTTCTAAGAAAATCCTGTTTTTTTAGGAAAAACAACGAATCTTGTTCAAATCTTCTTTTACCTTACTTAAAGCACCAAACCTTTTCTTCTATTTAGCAAAAAAAAAAAGTACTCATACGCCAGAGTATTTTTGAAAAACTTTTTTTTAAGGAATTCCCTACTGGGAAAAACAACGAGTCTTGTCCAAATCTTCTATTACCTTACTTAAAGCACTAAACCTTTTCTTATTATTAAATATAAATATTATTATTATTTAACAAACAAAAAAAAAGTACTCATACGCCAGAGTATTTTTGACAAGTGAAAGCTCCTGGTATCCAACTATGGTTCCAAACGCAAACATAGAAAGATACAAGCCTACTGTCTGACAACGCTTCCAGCCTAATCAATGTCGTTTAAGTTTCTCCAAAGTGTTTGTGATGCTCACTTCCTATTCTTCACCCTTCAACCCTTAATCTGGCTTTCGTCGAAGTGAACCAAACAAATAAAATCGGAGAAACCACAAAACAACATAACATCGTCGAAACTTTATTTTCCTGAGAATCTCTGACAGAAAAGTGGAATGTAAAGACGATTGAGAGAGAGCATTTGAAGAGCGAAATAAAATCCAGAGAGAAAAGTTTTCGTTTTTTTTTTTGTTCTAAAAAAAAATATAGGTCGACAACGTGCTCCAGGAAAATGTGTAACAACTAGTATCAGCTGCAGCCAAAGAAACATTAAGGCCCCGTCCGTTGCCGCAGCTGCTGAGTTTTACAGCTTTGTATGCAACATGCATTTTGAAAAGCGTGATGAAAAGCTTTTTCGTTTTTCTCATTTGCATTGCTGGTGTGAAATATATTTGGGGTTTTAGGACAAATTTATGCCGTACGCCGCCTTGCCATCAAGAATGTTCATGGTGACAGCAAGAAGAGCCGAGCAGAGCGCAATGTGGTCGTTTTTCGCGAGATGGCATGGCATCACGAAAAATTGCCGTGAACAGATGGGATGATGGTTGTGGACATATTTTATGTTTCTTTTTTCTGTTCGTCTTATGCACTGGGAATAGCTTTTAAATTTTGATAATGCAGATCGTAGGAAGTGAGTTTTGTTTAAGCGATTTATGAGTTTTTTTTTTAATTAATTTTAAAACTAAGCATAAGTAAATGTTTTTTTTTTTGTCAACCGATTTGTGGTAGTTTTCCAAAACGAATGTGTTTTAATGCAGTTCATTTGCATTTTTTCCCAAATAGCTTTGTTACCAATTAACGCGCTGATAATTGAAACATTTGTTTGGTATAATGTTGTGCGCTGGGAGTTTGAAAATTAAGGTCGTTTTTGCTATTTGGTATAACTGGAAAGCCCTTGCGGGTGGAATGAAGTGTTCATGACATGTTCAGTTAATTAAAATACCTTGTGTGTACTGTCATGTCACTAATTAAGGTTTCCTTTATTAACTCATATCATAGGTTTCGAGTGCGTGAGAGGGATAAATATGTGCTATTCATTTAAACGGTGGATGAAATTAGTGTGGTTGGAATTAGTCTATCCTATACAGACACACGAAACATGTGTAAAGAGGGATTTTTCGGAGAATAGGAGCTGCACTTTAAAAAAAAATATTTAGTTACAAATTGCCTGTATAGGCCTCTGGGCTTAGTTAGGTTAGGTTAGAGGAAGTAGCTGTCAGCCAATGAGTACATTGCCTGACACACTTAGGCCGCAAGGGCTCATAGCGATACCACAGAGATCAGCAAGTTCATCACCTACTGATCTCAGAAACCCGATTAACGAGTTGATCACTTATTAATCTTCCAATATGGTACTAGCCGTAATCACCTGCTAGTCGAACCACGCAGAGCTTTTAATGTATTTCGAAAGACTTTTAGGGTCTATGTAAGCTAAGTCGCTAGTATCATCGAAGGAGAATTCACCGAGATGAGTTTTCCTCCTATTAAGTAGTGCAGGGCATGAGCAAAGAAGGTGTTGAACGGTTTCCTCCTCCTCCCCGCCCATGCAGCTTCTGCAGAAATCATTGGAAAGCACACCAATTTTTTTGGCGTGTGTCCCTATTAGACAGTGTCCCGTAAGAACACCTATGTTAGAACCTAGATACAGGCGGTTCAGGGCTAACAAACTCCTCGAGCGTTTTGAGTCTACACACGGACAAACTTTGTTGGTTGCAAGGCAGTTGTTACTCTCAGTCCATCTAATGATTGTTATTCTCAAAGCTTCTTGTCTAAGTAGGAGTTTAAATGTAGCGATAGGTACACCTATGTTGTTCCATTCTGTAGGGAAGTGGTCGTGCCCTTTTTATACAGTTGCCTGGTATGTCCCTGTGTCCTGGCACCCATGAAAAGTGAATGTTGAACTGATTTGACACCTCCCTCAGAGACATCTGACAATTTTCGACCTGGGCTTGGTGCATTCTCAACAATTTTTGAGAGAAATGAAAAGAACTTAGAACTTTCTTCCGATTCCGAACGTCCTAGTGCTCGGCCACGTACTGACCGGCAAGTCGACAAAACTAAAACAATATAACTGAGCTGAGTTTTGCCTCTTTGCCGGTCAGTACGTGGCCGAGTCTGAAAGGAGGAACCACTTTTTGATACACCATAAAATCATGGCAGCTCAAAAAAATTTTTTTTTTTTTGTTTTTGCTTTTTGAAATCAACCTCATGAAAAGCAAATCCGAGTCTTTGACTTTACAGAATTTAACTGTCTCGATTTCTAACATAAGTGATCGTTTTTTCAAATTTTCTGTAACAAGAACATCTAACGCTTATCAGCAAACCCCTGAAACCTGAGACTTGAAATTATTTAAAAATAATTTTGCAAATCATCTAGGATATCTATAAAATTTTTCAATTTAAATCCTAAAAGTCTTGAGGCAAACAATTTTTATTTTGCTTGTTGATTGGAGACTTGGGTTATATTCAAACAATCTCAATATTCATTGTACGGAAATTGTAAAAATCTAACTTTAGACCTTGTTTCGGTTTCAAATAGCATTTGTTTATGTTAACCCACCAGTTTCATTCCTCCTGCTTCCAGGAATGGTGAAAATTTGTTCCTCTACATTCGGGTAACATTTTGCCAGGCTTAGCATAAGCATATTTCCTAAAAACAAACTGTTGTTGATGTTCGTGGATTGAGTCTCACATTCTCGTTTGAGCTTATTGTACGAAGACCATGAATGTTGTCCACCATCGTACCAGTCTCTTAGAACAAAATCTAGCACAGCATGCACGGTAAATATTGGATGGCTTCAAATCTAATACCCACTTCATAAATGCTGGTGTGCCCCAGCCCCCAGGGCTCCGTTTTGTCTCCGACTCTCTTTCTCATTTTCATAAATGATCTCTTGTCTGAAACTTCTAATCCTCTCAACTGTTTTGCTGACAACTCGACTCTCAGTATTTCATATTCGTTTCCAAATTCACGTCCCTGCTCTTCGGATGGGGAACTAGAACGGTTGCGTATGATAAGCTCATTGAATTCTGACATTGACAGCATTGATACATGGGGTCATAAAAACCGAGTAGAATTAAATGCCTCAAAAATTCAATGCTGTCTCTTGTCGTTGAAGCTTAACATTCCCCCATTGCCATTATCCATGAATGGTACCTGCATCCAAGAAACCGAAAAGCTGTCAGTACTTGATATGTGTGTAAATGATGATCTTCTTTGGAATGACCACATATTTGAAGTCGTCAAAAACGCTGCTAAATGCTTAGGCTTCTTGAGACGATGCAGGAAGTTCTTCAGCCCTTCTGATCTGGCTACAATTTATAAGGTCTTCATCCGCCAAAAACTGGAGTATAACTCCCACATCTGGTTAGGCTCTTCTCAAACATCTTTGCGCCTACTTGATAGGGTACAAAATATAGCGTTGAAATTGATAGGTGATAGTTCAATCGTAGAATCGATTGATTCTCTTGGACATCGTCGAAACGTCACTTGTCTCTCTTTCTTTTATCGCTTTTTTCACAAACAGTGCTCTAGTGAAGTAGCCAGTTGCATACCTCCCCTGAAACAATTTAGCCGCAACACCCGCCTCACTAGGAATGCTCATCAGTTTTACCTTGAACCCAACTTCGGGCGTACAGTAAAATATAGAGATTCATATTTTAGTCGCACCACCTGAATGTGGAATGCTTTACCTGGCTCTGTCTTTCCCCTGCATTACGATTCACAGAAATTCAAAAGCAACGTGCATCGGTGTCTCCTTTCAAATCCTCTCCTATTTTCCTAATGCTCGCACTGTGTTCTATAACATTATAAGGGTAGTCATAACCCCTTAATGTGCGCGTTAAATATGAAAAAAAGAAAAATTTGTGTTTATTATTTAGTACCAAAACCCCTTTTTTAAAAGACGTACTGTTGGGGCTACACTGCACTCAGTTTGCAACTAGGTCTTCAATATTTTTTAACGTTGTTAAAGTGTTAAGCAACTTAATTTGTTCTGCGGAGCTATACGATATTGACGAAGTTTTAGCGGGAAACAGCTGTCAGTGTCAAAATAACTTTTGGAGAAGTCACAAGGGTCTCGTAAGAGAGAATGGAGCCTCGGGGTCTAGCGCATTTCTCTCAACCAAACCTTGTGAGGGAGTGGAAGGGACCTAATCGAGAAAGCACATTTCGTGGCATGAAATTACAATCGGAGAAATAAGCATTTCCTCGCGAAACACATTATCCGTATAAGAATTTTGTTTTCCTTGATGTTTCTGGGGCTCGAACCTCCCTTGTAACAGGCAGACACACTAACTACTACGCCACCATTAGCCACTAAATGGTCCACACTTTGTAATCGCTTTCTTGCCTTATAATCACGTTTTTGCCTTGCAAAGTGGATTCTCTTATATTGGCATATAAATTAAGGATTTAGGATAAGAATGCGTCACTTTCAAACGAAAACCGTTTAATTTACTTAAAACTGTTATTAATTCAGCATAGAGCAACGCTTAAATTTTTTTCTTGCAAATCAATTAATCAACCATTTTTAAGGACAAAAATCTTAGTCTTCGTACACAAGTCATATCAACGTTTCACTCCTTACGCATTACCTCAATTGTTCCCCTGTTTTCCCTAGCTCTGATGCAGATTAGGACAGTAGCTTTTCATCTACAAGAACCCAATTGCCAAAACGAAATCGTGTCGTAGTTTCAGAGAGCAACAGTTTTGTTTTTGCGAACAACGGTCATATTAGACGCTATTCTTTGAATATTTTGAAGTTCTAAAGAGAAAGTGCAAAGTATCAAATCTCAACTTTCAACAATGTCAGTACTATTTTCCCGCAATTGAACAAGGTAAATGCAGGCACTTAGCCCTTAATATCTTCAAAACGAAATGTCATCAATTTACACATCTACATATCGCAAAGATGAGGGTTTCTTCAAGTTTCAAGTTCACCATCGCCTATCACCCCTGTTAATTTCGAAGACATAGCTTCAGTTCATTTCAGATTCATTAACAAAAAGAAGACAAGAAACAGCACGAGCCGATAGTATATCCAACATTGATAAGTCGACGTCAGGACATTTACACCACACCGTCAACAAAGCACTTAGTAATAAATTATTCATTGCGGTAAAGGATAGGTGTTAAATATCTTGTCTCAAAAATGAGAAAGGACAACCTTCTTTCAAGCGTACACAGATGGGATACCTCTATTCAGGTTCATGATGGTGCATGTCTCAATTCGTATCGTGTCTTGAAAGTGGTTCCTGATACGAAGGAGGCATTCAATTGTTTGTGGTTATAGGGCTTCTGTCTCTATCTTAGATTGTGAAGATACTTTGGAATATACCACAGTTTTTCATATGGTAATTGATCTTCTTTTGAAAATGGTCAACTTGGAGATTCTGTTCAACATTTACACCAGTGATCTGTGAGGCATATTCAATCAGTGGTAAAGTTGTAGAGCGCTAAGGTTTAAAATCCTGTGCTTTCACTTCAGCTTCCCACTTTCGTCTTTTGGCTGAGCTTGAGGTCTTAAATGAAATAACAACCTTATTTCCATCTACTGCGCCACAAAATTGAAAAGCTATTACCCTACCAGGGTAATTGGTTTGAGTGCTCCATCTTTGTATTTGCCTCTTTTTTTAATAAAAAAATTTGGAAATGATAAAATCAGAATCATAAAAATACTCAATGATCAACGGCCTATGCTAGTGATTAATTGGACACCTTTATCTGAAGCCTCCGTTGCTATTCCTTGAGGTTCTTGATGAAATCCCTAGCTTAGGCGAACAGCTTTACTAAGAACCTCAAGAAAAAGCAACTGCGGACAGACCCATGAAACAGCTTGTATTAATTGAATTTAAATGACCATTTATTCACTTTTACTTGTCTTGCATTAGGTTCGTTAATTAATTGCCAGTTCACAAAATTAAAGCACTGGTCATTTTTTATTTATAATAAAGGAGTAAATAAAACTGATTCATTCAGAACTGTCTGTGTGGTCGGCCAATAGAATTTCTATTCAGTTCTCTTCTCCAATTAGATAATCCTAATTAAATGCTCAAATAGCCACAAAAACAATTTTCCTCGTTCCAAGAAACTATTTCTAGAGGTAAAATGCAATTAAAAGATAAAAATTCTTACCACAGCCTCTTGAACTGTCAAGAGACTTTTGTTTGGCTTTTCCTCATTTAGTGAAATTTAAATGATGCATTTCTGGCAAAAGATACTTTCGCAATAATTCATAAACATTTATTCAGTACGAGAATAACAAACACATTGAAAATAAAACAATTATAAATGTTCCTTGGCTTCTACTCGTACATTTTCTTTAAGGTTTGCAAAATCTTTCATGTGCAATCGATCGAATGTTTATTAAACTACGTATGATAGATCGCAATTATTGATAGACCTCGTTGGACCAAAACGTCAGATAAGAATATGTTGCCATACTTCCCATTGAAAAGGAAACTATTTCCGCTTCCATATTCCTCCATAACGGAAACAGTCATTGTTTCACCAGAGTTGAGTAATGGTTATTTGTTTCATTACTGCTTAGCCTACATAACATTTTATGACTGTTTATTCTTGAATCCCAGAAAACAAACAGAAATATGTATAAACGTTTTCATTTCACATTTATCTTATTATAATGGGAAATGCTTCCAGGCCTTGTGAAACCTACAAGCAAATGTTTTTATTTTTTCTTATTTTTTTTTTAAGGTTTCAACTAAAAGTCAAGTTTATTTAATTTGTTTCTAAGAAATTACGTAAATGGAGGCAAGTTATAATGAAAACTTTGTCTGGTTCTTTTCCATATTGCTGTGCTCTATACATGCCCGCCGCATCTCAGGAGGCTTTTTTTCTTGTTAACAAAAACGTTTCTTACATTATAGCCTAGGGCCATCCATACAAACGACTTACATTTTAATTTTCAATTTTAAATAGTAAACCCAAAGGAAGAGATAGAGAAAGAGAGAAAGAGAGTGTCTGAAGATAAAAACAAATAAAATGTGAATGAATGTGCTGGAAGGAAGGAAGGTTAAGTTTCATCGCAATGTTTGCCTGTTGCTTCAAAATTGCCATAAACTATTTGTACTTTGATGAAAGTTCATGTTGAATAGTAATAAAAATAGAAAAGATCAAGGTTGGTGATAACGTGAGTGGAATAGCTATACCGGAAAAGTAACATGTGTCCTAAATGCATATTTGTTCATATATTTACACGGGCGTTTTTGGGAAGGTTTTGTATTCGTAAGAGAACATTTATTTGCCATTGCCCTTATATGTTAATAATTTTAATAGAAATGAAATGTTTACAAGAGTCTTTGAATCTCTCCATGTGCATATTTATGTCTTTGATTTCAAATTAAAAAATTGATTTTTTCCATATTTTAATTTATTGGCTGTATTTTGAAAAGTGCATTAAACTCCAGACTTCTCGTTTCCAACTAATGCTATGACCTGCAATCAAACCAATACAAGAAAGACACAAAAAATCTATAATAATAATAATTATAATAATAAATAATAACTCTTTATTCAGGTATATGTACTACATAATTCAAAAAGCTTACATTTAAAACAAAACAATTCATAAAATTAGTACACAAAAAATATTTAGTGACATCTATATTTAACAAAAAATAGAGTTAATGTCACATTTGGTTAAATTCAAACAATGTATTGTGGGATGAAAGATAATTAAGAAACAAGTTAAAAAATATTCAAAAGAAAGCAAAATTTAAATGACAAAAGAGAATAAATAAAAAAAATTAATTCAAAATTAATGCAAGCAATGACAAAATATTAACGCAATATCAAACGACTGGCAGATAATTTTTTTTTTATAAAGTTTATTGCAAAAGAGTACCAATTTCCTGATGGTCGAAACCTAGAAGCCATGATCTCGTTGCCTTTGTGAACGAGCAAAGATTTCTTAAGGACCTATATTCTAATGGCAAAGAGTTAAAAAGTTTGTGCGCGACAATGGAGTAAGAGTTTCTGTAACTTGTGCGAAACGCGGGAAATATGAACTGGTTCCGCATGCTGCGAGAACTTGAAATCGGACTTTCATGATATGATAGCACTGTATTCGTGCAGCATGATTTTTGCAAAAACTAGGGACCAAATCCCAAAATCATCCTGTTGATGTATACTGCCATTGTTAGACCTATCCTATCTTATGGCAATTTGGTCTGGTGGAAGGCGCTGGAAAAATCCACGCATTTTAAAACCCTAACCAATGTACAAAGATCAGCCTGTATTTGCGTAACTGGTGCAACGAGAACTACACCAACCGCGAGCTTGGAATTAATCCTCAATCTCACATCTCTTGATCTCTATGTTCAAGAAGCGGCAGCAAACAGCGCACTTAGACTAAATCAGTGTAATGTCTGGAAAACCAGCCAAACAGAACACGAACAGATTCTATCACGATACGCAGATAACAATATCTGCACGGATTACATAACTCCATACCTGGACTTTAAAAAATCCTTCACAACCAGCTTCCCCAATAGACAGGATTGGGAGAATGAAACATCTTACCTGAACGCAACGTCCATATCAATATATAACGACGGCCTAAGCCTAGCCAGTTCATTCAGACTTCCAAATCACAGCAGCGTCTTCCAAGCCGAGATCTTGGCAGTTACAAACGCTGCAAAACAGGTGTCCATGATGGCGCTATCACATGCTGATATCACTTTTTTTCATTGATAGCCAAGCAGCAATAAAAGCAGCAATTTCTGCCACTCTTGTCAAATCAAAGCTTGTTTCTTGCTGTCGCGAAGAGCTAAGGGTTCTTGGCACACAGCATAACGTTAGACTCTGCTGGGTTCCTGGTCATAGTGGTATATCGGGAAACAAAAAAGCGGACGAACTAGCGAGGAAAGGATCAGCACTTGACCCTTCTCTCATTGATCAATCAATCAGGATTCCACCCTGTGAAGTTAAACAGATCATTGGTAGCAAAATAATGCGAAAATCCTATGAAAGATGGGAATGCCTAGATTCCTGTGTTACTTCCAGGAAACTATGGCCGAAATATGATAAGAAAGGATCTGAAGAGTTGCTATCATTGAATAGACCTTCTTTGCGAATGCTTTTCAGTATCATAACTGGACATAACTTACTAGGTTACCACAAAAAGAAAATGGGTCTTTACACCGATGACCTGTGCAGTGGATGCAATGACGAAGATGAACATGAGGACACCACTCACTTCCTTTGTCAATGCCCAGCAATCTGCCACTTTTGGAAAAAATTTCTAGGCAGTTACTTTTTCAATGAACTAGAAGAATTATTATCAGACACTTCAAGAAGCAGCCTGTTAAACTTCACTAAGGCCACAAAATGGTTAAAAACTGACCAGGCATAAACTGATAGGTTTCTAGGACGTTACAATACTCCGGGGTATCACAATGGATCTACATTGATCTAAGTGTGACGGTAATAAGATCAACCGTCAGCCCATTATACCTAACCTAACCTACAATCAAACCTATATCAGCAAAATATTCATCGCATTCTTTTTCTTTATAATAAAAGCTTTGAATTAATACGTAAGGAAAAAGCTAGGGATGAGTCAAAGTCAAACACACTTAATTTTAAGACTATTTTCGTGAGCAAATAACGAGATTGATTGAGGTGTTTAGAGTAGTTACTAATTACCTGCACCTGAGATGAGAGCTCAGTTTGGTTAAAATTTGTGTTGTTTTTTTTATTGAAAATGATCAGTTTAAACTCTTACATGTGAGAATGTAATTCATAGCAGAGCAGGGAATCAATGTAAACAATTATTTTAATTTTATACTGTACCGCTATTATTATAGTGACATAATAGTAATTTTTATTATTTAAACAATTTTTAAGATTAAAAATCTTACTCGGGAAGCAAAATAATATGTATATTATTTTGATTGTTGAAAAATGGCGTGCAAGTTGTCCTTAACTTTTAAAAGATATGATCGATGGATTGTTTTTGGGACTCGTACTTTGAACCTCCCTAGTATAAGGCAAACAAGCTAACCATTACGTCAAGGACGCTCTGATTTAAATAGTGTTTTCAACGATCGATTTTTAAACAGAATCGTGAACGATATATTGCCGCAACGGCTTAGCTTACAAGACCAAATTTTTTTCATGAAAATTTACATCACAAATTCACATACTTGTGGCTGTGTGTCCTTGATAACTTCAAGAGATGCATTTGTGAGGTTTTGAATCTATTGTGGGCTTTCAGCATAGACTTTATCTTTCACGTGATTTCAATGAAGATAGTTTTAGGGTGTTAAATAAATAGAACTTGGTGGCCTCTTGAATAAATCAGACGTTCAAAATACTTTTCTGCCGGAAGGATGACCGATGGTGTTGTCGGTAGGCTTGAGTTTTTGAATTGAACTTTAAAAGTTTTAAGACTTGGCCTTAGAGAACAATTCGGGGATGCCCAGCTTAAGAAATAGGATGGTGCAACAGAGCAGCAGAGCTGCCCGGGGCCTAGCGCAATTATCACAACTTCGTAAGAGAATGGGGGGGGGTGCGGTCAATTTTCTGCCGATTTCATACTGCTAATCGAGAAAGCGCTTTTCAAGGTAATGAATTTACTGACAAACTTTCTGCCAATTCCTCGCGAAAGGCGATGCCCGTGGAAACAGTTTTGGCTTCTGTTGGAATTCGAACCACAGATCTCCCGCGTTACAGGCAAACATGCTAATCAACACGCGTAGTAGTAGTGGACAAAAAATGCTCTCTCCGAGTTTTTTTTATTTTATTTTTTCTTTTATCCCAAACAAATTAAATTTATAGCTTTATAAAACTTTAAGTAAAATAATTAAGAAAACCAGTGGGCTCCTCCCCGTTGACTAGCGCACTTCTTTCTATTTTCATTTTGAGGAATGGAGGAGGCCTACTATTTTTATCCACTGCTAAATGAGTCGCACTTAAACTACTGTTCGAGGGCCTGCCCAATAGTCCCGAAAGGAATACTAGTGGCAAAATAGTTTTATGTATCTGGCATTCAAACTTCGAACTACACTGTATCAGGGAGTCATATGTTTATACCATTACAATATGGTTTTGAAGCCGCAATATCTAACTCGGACCTCAAGGGTCCATTTAGTACCCCAGGATAACAGCGGATGAGCAGGTTTTAAAAGGGGGACGGGGGTTACAGGTGATAAGTAGAGAGGATTGTGTTGGTGACTGGGCTTTCGGGACTAAGAAACTTCACGGAATGGTATGCCAATTCACTTATCTGTTATAAATTTTTTTTAAATCAAAAAAAATGCTCTTCGGTTGTTTTGCAGAATAAAATACTGAAATTTTACTTTGCTAAATTTAATCATATTAGTAAATATTTTCACCAAAAACAACTAAATTAAACATACTCTTTTCAAAGAGAAAAAAAGAACTAAGCAAGCTCAAAATTTGGAGGTCAAAAAATGTGTTGGACCTTAATCCGTTGGCATTTTACCTCTGCAGCCCAATTGCCAATTTAGTTTGAATAATCGAGAACCCATCATGGGCACCGTGAGTTCGAATTGTGCTTCTCCACCATTCATAAAATTTTCTGCTGAGCATTCTTTTAATTCTGAACTTGACTCACCAGACCCATCAGCAGTAACTTTGTTCTATAAAAAAGTTTTTGAATTAAATTCAATGATCCGATTTCAAAGTATACTTACAGCTGTGAGTAAAACAGCAACGACAGTGAATATAAATACGGCTTGCTTATTCATCTTTATTGCTTAAGTGCGGTACGACTTGTGATCTTTCAGGATTAGTTCACTCTTTTTATATAGGCCTGCTAATTTCAAAATTTATTATTTATTTGTAAAAAATTACGGGTACTGCATCGATAATAAAATTTTTAGTAACTACTAGTTGATATAGTATTTAATTACAATAATAATTAATTTTTTGATGTGAGGTAATGTCTGTTATTACATTCAATCATCTGAAACATTATGTCGCCGCTTCAATCATTTTATATAACTTGCTAGATTAGGCTTATATATAGAGACTGAAAGCCATTAATTGAGAAAGTGTGGAAGTAATCCAGATTATCAAGGTAATCTTTTTAATTTTGATGAAATTTTGAAATTCATTACACTTCCTTACAGTAGTGCTAAACAACTAAGCTCATCCCTTCGAGTTTTGAAAGTCAGTCTTTAACATAGGATTCTTTTGCTAAGCATTTGCCGGCAATACGTATAAAGCTTTCTAATCAGATAAACTAACTTATAAGAGCTCTCTATAAGTGCGTGGATTTAATTAGGAGTGTGTTCCTAAAAACACTTGTAAATGAAACACGTGTAGTTACAAAAAAAAAAAACCTTCTTTTTTTAGGGGGCTGTGATTCGGTGTTAGATCAAACATCATAAGCTCATTTAAATATTTCAAGCAGTCGAGCAAGCCTTGAATTTCGGACAAGAAAGTTTTCATTGTTTATCTTAAGCGTTCTTAAGGGACTCGGCTAGTTTCTCGAGCTCAAATGGAGTTGATTTTTTGAAGGCGTGAAAAAAAACTAAAGCTTCAAATATTCGGTAGTCTTAGGAGTTTATTATGCATATATTCATGTAAATTGTCAAGAAAATATTGAAATCCAAGAGAGATATGAACTCTGTGAATTTAGAAGACGCTCATTTGCCGCATTTTCTTGAATTTTTCTGTTACAGGTACAAGAAATAAATAAAAAATAAAAATAAAATGGCGTTGAAGTATACCCTTTTTCCCATACAGCCATCTATAATATGAAAACTGACCAAATGGCAGCAATTTAAAAAAAAGTCCAAATTTCGCCAAAAAAAATCGTCTTCGATGGCTGCCAAAATTACAATTTTCATCCGATCGTAAAAGTTGTAGATGGCTGTGTGTAAAAACATATGGAGAGGTAAAATTTAAAGACGATTCGTTAATATTTGCGTGAGTTACAGCTGCGGCAAATTTGAAAAATTCAGTTTTGTGAAAAACGCATTTAAAGTTTTCAGAGCAGTTTTCGATTCAACTAACAGGAAGGAAAGCTTCAAAAATTTAAGCCGCAAGCAATACAAGGTATTGTAGGACATTAAGGACGAGGCAGCTGTCGGGTGCCCCGCCCGCCGCGTTGGGATGGGTGGAGTTCGAGCACCCTAAATGCTTCTCTTCTATACTCTGTCATTTCAAAAATATCCAAGATATCATTACTATATTTTAGGACATTATTTTTGAGGTGTTTACATATCGAAAAATTAAAAAAAAAATCGGTTTTTTGAAAATGATAAATTAGCCCTTAAACCACAATCGTCCCCAAAAACGAGTTCTTCTACTCTGTTTTTCCTAGATATGTTTTTGATCGTAGTTCAAATTAATATCATAACAAGGGTGGGGAGGCTGATTACAGAAATCTATCTAAATCTATTTTTGTACAATAAGGAGGCTCCATTCCCTCACAAGGTATGGTTGTGAGAAATGTGCTAGGCCTAGGGGCTCCTCGTTCTGTTGCGCCACCCTATTTATTTATTTCATTTTCAGGAGGCTTAAAACGGCATAAAAAGGACCAAAAATGCGAATTTATATCGAAAGATATCTCGTAGAACTTATGAAATGCGACTACCTTAGTTTTGTATACACTATAGGTTTAGCCTTAGTATTAGAAAACATTAGCCTTTGTTCTTACGTCTTCTGAGTTTGGTCGGATCTAACTAAAGATACCATGTTTACAAATTTATAAAACGTCAACACGAATATTAGGGCCAGAAAACGCGATTGAAAAAATTCTAAAATAATTACACGTGTAATACTAAATACACGTTTCATACCAAATAGACTAATTAGATATGATTAGATTTAGAGGACGAGTAGAGCTTGCTCAGCTCTGTGCACTGCGGTGCCTAAATGAAACCTATTGTGCCAGATTTGTTATGTTTCAGGGCAGCTCTCCTGCTCCTGAATTGAACCAGAAGTTAGCAACCTTCTGTGGTTGAATGAGTTTGAGTTTATCTAAGGGGATGATCTCATAGTCAAGTATTTCTTTCTAAGGCGGAAAAGTGCTGGACATTCTGTAATGATGTGCAGAGATGTTTCTTCATTTTCGAGGCATAGTCTACAGTCATTTGATGAAGATGTTCCTTTAAAGAACAGTGACCGGTTAGTAGTCCTGTGAAAATTTTAAGGGTTTTCCTATTTAGGCTCAGTAGAAATTTTGATGTTTTTTCCGTATATTCTGGCAAAAAGAGCTTTGAACAGATTTGGCCAGATGAGTTACTCCAAGCTTTATTTGATTTCTCCAGTAGGATGTTCTTGGCAGTATGTTTGAAGGTACTTTTATTTACACCGCAGAAAGGTTCAGGACCGACGAATGGTTTAGATGGGTCGTCTTTAGCTAAAATGTCTGCCTTTTCGTTACCATCATAGCCTTTGTGTGCTGGGATCCAGTGGAGGATTACAGTGTTTTTCCTTGCTAATTCAGAAAGTGACATGACTGTCTCTTGGACTAGTTTGGATCTTATGACAGATGAGCTTAACGCCTTTAGTGCAGCTTGGCTTTCGTCTTCGATGAACATATTATTCTCGAACATTTGTTAATGGCAAAGCTTGAAAAATGGACGAGTGACTGCCCAGACTTACTGAGAAATTCATTCTGGGACAGTCGCTGAAAATGCCGGAACCTGTACCAGTTTCCATTTTTGGGCCGTCCGTATACCAGACCATATTTTGCCTTGATGAGGTTTTGTGTTCTCCCAGTCTTCCCTAAGGTGGATGACAATGGAGAAGTTGAGTTTAAAGTTGTACATGAGAATATTACCATCCAAGAACATACTAAAAGTATTAAGTTTTTCTAGACTTTCCATTATTGACAGATGTCCTTTCAGGTATGGATGTGATTTTATGTGTCCTTGATGGAAAAGACGGTGTGTCGCCAGTCTTGCTTCCATTTTTATGAAAAGGTGAATTGGAGGTAGTCCTACAATGACGTTTAGAGCGTATGTTGGTGTTGTACGCATGCATCCAGTAATGCATGTTGTTGCCAGTCTTTGAATCTTTTCTAGTTTCTGGATTGCCGTTACTTCTTTTGTTTTTGTCCACCATACAACGGCTGCGTATGTTATTGTTGGTCAAATAGACTAATGAAACGTGTAATACTTAGTACACTAAGGTCCGGTTTGTTCAAGCTTGGTTATTTCTAATCAATGATTATTCCAGATGATAATCATGGATTCAGTTTGTTCACGAAATATTTAATCAAGGAATATCTGATCAGAGCTTTTAATCATAGATTTTGCTAACCAGGCAGTTTTTCTGGATTAGCTCCATTTAAACAACGATTAACTGATCTTCAGTTTGTTCAGGCTTGATTTTTGTTCCAATTACAGCTATACCTTCAAAATAAAAAATTATCAGGCTGACATCATTTCAATAAAAAAAAGGATGGGCTTGGCTGAAGTAATATTTTATTTAGTCGTAAATGGCAATATTTTCTTCGAGTTTTAACTCCGCTTCTTCTTCTGCACTGCTTTAGTCAATGTTCTCAGCAGTGTGGTTGCCTTGTTGTGCAGCTTGCAGGGCAGCATTTTCATAATTTTGGGTATTTTGTACAGAATCAATTTCTTCTTGGACTACAGCTTCAGCTTCGCGAACTTCTTTTTCAAGTTGTTCGACAATTCCCTGTTTTCCAACCAATGCAGCTTCTGCAGCACGAGCAGCTTGCAAAGCCTTTTCAGCCAACTGAGTTGTAACCTGATTGGAAGCCTGTTGTCCGTCTGCGGTTTGAGCATTTGATGCTGCTTTTGCCTCATCTGCAGCTTTGAGAGCTATGCTAGATGCTTTTAGCTTTGATGACCCACTCATAGCTCTGATTGATTGGGAATTAGTTTGGGGCTCTTTATTAAGGTCTTCCAAGTCAGCATACCTATGTGCATGTGTATGAAACTAAAATGAAATTAAATTCAAGTCTCAATAATTTTGACAATCGAAAAAACAATAATTTCCTTGATTAAGTTTTGACATATAAACTGGAAAATGGAACGATTTTTGAATAACCCATGATTTGCTAACCAAGCTATGAAAAAGGTGAACAAACATTCTTTGTTGATCACAGATTCTTAATCATGGGTAAAGAAGAATCCTTGATTACCAAATTGCTTATTTAACCCGCTCTGAACAAACCGGCCCTAAATTTACTAGAGTCTTCTTTTGGATGTTTCTTTGTCCGGCTATCTTATTTTCTTCAATTGTTGTTTTCCCAATTTCCTTATTTTTATTGTATAAGTATTCGTTTCTGGTCCTTCGCCCTTGGCGTGATGGATAGCATGTCTGCCTGTTAACCCAGAGGTTCGTAGTTCAAATCCCAACATAGTGAAAAATGTCTGCCACGGGTATCGTTTTCCGCGAGAAATTCGCAAGTTATCCGTTAGTAGATTCATTGCCATGTGGTACCCGTGGCGCAATGGTTAGCATGTCCACCTGCTAACCCAGAGGTTCGAGGTTCGAATCCCAGCAGAGGTAAAATGCAAAAATGTTTTTCCACGGGTATCGCCTTTCGCGAGGAATTGGCAAGTCCTCCGTTAGTAAATTCATTGCCATGAAAAGGGCTTTCCCCTATTAGCCGTTCGGAACCGGCAGAAAATTGTAGGCTCACTCCTTACCATCATGGGGTTTGGTTGTGAGAAATGCGCTAGGCTCTGTCGTTCCACAAAAACCAATTCAACAACTCTTATATGTCTCTTAGACCACTTTTTGACAAAGGACCAAATGTCGACTAAAGAGTCGTTGTATATTGATAATTTATTGAGCGTAAACTAAAAAAAGATTTAGATTTAAAAAAACAAGGCAAAGTATTTACAAAATTTTTCAAGGTCGCCAGCCCGCATTTAAGTAAGGGAAGTAAAAGCAGCTCCTTATAAGCAAGTGCTCACACTTTTCTTACCCAAATTCTAAGTCTTAACGGCTGATGACCTGGAACAAAGTAGTGATTTGTATGCTTTTCGTTTTTTCCAAAACCTCAACTTATTTCTTTTTTTTCGTCAAACAAGGAGAAAACAATTCTTTATTCTACTTTGGGTGCATTTTCAAAATTCAGCTTATTATTCCAAAACATCAACGCTAGATAATGATTCAAGAAAAAAAATCGTATATAACCTCGATTTCTGATTTTGGTTTTTCATTGAATCATGCAATTATCGAAAATTTTAATTTATCATTTTTGAAATTAGCAGAAAAACCATCCACCGGCCCCGAACTGTGAAGAAATTCAAACAAGGAAGTAAAGTGGTTTGATTGATCATTCTAAAACAATTTCTCTATTTACTTAATTATTATTTTTAGATGAATGTTTCACCTTTAAATGAGAAAATTCCATTAGTTTATCATAATTCAAAATATTTCACTGCGGAAGCTTTTATCTTTCAAAGATATACCCACTCACCTTCATTGAATGTTCATCCATCTAAAAGAAATTAGGAGTACCCACCTTTAGAATGGAAGCGCTTACCAGCTTATGGTTCATTATGAACGAAGAAAACAAGTAAAACACAAAAATACTCATACATATATAAAAATTTCAAAAGAAAAATGAAAGGTAAAAATGACAAACCGATGATGCACATTTTCTTGTGTGTTTTTTCAAGTAAATACTTTGACTTAATGAACTAAAAATATTCGGAAAGATAATTTTCAAATTGGGCATGGACATGTCGCGCTGGTACATCATCAAGAATTGCTAACTTGATGATTGACCGTGTGGAAGTTTTTACATCACCCGCGCACATTATAAATAATGATATTAAAGCCAAAAATTATTTAGTCAGTTGAAGTAGATCCTTCGGGTAGCGATTTGCACCAAACTTATCTAATAAAATTGGATGGTGCGTGCGGCATAGATATTTCATTTTTAACACACTTGGAATTTTTTAAATCACGAAATGGTATTGAGAAATTAATTTTCTTTATTTATTGTGAATAGTTTTGTAGATTTAGTGGTAAAAAAAGGTGCACACCCGTTATAAATTTCAATAAAATTCAATCAGTTTTTGCAGATTTTTCAAATGGAATCCGAGTCCAATTTTGAAAATATTTAAAAAAAAAAAAAAATTAATGTTCCTAACTTGCTTAAATATTTTAAAAACAGTTTATAAATTCACAGCGACAAATTGATTCATAAGTGATTAAGCTGAATCGTGCAGTTAATTCAATGATTTGTGTGATAATAATTGTTCAAGAGTGACATGAGGACATAATGACAAAAAATATGAATTTAATGGAGTGGAATAGTCTTAACAAATTCTTATTACTGTCAAAATTTTTTCTAATTTAATCTAAAGTGAACATCAATATTTATAGTCAAATCTATAAATTCGTGTTCTAGTTTTCAAGATTTATTGCTCGTTTAACCAAATGTCCATGGGGCTAAGAATCAAATAAAAGTCTGATTAAAAAACATCAATTCGATTTAAAAATACTATGGGACATAACTCATTAGTTTTGCTTTGTTGGTAGGACGCCTGTCTTCTTATTTCAGTGTAAAAATAATAGTGTAGCTTTTCAGTAAGGGAGATTTTGATTCAAAGTGTCGAACGGAGCTTCAATTCGAATAGCAATAATCTCGGCCATTTAGTGTTTGTGCTATGAATGTTTTTGTTGTGATTGTCTTAAGCGACTCAACAATTTTGGTTTTTATTTTCATAACAATAAAAAATGAACCCAAGCGGCCGCATTTAATTATTTTGTGATTATGGCTATGAAATGACTAGATTTGAGCATTTTTTATTTTTTATACAATTTCTATCAAAGAGGCACTAGGTTATGTGAGGTAACAGAATTTGACTATTGTGCCAACTATAAATGCGTGTATATACAATAATTTTCTTAAAACACTGACGAAAGCCTTGTATGCTGATCTCAAGTCTAAATTGTTTCCAGGGGCATTTTTTCCTTTCCTTTTTTTTACTTGTGAATAGTCAGTCACAAACTTCTCTCTGAAAATTAATGGCGCTTAATAATAGTTGAATAAATTTCCACGAAGTACTCGTACTCAATAATCTCTTTTTTACTGATGGCACTTAAAAAAAAAACAGATATTATAATGTTGAAGGATAGCACTTTAATTGGATGGGACGTGGGAGTTCATTGGGAGGGTCCAAATTCCCTTAGCTCCCACTACAACACTAAAGTTGCGATATACAGCACTTCATCTTTCATCTAGGCCCTACAAATAAGATATCCAGGGTACAACATCAACATCCTGCCCTTCTCATGGGTGCACCTGGAATATGGTGTAAACAAAATGAGTTTCTGAAACACCATCTCAGAATGTCAAAATTCGATATGCAGGATGCAGGTAATACTTCTTTACGAGGAAGCTGCAAAACCCACCGTGAATTTATGAAGTTTGTCTGGTGCAGAAGGCCATAGTTAACATCAGGATCATCTCTTTGCCTCTAATCACATCTAACAACCCAATGAGAATTCATCCGAATGCTCGTTCTTCTTACCTGTACTACTCCAACATTAGAGTAGAAATATAAGGTCCAGCTGCTGGTAACACCTTCGCCGAAATATATCTCCAAAATGCTTAACACTTTTGAAAAAAAAATTTACTCAAAAAACATGAATACAATAAGAAAGCCAAAGGAAAGTCTAATAAATTCCAGTATTGTTATCGGATATTTCACTATTATAGAAAAGGAAATTGTACTTGTAGTTTACTTTTGATAACTAATTTGTAATTCGGTTTTTTCTTTCAAAAACTTTAAAGTTTTTAATTTACGTTGTTAAAATATCTTCCTCTTGGCTGGTACCGCTGCCTTCGTCACAAAGACATGTTGGTAAAGTAAAGAAAAGACAAACATTTTAAAAAAATTACATGCAAATTTTCGTAGAATATTTGTCAGACTGAACAAGCTTTGTAGACCTACTTTCTTTGGTGAAATTGAAGTTCACAAATCAGTTCTTTTTTTTCAAGTTTGTTACTTGTAAATTACAATTTTAATTTTGTGTTGGTAAAACAGAAAAAGAAATTTTCTTATGAATTTCCTTATGTAAAGCACAATTGTGAAATGGTAAATGTTTGGTGAAGCGATATAACAACGACTAGAATAAATGAAATACTTTCTTAAAAAACATAATTACTGGTTCGTAAGTTGGTGGAATAGCCCACTGGTTGAAGAACTAATGACAATATGTCATTGCCAATCTATAAGTATTTTATTTACAACAATGTATTGTAAATACTCATCTCGAATGCGCTGAGGAAAATTGTTCTTGGATCTGTTAAGCTACTTTTTAGCAAATATCTTTTCCTATTTAGTTTATCGAGTTAAGATGAATTGTACACAAAGTTGACAACTTTATTAAGGTCAGCCATGAAAAGTGATGAGACCTTACAGCTTTCTGAGTTCTTATATTCAGTAGACTCGACTAAAAATTTATAAACTTCTCTCATCAGTTATTTGGTCATGAAGTGAATTTTCGTTGTTTGTCTTTGGAATCCTACGCCCTTTATTTTAAAAGTTAAAATTTATCTCCGTTAGAACTTATAACTCCACACATTTACCATTCTAATCATTGACTACTATGCGATTAATAAGAAGTGGTTGAGGTGTTTGATTACCCTTCAGCTTAGTATACATTATACAACGAACGAAGATCTAATATTCTTAATTACCGATGTTTGTTATCATCAAGTAAGAAAATATTTCTGTTTTGTATCAGAGATCGGTTTGGTTAAGTAGCTGAAGTGGTCAACAGTGCATGTTCTAAGCTGACTTAGGAAGTTAAGTTTAAGAGGCTGGGTATCTAATGGTTTGCCATGGTTACTGTAAACAAGAGTGTAGTGCAATAGTCGCTAGAGAACTTACCTAATACAAACAAAACAAAACAAAAACCTTTTGGATGTTATCAGCATCTGATGAAGTCTCTCAAGGACACCATTCTTGTTCTTCTAAACAACAGTAGGTGTAGCGCAATAAGTCCCTCTACAATAAGATCGATGGGTCTTACGGGGTTTATTTCCATAAAACAATGGCAGTAAAAGCCACGGAGGCTTTTATAGTTATATCCTTTTGACGTGTTTTAGAAAAAGTAATGAAAGTTATTTTCACATTGTAAAATTTTTACTGGTATTGTTTTCCCAAAACGCGCCAAGAGGAGCATTACTTCAAAAAATTGATCAAAAAATTTAATCTTTTTTTTTGTGAAATTATGGGTTCTGCAGCGCCCTTCTAAAGTCTATGAACCAGCGCTCTCTCTATAAGTCTATTTGGACCCAAGGATCCAATCAATTTACGTTCTGTAGACAAACAAAAATCATTTATTTCAATGACTTATAAATGAATAACTATTGATTTTCTTTGGTTGAAACTTAATCTAATTGTTTAAACCTTTGAGCCTAGCGCACTTCAAGGGCCTACAATTCTTTGCCGATTTCGAACGGCTAAGTGAGAATGCGTTTTTCAGGGCAGTGCTTTATTCTCGGAGTAATTGCCGATTCTTCGAGAAAGAGAATAGACGTGGAAAAACAATTTTATGTTCTTGATGGGATTCGAACCTCGAACGTCCTCTGTAAAGCCAAGGGCACTGCTCCATCTTCTTCAACAGATGAGAAAAGCAAGTTGGACCAATATGCATATGCATCTTAAGGAAATCAAAAAGGCTTGATTATGGAGCTCTTTGCTAAGTGAAAAACTTACTAAATAGCTTTATGTTTTTCTGTACACCGCTCGTAAAGGAAGAAGAAGATGAGTGTCCTTCACGATTTTTCTATATTTGTTTAAAGAAAAAATTCAAAAACAGCCATAAAAATAGTATACATATTTTTATTTTGAAATGTAAACATTTATTAGATCTAAAGTTATTATTCTCAAACATTTTTCTATTTACTTTTCCTAGGAAGATGACGAGAAAATGGGCATCATGCGCAAAGCATTCCAAATGTTTGACACAAGCAAAACTGGTTTTATAGAAACACTTAAAATTACAACAATTCTCACGTTCATGGGTCAAATGTTCGATGACAAAGAACTACAGGATCTTATTGAAGAAAACGATCCTGATGATACCGGCAAGGTAAACTTCGATGGTTTTTGTAATATTGCCGCACATTTTCTTGAAGAAGAAGACGCTGAAGCCATTCAAAAGGAATTGAAAGAAGCCTTTCGCTTGTACGATCGAGAGGGAAATGGTTACATAACAACTTCTACTCTCAAAGAAATCCTCGCTGCGTTAGACGACAAATTGTCATCTTCTGATTTAGATGGAATTATTGCTGAGATCGATACTGATGGGTCGGGTACCGTTGATTTTGATGGTAAGTGTGAAGCAATAATAAATTTTGTCAGAAATAATTGAAAAACTTTATTTTTTTTACAGAATTCATGGAAATGATGACTGGTGATTAAAAAGGAAGTGATGTTTATAAAAAAGTAAAAGTTTGACTTGAAAAGTTGAAAAAAAAATATATATACCACATTCATGTTGACATTGGCATGAATTCAAGAAAAAGGTGTAATTTGACTCAAGGACTAGGCACTGATATAATCAGGCTTCTTGATTGAAAATACGGTGACATTTTTTATATAATTCTATAATTTTTTGGAACATTCGCTTAATCTTCTTTAAAAATAATTTTGCTCCAGTCTTGGCTACAAAAATCCAGCTCCTCAACGCTACGGGATCTAAGGGTCCTTCAATCATTTATCATTGTATTGCGTCAGTGCGTTTCTGAACTGTTTTTCTGAAGCCCGATTTTAATGTGAAATAAGTCCAACAAGAAAGTATTTGCAGATATATTATTTCAGCTTTTAGCTTAGAAGTAGTTAGTTAGTAGTTCGCATTTAGTATTGTGTAGTTAGTAAGTAGTTTGTAGTTAGCTATTAGTTAGAAGATCATGCGTGTTCGTTGAATTCAACTGCTAAGGTGTCTGAAATAGTGGTACCATTCGCATTAGCTGTCAACGTTTTTAAATTTGTGTCGGTAATAATTAGAGTAATCACTGCTCTAAAGACAGCTGACACAATATGAGTACTAATCTACGATTGTTGCCTCAACTTTTTAAAAACAATAATTTATAAAAAGCACAATTCATTTGAACTTTAATAAGTCATAGCTTCCATTGAATTCGCTTAAAGCAAACCGACACGTAAATCAAGACTATTTCAATGTTCAAATTTCAATAATAGCTTTAATTAGGCTCTTCAAAGTGAGCTACAAATAGCTTTCCTGATTTATTAATAAGGGTGTCTCCCCACAATCCAATCTAAAATCAATATTTTTTATTTATTTCAATGAGAAACTCCAATGAGTCGTATTTCGCATAAAACGCGTTCTATTTGCACATCTGCCCCACAAAAACCAATTCGCACTCAGGTATCCGTATCTGATGGAAACATACCATTTCCATTTACGAGAGCTACTTTACAAACGTCCTGAACGATTTGACAAACAAACTTCCTGGCTCATAGCGTTCACAATTTGCTATGCGTCTATAGGAAGGAAGGTATAAATAATACAAAATGCATCCCAGAAACGACCCAGTTTTGTTTATGATTCGTGGAGAACAACACAAACATGACCTAGAATCGAAATTAAACTACTGAAACCATACGAACACATCATTGTCCATTTATCTGTGTGCTGAATGGCCTACACGCGCAAATGTACCCACCTATGTCTAGACAGCATATCATCATTATCATCGTATTCATTTGGAAACTCACTGTTTCCAAACACCTCGCAGGCATATTTTCACCCAGAAAACATCATAATACGATCTGTTGAAATGTTGGCGAAGTCTGTGCATTTCCTTTATCAAATACTGGTGCATGTCAGCATCAAATCGCGAACAGAGTCAATCTTCTCCCGCGCACCAGTTCAGGATGTGGTCGGATGCCAAAATGGCATTGGTCCAAAATTCGCACAATTATTTGATGATGCTGAAACTTTGCGATGCCATCATCATCATGCCAGGAAGATGATTTTGTGTGCTGGTTTTCAATGAAGGTATTCACTTACCAGCAAATTTGATGTCGCGTTAAAAGCCACACTAATGATGATGGTCATAAATCATTTACGTCTATTTTCTATAAAACTTTTATATAATGATTCCTCCGTTAAGGCTTTCACTGAGTGCGGATTAGTATTTTGGCAATGAATAGTATGTGCAGTGTCTTCGTCTAAGTAGACCAAGCTAATCTCTTGGGGATATTTTATCCATGACCGCAAGGACACTTTTCACACATCACATGTTTTGCAAAGAAGATTGAAGTTGTTGTAAAGGAAACTAAATTAATTCCCAGAATGAAATATTGTTAGTCGTGGTGATGGGGTGTGGTATAGGTGACTTGGTGTTGGGTGCTAGGGGACTCGTTTAGATACACAACCGCGCGGCGTTTAGTTTATGTACCATACCATTGAAGTTATCCTTACTGGGCAAAGACAAAGCGCAGAGGTAATGCCACAAGGTTATTTTCTTAGGTGCAGATGTTCATGTAGAGTAAATCTAACCAAAGTGTCAATACTTTGGGAAATGATTACATTTCACTTTGTTAAAACGGAAGAGACTTTGTTGAATGAAGCAACTTAAATAAAAAAATATGAATTCTGAATTGTTTAGAATTGGACGTTAAGCTGTAAACCTTGAGTTAAAAGATTTTTGGTTTTATATTGAAACTTTTTTTTCAAAAAGATTGCAATCAAATATCATCATGACTAGAAATTTTTCAATAAATACACATTGTCTTATTGTAAATTTGGCCTAACACCTCTTCGCTATCATAAAGGCCTCGACCCATAGAATCCGTTGCGTCCGTTCGCTGCCGGATTCAACTGACAGCTCGATTAAATACACACGATCTTATTAGAGGTGACCCATAAGCATCGGATGCAACAGACGCAACGGAAAAAGTAGTCCAACTTTTAACTTTTCCGGCATAACTGATGACATGCGCAGTCAAAACCAATTTGAAGTTTTCTCTTCACACCGGAACGGATTTTATGGGTCACCCCAATCCGTTGTGTCCGGTAAAACTCACTGCTGTCAGTTGAATCCGGCAGCCAACGGACGCAACGGATTCTATGGGTCGATCCTTAAGTTCTTTGTTTAATTCGGTTAAAACTCAGCATAGCTTTTAAACTTCTTCTGCACAGATGTAGCGGGAAAAATTACTTTCGACAGAACCGCTTACCGCGAGTGGGGGTAGTCGCATGAAACGCAGTTGAAAAAATACTGAATGAAACGGTGAAAAACCTAGGCGATATAAAAAAACAGTAAAAATTTAGGACTGGCTAGCTCTAGAGCTAAAGTTGACATTTAAATTTTTTTTTATTCTAAAAGTGACTCAAACACTGCTTAAAAGTATCCATGGTACCTTTGGGAACCGTAGCTTAAAATAAGTCATTCCGTCCATAACTTATGTGTCGCGTAGTTGTGTTGAACAAGTAGGTAGATGTCATTCTTTACTATTGAAATTCAGTCGGAATATAGTCGAGTTTGTCATTGAGTTAAAGTAAAATAATTTTACTTCTTTGCAAATTCAGTAGCTTTATTCACTTAATCTATCTTGCAACGAATGAAACCTTGTTCCACCGAAACAGCCCGTTCAAGCTTCGAAACTGTCGCATGAGAAAAGAAATTAGACAAATATATAATTATATTTTAAGATAGTCGATAAGCTTATACCGAAGTAACCTTTTATGGTTTGACTGAAAGATGTTTATCGCTTCTGACACGTGTTTACAAAGTTAATTGTCGGCTTAGGTAAGTACGTAGAACGTAGGCCGCGATGAAAGTGAGGCTGTTTATATCCACGGGGAACCTTTTACAAGATCACAGCAATAGCAACGCTATCAAAATTCCTTTCGAATTGAGTTCAAGAGCAAACGGAAACTTGGAAACCCAATCAATATCTGCAAGTGCTATGTATTTAGAAAATCAATTTCAATTTCCAATATGCCATGGATAAACTCTCGATTTGAGAATTCTTAAAACTTTCATTCGAAAATTTGTTGAACAAATCAAATCGAGAATTATGATATAATCTGATTGATCTGAAAGCTTAATTAAAGTATATGAAAGAAAACCCAACATTGGGTACAAAAACGACGCAACGTAGACAATTACGCCAACCAGAAATACAAGATCGATTTTCCAACGCAACTTTGAATGTTTGAACCTTTAATCAAGATGTTAAATTGGTGACGAATGTTAAGAAGAAATTAACACTTAATTCTGAGTCATTTACAAAATCTGCAATGAAAAATCCAATCGAAAAATCGTTACGAAAGAACGAAAATACTTCTCGATTGTTGTTGGTTTTGAGCCCATGAAAATGGACCAAGATGTAATTTACCAAGCACCAGGGAACCAGACAGAAACAGTAAGTACCTTTCATAAATATGCAGCAAACAAATTACACACATCTACACAAAATGTTCTCCATTATGTTTACAATCAACAAAATAATCAGCTATCGAGAAGAATGAAAGAAATTTCGATTTTTGTTGGCATTACCCCATGAAAATAAATTTACAAAGCACCAGGATCCCAGACAGAAACAGTAGGTACCTTTCATTGCTGGGCTGGTAGAATGAAAAATACACATCGAAACAAAGTACAAAGCAAAACAAATTTTTTCTTGTGGTGTGCTGAAACAGACAAACAAAGTACCCACAACCACATCAAACGCCCTTTATTACGTTTACAATAAAGAAAATAAAGAGCTCAAAAAACCAGAGCGAAGAAGAATGAAAAAGTCTCGATTTTTGTTGGCAATTACCCCATGAAAAGAAATTTGCAAGGCACCAGGATCCCAGACAAAAACAGTAGGTACCTTGCTTGGCTGGGCTGGTAGAATGAAGAATAAGCAAAACAAAATACAAAACAAAATAGTTTTTCGCTAGGGATGAGTGATTTAAACGAACGAGTAGGGTTGTGCAGATTTAATAAAATAAACGAGATAATTTTTTTTATAGAACCCACAACGAAAGATGCAAGTATTACATCTTTAAAAATGAGTGTTTAATGATTTAATAAAGTTCGTATGGTTAGATAAACTTTCTTTGAGTTTTATTTTAAAGGTTTTAGAGGTAAGTACCAATTTATTTTGTTTGTTTGTAGAGTTTTGTATCACTAAACAAACGAGAATGAACAAAGTGTAAATTGAATGCTTTTAAAATATTGTTTCTTCAACTTGGGAGATCTTTAGGTAAGTTTGAATCGTGATGGAAGCAAAATCTGGTGCAAAAAAAATAAGAATGTACATGTGTCTAATGCGATTTACTAAACGAGCTCACGCTAGACAAACTAATATCAAGTTGCTCATCGACTCATTAAATCTAAAATCCATGTCGTATGATTTTATCGAAATATATGCCTACTCATTAAAAAGATTCAAATTAAAAACAAAAACTAAAAAACCATACGTTTTCTTAATCTGAACAACTCTAGTCGTTTGTTTGAGTCACACATCTCTAAAGGAGAGTTATTTTGTTTTGTATTTTGCTTTGCTGTACATTCTTCATTTTCACATTCTACTACCCCAGCCACGCTTATTCTTGTTTGCTATGATTTTTTGAGTGGTTTCTTTCATTCATTGTAGACGTGATGTATGACATCAACGTGAGTACCTTATTAGTCTGCTTGAGTATTTTGTTTCACTGTCGTTTCCTCAAATGTACTACCAATACCAACCAAAATCGAGTCTTTGTTCATTCTTTTTCGTTTAGAGTTCTTGAGTGCTTTTCTTTGCTTACGTGGGTGCAAGTGCGGGTACTTTATTCGTCTGTTAGAGCACACCACACATGTAAAGCAAAATATCACTTTGTTTTGCTGCCTATTCTTTATTCTACCAGCCCAGCATAGAAAGTTACCTACTGCTTCTGTCTGGTTGCCTGGTACTTTGTTGACTTCGGTTGTGGAAATTTCGTAAAATAAGCAGTAGTCACCGATCGACCACCCGATGGTGTTGTCTTGTTGACGGAGCGTTAACGTTGTCGTTGCGCTAACTTTTTAACTGGTTGCTCATACTCGCAGTAGGTACCTGCTGAGATCTGAGATTTCTGCGCGCCTGGTACTTTAGTAGAAATTTGTTTGAAAATTTTAGGAAGAATTGTCATAGCATGTTCCTCCTTTTCAAATAGTTATTGTGATTTGCAGCCCTTGATACTGACTTTAGACTTGGATTGTCATCCATAAAAAATAACAGATGGAAATTTCAATTAAACCGGAATACTAAGCAAATTAGTGGACTTTTAATAAGGAAGACGTTACTTCTTTTTGAGTACAAAGGCGCCTATTACAAGGCCCGTCGCGTCGTAACAATTTCGGAATACGAATAGCGATTTGATTGTTTTGTACTAAAAGCGATAAATTTTTAGAAGACAGGTACTATACAAGATTTTGGTATTTTGCTCTAATAATTGGTTAGTCTGGGGACCTACCCATGACAAAGACAGAAGGTCCAAATGTAGCCTAAAATATTAGTGTGCTGATTATGTTCTTACTTCGATTGAATGAGTAGGTAAAAATTAAGTCAAGAAGAAGTTCCAATCATTGAAGTTATATGTAGGTATGTATGAACTCCTAGTTTTCAACACCTGTTGAAACGTCGAGTTGTTTTGACCATGCGCATAGCTCTTAATGAAGCGAATTGAACAAGATATTCACCAAAAATGGCCGCAGTCCAAGCAACTTTATTTAGCTTTGTAATTTTTTTTCAAATCGAAAATTGGCAGAAGATAAACCTGCAATTATTTGAAAAAAAAAAAAAAAAAAATGCAAACATACAGGCCCTGCTGCGCCACCGCATCGATTGGTCGATCGATGACTACTGAATCACAAATATTGCCACGAACGACCGAAGTCAATCAAGTACCAGGCAACCAGACAGAAACAGTAGGTATCTTTCTACGCTGGGCTGGTAGAATTAAGAAAAGACTGCAAAGCCAAATACAAAACATTTACTCGAGTCTTTTTTCATTCTTTTTCATTCTGAGCTCCTGACTTGAGTGCTTTTCTTTGTTTATTGTAAACTTAAGAGCACGTGAGTGTAAATGTGGGTACTTTATTCGTCTGTTAGAGCACACCACACATGCAAAGCAAAATATCGCTTTGTTTTGCCTTCTATTCTTTATTCTACCAGCCCAGCATAGAAAGTTACCTACTGCTTCTGTCTGTTTGCCTGGTACTTAGTTGACTTCGGCTGTGGAAATTTCTTAAAATAAGCAGTAGTCACCGATCGACCAACCGATGGTGTTGTCTTTCTTGTAAGCGGAGCGTTAACGTTGTCATTGTGTTAACTTTTTACTGGTTGCTCATAGTAGCAGTAGGTACCTGCTGTGATCTGAGATTCCTGCGCGCCTGGTACTTTAGTAGAAATTTGTTTGAAAATTATAGGAAGAATTATTGTCATAGCAAGTTCCTTTTCAAATATTTATTGTGATGTGCTTGCTGTCCTTAATATTGACTTAGACTTGGATTGGCAGGCATCCATAAAAAATAACAGATAGAAATTTCAATTAAACCGAAATACTAGGCAAATTAGTGGATTTTTAATAAAGAAGACGTTACTTCTTTTTGCTTGCAAGGCCCCTATTACAAGGCTCGTCGCGTTGTAACAATTTCGGAATACGAATAGGGATTTGATTGTTTTGAACTACAAACGATACATTTTCAGAAGAGGGTACTATACAAGATTTTTGTACATATCATGCTCTAATAATTGGCTAGTCTGGGGACCTACCTATGACAAAGACAGAAGCTCCAAATCTAGCCTAAAATATTAGTGTGCTGATTATGTTCTTACTTCGATTCAGTGAGTAGGTAAAAATTAGATCAAGAAGAAGTTGCAATCATTGAAGTTGTCGGTATGTATGAACTCCTAGCTTTCAACACCTGTTGCAACGTCAGATTGTTTTGACCATGCGCAAAACTCTTAATGAAGCGAGTAGAACAAAAATGTTCGCAGTCCAAGCAATTTTATTTAGCCTTGTAATTTTTTTGTTCAATCAAAAATTAGCAGATATAAACCTGCAATTATTTGAAAAAAAAAAAAATCCAAACATACAGGCTCTGCTGCGCCACCGCATCGATTGGTCGATCGATGACTACTGAACCACGAATATTGCCACGAACGACCGAAGTCAACCAAGTACCAGGCAACCAGACAGAAACAGTAGGTACCATTCTATGCTGGGCTGAATTAAGAAAAGACTGCAAAACCAAATACAAAAAATTTAGTCGAGTCTTTTTTCATTCTTTTTCGTGCTGAGCTCTTGACTTGAGTGCTTTTCTTCGTTTATTGTAAACTTAAGAGCACGTGAGTGTAAATGTGGGTACTTTATTCGTCTGTTAGAGCACACCACACATGCAAAGCAAAATATCGCTTTGTTTTGCCGCCTATTCTTTATTCTACCAGCCCAGCATAGAAAGTTACCTACTGCTTCTGTCTGTTTGCCTGGTACTTAGTTGACTTCGGCTGCGGAAATTTCTTAAAATAAGCAGTAGTCACCGATCGACCACCCGATGGTGTTGTCTTGTAAGCGGGGTGTTGACGTTGTCATTTCTTTTTTTTTTACTAAAATCCTTTTGGCAAAATACATAGACATACTGATTGTAAATGTGATGCACGAACACGAGACAAAAAAAAAAAACAAACTTGTTTACTTGTTGCTCATAGTCGCAGTAGGTACCTGCTGAGATCTGAGATTTCTGCGCGCCTGGTACTTCAGTAGGAATTTGCTTGAAAATTCTAGGAAAAATTATGCAGCTTTTTTTAAATTCATTGGGGTTTGCTGCCGTAATGTCTTAGACTTGTGGATTATCATCTATAAAAAATAACAGATGGAAATTTCAATTAAACCGAAATACTAGGCAAATTAGTAAAGAAGACGTCCTACTTCTTTTTGCATACATAGGCCCATATTACAAGGCGCGTCGTCGCGTCGTAACAATTTCGGAATACGAAGAGCGATTTGATTGTTTTGTACTACAATTGATATATTTTTAGAAGACAGGTACTATACAAGATTTTAGTATCTTGCTCTAATAATTGGCTAGTCTGGGGACCTATCCATGACAAAGACAGAAGGTCCAAATCTAGCCTAAAATATTAGTGTGCTGATTATGTTCTTACTTCGATTAAGTGAGTAGGTAAAAATTAGATCAAGAAGTTGCAATCATTGAAGTTATAGGTATGTATGAAGTCCTAGTTTTTAACACCTGTTGCAACGTCGAGTTTTGTATTTTACCCTACGCAACTTTATTTAGCTTTGTAATTTTTTTTTAAATCGAAAATCGGCAGAAGATAAACCTGCTATTATTTGAAGAAAAAAAAAAAAAAAAAAAAAAAAAAAATATGCAAACATACAGGCTCTGCTGTGCCACCGTATCGATTGGTCGATCGATGACTACTGAACCACAAATATTGCCACAACGACCGAAGTCAATCAAGTACCAGGCAACCAGACAGAAACAGTAGGTACCCTTCTATGCTGGGCTGGTAGAATTAAGAAACGACTGCAAAACCAAATTCAAAACATTTGCTCGAGTCTTTTTTCATTCTTTTTCGCTCTGAGTTTTTGAGTGCTTTTCTTTGTTTAATGTAGAAGTAAAAGAACGTGTGAATGTGGGTACTTTATTTGTCTGTTAGAGCACACCATACATGTAAAGCAAAATATCGCTTTGTTTTGTTGCCTATTCTTCATTCTACCAGCCCAGCATAGAAAGTTACCTACTGTTTCTGTCTGGTTGCCTGGTACTTGGTTGACTTCGGTTGTGGAAATTTCGTAAGTCACCGATCGAAAACCGATGGTGTTGCCTTGTCGGAGGGCGAACCAGCAACAAGCTTACATTGGCAAAATTAATAGACATACATACATACTGAATGGAAGTGTGATGCGCAAACAGAATACAAAAACAAATTTGTGTGCTGCTCATATTCGCAGTAGGTACCTGCTGGGATCTGAAATTTCTGCGCGCCTGGTACTTTAGTAGAAATTTGCTTGAAAATTGTAGGAAAAATTGTCATAGATAGCCCCAGTCCTTTTCAAATATTTATTGTGTATATTTTTCTGCTGTTGATAATGACTTGGACTTGGAATGGCATCTATAAAAACAGATGGATGTTTAAATTAAACCGAAATACTAGGAAAATTTACTTTTAATAAAAGGGACGTTACTTCTTTTTGCATACAAAGGCCACTATTACAAGGCCCGTCGCGTCGCAACAATTTCGGAATACCAGTGGCGATTTGATTGTTTTGTACAAACGATACATATTTACAAGACAAGTTAACATACAAGAATTTTGGATCTTGCTCTAAAAATAGGCTAGTTTGGGGACCTACCCATGACAAAGACAAAAGGTCCAAATCTAGCCTAAAATATTATTGTGCTGATTATGTTCTTACCAGGTAAACATTAAAAATCTTAATTTAAAAGGTAAAAATTAGATCAAGAAGAAGTTGCAATTATTAAAGTCATAGGTATGTATCAACTACTGAACTTTTTGCAACGTCGAGTTGTTTGGACCATGCGCATAACTCATAATCAAGCGAATTGAAAAAGGTATTCGCAAAAAAAAGTATGTATGTAAGGTGAACTATGAATTTAGCCAAAAATTTCAACAGAAACTGATATTCCAATTTATTCCAATAGAATAAAATGTTGATGCAAAACTTTTATTTCGTGAATGTCAAAAAATACGAGTACATTCTTTGTTTAAGTATATTTTCAAAAACCGAAAATGAGGATTTAAGTAAACCTGCATTTTATCAAAAAATAAAAAAAAAAACCAAAGTGAAAGTTCCGCTGCACCACCGCATCGATTGGTCGATCGATGACTACTGCCTATTTTTGAACCACAAAACGACGAACCACGAACGACCGAAGACAATCAAATACTAGGAAAGCAGACAGAAACAGTAGGTACCCTTCTATGCTGGGCTGGTAGGATTAAGAAAAGACTGCAAAAGCAAATACAAAACATTTACTCGAAATATTTCGTACAATGTGCTCAAATAAACGAATAAAGCACCCATATTCCCACTTCCACACTCACTCGTCATTCACTACGTTTACGATAAATAAAATAAACCACTCAAAAATCACAACAGAGAAGAATGAAAAAAGACCTGATTTCGGTTGGCTTCAATTTCAGCCCATGAAAAGAAATTTACCGACAAAATCAGTAGGTACCTTTCTTTGCTGGGCTGGTAGAATGAACAAATAGACAGCAATACAAAATACTCAAGCTGACTAATAAGGTATACCTACATTTACACTCACTCTATAATAAACAAAGAGAAACACTCAAGAAATCAAAGAAGAAGAAAGAACAACTTTCTCGATTTCTGTTGGTATTCACGTGGAGTGAAATTTACTGGCCACCAATACCCAGACGAAAGAAACAGGTACCTTGCTGAGGCAAAATACAAACAATACTCCACTAGAGATGTGTGCCTCAAAAAGTCGACTAGAATTGTGTAAATTTATAGAACGTTCGTTGGCTTTTGTATTTATGTGGAGTTATTTTTATGAGTAGGGATATATTTCAATAAAAGCTAAAATGATAACCCTTAACTGCTTAGCTTCCACGAAGAAGTTAGAAAGGAATTGTAAAACATTTAGGAAATCAGAATACAACTCAGACGAAATCACAATTAAAAATTACAAATAAGTTCCACTGCTCTTAATTCGTCGTCTTTAATGCCTGAAATGTTGTTACTGTTTAATGTTCCTTTTTTCAAATGTGGTGCCTGGGTTCATTTTTGCAACAACTCAACACAATACCTAACCAAAACTACATCCATAAAAGGCGCTCGCAACATGTGATTTCAGTCACTTCTCAACATTGCGGAAGTGCACATCCCTATTTGATTGTCTGGCACATCTCTATGAAGTTCTCATCATCTTGTTTGTATGCTGGGCGCGCAATTATTGATGTAGTAGAGAGCAAATAGGATTACGGTGTGCCTTCTGCACAGTACACGTGACATGTACAATGAGTATACCTGCTGCGATTTCTGATTTCTGATCGCCTGGTACCGGGGTCTGACAAAAAACGATTTTTGCGAATGAAATTTCTGTAGCAAAACATAAAATTTGATGTTGCTACTTTTGCTGTAATACTACTTTAGTACTAGGTTTTTAAAGAAGTAATACCTACTTTATTGGATGTATTTATTTGTATTAGGTATGCCATTATGCCAACTTTGGTGTTCATAGTCGCATCATAGGTTCGTTGAGAAGTTTCAGATGAAGTGGAATTGAATTATGTTATTCAAATCTTTGGCCCTTGCTTTAGTATTAATTATTCTTATTATGAAAAGGAATGAACTGGGTAGAACTATTGTAAAGGGGTCATGTCGAAGACTTACTAAGTTCTCTCCGAGCTTTTCGCTCGTTCTTATCTTTTACTGATGATAGTGTCTGGAAATGAAATATCATATTCTATTCTTCGGCTTGTAGTTCGTTCTTATCTAACTTTAACAAATGCTACCTGATGAAAGACCGCGTTGTCACTGAAGAAACATCTTTTTTGAAAATTTTACCGGCAACTGAACAAAATTAACGCGATTAGAACCATGCGACCCCTCTTAAAATGAAAACCATTTGTTTATGAATAATTTTTTTGCACTTTTCTTTTATTTTTTTTCACATATTTCATAGAATATTTTTTGTCATTAATAATATTTTTATTTGTTAAATTGTATTCATTTAATTTAAAAAGAAAAGAAAAACGTGATCACTACAAATTTCCATCAATTACAGTCAACCAATATTTTATTTGTAAATAGTTTAAGTGTTAAAAGAAAATATATATGTATATATATTTATAAGTATGTATACCTATTCTAAAAATAATATTTACAGACTCTTAAGTTGTAATTAAATTATAGCCTTAAATTTAAGTAACTTCAATGATTAAATGTAAATATATTTATATAAAGTTAAATATAGTTTACTTTTTTTTGCTTTTCTATTTTTCATAATTTTTTTATCCTCAAAATCTTAGTTTAACTTTGCACATTTTGTTTATTTTGAAGAATCGTATATATTTACATAAATATTAAATAATTTATTCACAATAAGGCAGGCTCTTTATACGAATTAGAAATTACGGTCATGCTTGTTTGAATGTACCTTTGTTTATTTTCTTGTTGAAATTTATAGCTAATCTCTTTGTCTTTTATTTCAAAATTTGTAGTTTTTTTTCATTTCCAATTTGGGCAGTTTAAATTGCAAAATATTCATGTGTATAAAAAATCAGAGGCATATCAGTAAGGCAACTGAAATTGTTTAAGTTTATTGAAAAACGATTTTGTCTTTCATAAGGCATTTACTTCATTTCAAAAAAAGAAAATTTTATCAATTTCATTAGAAAACACACTATATTTTTCTTTAACCTTTAAGATTAAAATTAATTCTGGCACATTTTGAATATAGTAAATATATTATTATATTGTTTACATTTATATTTTGTTGTCTTAAATATTTTATACATTTTTGTTTTATGTTTAGTATTCATATTCAAGATGAAGCTTTTGTTAAGTTTCAATTGTTTATATGCGTGCAAAACTCATTAAAGCTCAAATAAAAAATTACAAACTTTAAATATTTGACTTAATATCAATTCCATTTTTGTTTGTTAGTGAAACTTTTTATTTTGGAATAGTAGTATGAAAGTTCTAAAGCCTTAAGTTACGGAGCTTAGTAAGTTTGGTTGCGATCGGTTGGAAAGCTTGACTATGGAAGAAACTAATGGATTGATGGATATATTGGATGAAAAAAAAAAAAAAAAAACAACAACAGATAAGCCATGAATGCTCTGTCACCGTCTTAGTGTTTTTATAATGAATTCAGTTAAAGTGCATCCAGAGAACTCTTTCGTTCTGGCTAATTACACTACGTGCTTTGAGAAAAAGCAAACTAGGCATCATAATAAAAAATATAAAGCCACTCAAGCTACTTTAAAGAAACAAAAAACAGCCTTCTACCGCAAACTCAAGCTTCGATTCCTCTCATAAAAACCTTTTCCAGTTTATGTCTACAAATGTAAACTATTTAAAATTTTTTTTTAATTTAATATTTAAAGCCATTGGTAACCAAAAACATATTCTTCTTTAAAATTTCTTTCCCTCCTCCAACTCCTCCTCCATAAATCTTCAGTTCATTTTCGTGCATAAATTAACGATTTGTCAAAAGCTTACAAACAAAAAAAAAAAAAGATGACTTATTTCTCCTTTCAGGGACAGCTTAAGAAAACTAAAACTATTAAAAAAAACATGACTTTGTACACAGCTTTCACTTTCATCCTTACTCTATACACAGACAGAATTTAACGAAACTATCTACACTATTTTAATCGGGCAGTCATTGCAGTCTACTTCGAGTCTGCTTAGTGTCTTCTTAACTCTCAACGCTGTTAATCGCACCGAAGGGTTCGGATGCCAGCATTCTTGCATGATTTTAGATAGCGTTGCCAGGACGTCATCATCCTGCCATCTAGCTGGGATTGGCGGTCGGAAACCTTTGACGCACACAACGGCATGCATATCTTCGAATGACGGATCCGATGGAACGACATCATGGTAAGGCAAAGCATAATCCTCACATATGGTTGTCTTTGAACCATGCACTGTTGTATAACAACGACGGCATGATTCCCACAATACCAAACCGACTGAGTACATGTCGGCACGTTTGAATTCCTCGAACTGCTTTGAATTCAGTGTATCTTCTAGTACTTCGGGAGCCATGTAACGACGGGTTCCCACACGAGTGTTCTGGGCAATGTGTATTTCATCTAATTCTGAGATGTATTTGACGGCAAGTCCAAAATCGGCGATAGCGCATTGTCCATTACGTTTGACGAGTATATTTTTGCTCTTGATATCTCGATGGGCAATTGCTGGTTTTCCAGGTGTTCCGAAAATCTCAGCATGTAGATGAGCCAAACCAGAGGACAGTGAATAGGCTAGTAATTGTAACTTTTGTGGTGTCAAAACGCTGCGTTGCAAATAATCATGCAGACTACCTTGCTCGTGGTAGTCGGTGATTAATAGCATTTGAGTCCATGAACCATTACCTTTTATGTCAGCGGCAATGAACCCAAGAATATTCTCGTGGCGCATGAGAACGGTTTGATAGATCTCAGTCTCACGGAACCACGAAGCCTCTTCGGTGGTGAAAAATGTTTTGACAGCAACTTTCTCCTCACGCCACATGGCAAGCCAAACCTCACCGTAACGACCCTTTCCAACTTGACGAACCATTTGAATTTGTTTTGCAATCGTACGTTGCACTAAAAGTGGCAATCCTGATCCTGAACCGGAACTCTGTTCAACTAGTTGAGTCAGTGGTGACATTTGGCTGCCACACATCGAGTTTATCAGTCTAGGTTGTTTGTGAAGCTTCTTTCGGCGGCGATATATCATACACAATCCACCCATAACCATAGTGAAAACAGAAATGCAGAGGACCATTAGACCGATTAAAACGAATCGTTCCGCCGGCAAGACGGTCACTGGTAGTTCTGGGGGCGGGGTTGTAGTTTTCGGTGTGAATGCGGGATGGAGGTTACGATTGCAGTAATCACCATTATCACAGCAGGCTATATTTTTACCATGAAGATGTGGAACTGATCCCACTTTGCACTGAAAAGGAAAAGATGAAATTTAGTTTGTTTGTTCGAAAGGATGTTGCGAATGTTGTCAACTCACCATAAGAAGACCACCATATTCCTCGGGAGGCATGCAACCATATGTTCTTTCTTCTTCGTAGGTTCCGGTCATGTCATCAAAAACTTCTTCAACCGAACTGAAACACGAACCACCCGGCCGTGTCTCACATGTTCCATTAACCACATTGTCTGGGCAGCTTCCATCGCAATAGCAAGTAAGAGTACGGGCTGAAAATAGAAAACAATTTTTAGCAAATTAGTGCATATTCTTTTCAAATTGTTTAAATGGCTGGAAATTCCAGTACAAATCTAAAAAACGATTGCTTCAGTGATACATTTTGCATTAAAAATCATACCGGATCACATTTTTTTCTGATTGTCTCCTCTCTGACAATAAATAAACTACGTCTTTTGTTCCAATCAATCAAGCTTCATCAAAACCAACACACATGTGTTTAATTAAATGAAATGAAAATATAAAAAATCAAAGCGTAAGTAATGATTTATAACTACAATCACTTGCTTCCCCTCCTATACTTCTGCTGTTGCATTTTATGCAGTTGAGACAGCATTTTTAGCTGCAACCGCAAATAACTTCCATATAGATACAGCTGCAAGTTGGCAGAATTGAGCTGGGCAACTTTTTGCTCCCCGCGGACAAGGCCGTCCGATGGAATTTACTCGTGTGTGAAATTGCTTTCATTTTGGTTTTGTTTGTTTGTTTTTTAAGAAACTAACATTATGCAGCTATGCAAGGAACAGAGGTAAAGGGAGAGTGAGGAGAGAGTACTGTTGACGTAGTCTATTGTGATTGAAAATCAAATGGTTCTAAAAACAAACACGAATGGAATAACAGTTAACGTCACATGGTTGTGATGCTGTGGCAAATTAAAAATTGCGACAGGGTAAAAAATACAAAAACTCCCCTACGTGATAAAAATGCTTAGCACCCACTGTTATACTAAATTTAAATATACATTTACGTCTACGTGTGGCTGTAATCAAAATGTCTGGAAAGATAAGAAGGTCTTTTGAGCAAATGTTTGATTAAACGACAGCCACACTAAAAAGGGGCGTGTTGGAAGCTTTCAAATCTTTACTGCAAGCACTTAACTGAAATGAGAAGTGAGAAAAGTTCGCGCTTAAAGCAATAATTTTATATTTTATCATCATCATTTCCAGCCACTACACCACAGAGCACCCATAATACCATAAATCTTAACAACCATCCACGATTGTGTATGTGCGCGCTCATGAAAAAAGAAAAATATTTAATTAATATAAATAACAACAAACAAGAAAAGACAAAGCCCCTAAGACAAGACAGAAAGAGCTCTAAGGTCTTATCTATGGCTTTTGTGACAAGTACAACATTGTTTTGGATCGGTATACGTGAAACAGTGCACAGTGCGCATTTAAAGTTAAAAATAGACATCTCATCATTAAAATAAAAAAGAAAAGAAAAAAACAAAACCATAAATGACATCGTCTAGGGATGCTAAACGATATAATTGACCACGTGTTGCTTTTTGAAAAAAGAGATATATGTAGGTACTGAGGGATTTGTTGATATTCCCTCGAGCTATAAGACTATGCAACGCCCATTAGTGTTTTAATGACAGTGATAAGTGACGAGCAATTTGTGGTCAATTCTGAAGGACGACCAATGACTTTTGCATCGTGCAAGCAAAGGAAATTCATATAAGAGAGGTAAAAAGTGCTTCATGTATCGTTTAAACGACAAGAAGGTCCAGCTGTACATCAGACAGAATTTTATTACGAAATATTAAAGTATTTAACTTTTTTCTGAAATAATGATAAGAATTGTCCGGAACGATATACTAAGCGTATCTCACAGAGCGTTTCTCTATTGTTAAGAATCTAAACGTTTTAGCCAAACAACCGCCAGAGATGCGTATGAAGAAAGTGAAGGCAATGCTGACCATGGAAGATTAGCCTCCCGATCTTTCCCGAGGAGTCAGACACTCGACGAGGTGCGCGGTGACACGGTGGTACTTGCAAACTTAAGCTCCATATTTTGGGAATTGAGAATTTAACTTTGTCAGGGCCAAAATGAGCTTTGCTGGTGAATGTGCATGCGATAACGGCATAATAAATTGTCTCTTTCAGGGGTGGACAACAAGCTTACTTTACGTCACATCATATTCATCTTTCTTTTTTTATTACGTTTGATTCCGTTTAAATAGTAGAAGATTTATTACAATTTATTTATCCCCACTTGCCATGAGCAAACAAGAGACACCCTTCGCCCATGTAAAGTGATTACGTAATTCTTGTACGTAACGTTATAAGTAAGTAAGTAAGGAATGATACGAAAAGATATCACAGCTGAAGCAGCACAGGGATCTATCATTAGACCAGACCTCTGGAACATCTACGATGACATTCTCTGCATGTAAATGCTCGAAGACTGCTTTCTAGTTGGATACGCTGACGACGTTGCTGCGGTGATTACTGCAAGGGACACCGAAAGCGCACAGAGAAAGTTAAACCAAGTGATGCGAAGGACAAATTCCTGGATGGAGGATCATGGGCTGTCGCTGGCTACTGAGAAGACTGAAGTAGTAATTCTAACAAAAAAAAAAACGAATTCCCACGGTTATCGAATTCCACACCGAAACCGAACTTATAAAAAGCAAAAACGTGCTTGACACGAAACTGAACTTTTGGGACCAGATACGAACGGCTGCTGAACGCGCATCGAAGGTCACAAGCCACCTATCTAGGCTGATGGCAAATGTAGGTGGACCATCCGCAAGCAAACGGAGACTTCTTATGGCAACAACACATTCAATTCTGCTGTACAGAAGCGAGATTTGGACTAAAGCACTAAAACAGGAAAAGTACCGGAAACAACTAGGTACAAAGGCGCGGTGCCTAGCGAGTGGAGTAACCGGGAACACGGTGAAGTGAACTACTACGTCACACAGTTTCTCACCGGACACGGGTATTTCAACGCTTTCCTGCACAAAATTGGAAAAAGAAGAAGCCCTTCGTGCCAATACGGAGATTCGCTGGCAGACGACGCTTATCATACAGTGTTCGAGTGTAGTAGATGGGAATCTCCCCGTCAGGAAATAAATAGAGTTATCGGAGAGCTCAACCCGAATAATATCATCCAGGAGATGCTGAGAGACGAGGAGAGTTGGAGTTAATTAGCATGTATCTGTCGCAGATCCTGAAAACAAAGAGACAAAAAGAGGTAGTTGAGGAACTAGAACCTGCCACCTAGACACGGATCCCCAATCGAAGAAATGCGCTAGTGGTCCCTAGGGGAAGATCAGCGAGAATTTTTTTGAGTTTTAGTCGGTATACCAAGCTTAGTATACCTTGAAAAGTCCAACACACGGGGAAGTATGGATAGTTCCATTTCTCCGAAAGTAAATATATTGGTTTTGACCCCGTTACGTACGAACGCTTGAATTGGTATATTTAATGATTTTGTTGTTGTTTTTTACTCTCAAAGCGAGCAAAACTTCAACAAAAAGGAAATCTTTGGTTTGATTAGGACTCACGTTACGTTATACACGCACCAACGTAAAATCAAAATCACACCAACATTGTAGTAGGATGTACTGATTTCCTCTAATTGAACTTATAAACGTTAGGCGAAACCGAAGCTAGCGCGGCAATGTGATTCAGGCACTAGACCCTGCGAAGTATGTACTTGAGAGTTCTTCTAGCTGTGATCAATGACTATTGCTTACATGTTCAAGTAACTAACGGCCCCCTTCACCATCTACTGGGAAAATGTTTAAAAGTACTTCGTAAAGGAACACAGCTTCAGTGACTTTTGATTTTCTACTGTTCTTCAGACGCTAGCTTGTTCAACCCTCTATAAATCTTGATAAGAAACTGAAAAGTTGCCCTTTGAAATATTGTCATCATGACGATAATGTAACTTGACCACAAGTATTCCAAACTATCAATACATTATCGTCTCAAAAGAAATTCCTAAGCATCAGCTTCTCCCCACTGAACAGTTGTACTTTACAACTCATTTTTGAAGAATGCCACCATGACTACAGCTTCCCATTACAACTTTAAATGCATAGCGACTGTCAACCGTTTCAATTCATTAAACAAAAATAAAAAAAAACTTTAACTCGCCAGCTTATCGCCTCGTTCATAATTCCATGGAATTGTACACCCAACCGGATGTGCATCATCTAACACCTATCAACAACGTTGTAGTATTTGCAAACAAAACATAATAAATACACACATGACCCTTGTGAAACAACAAATCATTGAAGCAAATAAACAAAGATGAAAAAAATACAAAAAAACAAAAATAATTAAGTACATGACACGTAGGTTTAATAAAAGTCTATAACCCAACAGGTGAACACAAAATATTCTAAAATTTAAGTTTTTTTTCGCATATATGTCTTGTCTATCTCTACACAGAGATACGATTCTCTTGAAATTAGGCAAGACATAAAATGTGTCGGTTTTTATTTCCATACTGATCGGCGATGTAGGAAGGAACTGCTTGTGAGAGAACACAAACCATTAATTAATGACATATGCACCATGGGTGAATGTGAATGGTTGGTGATGCATACTTAAATTAGCTGTCTTTCACATGTGAGTACTCGTATCGTGGTATTCGAAACATAAACAAAATACAAGTCGTCGTATGGTCTTCCTATGAATGAATGCAAAAAATATAAAAATAAAAGACACAAACAGCGCAGAGGAGGAGAACCGACCCACCTTGGAGTAGGCGATGATGATTATTATTATGTAGTTGTAGTGGTGTGTGCCTCAGTCAAGTTAAGTTGGAAAAAGGATGAAAGCACTGCTGCCATCAAGAGAGGATGTGACGTTTGGGGGGCTCTTGTGCTGCTGCTGCATTTCTCAATTAATTTCCTTTACAAAGCGGACGTATGGAAGGCCAGCTCAAAGGAGACTTTGACAAACGAACCAGTCTATAGGCGTGGAGGAAAATCTTGTTGTGTGTGAGCGCGCAAAATAATGAATGGGCGGCTGTAGTTCTTTGTGGGACATTCGCTATGAACATACATACTTGTATAGCACAGATGGGTGAGTTTCGTGCTCACAGGAAGCGAGTCATAGTCGTATTACAATCAAGAAGATGATGATGCCCACACGAAGCGGGGGTGTACATAAAAATGATTATTTGTTTTATTTCATACGACACAACAACAACAAGAAATGCACACTTTGCTAGGTTCAAAGATTAAATACTCTTTACTGTTGGTGTCTTCAAATAACTTCACAGTAGGTAGGTACCTACTTCCCAACGACCGAAGAGTATGCCAGATAAAAATAGCTGGAGGCAGAAGCAAAACAAAACAAAGTAAGATGAAGAAAAAGGTAAAAAAACAAACAGGCAAAAGATTCGCATGAATGCAACTGACGTTACGCCTCATCATTTAATTACAGGGTGGCAAGAAAGTCTCATTAAAATAATTACATAAAAGTCAGCTTATCGATCGGTTACAGGCTTCTGACTTCTTCTTCTGTTTTTTTTTTTATTTTTCCATATAAAGCATTTCACAATAAAGAAGAGTAATTACTTTGTCCCCACAAAGAAACACCGCTGGTCGCCATCGGCCATAGTATCTCGTCTATCACCCATCCCAGGGGCACTTGTTGACAAGTTGCTCTAACCATTGGATGATTTCTTGAGCCTCCTTATCAATCATGTAGTAGAGTATTTTTCAGCGGGCATAATTCATTTTAGTTATGGTTGTAAATATATGAGTGCGGCTATTATGAGAAATGAGTTGTTTAAAATTTATACAGTGGATCGATTACTTCAACTTATGTGCCAAAACAATTTTGTTTGAAAAATACAAATTCTAACCGAGATAAGATTTTTTTTGTAAAAAAAAGGAACTCACAATTGAAAAATTAAAACAAAAAGTGTCAGCTTAGGCGGCCATTTTGAAAAGAGGGTTGCCATTCCACTTTCGCCGGACAAAGTATTTTTTTATTTGCAATTCTGACATCTAACTGCCCGCAAAAAATTAAAGTTACCATCAAAAAACTGGCAAATATTTTTAAGTTAAAAAGGATTTTATGAATTTGTGACATCATTTTTGTAAAGCTTTATAGTTCGTGTATTTTAGTGTATTTAAACGTTGCCATTGCTGAGACGCAGGCCGTTACATCCTCAAAAAGACATTGTTTGGAGTGCTCTATGGTCAAAGATAGGCGGTCATAATAGTACAGTCAATGGGGAACGCTATTGAGCCATGATTAATGATTGTTTCGTTGATTTTTTGATTGTTTGTTGTTGAGAACGAACTAAACTATGGTTTCAACAACCTTTAAGATTGTATCTACGTGAAAAACTGGCAAACATTTTTATGTTAAAAAGGATTTTTATGATTTTTTCGCCTCTTGCTAAAAAATATTAAACATCATTTTTGTAAAGCTTTAGAGTTCAAGTATGACAAAGAAGAGAGTGTGTTTCTAACACCAAACATATTCAGATATTGGTCTATCGCTGGTTTTTATAAAGTATTTATAAAGAATCTAAGCAAAGCCTTACATTGGTATTCATGACAACTAAGATAGTTTCGTTAACTTTGGCTATAGAAGTTTCGTCGATGCGTATTTCACAGGCGGATCACATCACTAGTGTGAAGCAGATAAATGGAAGAGCTATAAGATCACGATGCTCGTGGTGTCTTAAACGAAGGAAGGAAGAAGGACACAAATTTATCGCAGAGGGCTTTATTCTAAGGCCGAGGCCACGCAGTCAGCGATAAGCGAGCGAGCGAGCGACTGAACGACATGAAAAAATTAAAACAAATGAAATTGCATTGAACTGGCCATGCATTGAGCGAGCGATTAGCGATTCGTTTAAGCGACTGAACGACGTCGCTCTGTCACCAAACTTGTTCTAATTTTTAGTTTATCGCTTAGCGTCAAGAGCAACAGATGGCTTAAATAAATATAGAAATTTTGATCTCTGCTGTGCAAGCTCTTGACAACAGCATTTTAACAACTAATCGCTAAAGAAATTTCGCTCACGAAAAGGCCACTCATCGCTCGACTTTGTCGCTTAATCGCTGATCGTTCAATCGCTCGCTCGCTTATCGCTGACTGCGTGGCCTTAGCCTTAGGCGAATAATCGACTTGTAAACGACATCCTCGCTTAGTCTTGAGATAATTAATTGCAAAGCTATCTCCATTTTTCTACCACGAAGAAATGCATACCTTAGATCAGTGTGACTTTTCTGAAAGAAATGTCTACATCTTCATTCTGTAATAAATTTCCTTGACATCTTTGATTCTAATGAAACACAACATTCAATCGATTCCAAAGACACAAACCTTCAACACTCTGCTCATCAGCAAAAGCAATTAAGTCTCTTACTGGACTGCAAACTGCACACAACAAAGGTTTATTCTATGCACCTGATAATCTATGCAAAATGTCACGTGAAGAGAGAAGAAAATAAAAACTGTGATCTGTCCATTATTGCGAATCAACTCATCAATCAGGCAAATCGTGATCAGAAGTGCTGCAGCTTGACAATCGGCCTTGACGATAGTCATTTGTCAGATATGTTAAATTGTATAGAGTTACCTACTTATGCAGCAATTCATTGCTGTAGTATTCAATGTCTGCAGAAAGAAAAAATTCTTTGCGTATACAGTTCGCTCCAAAACACGGGGTTTGACTTGACAGACAGATCACGAAGTGAATGCAACCCATTTCTGGAAATATATTGATTTTATGGAATTTATAAAACAGACTTTTCCATAAGCCCACTCTCTCTGTCGATCCCTCCCCCCTTAGGCTTTTTGAAACAAAAAAACACCTGCATGATATTTTTAAAGCCATTAGCATCGCCATCGCCCCATCGCATAATCAAAAGCAATCATGAAATCGAAAGAAATTTAATTCAACCCAGCCCCATGTCTGCTTTAGGTTTTATTTTCTTGAAAAGCTATAAGCTATAGTAGGTACACCTCCTCAAATTCAAACGCCACCACACTTCATTGGCCGCTGTGTGTAGGTTGGCCTGATGCCTAACTGACTGACTAGAAAAATAAAAAAAATACCGAAACAAAAAAAAAAGGAACAAAAAAAAAAACAATGAATAAGGAAAAAATTAATAAAATTGAATTAGCATACGCCTGTCAAAACACTTAGTATATGCAAATTAGAAGATGTAAAACTGTATCGAGAGATATAATTTTTCTTTATTGCCATGCATCCATACAAGCACAGCACGCGCTCGAACTATAAACTTTTTCTTTTGTTCTTTTTTTTTTGTTTTATTTTTTTTCTAACTAAACCCAAATTGAGTTTTAAATTAGCAACACAATAAGGCAATAGAAATTGAAGAACCACTTTGAATTATATTTTCCATACAAAAATGCACTAAAGAGCCATCATTAGCAGCTGCTCTCTGCTCTAAAAAACCTACACACAACGCAATAAAAAAATATCAAATTATTGCCCGATTATAAAGTCACACTGCAATACTATTTTGTACCGATATAGAGTAGAGATAGTGCCTATCCCCCTAGTCAAATTGTCTACCTGATCGGAAATGTGGAGTGGCAAAAATAATAAAAAATAAAAAATAAAAACACACCACAACCCAATTGTGGGGAATGTGTTTACTTTTTGGATTTCCTCGCCATAATCTTCTCCAGACATCGTCATCTATGACGTATAGAGCAGTCGCGGCCTCGCGCAAATGTGGTTTCAAGATATCGTTGAACGCAAAAAAAAAATACAAAATAATAATAAAAAAACAAAATAGTTGGTGGTGGTGATTACGCTTTTACCGATTCACTATGCGTGGCGCAAAATTTGTTTTCATTCATAATACGCCGAGTGGGCGCAAAATGAAAACAGAAAGAGGTTAATATGTGCGTGGGGTTTTATTTTTATAGATAAACTAACGGCCTTTGGCTGTTGTATAAGTAGGTATAAATATAATGAATAACCGCTGGCAGATGTAAAATTGTATACGCGGAGTACCAATGTATTGACATTTTAATGAAGTCGTAGTAACTTTTTTGTGAATGAAATTCGAAATCGAAGGCATTTCAACACAGACGATAAACGCATAAAGACTTAAGTTCATGAGGAACGAGTTGAATGATTTGTTACGTTTCCTATTAAGTTGTTTTTATGTTAGGTTCGACAAGGTCTAGAAAAGAAACGAGTTTTTCGCTGCAATTCTGATCCTTTCTTTATTTACCTCTCTTCAAAGCAAAATGCCTTCTTTCCCTAGAGTTGACTTTAAAAAATATAAGGCTCAAGGGTTGTCGTGTTGACTTGACTTAAAAACATAAAGTTCAAGGAGTTGTCATGCCACGCTACTGCTGCTTGATAGGAAATGAGTGATACCTTCAATGAATAAAGCATCAAGAAATTTACAGGGTCTGACAACATCTAATAGGCTAGTTGGCGGGACCAGACTGGGAAGTACAACCAAGTTGACAAAGAAGAAAGAGTTCAGAGTCGGTAAGTGTAAAGGTCCTTTGCAGCTTGTAAACTTTATTAATAAATTTTTTGAAAGATGATCCTTAAAACATTTGTGAAAACCGCGTTTTTAGCGGCTTAAGGCCACTCCAAACAACCGCGCCATTTCTTGTTTATACTGAGAGGGTTCCCACTTCTCGATTTCAATAAAAAAATGAGTGGATTTTTTCTGTTGCAGACCCTGCTTTTTTTTGCTGACATGGCTCTATTAAAAGAGGAAAAAACATGACTATTGCCGTTCTTCTTTTGGCTGTGACTTTTATTTGTTTGTAGCTCTTCCTCGGCACTGGAACCGTGTTGGTTTTTTTGTGATTTTTTGCGCCTTTGGTTGACTTTTGATCTTCTTTGACATTGGAATTGTCTTTGATGTCATCCAAGCAGTTGCTGTCTTTCAAGTGGAAGGACTGTTTCTGAAAGTCTTGAAAGTCTTGGAAAGTAACAAGAAATGTTAAAATGTCAAAGATAGACAAAACGGGGACAAAAAATAAGTTCCATCTCATTATATTTCTGCTGCAGCAATGTCCTTGAAGCATTATTACTGAAGAAAGATCTTCCAATTATCACATACAGAAATTTTGGTACGAACTTAGTCTGACTCCACCACCGTCCTTTCTTTATTGGAACACAAACTCTTAAGTGGTGAAATCACTGTGGTTTGCCTTACAGAGACATTGAGAAAGAAGTATTTTAATATTCGATCGAGCGAAGGATCCATAATCATCTTGCTTCAGAACGCTACCATTCGAAAATTCAACAAATCTGAAAACCCGAAATCGCATAATTTCAGGGGTGGATATTATTGATATCCATAAAATGTGAGGCAAAGTTTTCAAAAACTATTCTCTTCACAGCTTCCTAATGACAGGTTCCTTACGAAAGCTTCCTTGTTGCTTTAAAACAACAAAATAATATGTAAAGGCAAGAGTCCCTCAAGGATCTGTTTAGAATTAACAGAATACACTGCGAAGGGAGACAACGCTGTATGAAAATGGTTCTATTAGGTAGTAACACATCCTTATCTCTGTGGAGTACAGCAAAGAACACGTCAGTCAAACTCTCATTCTTTAAAATTAGTCCAGCAACGAAAAGTAGAGAAAAACTAAACAGTGGTACATAAAGATGCCGAAGTTATGGTATTAAAGATCGTTGGCGAAAGAAAAGTGGATTAAGTGGATAACTTTATATTAGGTTCCACTTACCGAAAGTCAACCAATGAAGGGCACGTTTTCAAATACAAAATTTGGTATTAGCATGACCATTTTGAGTGTTATTTGACATTGATGTAATTTCATTTTATTAACAAGTGTCAACATTGATTGATACAGCTTTGATTTCAGTTCCACACTCACAAATTTTTTTAATGTTTGCAGAAAGCGTTCATCTGAAGAAAAGTTATTTCATCGCCAATATGACTATGGTTAAAGAAAACAATAGTAGGAATGATTCTCTGGCCAGCTATCTAAAGGGATGCTTGGAGATTGGGAATGATTCCAAATTAAGAAGTTGAGCAAATACTGTAAGAGGAAATTTTACCAAACGAGATATACACAGCCTTATCGGGAATTCCTTGGGAAATATCTTTCACATACAATGTTTCCCTTCCAGGGAACAAGTTCCTACTATCGAGAATTCCCCACGGATTTTTTTCCCATGGGAACAAGATGTTTGCAAGGAAAAATACAATATTTCCCATAATAAATGAGTTCCCGATAGGTATTTTTCCCTAGGAATTTTTATTCTCAATTTCGAAAAGAAGTTCCCGATACCAATTTTTCAAATTTGGGAAAAAATCCATGGGAAAAAAAGTTCCCAATAACCCTAACAAACTTCAAGCCAAGAGCAATCATTTATGGTCGACAAAATTAAATAATTGTATGAAGAACACGTTAGGGGCGCTACCGAAGCGCATTTCCAACTTAATAATTTTCTTATTAAATTTTAAAAACAAATTTATTTTTCATTAGATTATGACAGAAAAACATTGCTTCCTTGATAAGAATAAATTAAGTTGGTTGACATATGCACTCTGTTGCTTCGAAGAAATAATCTTTCTTTTATCTTTCAGCCCTAATTTTGCCATAATTTGGAAAACAACTTCGAATTAATGCGATTGTTGATGCTAGCCAAAAACAAATTGAATTTTTTTCAGTAAAATTTATGCTACCATAACCGACAGAAAATGTTTAAGATAAATTCCTCAGATCTTACTCATCCAAATCACTAACAAAACCCGGAAACCTTTGTTTAAACTCGTCAGCCCGTTGTTTTATTTATTCGCTCAACCTTAAAAATTATTGTTATATTTGAAACTTGCCTCATTGAAAAAATTCCAAACAAAAAGAAACCTCTAAACTTCCCTTTATAATGTGGGTGAAGACAATCAAGCTTTAAATTAATTTTCTAATGTCTTTACCTCCGAAAAAAAAAAAAAAAAAAAAACAAATATAACTCAGCATCATGTTACACAAAATTAAAATCAAAAGAAAAAATTAATCTCGTTTAAGAATCAATGAATTCTTTTATGATCTCATAAATATTTAAATGTTCATAACGATATGCCTAGACCAACAATATCATTTAAACTCAAGACAAAAAGCCTTAAAGACTTAAAAATAAAACTAATATCCGGTTCTTTGCATATAATATCAATTTGTTATGATTACAAGAACAATGTGTGAGTGTGTGGGGTTGGTTTCTCCGTCCCGCCAATCTGACTCATTATGCACATAAAAATCATTTCCATTCAGGTGTTAGATTCATTCATTCATTGGCGAGGAAAAATTAATTTGGTTTGATTTAATTTTTTTTGTTTTTTACAAAGAGAGAAAAAAAGCAGAGGTGGAAGATAGTCAAGACTTTAGGTGAAATTTGCATCTTTAGCTAATAAGGTATATAGAAAGCCCCTCTTTTTTTTAAGGTAACTGCCCATTAAGTGGGCGTAACTGGTTGATAGTTTTTACACCAGTCACAGACAGACACATCATGGATAAGAATTTCATCCCAAATAACATTTTTTGTACATGTTCGCATTTCGCATGAAATAACTGGTTCCTTACTCGCCTCACTTTAATGTCCACACAAAGTAGTCTTTTGGATTTTATTAGTATCGTCTATGACTACCTATAATGGAAACTACTATATTAATGGAAACTACACCACATTGGAATGAAGTTCATTCAAAGATAAACCACAGTCAGAAGGATAACAACTTTTGTTGACTGCATATCATGTAAGTTGAAGTCATCATCTGTTCATCAGTCATTTAAAGTATGTCGAGAGATGTTCATGGAAATGAATGACAAGACGAGTAGACTGATGGTTATGGCACTAGCTGACAATGAGAACCACACTATGGTGTTGATTAAATGTCTTCTTCTTTTCTTTTCCTTTTTTTTTACTGAAAGTTAAGATACCAAGTTATTGCACTTTACACAAGCTCTGGTATGTAATACACTTCACTCGTATTATCATGTCATGTTCAAATGTGGTCACTGTTATATGCTTGTCAAATGAAAAGAAGTAAGAAAGGCGCAAAAAGCGTGTGGGTATTTTACACACTGTCATTCAAACTGTCACTACAACAGGGCATTAATTAAGACTTGTTTTTGTGTGTGTCTATACAACCATTTTTCTACTATTGGAAGTATCAAATTTCAAAGAGGTTTGTCAAAGTTTTTCAGACAAGAGCTTCAAGAAAACCAGGGAAACAAACAAGGCTGTTTTTTTCCAATGTAGGATGCTTGATTTGAGGTGAAAAAAAACACAACAACTTGTTTTGAATTTAGTGATCGATAAGAAGTGAAGTGTAGAAGTAAATTTACAATCCATAAGTGGCTTTAATTCCTAGAAACGGGTGTTATCATGACTTTAAAACTCGATGTGACACTTCAAACGATTATATAGATAAAAAGAATTGAAATAACAGTAGACGTAGTACAATCTATGACATCAACAACGATTCAAGGAATAAACTTATTGGTTAATCAAAATGGACTACAACCTTCGATTCTAAGATATTTTATGATAGAAAACTCCTCACTCTGATGGTTTATTATTTTCGTAGTAGGCAAGGTGGCGCAACAAAGCAATGAATACATCAGGGCTTAACACACTTTTCAAGGACCAACTTTTTAATGTCGATTCCGAAGTTGTAAAGCGCTTTTTTTGGCAGTGTGTAATAACATACTCTCAGAGGACTAGCCAATTTCTCAAGTTACGTTGACTCCACTAAAATGGACCGTGAAAACCTTAGCTTTTCAATGAGACCACTCTCATCTCGGTAGTCGGAATAACTTCAATACGATAGGTCACAGTTACGTTACGGTGCAGTATTAATACTATTTCCTTACGAAGATCGAAGCTTTTTGATGATACAACTCTCATCTATACTCGGAATGACTGAACTACTTTGCATCATAAAAAGTTCACGTTACACCATTACCTTGATTTCTGGACAGCTCTTAAATGAGGCCGGTTTTCAGTAACGCCACTCCCTTCTTTGTATGCCTTATGAGTTACGTTAAAGTAAAACCCCTACTTTGAATCTAAGCTTTTTAGTTTTTGGACCACTCTCATCTTCGTACGCTGAATGGTTACGTTACGTAGTAGTAGTAGTAGTATTAGTAGTAGTAGTAAGATTTATTGAAAAAGCTTATGGTTTACAAGTTCAGTTAACAAATCTTTTACGACATGGCAAAAGCCGTCTTTCAGTATATTATACGTTACGTATACGTCATATTAACGTTACGTCATGTTAACATTACGTTACGTCATATTAACGCTACGTAACGTTATCAATACCTTTACTTCCAAGATTTTTCAATCAGACTATATATGAAACTTAAATAGCTTGGTAAGGATAGATACCAATTGCATCAATGCGTTAAAAAGTCAACTTTCCACTGATCCTTAGAACTTAATCTTTATACTGGGACCAATCTCATTTCTGTGCTTTTAATAAACAGGTGGCGTTGCGAAAACGTTACGTAACAATAATATCGTCGACATTAATAGCAATTGATTCCAATTTTCAAAGAGACCATTATCGTTTCAGTTTATTGAATCGTGTCGATTACGTTGCGTTACATAGCCATGAATGCTTTATTATTGCTTATCGAGAATACTTTAACCTCAATTTGTTGATTGGGGCGTGAAGGGTATATTTTTCTTCCTCTTCCCTTTATTTAGAAAAAAAAAAGTTTAGGAAAAATTCTTCCTCATTTCAAGTTTATCATTCGCTCAGACATGTTGCAGGTTCATGCTGATATGACAAAACTTACACACAAATGCTTACGCTGCATGCAATCAAAGTTTTCCCTTTTCCATAACACAACAACTGGTGCTGCCACTATGCACGTTTCCTTCTTGACTGTAAATATTTCTCCTCTATGAAATTTTCATTTTCTATAAATAGAAATGATTGAGAAAAAGCGTACATTACACATGACTGTACAACTGTGGAACACATCTGTTTGTATCGAGAGAAAGAGGAAAAAAACACACGCTTAAACAAAAAGTTCACATTTTTATCAATAATTATTATTGCTGTTACTCGGTGGCATGCAGGCACAGCACACAGAACTGTATCTTAAACATACTGTGGGCCAACAACACACCATCAGCATGTTTGCTAGTACACCCAGAGGTATAGTTTGCCTGACCAGTTTGTGGTGTTGCATTGCCACGAACTATGTAGGTGGGCTGCTGCTGAGCCCCAAAAATAGTCCAAGTCTATTGGTTTGGTATAGCTTTTTAATTCCACAAATAGTTTTTGTTGGTTGAAGATTGAAAACCAAAAAAAAACTAAAAATACACAATGCACCTTAGATGGATCGAAACAAAAACCTAGTCATTAATGGACAAAGACTATGTCGAGATATCAGTTGTGTAAACTTTACCTCCTCCTCCTCAACCTCTTCTCACCTTGTGTTTTATGTCAACAAAGATGTATATTTGAGTTTTGAGTGAGGGCAAACACACTAATTCTCTCTTACAATGAACCCATCACAATCAGTTGACAGACTTACGACGACAACAACAACGAAGATGTGATTTGACAGATAATCAAGTGTCAAATTATGCCCACATAAATATCCTTCAATAATATTTTTCTTTCCTTATCTTCTCGACTTTACTAAAGGTTCAAAGATATTTGTCATATCAGTTGTTTGTGCTTAAATATTTTTCTCTTCTTTTTTTTTTCGTTTTTGACCGACTTTCAAAACTCTGTGTGATTTGTAAAAATGAAAAAAAAAAAAGTTCAAATAACAACCAATATCTTATCAGATAATTACCTCTTTAAAGTTCTGTTTTTTTGGACATTTCCATTCGCAGCTCTCATTTCATTCATTTCGTGGATGAAAATCAAAATTGAAATTACTTTTTGGAAGATTGTTTTTTTCTCTGTTTTTCTTCGTATGTACGAGAATAATGATATTTATGTACCACCTTATGTATGCATCCGCTTCCTGATTGGAATTCGAAATGAATCTGACGCGTCATGTCACTCATTCGACAGTTGCAAACGGATGCATGATGAAAGAAAGATATTTTTGATGGAAAATGAAAATGAAAAAAAAAGAAGAAGAAGAAAATCAACAACAAACATTGTGTTGAAATGGTTACACAAAAAGGGTACACACAGTTCATAAATAAAATGTATTTTCGGTTGAAAAAACACGTGTGGGCGGAAATGTTCTACTGAAGAATCATTTTTAAATTATTATTATAAATTCGAGCCAAAATGGAAATTTGTAGGTAGGTAGGTAATGTCGTTCTAGATTTGTTTCAATGTTTAACCATATTGAAAATGTGTCGGGAAGAAGAGATTTTAATAAAATTGTGTAGTATAGTGAAAGCCAAAGCAGGTGTCAGCCTGAAAACATCCCGTTTTAATAAAGAATTATAATTGCATATATTTTATATTAAGTGTTTTTTAATGCGTTCAATTAATGCTTCATTACCATGGATTTTTTTGTTTTATTTTTATCCAGTTTATGGTAATGTTATGAACATTGTATTGTTATATTATTGGTCTTTAAAAGTGATAAATTGGTGATAACTTTCGCAACGAGTGGCCATTCGAAATCACTCGTTGCTGTGTGCATCGTACGGTGGGTTTGTTTGAAGATACTCGCGAGCGCTTCAAGTTCGGCTAGCTATGTAATGCAAAGAGTTCATCAAACATCGAACAGTTAGAAACCCATTAAGGATAAAACAAAATTTAGTGAGGAAATTTGTTTTTCTCAAAAATCTTGCAACTTGAAGTAAAATTCGGCACTCAGGGTATACAAAAAGAAAAAAACTGGAAACTTGCATTTACAGCCGCAATTATACAGAAACTTTAACAAAAAATGAAAACTGTGCTAAGCCGATACGGGAAAAACCACAGATTATGTAATCTTTACGGTCGAATTATCCTTTTAAGTCGGAGAGCTGTGATCCCTTCGAGATCACAATGCTCGTAAACCCGAAAATGAAGAAAAAGAAATGACGCGAACATCAAAACGTTATGACTATCTTTATGATGTTATAACAGCAGTACGAGCATTGAGAAAAGAAGAGGAGATTTGAGATTTCGGTGTCTCCGACGAACAGTCATAAAATCCAAATGGAATCGAAGAAAGGATTGCCAGTTGCTTCTAAATACCGCCATGCTGGTTATCTCTGTTTTACACCAAATGTGAAAGATCATTCACATTTTTCTGCAAAAACACCTTCGTTCGTATATTAAGATGACGAATTTACATTTCACTCGGATTTGGTGATACCAAATCTACGAATTCGAAATTCATTTCACTCCGAATGGATTCTGTGATCGGGAAACTTAAGACTTTTTCGATTACGATGGAATCTGTGATAGGGCTGACTGCATTCAATCTTTTGTGAAGTGCAATGAAGGGGGAAAACAGTCTGATATAGCATACTACATACGGGTAGTGCGACTAAAAAATGTGAATCTCTATAATTGACTGATCGCCCGAAGTTGGGCTAGAAATGAAACTGATAAGCATTCACAGCGAGGCGGGTGTTGTAGTTAAATTGCTTAAGGGGATCGGGGCATGCTCGATCGTACCAAAAAATGTAAAAGATGTCTATTCCGGGGATTGAAATTGCCTTTTTTATGCACCCTTATTACAAAAGGCGTTTCATTTATACGACTGGAAAGTGGAATATTTCCAGAGGCGACGATTTTTGTTTTAATAAAAATTTAAGTTCAACCTTTCTTCTGTTCATCGTTGTTCTTAAAATCGTTTCGATATTTCATCTAAACACAAATTGTGGCAGATAGAGCTGATAATCTTGAGAATGATGATGAGAATTATAGTGAGAAAGTTGATCAGGCAACAGTTTGTAGAGACGTTGGAGAGCTTTCCAGCCAAACGTGTTAGTCAATGAACAGAGGGTAAGATTATTCATAGCTGTGATCGCCAAGAATGGCTTCAAAATTAAATGTCAATTTTAATTATCATCACACCACCACCCCTGTTATTGAGTTTCCTATTCCATACAGGAAAGTTTCTCAAAATAAGTTCAGTTTTCTTTTCCGACGGGACCACGTATTATATGGAGTACCGGTAATTCTAGCCGACTAAATATACTGAGCGATTGATTTTACTAATCATTAATTTCTCAAAACTAAGCCTTAAGATTGAGATTAAGATGGCTTCTATCACAAGGCCCGTCGTAGCGATTTCGGACTACGAATACCAAAATGGAAGCATCACAGACTTGTAGTGAATGTTTTGGCTCAAAATTGCTACTATTAATAAAGTTATTAACAAGTTTAAATATCTGTTGCCAAGCGTTCATTACGAAGATGTTTTTAGTCATTTCTATTTGACATTCGTAGTCCGAAATTGATACGACGCGACGGGCCTTGTGATAGGGGTGAATATCTGTAATACAAAACATTTGAAGTGTCACGTTTTTGTTCTATTTAAATGAAAATGTTTATAGTTTTGGGCGACCATACAACTTGGGAAGCATTTCTAGTCCAGTGAGATTCCTAAAGATATGACTGTCTTTTCTCTGAAAAGAAAAATATTTCCACAAGAGCTTTTCTAATGATGATGACGAATGAAATTGAACGAAAATTTCCTTAGAAAATCGCCTTTCGGAAGTTCATTTAAAATAAACTTCCTCTTCATGTCTGTGGTACCCGTGGTGTGATGGATAGCATGTCCGCCTGTTAATTAAGAGGTTCGAGTTCGAATCCCAACAGAGGCAAAAATGTTTTTTCCACGGGTATCGCCTTTCGCGAGGAATGGGCAAGTCCTCCGTTAGTATTCATTGCCATGAAAAGCGGTTTCTCGATCAGCCGTTCGGAACCGGCAGAAAATTGTAGGTCCCTTCCATTCCCTCACAAGGCATGGTTGTGAGTAATGCGCTAGGCCCAGGGGCTCCTCGCTCTGTTGCGCCACCCTATTTAGTTTTTTTATTCCTCTTCATGTCTTTGAAAGCCAACGAATTCTGTTTTGAAGGCTTTTTACCAAATAAAGCAAAAAAAAAAAGGTCGACTTTTTTTACAATATCGATTCAAAATTTCCAAAACGAAAGGTGGGGCATAGAAAACTAAGTGTTTTGGTTGTTTTAGTTAATATCTTAATTTCATTTCGTCTCTCTATTTTATATTTTCCTTGATTCCTTGAAAAAGTTTTTCTTTTTTTTATTTCCGTACAGTGAACTGAGTCGAAGAAGAAGTACAAAAAACAGTGAATAAGTCGAAAAAGAAGAAGACAGTGAACTGAGATGAAAAAAAGGAAGGAGAAGACATTGAACTAGGTCGAAAAAGAAGAAGACGAAGACGACTGCGAACATAGTAGAAGAAGAAGACAGTGAACTGAGTCATCATAAGCATAAGTGTGTTTCTTCTAAAATCAATTCAATATCCAAAACCAATTCAATATAGTTGACATACTTTTTTCACAAGACCTAATACTGGTCTAAGTGTGCAGGTTTTCCTGACAGCCATTTTAACCTAGTATCTGTCATTGATAAAAAACAAACGTTGATCTACGTAAAATTTCGATATACTAATGAATAAGAAACTTCTAACTCGCCCAAAACAATTTTTCGTTCAAACGTACATCAAGAATTTCCTCAATTTTAGTGTCCTCAACTAGATTCATAATTTGGTGACAAATGTAAGCCGTCAACATATTTTTAGACTTTCTATTACGCATCCACCCGCTATACTTAGAAAAAAACACATCCAATGACTTAAGATGCCTAAATCCATTTACCTAAAAATATCTTACTGTACACCAAGAAAAAACAACATCCTCCACCATCAACCATCAGAGATGAAAAATATTTCACTTCCCAATCCGTTCGGATTAGTCACGTTTCACGTATCTCTAGATGGACTTTATACCAAACACGCACACGCATACTCGCTTCACTCAGCCTGTCAAAACAAAAACAAAAAAAAAAATTGCACTGAAAAAGCTTTCAGCGTGCATTAAAACGTTTCTATCGCTCTATTTTTTTGAAAATCAATGGACAGTAACACCAAATCAAAAACAATTTGTGGTCAACCGCACGAGCACGAGCAACAATCACTGCTTCGGACGGACATAATATTTATTGACAAAGAATCAAAGACACATGTTCGCAAAACAATACGCCTACCCAACACATAAAATATGTAAACTGGAGCAAGCGATAACTTATGATAGATACACAAATGGTTGGAAAAATAAACCAACTTCTGACGCACCGCCTCGACTGACCTAAAGCGCGCATAGACTTTTGATTTTTTTATTTATTTATCTTCACTTTTTTTTTAATGGCTTAACATGACATGACAACAATTACAAAACTTTACGTCTTGCTTGGTGCTGAAATTAATTACTGAAGCAGAGACTTTTTCGGTGACTACGAAGTGCCTTAGCGATAAAAACAAGCATCTGGGAGGAACTTTTTTTGCACTTTATTTTTATGTAACCCGAGAGAACAAAATCTAATTTGTTGCATATTAAAACAGTGTACACATGCAACATTAGAAGGTGAACAAGATTTTACTAACCCCCGCCATTTGTACACACCGGTTTGTTTTATTCTCTTCTTTTATGCTGGGGTGCTGGGCTACTTACGAACATAATATATGGTAAATTTAGCTAATGTTGAATGGCTTTCTGTTTCTTTATATGAATGCGAATGCTGTGTGTTGCTACAAATGCTTACTGAGTCAATTAAAAATTTAAATCAAACTCAACCCTCAATGAATGAATCAACGACTATTGTATCTGTCGATGTTGATGCGCACACATGCAAGTCTCTTTTTTCTTTGATGAGATGTAATTGTAATTGCGGATTTTGTTGCAATAAGCATTCGTTTATGCGAAGATATTTACAATTTTATTTCCAATTTACATGCCCGCTAAATGCATTTATTATGAGTAGTTTAACTGTCAATTTTGATCACTTGAAAATCAATTTTGATCAATTAAAGTCGGATTAAGAGAGGTGCTTGTTCTCATGTGTTACTTTTTTTTATTGAATGTTGTTGATGATATTGATCAATTGAGTAAATATGCTAAAACGGATAGAGATAGAGACCACCCACCAACCAGACTTTTTCTTCTCTTTTTTGTTGTTTCTTTTTATGAAAATAAATTTATCGATTGGGGGCGATTTGAATTGGACATATTGATGGGTTTTTAATGTTGGCGATTTATGCACATTATGTACACATTTAATTGTTTTAATTACGTGCGAAAAAGTAGCTTTTTATTTTTCAATTGAAACATTTTTCTATTTACACTTGAGACCATTGAACTTTTAGGGAACAAAGACTGTTTTTTTTTTTAAATCTCTAAACTTCAGAACCAAGCAAGACGAAAAAATGTTCTCTGAATCACAAGACTTTTTGAATCTTGTAGAAAATAATGCCCAGCAATCTGCCACATTAGGAAAAAATTTGTAGGCAATTCTTTTTTCAATGAACTTGAAGAGTTATCAGACACTTCAAAAAGCAGCCTGTTAAACTTCATTAAGGCAACAAAATGGTTAAATACTGACCAAACATAAACTCATAGGTTTCTAGGACGTTACATTTCTCATTGATCTAAGTGTGACGATAATAAGATCAACCGTCAGCCCATTCTACCTAACCTAACCTAACCTGTAGAAAATAATTCTCAATGTTTAACTAACACAAGAACGCAACGCATTCTACAGCAACTAGAGAACAACTCTTACCAGAGCAGGTGTTATTTTCTAAGTTCTCATTAATAATGGAAGCACTTATATGAAGTTCAGTGATGTAGACTTCCAGGAATTTCTTTTAATTGAAATATTTGAGTTGTTGCGAATGTGTCATATTTATGAGAAGATCATTGTGCAAAGACTCAAACTATTTTAATAAACTCATATAATTGTTGATGGGAGTTGTTGAGAAAAGTGTTTTCTAAAAGAACATATCTCGAACGTTTATTTTAGCCACTTACGTATCACTGTTTGCAATTTGTTTTCATTTAATTTTGTGAACTCACCTGCAAGAAAAAGAAAAACAATGTCATTAGTTAGGTTATAATTTTTCATATTTAAAGAAAGAATATTAAGATAGATTTTTAGATAGATTTTGTAAGGCAATAGGACTCGTAAGATAAATAATAATAATAATAATAATCTCCCAATCAAATTTGAAACAGCAGCTATAAGAAATGGAATTGAATTTGCAGAAAAAGTAAAGAACTTCAAAATAGCTAGCAACGAGATTCAAGTTTCATTCGATGTTGTTTCATTATATCCAAATGTTCCAATTGATGAAACTTTAATTTTTCTGAGAAAATGGCTCGAAAGAAATGCACTTAAGCCAGAAGAAATAAATGAATTTGTAATACTTACTAAACTGTGCATGGATGAAAATTGGTTCCAGTTTAATGAAAAGTTTTACAGACAAAAATTTGGTTGCAGTATGGGATCACATATGAGCCCATTTTTAGCAAATTTATTTATGTCGCATATAGAAACTGAAATGAAAAATCAAGTAAATTTTCCAAGAATTTGGTTAAGGTATGTGGATGATATATGGGCGATAATCAAAAAACATGAACTCCGACAGTTCATTAATAAATTAAATAGAACTAAATACCCATCAATAAAATTTACATATGAAGAAGAAATTGAAGGGAAACTAAATTTTCTGGATTTAAGTATAACTCGGAATGGAGACAATTTCGAATTGGATATATACAGAAAACCAACGAATACTCTGAGATACATTACATCAGACTCGTTCCATTCCTTTGAACATAAGATGTCAGCTTTTCACTCAATGATTTTTAGAGCTCTAAATATTCCAATGACTATAGAAACAAAAATAAAAGAATTCCAAAAAATTAAAGATATAGCCAAAATTAATGGATATACCGAAGAATTGATTGAAGATTTAACAATTGCACATAAAAGAAAACAAGAATTGAGAAATTTTACAACTTTAGATTTAATAAGGAATGAAGGAAATGAAGAAAAGAAATATTCAAAATTTTATTTCTATCCAGAAATAACATCTAAGATAAAACCAATCTTCAATAAATATAATATCCGTATGAGTGAGTGCAGCGAAATAAAAATAAAAAATCTGATTGGAGGATCTAAAGATAAAATTGAACAACTTCAAAAATCAGGAATTTATTCTATCGGATGTAATGATTGTGCGAAAGAATATATAGGACAGACAAGAAGACCTATTCTAAAAAGATTTAAAGAACATTTTGCACATCTTAAATATAATGAAAAAGAAAAGTCAAGTGTTGCAGAACATATGCTAGAAAATAGTCATAGCTTTAGTTTGCAAAATTTAAAATTAATAAGAAATGTAAATAACAATTATGAATTAGATGCTTTTGAATCATTTTACATATTTAAAAACAAAAATAATCTAATGAATAGTGATGATGGACCAATCAAAGATTCAATATTCAAAAAATTTTTTAATAGATTCAACTCAACTTAACTGTGAATTTGTTTAGAAACATTTTTGTTTATTATTAGTTTTTTGACAAATAATTTAATTTAATTTAATTTATAAATCTCACTGACGATGGAAGCATTGCTTCTGAAATGTACATCTGAGGAAATATAAAAAGTGTTTTAATTGTTGAAAATTTTACTAATCTTTTCATTTATTCGTAAGATATAGTTTACCAGGGGAATATGGAACAAAATGGCTGAAAATCATTTAAACCAAGATTTAAAGACTAAAAACTACGGTTGTAGCTCGTAAATGAGAAGATAAAGAAGCATAACCTTAGAGATGACCGATAAATAATTCCTTCGTCATCCACCAACAAACAGACATGATTGAACAATTTAAAGAATTAAGTTAATATTACAGTAAAAATGACTGTAACATGTTCTAAACGTCACCTAATAAATAGCAAACTAAGATGTGACGCAATGAAGTGAAATATAACGTAGCTTAGACGACAGGTCATAAACCACAAAATCGTATACGAAAACGTAATGTAACAAAACAAAAGTAGTAAAACGTAAATGAAAACAAAACGTGCAATCAAAACGAAACACATCGTAGTCAAATTGTAATAAAATTAAAAGAAATGAAGATGAACGGCAACCTTATATACAGTAAAAGTGGATAACATATTCCAAACGTAATGTAATAAATAGCAAACTAAAATGCGACGCAATGAAGTGAAATATAACTTAGCTTAGACGATAGGTGATAAACCACAAAAACGTATACGAAAACGTAATGTAAAATAACAAAAGTAATAAAACGTAAATGAAAACAAAACGTAAACGAAATGTAATCAAAACGAAACACATCGGAGTCAAAACGTAATAAAATTAAAAGAAATAAAGATGAACGTCAACCTAAGATGACAAGCAACCAAAGTGAACAATATTTTGGATGTAACGAAACTAAGGTCAGACATAACTTTAATGCGATGAAAAGTAAGTAAGACGAAACGTAACAAAGACAAAATGTAACTACAACAAAGGCTAAGATGAAACGTAAATAAGACGAAATGAAACTAATAGGATAATAATAGGTACGTTGAAACGACATTAAAGCAAAACTTTACAAAAGGCTAATGTAGTTAGCTCGTATTGTAAATGCAACGTAACTAAATGAAATGCAACTACGATGTAACACAATCAAAAAACCAAACGTAAACACGATTCAACGAGAATAAAACGAAACTTTTCTAATAACTCATATAGTTAACACGTATTGTAGTTGTAACGTAATGAACTTAGTGAACAAAAGCAAATATCATTCAAAATTCAACGCTTTTTATTGTGGTTTGCTCAGACGAACACGCCAAGAAATTTAATTTCATAGGTTTGTTCGCTCCAAGGCATGGTTGTGAGAAATGCGCTAGGCCCAGGGGCTCCTCGCTCTGTTGCGCCACCCTATTTTTTTTTTTTTTTTTTTAGGTTTGTTCGCTGAAGCCTTAGGGTTGCCCTTTGACCGCCACAAAACGCTTTTAGAAATACCGAAACTTGCTCTGAATGTCGAACAGAGTGTTTTTTTAGCCCTGGGTTTGCCCTAAACTCGCCCTAAAATAGCCTAGATTCAGTTGACGATTATAGTACTGTCAATGGTATATGCATTCAAAAAATAGGGATGTGTGGATATTTCGTGGTTATGCGTGTTTTGAGAGCCAAAAACCCAAGTTTTCTTTGACAACTTAAAGGTTTAATTTTAGTTAAAGTTTAGGGAACGAGCCTCAAAATTTATTCAGCGCGCACACATAAAGAATATTTTACCCATTCGTAATGTGGTCCTCTAAACAACTTAATAAAAAAATGAGAATGTCTAGGCACCTCTTCTACGATAAAAGAGAAATACAAAAGGAAACGTCAATGTTCATACTCCGACCTCGAAAAAATAAGGTCATGTGAATAAAAACTTCATCTCGTATGTACAAGCACATTCTATACTTCTCTCTCTCCAGCATAAAAAAGACGCCATATGATGCAATTCACGAATTGTTCGAGAACACACAACCATTAACTCTTTATTATTACTTTTTTTATAACCAAAACAAACCAAAATTCAAAAATTAGTCCCCTTAATACTCCCACTCAAGAAAGAATTAGTATTTGATACTCAAACAACCACCTGCCATCATAAGTCAGCTCTACTTAAAACAATAAGTAAGTACCTACCTCTCACACGAAAATACACTTTGGGCCCTTACAAAATATTTCAAATTCTCACTCAGCTCAAATAACAAATTTTCTTTTTAAGTGGCAACAATTCTACCCCAGATCAGCGGAAACATTTGAAACAAAAAAAGGATATAAGCGACTCCGAGACGCGACTATATACGAGACACAACAATTAGTGTCTTTTGGTTTTGCTTTAGAAGAAACTAAACAACTTAAGATTTTTAATTATTTCTTCTTTTTCACAGACAGAAAAAGGACGGGCAAAACTTCAAAAGTAATAAAACTGAGGATTTTATATGATTGTTATGATGTGAGTGTAAACAATTAGGGAAAACAACAAAAACGAATACTGAAAAGAAACCTTCAACAACCTCGTCAGCCCTTCACTTTCAAAAGTTCGGAGATTTGAGTGTTGCGTTTTATTTTTGAACAAAAAAACAAAAACAGAACTCATATCTAGTTCGCTTTATCTTTATCTTTATCTCACACGAACCGGATTGATATAAATCTAAACCAGCTTTCAGATTTCTTATCTTATCTATCGCTACTGACGGCTATTAGCTAAACAAAGTAAAGCAATTTAAAAGCCCATACACTTAATTTGAGTATTAATTCTTCTTTTTTTTATTGTTGTGTGACATTCAAACTAATTAGGCAATCATTAAAGATTTCTCTTCATAGTTATCTTTATGTTTTAGTATAAATTAATTAAGCGAAAAAAACATATTTTACCGTCCAAACAATGATCGCGTTTTAGAATTCTATTTTTTTCTTCTTTTTTTGACAAAATATGTAGACTCATAAAAAAACTATGTTCCACATTAGCAGTTTTTTTATTATACGAGTATTTAAGTTGATTTGAGAGACTAACATTATCTACTTGTGTTAATTTCTAAACGCGTTAGACAGAATAGAAGGCGAACGCAAAAGTATAATAAAGATGGAACTGATAATAATGATATGGTTATGATTATGACATTTACTGGTATGAATATAATGCAGATTGGACAGATTATGGGGCAGATAAAAAACGAGTGTTTATATGTTGAAGGTTTTAATTTGTTTTTCTATAAATATTGATGAGCTTGGCAACAATAATTATGTTTGAAGAAGCAATCAAAAAAGCAATTCGATGTGGAGGTGTAGACTACGGAATTTGCATAAGCAATTTGGTTCCACTTTGACATTTTAGAAATCGCAGATGGATATCATGATAAGAAAATCCTAAGAAAGACGTTGGGGGTGGATTTATTGATTTTTCAGTAAAAACAAGATTTCTATCAGTTTGAGTTTTGTAAAATAGGGCAAAAAGAAAGATTTAGGGTTTATTAAACGTGAACACGTGCCTTTGCTGGCAGACCTATTCACAGAAGAGAAACTTTATGTTAGCGTAGCGTCCCATTAAAGCATGGTTCTCTCCTTCATAGTAAAACTGTTGAAATTGTGTTGAGGTTAGTGGGTTCAACAGTAAGATCGATCAAGAGAGTAAGGCCGATTCAGAGCAAAATGTCATCTAGAGACAATAAAGCGAGGTCTATTTGGAAAAAAATGCCCATCTATACGTGACGGATTTTGAGACTGATGCAGATCGATGGCGATTTAGAGATGATAGTCGATTTAGAGATCGAAAACTATCTAGAGATCAAAGACAGTTCAGAGAGCGAAGACGATCATCTAGAGAGCTATGACGATCAAGAGAGAGAGAGAAAACAATCTAAAGAGAGAAGACGATCTATAGACCCAAGACGTTCTGTAGACCCAAGACGCACTATAGACTCAACACGATCTGACCCAAGACAAGATATAGACTCATAACGATCTATAAACTCAACACGATCTATAGACCCAAGACGATCTGTAGACCCAAGACGATCTATAGACCCAAAACGATCTATAGATCCAAAACGATCTGTAGACCCAAGACGATCTATAGGACCAAGACAATTTATACACGCAAGACGATCTACAGTTTCAAGACGATCTATAGACCCAAGACGATCTGTAGACCCAAGACGATCTATAGACCCAAGACGATCTGTAGACCCAAGACGATCCGATCTATAGACCTGAGACGATCTATAGACCCAAGACGACCTATAGACCAAAGACGATCTATAGACCCAAGACGGTCTATAGACTCAAGACGATCTATAGACCCAAGACAATCTTTAGGCCTAAGACGATCTACAGACCCAAGACGATCTATAGACCCAAGACGATCTACAGATCCAAGACGATCTACAGACCCAAGACGATCTACAGACCTAAGACGATCTACAGACCCAAGACGATCTATAGATCCAAGACGATCTATAGACCAAAGACGATCCAATATATAGACCTAAGACGATCTGTAGATCCAAGACGATCTAGAGTGCGAACAAGAGCTAGAAACAAAAACAACAGAGAGCGAAAACGATAAAAAAAGACTATCTAGAGAACGATTTAAGGAGCGCGTAACAGCTAGAGAAAGAATACGATCTAGAGTGAAAAAGCTTTCAAGAGAGCGATGAAAAACTAGACAGCTATGATAACAAGCCAGACAATGATGATGATCATATAAGCTAGTCCAGCAAAGAGAATCAGGATGATCTTAAGAAAGGGAACCCTAAGAAAAGCAAAGTCGATTTAGATAGCGAGTGAGGCCAATCTTTGGAGCGAGAATAGAATGTACAGCCAACATTTTATTTTGCGTAATATTAGACGTAAAACGCTTCCAAGCAAACTCATTTGACTGTAAATTTGGCAACAACAGATACCATCATAATTTCTCGGGGTGTTCTACATCATGAAAACGACATACAAAAGCACAGGGCAATGTGGTAAGTTGACATAAAGTTCCGGAAAAAGCAACACCACTCAAAAGTTTGAAATACATTTTCTAACGCTTTTATTTTTCTTAAAACTCAACGTCAAAACACCAATGCCACCCAATTTGTTTGTTTATTGTTCTTTCAGCCTCGTGTGACATTTGCACACTTAGCTCTTATAAAAAAATAGAACTTTAAAATCACCCATCTATCATCAGACCGTCAGGAGCTGGTGTGGGTGGAAAGAGCTCTTAAGTGTGTAGGAGATATTTGCACATTTTGAAGAAACAGAGAGTGTAACAAATGCAAATGAGCCGCCTTCTCTTTTTCTATTACTTTTCAGACCACACTTTGCTACTATATAAGCACCATTCAGCTGCAAAAGCAACAACCCAACAACAACAACCAACCAGTCATAGTTCTTACTTATATACGACGAGTATGACTGTATACTTCATATTCTATTTTTCGTACTTTATTTATGGTCTGCTGCAACCAACTTGGTATCTCGTACGACAGACAGCTTGGCTGGCATGCATTGACTGACTATTTGCATCCGCCATAAGAAGGCTCTATTCAGAGCAGTCTGCTGCTTCGACGTTTCTCTTTGCATTTGTGACCATTTATTGACTACTGATTTATTTCAAGATTCAAAATGCTTGGCATGTAAGATTCGCGTACACAAATCTATACAGATATATGTCTGTGCCTTGATTTGGGCACAGCGACACCAGACTCTGCTGATGAAATGACTCTAGCGGCACACTCTCTCTCTGACTAACACTCCTCCCAGTTCCCGAATATATCGCGACGAGCGTTATTTATGGCTGTCTCCGAAAATAGCAAAACGCGCACATCAAATTCGTATAGACGTGTGTGCTGTGTAAGACTCAATTAATTTAAAATTATCTAACGATCCTTCATTTAGCATCACCCAACCAACATAACAACAACCACATCGACAAAGAATTACTTTCTTTCTGGTGTTCTTTTATTTTTCTCATAAAAATAGAATTTGGATGTTGGTAGTTCAGCATCTTCCTCCTTACGCAAGACGCGAACTGTGTCTTCAAAATATTCATGTGTCTCTTAGTGAGATGTGATGGGTGGTGTTTGCATATACCTGTGCGATGTTCTGATACAATGGCACTTGATTGCATTTGGCAGATTCTATTCTCGAAATAGCGAGAAAATGTCTTGAAAAACGATCTCAAAAGTCAAACTGTCTGGCAGAAAGGAAATGTGTTTTTTCGAAGTTTATTTTCTTTTTTTTTGCAAAATTGCGTTTGGTGTCGCAAGCCTGAAAGTACATTGACATTTTCAGCAAAATTTATTTTTGGCCAGCGACAGGCACATTTTAACATACGGTCATGTCTTCGTTCGAAATGCGGCACGAAGAAATGTCTGCAAAATAGTTTTGCATATACACGAATGATTAAACATTGTAAAACGAACGGGGAACAGCACAGAGAGAGAGAGAAGACGGGCACAGGATGTGTTTCATCAATTGCGTTGTGCCATAGAAAAATGTTCATTTTAATTTGTAAAAATGCGGGCGCAATGCTTATTTTAGTGAACACAAAATAAACAAAATACAACACAACACTTAACGAGAGGAGACTTCTTTCAAGGGACAATTTGAGTTGATTGCTTGTTTTGCAATGCGTGTACACAAAAACATTCCTTGTTACACCTGAAGGGAACGAAAAAACACTCCCAATTCTGCAAGAGTTGAGGAGTAAGACTGAAATTAGTATGCAACCAATTAAAAAAGTAAAAAGTAGTCGTGAATGCTAGTCAATCACCAGGGTTTGGTAATTTTTGAATTTGTCTGGGCCCAAAGCCTCACTCCTCGATTAAGATGCTTCATATTATACGATGTGGTACCCGTGGCGTAATGGTTAGCATGTCCACCTGCTAACCTAGAGGTTTGAGGTTCGAATCCCAGCAGAGGCAAAAATGCAAAAATGTTTTTCCACGGGTATCACCTTTCGCGAGGAATTGGCAAGTCCTCCGTTAGTAAATTCATTGCCATGAAAAGCGCATTCTCAATTAGCCGTTCGGAACCGGCGAAAAATTGTAGGTCCCCTCCATTCCCTCACAAGGCATGGTTGTGAGAAATGCGCTAGGCCCAGGGGCTCCTCGCTCTGTTGCGCCACCCTATTTATTTATTTTTTATTTCATATTATACGATGACGTTCAGACAATTGAAAGATCAATGAACTGACACTTAACAGGCTCCGATTCGACAATTTAGCCCCCAATCAATAGACGACTCGTATCGTTCAAAATTTGACAATATGACAACGTAACTTTGGCATTACGTAAAGTTATTGAAAGCTAAAGTAATCTTCGTAACACATTGAAGTTGTTATGCCTAGGCAGGATAGTTACAATGTGATATCACGTAAGGGGTTCAGTAATGGTATGACGTAAAGTGATTGAGACGTAAGGGAATTGGGACTAACAGTAACTTATCTTAAAGTAATTCAACATAAAGTAACTTAACATAAAGTAACTGACATTTGAAGCTATCGAGATGTTAAACCATTCAGACGTTACGTAATAGAAACGTGAAATAATTCAGACTAAGTTATGGAGACGTTTGTATAAAAATTATGAACATGAACATTAGTTAAATCGTGAAGTGATTGAAACGTTATGTAATTAAAACGTAAAGTGATTGAAACGTTATGTAATTAAAACGTAAAGTGATTGAAACGTAAGGAAATTGGGACAAACAGTAACTTAGCTTTGAGTAATTCAACACCAACTGACATTTAATGCTATCGAGATGATAAACCATTCAGACATTAGGTAATGGAAACGTTACGTTATTCCGACTTAGTGATAGAGACGTTTGTATAAAAATTGTGAACATGAACACTAGTTAAATCGTAAAGTGATTGAAACGTTATGTAATTAAAACGTAAAAAGTGATTGAAACGTTATGCAATTGAAACTTAAAAAATGAAGACGTAAGATAAGTTAAACGTAAAGTAACACAGGTATAAGGAATTGAGACTTAATTTCAAATTAAGAAGTAAAATTTTAGCGGTTTAAGGTGATAGAGGAAGAAAAAGTCCAGCTGTTAACAATTTTTCAGGCAGAAAGTTAACGTAGTGCCGTAACGTAGCCATGGTATCCAAAAATCCAACATAAAGACATGACAGCTATCTCACTGGAAACTTGAGAAGCCAAGGATTTAGCTAAAGTTATAATGATCACGTGACGTAACGTAATTATATGCTTTGCGGATACAGAAACTAGGTTAAGCTGATGTCACTTTTTTACATTTGTCTAACAGATTTCAAAAATCATTTATTTGATCGATGGAAGCTCTTTTAATATCAACGCAACAAGTGATGTTGTAGGCGCCGACAGATTCTTTCCAGAGTTTTTCCGAGCTCGGCTCATAGTTTAACAACCTTAAAAAAATAGTCCAAGGCAGATTGACATGTCAAAACATGATAGCCTAAAGCTGTTTACTCTATCATCACAAAAAAAAGCACACACAAAAAATTAATTTTCCTTTTGAATCGTAAAAAAACGATACTTAACTCACAAATAGATTTGAAAAAGAAATAAAATCCATCAACAGCCCCAAAATTAACGTCAACGAAATTCTTTACTTTTCCATTATACCCACCACGGCATTGCTAAAAACAAATTAATTTCATTTCTCCTTGGCACAGAATGAATCTTCAAAAAAAGAAACACATTAAAATTTCGAAGACAGCGGAAAATCATCAATAAATCTTCTCCCCGTATCCGTTTAAAAAAAAAAACTGAAAATATGAACAAAAAAAAACGAGCACGAAAAAAGAGATTCTCAACCACAACACATCACAGTCTATCTTGTATCGGGGATGGCAAAGGAAATGCTTATCATTCAATCCATAATTTTTTGTTAGTGCAAACAAAATTATTCGACACGACACAAAAGAATAGAGGTATAAGGATTCTCTCAACAAACCAATAATGCCCTTCTAGCACAATCGAAGAGAGAAATCGATTGCAACAAATGTTTCATTGTTTCCAATCCATCAACTAATCCCCGTCTGAATGCACTTCGGAATATTATATGAGGATAACCTAAAAAGGAATACGATTTCCATAGACAAACACATCACTGCTCGATGAAGGTGTAGATTATATAAATGCCTTCTTCTCCATTTTTTGTTCAACTCTGAGTGAGCTGAAAGAAAAAACAATTTCAACTAATCTCCTTTTGGGTTTGAAATAGTTCTCCAACCGACTGGAATTTGATACGATGATGGTTTTTGGATTTTATCTTTTATATCTCTCTATCTATGGCAGAACTTTTTTTCTGTTCATATTATTATTTTTTATATTTTCTTATTCCGCTGATGCTTCCTTTTGGATTGTGCATGGAATAATTTAATTTGAAACGAGAGAAAAATACTCAACTAAACAAAACAAAAAAAAGGAATATAAAATTCCAGTTGTGAGCAAGAAGAAGTTTCTCCTGTGTGTGGAAACAACTCCAGAGAGCTGCTGCCTTGTTTGTGACTTCTTTCATTGAGATTATGAATTTTGATAAAGTTCCTCTACCAGTCGTCCCTGCACGTCGAAGACATTACAGTAAGATTCATAAGAAAATACCTACCATCAGAAAAAAAAGAAGTGTATACGGATGTTTGAGCGAGCACTGGATATGCAACATGGTGGTGCACATTTCTGATTGAATCGATTGATTGGAAAGAATTGTTATTCTTCCAATGTGTGTGATTGTTTATAGTATGCAGAAATAATCCTTGAACAAGAAGTGCTTTAGATTTAATCATCAATGATTTATGGACATAACCTACCTTGTTTGGATGATACCACAATCCACATCATCCAAAACTCATACCTTCTAATCAAAACAAAAGTTAACACTTTCTTTTCTACCCGTTCATCAAGAAAAACACGTCGAACTTAAAAGAAAAACGAAATCCACAGTTGCACCAAAGAAAAGAAAAAAGGGAATAAAATAAAGAAGAAAAAAACATAATCGGTGACGGTGAACCGCCATGTGGCACCTCATCGCGATTAAAGATAACGCGACCTACAAGAACAAAAAAAAAACATACAAAATTTATCTTTTCCAACTTTGTGCATCTCGTCCCATGAAGAGACTCCTCTTGGAAAAGAAGACAGGAGATGGGCATAAAATAAATTGTGGTTTCGTGTGTGAAATAATAAAAAACTAAAAAAAAAAGAAAGAAATATCTTAGAATGGTCGTCTGCGCGACCATTTATCTTCTTATTCTTTTTTTTTTTCTTTTTGAAGTTGTGTGCTTCCTTTTGTTGGGTTTTTGTTTTGATCATCTTTTATTTTGAAAAAGGATGAAAAAAGAAAAAAAAAACACGAACTAAGAAGGATTTTTGCTCATCTTAAGGTCGAATGTACACACATTTTTATTTGCAGCTGCAACACAACATTGTATTATTTGGTATTGGTTCGAGGTTCTTCTTTAAAATTTCGCTATACAACCGATCGACTGACGATGACGACGCGACGCTCTTTGAATTTTATTTATATTTTTCCAAAATGAAAGTGCGAAGGATTTCCATTGCGGAATTGTTTTGCTGATTGTTGGAAAGATGAATGCATCTTTTGTTCTGATTTAAGAAACTGCACATATCTTCTTTCATTCGCACAGCACAAAAGATGAAGTTCATTATTTTTTTCTTCTGCTGAGTATTTGAAGACTGCGGTTTTTTTTTGTGTAAATTTCAGAAAAAGAAGATAATTGAAATAATTATCAAGAAGATTAATTATGAAAGGATCTTTGTGGTTGTCATTGACATTGTTAACTGATGTCAATGACAAAATTTTAATAGGAACCACAGTTTTTCCTTTAAAGCAAGGCGAAATGATAAACATACTAAGCCTATCCAGTGTGCAAATAATTTTATGTGGAAATCTTTCAAAGGCTTGCTGTGGACTTTAGAAGGACATTACGAGTAAAAGATTGAAGAATGTTTCCTACTAACATTAAAATCGTTGCTGATGCTTGTTTAATAAATAAAATCCAGAGGGGCTGAACATTAACGATTTACTGGCTGCACTGCAAGGTCATTTGAATCTGAACCAATAAAAGTCAATGTTGAACATCCCTGTACCGCCTTAAAGGTCTGTTCGATATGTCAGCATTTTAATTGACTTTGGAAGGCCAAACACTAAAGAGATAATGTGGGCTCTCCAGTCAATTTTATGCAATGGATTAAATGGGGTTTTGAATCCTCCTCTTTCATAACTTTTCTTACATTTCTTACTTACAAATATAAACACAAGAAACAGACTCAGTCTAGGCTTTATGCCCGATCCACAATGGACCGTTATAGAGGAACGTGACGAAACGGTTAAGTTTTATAATATCCAAACGTAAGCATAACCCAGTACATTACAAAATAGTGCTCTGATTGAGGCATTACGTATCGCTCTTTTGAGTCAATTGAACAATTTTAATCAAAAGAGTATCTTGTATAACAGGCTACAGGCGTCATCCAAGGCCCGATTCACAACGCCGCCCCTATACGCGGAACGTGACGGAACGTTAAGATATAAACAAGTAAACGTAAGCAAAAACAAGTGCATTACAAAATGTTATGTTCCTTCAGGCATTCTTGTAGCGCTCTTTTGAATCTGAAAAATTTTCTCCAAAAGATCAAATCGTGCGTCGATTGATGTAACGTTTCAATGCAATAAATTAGGGAAAATTTTGTTTGGCAGTTTTTTTGTCTGTTACAATACAAAGCAAACAAAAATATCCGTCACAGAGCTAATGTTTTCATATACTACTAGCTAACGTAACATAAATTGAGATGTAAGCTATCCTATCTTTCAAGTTGGATCAAACTGCACACGGTGTTCAAATTTGATTAAAATCGGTTGAGTAGTTTAGGAGTCCATCGCGGAAAAACATCGTGACACGTAATTTATATACATTCAGATAGGAGATAGGAGAAAGTTTTAAGGACAACAAATTTTGTGTCTTTTACTTTTCGATTTAAAGAAGCATAGTGAATATAGCATTACGATTTGGCTCGGCTCTTTCTGGTTTTCAGTTTCAACAATAAAAAATATTTCAAATTGACTATGTTTGAACCAAAATTCCAAAGGATGCCAAAGGTAAAAGTAAGGCTGATGTCAAATGGTTGTGGATGTCCTCTACTGCAACAAATGTTCTGTGTCCTTTCTGTGTCTAGAAATGGGTTCAGAGATTCGAAATCGAATAGGACCTGAGATATCAAGAGCAAACGGTTAATAGCACTCTATTTCATGGCATGAATTTAGTATCGGAAAATTGGTCAATTCCTCGCGAAGAGCGATATCAAACTCAAACTCTGCGATTCGAACCTCAAAACCTGGATTCGAACTTCGAACTCTGGGATCCGAGCCTCGAAATCTGGTATTCGAACATCGAACTCAGGGATTCAAACCTAAAACTATGGGATTTGAACGTAGGACTCTGCGATTTTGAGCATCAAACTCTGGCTTCGAACCTCTAACTCTGGAGTTTGAAAATCGAACTCTGGGGTTCGAACCTTGAACTCTGGAATTCGAACCTCTGGCTCCCAGATAACAGGCACACAGGCCAACAGCTACGCCTTGAGGACCACATTTTAATAACGCGATTTAGTAGTTCGCTCATAGAAATGGCAAGGATAACAATGCATTAGGCGTTGACTTAAGCCCGAATTGAAGGGAATCCATTTAAACTTTGAGTACAGAAGAACTTTCTTATGTCTTCCTTTTCTTCCAAGTTGTTCCTTAGACCAATTGGAAGGCATAGGTAGAATGGGCTGACGGTTGATCTTATTCCCGTCACACTTAGACACTTAGAAAGAAGCTTAAGACAGCATTGAATAACAACAACAAGGAAAATTTCTATTTACTTGCGGCAATCACTTTTTTGCCCAAAAGAAGTGAATATAATTAAATAATAAAATAATTTACACATGCGTGCATAGTTAGATGGAAAGTGTGTCTTCTATTAGAGCTGAATTAAAATCCCCCCAAGGGAATTATTTTACTATAACTCTGCACGCTAGCACGAGTTTTACAACATCATGTAAAGACTCTGACTTGTGTTTGGCCTTTTTAAGTCAGGTTTCTTATGTGAGTATTTTTGTACCTATCCAAGAAGTGATAGCGAAAAGTCAAAGTAATCAACCAAGTAAGGTGAAACTTATAGTTTGTTCGAGGTTTTTTTTTTGTTTTGTTTCTCCTCGCCTTCGATTTAACACCAACTGGTCTAATAAAACAACGCACCCCTTGTAATATTGAACACACACAATAAATACAAGTTTGTTGTAGGAATTCTTGTCAAACATGTGCGACAATGACAACACATCCAATGAACTCGATTTTTACTGGGAAAAAGTTTGCTTTTCTACGAGTATGTCTTCTTTTTTTTTTATTTTCCAAGTGCTATCATTTAGACAACAACTCATAGAGTCTTGTATTTGTAGTTTGTATTTTTATGTTTTTTTTTATCTATCTGAAGACTATAGGTATGTCATTTTTTCCTATGTAAACCCTTACGCCTTACACAACACCAGTCGTCTTTGTTTATATTGTGATAAGATTCGATGAAAAACAAACTCTGAGACATGGAAAAGAATAGAGTATCAATAATTCTTTTCATTGGATATTTAATAATTGAAATTTGTATAAAAAAAAGAGATCGACAAAAATGAAGAGCAAAAACACACAAACAAAGACATATGAATCTGATATCCTCTTCAAAGATGTGTCTCATAGATGATTTACAACTTACTCAAGGATGTCATTTTGAAAAACGCCTTTTGCAGATTCTTCTTTGTTTCTTCGAATATAAGAAAATGCGCATAACAGATTTTTAGAGAAAGGAAGGTCAGACTCAAAGGAATTCTTTCTTCCAACTTTTCCCATCTACCTACAGTCAAATATTCTTCGACTAGTATCGCAGCAGGTGTAATTTCTGTTGTCTGTTGTTCTTTTATCTGCTATTGTATACAGAAGCTTGATTTCTATCGCTATTCGATTTGTATTTCTATTGATGAAGTGTAGCAGAGGGTACTTTTTTTTTAAAACATTCTCAGATGTTCAGCAACAAAGTAATATACCTAAGTACTTGTCTTCCAAAAGAGAAAGGAGAGTAAAATACAAGTTCCATGACTGGTGAATTCACCAGGCTGGTAGCGTCCATTCGATGCAACTTTGGGGTAGTTTTTGCAAGCAAAAATGATAAAAATTCTTTTTGATTTCCTTGAAAAACAATTTGATAAATAGTGGCAATATTTGGGATACCCATGTCATATCTGACGGAAAAATTATGAGTAGTACTGGGGTCATATAACGCATTTCAGGCACAACTTTTTGCGGATTACAAAAGGATAAGTGTGAAAGCTCTTTTCATGGCAGCCCAATACTTATAGCTAATCTCTCACGAAATTTAATATCAGTGGAAAATAATTTTATATTTTTTTTTTACAAACTCCCACGTAACAGGCAGAAGTTAGTCATTACGCGGGGAAAGTACAATTTCCGTGGTGCCGCAATCTGAGAAAGAATTTAGCTTAATTGAGCCAAAATCAAAAAATTTAAAACAAAATTTTTCGATACCTCGCCTCGTTTTCGAGATATCGTTTGTTTGTGTCGAATTTGATATTTAATAAGGATTGTTAATTTCAAGAGGAACTTACTTCATGGGACATCAATGTTTGAATATAGTGAAGTCTTACGAGCAAATTTACCATTTTTTTATATTTTCAAAGTGTCTGTTGCCAAATTGGCTTCTTATTTTTAAATGAAATTTGTTTTACGGATTGAAAAGAAGGACACAATCAATCGTCATTTATACTCCCGCTAGAACTAAAATAACCCACTGATGGCACAATCCTTCATGTATCTGCACAAGTTCTCGCTTAGACAGGCAATTTTGACGTAATGAAAAGGAACAATAATTATGTCGCAGATACGTTTTCTGGGATAGAATAGAATTGTGTTTGGACTTTATTAAATACTTAACGTACTTAGAACAAAATCTAATGTGAATTTTTAAAGCTTTAGTTCTAATAGGGTGAAAAGGAGTAAAATGGCACCAGGAAAAAGTGCATATTCCTTGCTATTTTTGATAAATATGTAAACTAATTGCGATAACGTTTGGCTTTAATTTACCAAATCAAAGATTTGGGAAGGTATGCTAACCAAAGGCAAAAGGGTGAAAGGACATTAAACTAACCAATTTTCATTTTCATGAAATTCAACTAAGAAACCCAAGGTTCAAATTGAGGGTTTCAAAGCTTCTTATAGGGTACAAGGGGGTAAAATAGAGTATAAGGGACACAAGGAGTTATTGGGACACAATGCAACAGTATGACAACTGATTTATAGGTTTCTAAATCTCAAAAAACCAATACCTAACTGATGTTTGGAATTTTTCGGAGTTTCAGGTCAAATAGGGCTTCAAAATATAGAACATATGTGGACAAACTTGACCAAGTACAATTTGGTGTGCTTACATAGGTTACGTTGCCAAACCTCGGTTAGGAGTTTCAAAAACAAAGAGCTAAATGGAGCAATGAACTAAAAGTAAAATTCGTTTTTCTGGTTACACATTTGAACCATTTTTTGATGAAGTTTGGTGAAATTGGTATCTGGGACCAAAAGAGCAAATATTCCACCGAAGATTTTCTAGTTTTATACTTGAAGAGAATGCAAAAGTAGTTACATAGCGAAATATATCAACCATCAATTTAATATTTAACTTTTTATGACCAAATTTGAAAAGTGTGAAAATTGCTCTTCTCAACCTTTTCAATCTGAGTTTTAGGATTTGGTTCAGAGAAACACAGCAATCAAGAACTCCTTCCCACATTTTCACTAGCGAAAGAGCTCATCGATCAGGTGCAAGCATTAAATTTTTTTGACCAAATATATGATCCAATTTCAGGAAGTTTCGTACATAGGTTACTTGAAGTAAGAACCACAAAGTTAAAATTGCAGTTTTCGGAGCATCATTTGAAAAGGGCAAAAGGGGTTGGGTTTAATCAGAGAAACGGAGATTAATGAACCAATTTTAATGGGACTCACTAAAGTGGTTCACATGAAATAAGACGATCGAAATCCAATTCAGAGTTTCTAAAGCTTGAGACTATTCAGTGCGATCAAAAAGGATGAACTACAGAGATGGTGCTATGAACAAGAACGACATTTAAGTCGCTTTTTTGGAGTACGATCAGATTTCAAAGAGATCTACTGCCACACAGGTAACTTAAGGTAAGAGAACAAAAACCAAAACGGCCAAGTTCAACTAAAAAGGAAAACATTGATATTATTATTGATAAATAATTTTTGGAATTCGGTAGAAGCTAATAGGCACCCGTTAGATCTTTTGAAATGCAAAGCTACAAATAAGTCAACCTTTAAGACTACATATTCTTATCTTAAGATGCGCGAACATGGCTTGATGTCGAGCAAAAAGAAAGGCCTTTCAGCTCAGAGAAAAATAGTGAGTTAAAATAAAATAGAAAGTGGTGTTCCTGATGAGCATGACACAATGCAAATGGCTGACACTTAGTCTGATTTTAACATTAACAGTTCATTGCACATCTACTTAAATCTAATTTGTTGAATTTTGGTCAGTTTTATGGGTCAAATATTCCATGTTTGTCGCTTGATTTCTATTTTTTTTTTTATGACCTAGCAGCCCTTTGTAAAAATGTAATGTGAAAAAAACATTTATCATATTCTCTTAGCGTGTTCTCTGCACTAATATGACCTTTCACCTAGAATAAAAATTCCCAAGTGGAAACATAAAACTCCACAAGTACTTTACTAAATACAACAAAAAAAAAATCGTATCCCTTAAAATTGACAGCTCAAGGATTGATCTATGATGGGAACTATGGGAACCCCTAACTAACAGACTACCCGCACAATGCCCATCATAAACAATAAAACACAAAAGACTCCCATCCTAGAACAAGGTTCTTTTCAATTTTCTTTCCCAAAACCAGTGTTTTCTCTCATTCTATCATCGTTTTCAACTTATATCCAGCTGATGATCGTCGACCTTACAAAGGTCTTCGTTGTCAATGCATAGAGAGGTAAGGAGGTATCTTTCTTCTGCATTTCGAATGCAATACTATTCCAATAGTCTCAACAAAAAAAACAACCCAATAATGAAGAAGATCTGAAGAATGGTAGAGAATCCCAAAAGAAAAAAAGAATTATGAAAACTGAATCCTCCAAATGTAGGTATTTAAGAATAAAAACCAAAAAATATCTGACAACAAACATATGAATATTTTTATATTGTCGAGGGATTTTTTTTCGGGAAGATTATTATACAACAACAGAACCTACAAGCAGCAGAGCAGAGAAAGAAAAAAATCGTCTCCAGATTTTGTAGACGAACAAGGTGAAAAGAATATAAGTTTGTACCTATGTTGGTTGGGACTTGGGACCAGGAGAGGAGGAGAGGAAAATAAAAGAATAAAATAAAATAAATTTATTATTGTTATTTACCATGTGCCTTCTTCTTTCTGGTTCTCGGCGCCATGTCTGGATCTAAACTCGTAAACACAAGGATCGAACCAAGACGAAGAGAGAAAGAGAGATTGAGAGAGAGGAAAAGACCTCAAATCGGGACCTCTATCTGGATCTGGATTCTGGACTGGACCAACGAAGCTACTTTATTTATTAGTTTTGCGGCTTTTTCCTTCACGTTGTTATTATTTTTATTCCGATGAGATTACTGATAGGTGAGAAAGATGTGAGGTGATAAAATAAAATTACAACACAAAAAACTGATCAGGTGAAATTTGAAACTTCACTTGTTGTTTGTAGTCAGTCCTCTTTTATGAGAGTCTCCTCTTTTCTCACAGCAGTAACTTTATGTTCAGAAACTTGCATCGGATACACATCATCTCATAACACGTAGAGAGACCAGGCACAACACACTTTTACACACTTAATTGAAATCATATGTGATTTATTTCAATCAATCGAACATTTATTGGTTTTTTTTTTCTTTTGGGAAAAATATCTTTTGTGCTAATATCCAACAAACAATTCAAACGTCAGACACTTGGGAACACATTTATCAAGACAACATCCGCCGTAGATCAAATTTTATATTGAAATTAATGAATCTTTATTCCGCGCGTCTCCCTGCTCTCATAGAGATGTATCTTTTATTCGGTAATGTATCTATTTGAGACGTTGTTCGTATTTATTTTTTATTTTATTTTTTCAACTGATTTACATTTCCCTCGTTCGATTTTTCATACAAAAATAACCAAAGGAACACCGTCAAAGCATATTAACATCACAGACACTATAAAAATTGATAGTCGCACGAACTGTGAATTCTATTATAGATTGGTTTGCTTTTAATTAGTCGATCGTGTGTAAATAAATTCAAATAAACCAACAACAACACTGAATGACAATCAAGAATAATAACAAAGCACAGAAAAATAGAACTAGTTTTGCGTCAAATGATAAGAAGAAAATTCATTGATCGGGAAATGTTAGCGCAAAATCTATCTGTGTATCTATTTGAGTCGACGACACAGAATCCACTTTAGAGTTTTTCTTTTCGTTAGCCAAAACAGTTTGTATTATTTTTTTTTTCTTCGGTGAGAACGTTTACGATATTAAAAGCAAGCAGTGAAAACGAACGTCAGTAGCCCACAACGATACATCAGGTACTGAAGTTGAAAACCCAGTGTAGTACCATTAAAAGAGAGGGCGTTCTTTAAGAACATACCACAACAAGTGTGAGTTGTGAGGTTGTGAGTTGTGACTTGTGTATTGTATTGTGTGACTTGTGAGAGAGTTTTTCTCATTTCTGCTCTCTGTCTCTCTCGGAAATTTAAATCAGGTTTTCCTCTCTTTCTATCAGAAGACCTCAAGGGAATCTCTCTCACTTTTGGCTTCAGCTTCAGATATATTTTATAAGATTTCAAATAAAATTGATTTGGCTCGGTTTTGCGAGATGAAAACTGTGGAGCGCACGCGCATGAGAGTATATCATGAAGCACAGCATCCCAGATCCCCAGCTCCCCAACAACTCCTATTCCACTACATACAAAAAATTACAGATTTACCTCATAGACTACGTAGGCAAAGAGATGCCCATTTTCTTTAACCCGTGTGCATCGCACTGATGGACATAACATTAAAGAGGAGAATCCGTATGTAGACGAAAAAATAAAAAGAAAAACATTAATTCAATTTGTTCCGGTTCGATCTGTTTCTTTTTTTTTTTTTTATTCTGAATGCGGTGGATTATGGTGTGTCGAATGTGGAGAGACTTGTATGCAGGCGAAAAGGTATCAGAACGAATTGGAGAAAGATAGGTTTAATGATTTGGAACGATTTTAAAAACTTTTTGAGTTGGGGCAAGTTAAATGATGATGGAGTGGCATGTAGAAATTGGTAACAAAAGCATCATCAAAGATTTATTTCCACGGGTTCTCAACATGAGTTTTGAGCTTAGATACTTATGGTAGATTCCTGACAGCGGGATTTGAAGAAGTAAAGCATTTCCTTCATAAATTCTAAACCCATAAAATTATGCCTGCGCCTAGCAAGAAGTAAGCTGTGTTTTGTGTGCTGAGATTTTCGGTGATTTAAATTTTATGTAATTGGGCTTAGCATCTTTTAATTTTATACAAAAAAAAATTTACAAAATTTACAAAAAAAGAATGTAATTGAATTAATTTTAATTTATATTCAATTATTTTTTCAATTCAAATTTTATATTTGTTTTACTTATTATTCTATTTTAGTTTTTTCTGTTTCTATTTTTATTTTCATTTTCAATTTTATATTTATTTTTATATTTATATTTATTTTCATTTTTAAATTTATTTTCATTTAGTTTAGTTTAGTTGGTTTTATTAAATTATAAGTTATATAATTAACTCAATCAAATTATAATTTGACCGCGAAAAAAGTACTGGGCTCAAGGCACATCCCTGTCTTACCCCCGATTTTGTCTCAAACCATGCAGATAATTCCTCTCCCTTCCAAACTGCTGCTCGAGTACCTGTATATAAGTTTTGTAAGACCCTTTCGAACTTATATGACATGCCCTTTCCGTTGAGTTTGTAAAACAACGCATTTCGATCTATTAATAATAATGCTACTCTAAAATCCACAAAAAAATGTATACAGCTTCCTGCCCTACCTTTGAAATTCCTCCGCTATGCTTTTGAGCACAAACACTTGGTCTACCGTCGAGTATTCTCTCCTAAAGCCAGCCTGGTATTCATATATATATATTTTCTTCTTTCACCCACGTGCAAAGTCGTTTTTTCAGCACTTTTAAAAAGATTTTATAACTGGACATTCAGAAATGATATACCCCTACAATGTTCCGGATTAGATAAGCTTCCTTTTTTGTGTATGGGGTAGATAAGGCCTTCTAAAAAACTCTGCGGCACAGTTCCAGACTCAAATACTTCATTAAACAAAAGATAGAGTTTTTTTTTTTTGTTAAATTTTGGAAAAAAAAAAACTTATGATTTAATAAAACCAACTAAACTAAACTAAACTATTTTCATTTTTATACTTATTCTCATTTTAATTTAATTTTTAGTTCCAAATTCAGTTTAAATTTGTTTCAAAGCGAACTCTCTCTTAGCTGAATACCCGTTGAAACTCATACGTTGAGGCTGCACTTTTCCAAAGAAATTTTTTTTCTATTTCCGTGAACATGGAGCTGATACAAATAAGAAACCAAAAGACTTGATGATTACTTAAAACCATTCACTTAATCAATTTGAACTAAAATGTTAATTTAAGAACAAAGTATTAGCTTCCAAAAGCACTGTAGTGAGTGGAAGAAGGTGGGGCTTAGTTGATTTTTATAAATTTCTTTTTAGAAAATAACGTACATTTTTGATAATTGCTTCTTTCGCCTAAGCGGAGCGCGAGATAGACCTCCATCCTGTACGATTTTTTTCTTGTTTTAATACAACCTATTCGCCCTGAACTTTTGTCGAAGGATATGCAAAACACCCTGTATATGGCAAGTAATTTAATGGGAAGAGTAGACCCAGGCTTAGAAGAAGGTTGAGGTCAAATCATATGTAACGCATTTCTGTCGCTGGGGTATAACACCCTTTCGAGATCGATTTTAAGTGTATTACAGCGACTTTTACATTTGCGAGGAATCGGCAAGCCCTCCGAGTGATTTCATTGCCATGAAAAGCGCTTCATCGATTAACCATCCTGAATGGGCCTCTCAGTTCCTCACAAAATATAATTGTGAAAAATACGCTAGGTGCCTGTTTCAAGTTCGCATTCAATTAAATTTTTCATGAGAAAGCGATTTCTTTAATTTATTTAATTTGATGGTAAGACTCTAAAGGAGATTCAAAAAGAGGTATGTAACTTTCAATGGGTGGATTTGTGCCAAAGTTAGTTTTTCTAGCTTAATGGTTTATAAAGATAGTTCGTGAATCAAAAACTTGTCCCCGACGCATTAAGTGTTCGAGCAAAGGATTACATAAGATTTCAAAGCTTATAAAGTCATATCCATAGAAAAACATTGTAACAAAGTTTAACTTCGAGTCGTATTCACCTTTGACATACATCTTTAAAATGATACGAGAAAAACACTGATTTTTTTAAAACTTTTTTTGGGGATTTCTGGCTTTTGAGTGGTTCAGTTGAGGGAACGAGAAGGTACCAAAAATTGGTTATACGAAAAAATACATTGGTATGAAGTGTATTGAAAAAATGGTGTTCATGAAATTACAACATGAACTGTAAGAATGTTTGTGTACTTTTCCAACAACAACTTATAAGTGAATGATAACTCAGTGTTGAACGCTATCATCGTTTGGATGTCATCCCACAGGCTGTGTACGTTCACTCATATTCAATATTGAACGCCAACTTGAATAACTTGCAATGACAAAGGTCTTCACTTGAAGTTTTATACCCAAAGTTTTTGGAAGTGTTTTATTTTATGGGTTTTGAGTTTGAGATATTTTATGCGAATTTTAGAAAGTGAAAATTGAGTTGAAGTAGAAACATTTTAAACGAAAAAACATTTTGGTCCTTCGAGCCGGAAATGAAACGTTGATTTTACCAAACATTATTCATCCTGAATGAACACATACCTACCCAGAAAAGTTAAGAAGAGTAATGGGAGTGGGCTTATCTGTACATGGGACAGCTGTTCTTCAACTATTCAAGTGATTTAAATAAAAATTCCTTGTCTCCATCGCTTTCTAGAAAGCTACAAATAGTTTAAATAAATAGTTGATTCCGAAATCAAAATCAACAAATTCCTAATGTGGTATAACCATTATGTGTCGGTCGTTCTTATTCGTATTTATTAAATAAATGAAAATGAAATGAAATGAAATGAAACACCTAGACTGCTAAGTTGGCTCACCGCTGTTCGTGTCCACTGAATCAAGTGCTGCTTTGAAATCTACGAAAAAGCCTACAGTATCTTTGATTTCTCTAAACAAAATATGGTGATATTAAAAATAGTAGATAAACGTTTTAGAACTGCAGCTCAGGATAAAAAGGGCCTAATGCATTTTCTCAACCATTCATGTAAAAAATACAGGGAGCTTATAGTTTCTACCCGTTCCGAAAAAGTTTAAATCTTTCTATATTTTTAGGCTTGGCAGGTTCCCATTTCTCTGCATTTTAAATTTTCTGCTGCTTTTTTATTAATTATTTTTGTTTTTTTCGTTTTTCTTGATTTTGTGTTGAATTTCTTTAAAAAAATTTAATTTTGTTTTAATATTACTTTTTTTTCGTTTGTATTTCGAACAACTTTTGCATTTAATTTTATTCTTCTGTAAAAAAAAAGAAACTATGTTTATCAGGCATTTTCTGAAGAAAAAAAAAATGACCACGAAGTCAAAATTTTGTTTCGGGAAGAAAATTTGAACAGCACTTAAAATTGAAAATCTGACAACCCTAAACATATGGAAGATCAGATTAAACACAGTCTTAAAAGTTGTTATTTCTACAAAAAATTAAGTCTAAGATTATGTTAGGGTACACCAAAGATAGCCTTTTTTAAATTGAGCTAATAGTCTGTGCAACTAAGCTCATTAATTTTAAATATTACCATGTAATTTTAATTATATGTGAATAAAATTTAGTAATCATAATAATAATTCTACTTTATTTTTTTATCCTAAATTTTATTTGATCTACGCAATTTCTTTATTTAAGTAATGTTTTTTTTAATTTTACTTACCATTTTCTCTCTAAAAAAAGCACATAGTAATTTTTTAGGTGCTTATTTTTCATACATGTTCAAGAATCATTTTCCTTAAGGTTGACATTGAGGTTAAAGAACTGACTGAAAATGCGTTTGTAAAATCCAAAAGTCACTGAAGCATAGCTTCCGAAATCATCAAACTCTTCTTCCTTAACAGATAGAACTTTATTGAAACGAAGGCTGGAATCATCAAATAAAATAAGAAAAAAAATAGGATTGCTCGGAGAACATCAGGGCCTAACACATTTAAAGGTAACAATTCTATGACTCTCGGAGGACATGCTTTCCTCGCCACTTTCCCATGGCAGATTTTTATTTTTCTGAGCCTCGAACCTCGAACTCCAACGTAACAGGGAAATGCTCAGCATTCGCAACAAGTCTGAATCGGTTTGAAAAAAAAGTTAAAAATTTTAATAAAAAGCTTACCCACTTTTATTCCTTTCAATAGTATCTTCTTTCACCTAAAGCAAAAAAAAAATTCGACTCACTTATGATTGATAACTGACAGACTTCCCGCCGATAACATTCAGGTATCACAAATTATTTTTAAACTTGGCAAATTACTTTCGTGACTTGTTCCTGAGTATTTTTTGAAACCATATTTAACATCGACTGTTGTTTCTTTATCTCGAAATTTGATTACTCGGAAATCACAGGTGTGTGTTTTTATTTTTCCTCAAAACAAAATCAATCATAAAACAAAGCAGTGTTGTGTTTTGTGTATGACAAATCAATTTAATAAATTCAATATTTTGAAGAGTATCGATGCCCTACCCCAGTTTAAGGTCTAAATTTGATATCATTGACTGGGTTTGTTCATTTCGATAAATAAAAATAAACAAGTCAAAGTTTTTAAAAGGAAATATGCGTCCAGACATGGCAAATAAAATTTTGCAATTTATAAACCAGGAACTCATATTTAGCCAGACAATATTTTCTCTAATTACATGCACGTCTCGCAATGACGACATAGCCCCTATTGACATCTGTTTGAAGAACAATACTTGTGACGCTAGCGATTAATTGCTTTCTACGCCATACAGCAATAAAATGGAAACAAGGTGAGTTTAGATGACTGACAACTTATCGTATAGTATGTAAGCGATTCAATTAAAAAAAAAAAACAAGTTTAAGTTATTTGTGAGTTTTTAAATGAACAAAATTTTATTACAAAGAAACGCTTAGAAGATTCATACTACTGAAATTCCCTGACGTGATTACTCAGAATTTACTGTATAGATTTAGACAGCAACAAAACAATTACCCCTAGCGTCGTCGTACGTGTAACTTTTTCTCTTTAACCTGCGAAATTTTTATTAAGACCTACCTGCTGTGCAGCAAGCACAGCATCAAGGATATCTAACACCGTCATTAGACTAGGGTTTTACGTTTATGCAAGGAAGGACTTATTTACATGTGGCGCTACGGATATGAATTTCCAGGTAGGATTTAAGTCCACGGGTGACTAAGCAAAAAAAAAAAAAAGAGAATAAGTAGTCATCAGGGATTAAAAAAGACAAAGGATTTTATAAGACGATGTAGAAAAATACGTTGGCTGCTGCCTTTATGTTAGGTGTGTAGGGAATTTCCGAACCGTCGTTCATTAACTGATTCCTTTGGAAATTCCAAATCTTTTGTTTATTGAAGGAAGTAATATAATTTTAACGCCTGCCGCACTATCTCGTGGGTTCGAAAGGGATTCGGAAGAACCAACACAACATAGGAGCACTTATTAATATTTCTCTAACAACCACTTAATCGATTTCATTACCTAGTTCCACCACCATCATCATCAATCGCGAAAGTTAAGACACAGAATATGGTAGCATCCATCTTGTTGCCACAGTCACATGGCAACCAACCGCAACCGTCAATCAACTTGAAAAGTCCCCCCTTCTCACCTTCACCGTTCTATTTTTACGGCATTTTTCAATTAGTAAATGCATTTGCCCTAAAATCCCTTCGTTTCACTTTGTATTTTTAAGCACCAGCAATCTTTCATTTGCGAAGGGCATCACACAACGAGGATTTCAATCAACGAAAAGCAAAGCATCCCAAAAAAAGAAATCAAAAAGCCAAATAAATAAACAAAAACACTTAAAATTGTTTTGGAAAAGTGTGATGTGACTGAGATTTTCAAAAAAAAGAAAAAAAGGCAAAAACAACACAAGCAACACAAAAGCCAAATCGACCCACTCAACATTTTTGGATACAAAAAAAAAAATGTCAATAAAAGTTTTGCTTTTGTAAACTCTCTGAAAAGAGTGGGAACATATCAAACAACACTCGTTCGATTTAAAGTTGTCTCCTTGCTCACATCACATCGATCGTTTAAAAAAAAAATCCCTTGCCTTTGCCAACTGGATACTTTAACCCATAAAGATAAATAAAATTGTAAATGTTTGCGAAAAATGCGATGCTTGCTACTCAAAAGATACAGATGATATCTTCGAGGCAATATAGGGGTGACCGTAGGCGAGAGAGCAGCACTACACCACAGCGTCAAAGAAGAAGAAAAAAAAACACCCACTTGCTATTTTGGAGCGCGTATGGCATGCCCTTCGAAAATCAAATCACAAAAGGAAATGGAAAAAAATATACAAAATCATTCAAATTTGTGTGGGCAGGATATTATTATGCCCCATTATAGTCGTACTTTTATGGTAACATATCTACGGGGGTTGATAATAATCAAATGTATTCGAAAACATTATATTCAGTCTATGAATATTCCTTGAATACATTTCCTGTTCTTAGGGCCTCTTTCAACTTATTGCCAAAAAAAAACTTTAATACAAAACGAGCCAGCAGCACACATTTGAAAGAGGAAGTGATTTCATTCATAATTCATACCGGTTTGTCGTGAAATACAAAAACTTTTACAGAACTGAAAACAAAACTTAAAGTTTTATCGTGGAGAAAAAAATAATAAAAAGTATTCGAAATAAATGGCTATCTTGAAGCATTTACTAGAACTCCTTTAAATGGAAGGAATGTCGTTGGTGAATAATTTGGAAATAACTGGCCCAAAAAGTTCTTTCAAGGATACTGGGCGCTTGTTATGAAATCTTATGACGGGCAAGTGTGAGTAAATAAAACAAAAAGCAGTGGACCCAAATGCCCACCTAGGGGGACGCCAGGACTGTGAGACCTTTTTGTGGAAAGAATTTCATGGGCAAATCATATAAAAAGGACTGGTCCTAGAAGACTTCCTTGTGGAGAACCAGCATTTACTATTCCCTTTGAGACCTTCAGAAGATAGTGAGTGGGACTGTCGTCCCTATCACAGATTCCATCGTAGAAAACTTCCACACGGAATGCCAAGCTACGGACTACTAAAATTTGTGTTCCGAATGGAATCAAAACAGCATTGCCAGTTGTCACCTAAATACCACCATGCAGGTTTTCGAAATCAGCTCTGTTTTACACCAAATGTGCAAGATCATTCGTATTTTTCTGCAAAAACACAACATCTTTCGCATATTAAGACATATTAAGACGGATTTGGTGATACTAGATCTACGAATTTCTAAATTCGTTCCACTCCGAATGGATTATGTGAGAGTTACATCGGGAAACTTAGACTTTTTTCGATTACGATGGAATCTGTGATAGGGCTGAATGTCAAAAGCATTGGACATTAAGAACATTAGACAGAAGGAAAATTGTAAGGAAATGGTATAAAAAAGATTGGTTTCAAATAACTGCCTTGGAGAGCCCGAGCATTTACTATAAAACAGGTGGGATTATCCTCAGTAAGCAACGTCAAGGGTACAGGCTCCAGGTGAGTACGTTGGGCAACAAGGGGGAGTGTTGTACGAAAATAATAAAAAAGTTTTGGTCCAAAGTGACTCCCCTAAGGCGTCCGAGATTTTGCTTATGTCAAGGCAGTTGACTCCAAATGGCCACCTTGGCGATCCCCTATAGTAACTATAAGAATTCTGTAAGGAAAGAACATCGTAAGTAGATATAATAAAAAGAATTGGTCTTAAATGACTTCATTGGAGCGTCCGAGCATTCCATCTTAGACCTTAAGAAGATACTGATATTGTCCTGTAAGTCAAACGGAATGGATTCGAAGGGTAGATTGGGAAGCCGCTGTACTAACTATATGACCTTTAGATTATTTTAGCAACTAACATGAAAAGGATTGGTATCAAATAACTTCTTTGAAGAGCTCGAGTATTTATCTTAAAAACAGTAGATTGTTCTTAATAAATAACTTTAAGGGAACTGGCTTCGGATAACTTGGAGAGTCCCAATCAAACGAATAAATAAAGGTTTGGTTCGAAATGAGATTCAAAGTGCGGGTTTGCATTTCTCATAAGACTTAGGCAGACGCCGGAATGGTTGTTATTAAATAACGTCAAAAGGATTTCCCTTTCGGAAAGCCAAAGCATTTGTTTATAATTCCTTTTGAAGGAAAAAGTCAGAAGTAAATAAAATGAAAAATGTCGGTCCGAAATGTGTGCCGCACTACCGGCATAAACAATAAAACGTTCAGAAGATGGTAGGAAGAAAGTAATGGCCGAAAGTGTGTTATGTCCGTTAGTAGTATTGCTTGTTACGTAGGACGTTGTTCCCCGCTCTGTTAAGCCGCCCTTAGGATATATCAGAAGATTGTGGAAATGTGTTTTAAAAGTATTGGCCTCAAAAGGCAGCCTTTGGGAAGCCCTGCATTTGCTAAAATAACTTTATGAAGAAGAAATATAAATAACTTAATTAAGGAGCCCCGCGCTTAGTATGAAACCTTTGGAAGATGTCAAGACTGTTCTTACTAAATAGCGTCAAAACGTTTGGACCAAAATCCGTACCTTGGGAAACCCCAGCATTTATTTTTACACCTTTGAAGGGTGAAAAAGTAGTTAACAACTAAAATTATAAGCCTGGACCCAAATAAAAACCTCCGGCAGCCCCAGCATTTACTACAAACCCATCTTTAAAAATTATTGTTACTTTGCTAACGTAAGAAAGGCCGACTAAAGCGACCTGGTATAGACACAAGCAACGAAATCTGCACTCAGACATGGAACAATCCAAAACCGGGAGGTTTGCCTACTCATTTCTGAGATCAACGCGGTGTATTTTACAAGCGAGTCACTAGTTTGAAGCAGTTAAGTGGGAGAGCTGTGACGCCTTCAAGATCACGATGATCGTAACGCCGAAAAAAGGAAGAAGAATGCTAGCGTAGTTACTGACATAATTCGCAGATTATTTTCAAATTGATCTCTCCTACTTTTTTTTCTTTGTCATGTATTGAAAACATTCACACGAGTAGTTCTCAGTTATGTAACTGAATCTTAAGCTCATACAAAATAAACAATTTTTCACACAAGAAATGAATATGACTGTGTAAAAGGTGAATTTCCTTTTGTATTACTAAACCTACCTCTTCTCTATGCTCTTTTGTAATTCGTATTAATGTTCTTCATGGTCCTAATAATGAATACCTACATCAGAGAATCCAGTGGTATGGTTTTCATTTTCAGTTGCAGATAATCCTGTGAACTTTCTGCAGCTGTTAATAGATGCTCAACGATGTTTCTTAAGTGTAAAAAAAGAAAGAAAAGCAAACAAACACATGTGTGCAAGATGAAAGCAGTTGCATCAATGCAACAAATATAAGAACAGCAGGAGATTTGCCTCTTTTACAGGCTGTAAGAAGCACCGAATTGCAGTTTCAACTGAGCGTAATATTTGAGTTTGAAAAATCACAGGAAATCTCTAACATACGTTTGACGTGTCGCGGCTTCGTGTACATATTTTTTTCTCCCCATTTAGAGCTGATTCATTCTCATTTCTGAAGGCCAACGTTATTATTCTGCGTAACACAAACATCCCAGAGTAGGTACACAGCGAAAGGTTTTGCTAAGATACAGAGATACAAAGCAGTTCAGCAACATTGGACAAATATGGGAATTTTTCAGCAAAGAGAATAGAAAAAAAAAAACACAACAATTGCTCATTCAATACCTGACCTTTGGGACTTGCAATCACTTTACCGCTATATTATACAATGCAACTCTATTTTTTAATCCGAACGCAGCTTTGAAATTGTATGCGTAGTTAACACTCAGATTGAATGAATTTTCGTATCGCAAAATGTCGATCTAACTTTTGTTTTGCACTTAACATCAGGGCAATTTTGTTTTTTCTATCGCTCACCCATTGAGGAGTTTAACTAGAGCGTGAAGAACATGTGCGACAACATAGCTTTTCAGTTTAATTGAAGTAATTTTACTTTTTCTGTTCTGCTTTTTTAATTAGTTTCCTGGGAAGTGGCTTTGTTGAATGTTTATCAAATGACACAAAAAAAGAATCGATTATGCCACTTAAAGCTGTTCAATTGGGTTTGGAATAGGTGTTATTGATGTAAATTTATCGACAAAAACGCTAGATAATTTAAAAAAAATATATGTTTGCTTCTTACTATAGTTAAAAAATAATAATAGGTAGGTACGCTATGAAGTTTCTAATGCAAAAGAATCTGAAGCATGTTGTAGGACACGAAAGAACCAATCAGATACCATCTGGAAGGGAAGTTAAAGTGTTTCTAAGTGTTTTTTACTTCATCCTTTGAAGGAAAGTAAAAATTTAAATATGAAAACTGTTGGAGAAAAAGTAGACTAATGTTGCCATTAACGAGGGCTCATACATTGAACCGCAGTTTAAATGAATTGAGTTTTCGACTCTTTTTGCAGCACAAATTTTTGAAAGGGTTGGCACCTCAATCGAGCCAAATCAGCCAAAAGGACTAATTCGAAAAAATATGTAGAGAACAAACTTAATTGACACGAAACATAAATGCTCTGGGGTACCACAAGGAAGTACTTTTGGTCCAATGTTGTACTCATATTGAAGTCAAAACAAGAGGAGTGGGAATTGACATTCCTCAGAATTCGGGAGATGGGTTTATTGGAGCCGTAAGAGGTTCGATGGGTGGGAAGATAGAAGAGACGGGAATTCCGAATGTTACATTTTTCGAAAAATGGATTCGTTAAGGGCTGGAAAGTCAATCGTACCTGTGAAGATTCGGTGAATGAAGAGAAGGTCAAATATTTCTTTTCGATCTTTCAGCATATTGAGATTGAGGAGTTTGATTCGGTCTTGATAAGGAGGTAATATCAAAAGATTACTCCAATTAAGACTTCGAAGAGCAAATCGGAGGAAACGGCGTTGTATGCTCTCAATTCTGGCAATGTGCACTTGTTGGAAACCAGACTTGGCAAGCGTATTCAAGACGAACAAATGAAATGTAAAGGGATCGGGTTACGTAGGGGTCTCCAAATTCTTTGGGCCATCGCATCGTTTCACGAATGCCTTAAGGATTATATCGTCGATATGCTTGAGGAAATTCAGCTCACGGTCGCAAATAATCCCAAGGTCCCGGATCACCTCAACGGTGGAAATGGTTTGACCCTTTAGAAGATAGAGACGGGGAGGAGATTTGATGAGTTTACGTGAGAAGGTTATTGATTGGCACTTGGAAACATTTAGCTCCAGGCAGTTTTTGGAGCTACATATTGAAAAATTGTCGAGGTCATGTTGGAGGTGGGAAGAGTCTTCAGTAAAATTTAGTATCGTCCGCATAGAGAGAGATAGAGGAGTGTTTGATGATCATTTCAATGTCGTTAATACTGAGAATGAAGAGGAGAGGGCCTAAATGGCTGCCTTGGGGGACACCAAATGTGGTTAAAATCGGCTGGATAAGGCGGATCTGAACCGTAAAAACGGTTTTCTAAACAAGAAGAAATCCATCTCAACAGAATGGGTTCAAAGCCGAGGGTGGAAAGTTTAAAAAAAAATAATAAATAATAAATTTATCCAAAGCTTTACTAAAGTCAGTTGAAATTACATCGACCTCCTTTCCATTCTCCAAGGCTGAGAGGGGAAATGAGACAAGTGAACGAGGTTTGTTGTTGTTAACCTGCCTTATGAGAGATTTGCAACGAAAACTTAAGTATTCATACAATATGCTTTCGAAAATGTTGGGTATATGCGAACAATTACGCCACGGCACCAATGACAGACATATGCAAACTTGAATATTAGGAGCAAACCTTATTTTATTAGTGCAAGAACTCGTCCAATACGGCAACAGCTCCATTTTGATGCTTTCCTCAACTTTTTTGAATAGACTCAAAGGAATACTCGTTCAGAATGCCCCAACACTTATTTTGCTTTCTTTTTGGTCGAACATGAAATTTATTCAAATAAATGGTGGACGGTGTTGGAAAATGGAATATATTCAAATAAAAAGTGAGTTTAAACGCTGCTTTTTAATGTGTTTTTAGTTAATTTATGTAACACGCCCATGATAGAAATCAATCCTCAGCTGTCGTTAGCCTTCACAATGAGAAATTTCCTTCGATTAATATCTTCGTTTTTAAATGTTCACTATTAATGTCACGACACAAAATATACTTCATATATCTTTTCAAGTCATATTTACTGTAAATACCCGAGTCGACAACCATTTATTATATATTTTTCGTTTTTATTAATAACTCCTCCATGATAAACCATTATACTATTACGACGGGACCGACGCGCAGTAAACAGTATTTTTTTTCATCTTCTTCTTCATTGAATTATAACCAATTTATCATGATGGTTCAGTCTATGAAGAAAAAAGTATAAATCTGCAGTAACTAAGAAGTGAGCTCTTTCAGAGCATAACGATTTAAAACTCATCGCTTTGAGATTGCACAACAAACAGCGAACAAGTAATAAAATCAGTGATAAAAAAAGGAACATTCAACATTTAATAATCATCATCATCTCTCATAACTAAGGTATTTCATAGTCCATTTTAGCGACGACCACCAGGCAAACACCACCACCAGCACCACCACTCAAAACTTAACTCAAAACCCACTCCATTGGATCAGCCGTGAAGAGGTGATGGTGAAGAGATCTCTCCATGTAATAAATCATCTCGGTGCGACTGTAGCTATCAATTAACACCTTCAGAAAATTATAACATGTTTTGTAGTCTTTAAATCGAGAGAAAGAGGAAAAATACTGATGAAAAAGAAGGGCTGCATTGTGTTTGTGTGTGTGTTTGTTGGTTGCAAGGGTTTCATATTTCACACTTTGCGTGTTTAAACTTTGAATTGTTGTGTTTTTTTTTTTTTTATTCCATTGTAGTCATCCTTTTTGGGTGTTTTACGATTGTTTGCTGGAAAAATTAACTCCTCTGAGTTTATTTTTTCAAAAGAAAAAAATTCCAGAAAACAACAACAATTTATCATATCTGCGTGTTCAGCTGTTAGATTTGTTATATAAAAAATAAATAAAAAATATAAAAAATATGGAGATTTTTTTAAAGATCAAATGTGGAAAATGTTGTGAAAATTGTTTTAAAATCATTTGTCTCTCAGCTAACATTAAAATTTATCAAGGCCCACTGAATGCGAGTAAGGGCTTCGGTATTTATTTATTTGAAGCTTTTTCCCCGTTCAGATTCAAGGAGCAAAATTTTTTGAAGAAATAGTTGAACCACTAAGTCCAGTATTTTTTCCAAATTCAAGTTTTTAAACATTAAGTTTTGAGTTCTTAAGAGCAGAGATTAGAACACGATTGTCTTCTACCACATTGACAAATTTTTGCTAGTCATTCTACATATGACGAATTTTCTCATACAAAACTTGATGGAAATAAATTTTGTGGGTAGTTCTCATAATCGCCTACAATGCCAAATTCACAAAGAAAAAATCGGCACCACTGGGTTGCACGAACTTGCGATTGTGTGCTAATTACAATATCAATGTCTTAAGGTTGAGTACAAGGTTTTAGTATGCACTCCTCATAATGTGTTTGGTGGTAAGGGGTTGCAAACTACAAATTAACTATGAAAATTGAATAAGATTACATAAAATATTGAAAAAATATTTAATCAAATATCAATTTACTATCAATCAAATATTTAATTATTTAATATAAAATATATTAAATATTTTGCTTAACAACCAATCTGTAGGCTGCTCTAAAGCCCCTTACTGCAAATTTTGAAGAAAATCAAAGCGTCTTAGGATGCAGATCCAAATTTTTTTTTGTAATCTTTATTATCTACAACTCTACAAGTACACTTGCACTTTATATTAACAAGTTTCCTTAGTGCAACCAAAATACTGGTTTTCCGCAATGGAACAGGTAGATACGCAAGAGATAAAAAATGGATCTGGGAAAATGAACCGCTTGAAATAGTAAAGGAATACAAATATCTTGGAGTACTCATAACACAACTTTCTTTTAAAAAGCATCTACAAGGTAAACTCATCGACACGAAAAAGAGTATTAACTGAAACTGGAAGGGAGTCCTGGGATAAATAAATGTTGCCCCAACGCTAAGTACAACCTTTTTGAAGCGGTTATGCGAGCAATTATGTGCTATGCTGGTCAGGTTTGGGGTTTTCGACAATATGATGAAGTAGAGAAACTGTTATAAGGTACTTTCTCAAAAAAATATTCCGATTGCCGGATAGCTACATTATATGCTACAGCTGGAGACAGGAGTATCACTGCTTTACATTTTCTCACTCAGAATGCATTTTAGTTATGTAAGAAAAATACTAGTCCTCTCAAATCATCGACTACCGAACATAATTGCAAGAAACCTGGTGCAGCGAAAATCCCAGTTTTTTGCGGAATGGTCACGGCTAGAACTTCAGTACAAAGTCGAATTGTTGGAGACAGGGTAGGAGGAATGGAGTAAGACCTTTGAATTGAGGTGTTACTGGCAAAGATCGAGGAAAAAAGTTTTGAACAATATGCAGAGATGGCGCAACGAAGTGAGTCTAGAATGATGTACAAAATCCTGCAGCATAACCTTGGTGTCAATAATTATTTCAATGATCGATATTCGATTCACACAATCATTATCATATTCAAAACCAGAGGAGAGTTACTTCGTCTAAATTTCCAACCATATGCCCCAGTGAGAAATATAGAGTGTTCCCTGTGCAACCAGCACAGAGCCACAGAAAACACATATCACTTCTTAGCTATGTGCCGTGTTTTGATAGGAATAATCTAAAAAATCCACCGTAACTTTGAGTGAAGCTGTTGAAGCTCTAAACGGCCAAGAGTGGAATGCGTTATACGGTTATGTGAAAGCCAACTTAAGATATCGCAACCAAATTTTAAATGAAGCATTTAAAAAAAAACTTGAGATTATTGTAACTTTCAACATTAGTTAACGATACGTTTATATTTTTTTTAATTGAATATTTATAAAACAAATTAAATCGTTATATTTTCAAAATAATACTCTTTTTCGTCTGGCTGACGGCAAAAGCCAATACTATATATTGTGAATTTGTAAATATGATTTTTAATTATTTTGTTAAATAAAATCACACTATTACTACTACTACTACTAGTTTCCATTACCCATTACTTATTAGAGAATTAAGGAAATCCGAAGAAGAAGAAACAACTAAGAATTCAGTTAAAAAGGCCTGCTGTTAAATTTGGGAAATTTGGAGTTGTTTCTGCTGGGAAAACGAAATATGAATGATTTTCAAAACAGTAAACCAAATCACTCAGTTCTAAATACAAATCGTTCTCCACTTACAAATTAGGTTACTTAGCTTGGGTTTTAAAACGTAAAATAAAGTTTTCTTAAAAGTTGTCTCTGCGGATTGATCACATTAATCTTTAATGACTGAGCTTTTTTCATTATACCTGACAGGGGGACTTACTTTTGTCCAAATTACCTTAAATAGTCATAAGAAATTACTAAATATATAGAAGGAGTGACATAACAGAGCTCGGCACCTCCGGGGCCTAGTTCAATTCCTTCAATTATACCTTAAAAGGAGTCGAAAAGACCTAACAATTTGAATCGATTTCGAACGGCAGAATGAAAGGTAAAAAACTTTTCATCACATTTCGTTAGGAATTAATTTATTTGGTATTAGATCAAAACATCGGCATCGTTCGTATCGGGCCTAAGTCGAGACTTAAAAGTTATTTTAGGTTTTGGAACTGCCCACAATAGTGTAAAAGATGCACGAGATTCAGGTTAAAAACTGGAACTAGTTTATAATGATCTCTTTTCCACTACCACAACTATTAGTTCCATCGGGACAGAAACACTATTGACTTTGACAAAGTTGCTTATCAAAGCCTTGAGTTTTGGAGGAGGGCCCAAAATTGCTAGCCACTGTGCCTTCTTTTACATCCCGTACTTGAAAACAAAGCTGAGCTTTTAGTCCCGCGAAGTAAAATGTGAATGGAGGTTCTTTAAGTCAAGAGTTTTCAAGAGATTTGTTACATCTTCCTTTCATATTGATGATCTAGATATATACGATACACCTACATATTCATAGCTTTATATCTTAAACGTTACGAATAAACAGGAAAACAAGATTGCACCTTCTCTCTACAGTACATTTCCAACCATTAAACGTCTATTAAGATATATGTAGTCTAGAGCAAGTAAATGGGTTTCATCTTCTTAAAATGCAAAAAATAGGTTATAATTACCTTTTTCTTTTCTTTTTTTTTAATATTCCTTGTTTTCAAAACACCAGAACTGAAAGCAGCCCCGCATTTGATTAAGAAACTTAAAAAAGTACACAAATCATTCGAGATTGAGAAAAGGCGGCTGAAGTCAAACCAAAAGAAAACATTCACAGGAAGCACCATGTTCTTTCCAAAAAATCAACTACATTCCGTTGCTGCAGTACAAATATATAATTTCCCATGTGTTGCAAAAATAAAAGTGTAAAGAACTCATTTGCAACAAACCAACAATCCAGATGATTAAAGAGTTCTTAAGATCTTCTAATGACAACACTCGGTTATGTTTATACTTTCCGGTCAACACTGTTCCAATAGATCACACACATTCCCTTGTAAAAAACAAACTCAAACGAAGAGTGTTATTCTATTTAGTCAGTGCATTTCATCCATCCTCGTTCATATGAACAAGAAGTGTTTGAATAAAAATAAGTTTCCAAATTGGATCGTCTTAATTGCGGTTATCAAAACAACATCTCCAAATCGAGAAACACACATCCCCATCAACACACACGTCAAGTCATCCATAACGATCAGCATGCAAGCAATCCAAGAAATAAGGAGTTTGTTAGAGGAAATTGCACTTCCTCCCCAGCATATCCCACTCGAATACAAGGCACACGACTTTCCGTTCCCCACAGTTTATTTGCATCTTTCGATTTGTTTTTTATTTTGAATCTCCAAAAAAAAAACCTCAAAGATAGACAGGCAAATGCTGGCTGAGAAAACCGATTTAGATAAAGAAACATTCTCAACACGAGCAGAAAATGCACTGGAAAAGAGAGTGAGAAAAGATGGGCACACGTGTTAACCACAAGACAGCATCCCGCAGGGCAGGTATTCCCTTTGCCACATACTCTTCTTTCACCCATTTTCTGTGTTTCTGAAGGATTTTTTATTCATCGTCATCTCCCACTCACTCTTTGCTGCGGGTATTTTCATAATGTGGCCTGTGTGAAGGTTTTTCCTTAAAAATGCATATTGACATTTCCCTCCATTTACTGACTTGATGTTTTCAAAATTAAAAAAAATTACACACAAAAAAAAGGTTTCAACATCCCAGACATTGAGGCAGTTCATTGTCGCGTCGATCGCACCGCTACTTTTGTGTTAGATTTTATCAAAAGGAAAACTCCATTTTCCAGATTTCAATTTCAACTTCAGCACTGACCTGCTAATCCGGAGATCTTTCCTGTACATGCTCTTCATGATGGTAATAAATTTCTTGGACACATGGACTTGGACAGATGGGATTGGACATTATTGTATCTTTCTTTTCTTTGCATGAAGTGCATCATGTGTGGATGGTATAGTATCGTTGTTAGAATAGAAATAAACCTAATAATTCTCGAGAATGTATAGCGCGTCCCACATGACCAGAAACTAATGCCTTTTCAAATCAAAATAAAAGACAAGGGTAACAAATTTGTGTTCTCATATTTCATTTGCTTAGGATAGCCGCTCGATGGGTGGGTGACACACTCATGTATTTAAAAAAATAAACAATAAAATCATGTGCATTATCTGGAAATGGATGGATAGGATTCAGTGAACTTGACAAAAGGAAATTACTAAGCAAAACGAATTATTTTTCACACCTTCCTATTGGACTGACTCGTAGTTTTTTTAAGTTAGTGAAAGAAGATTGTATGCCACATTAGAAAGGTTGAGATCTATCAAGGGAGAAACCGTTTTTGAGGATAAACGAAATGATATTGTGGCGATTGACGTATTTTTTTAACACTTCGTGGGAAATTTAGGATTTGTTTTTTACTTACGATTCGTATTTCTTTTTTCTTTCAAAATTGTGTAGTTTTGGGACTTACCTAAAATGGAACAGAAAAATGAAAATTTTATTATGAGTCTCTCAGAAAGTTGTGGAAAGAAAAATATTAGTTATTCATAAAATATTTATCAGATAACATGTAAAGGAAATCGAATTAAAAGAAAGATCTATGGTATTCAAATCAGTTCGTTGGTAGTCAGTTTTCAGTTCGTTGATAGTCAGTTCGTTGGTAATCACATTGTCGGTAGTCAGTTCGTTAGTAGTCAGTTCATTGGTAGTTATGTCATTGATAGTCAGTTCGTTCGAAGATAGTTCTTCTTCTTCTTCTTCTTCTTTTTCATTTCCGGCGTTACGAGTAGTGATCTTGAAGCGATCACAACTCTCCCACTTTTCAGCTTCACACTAGTGATCCGCCTGTGGGGTACGCCGCGTTGACCTCAGAAAGCGTCGGCAAGCCTCCCGGTTTTGGATTGTTCCATGTCTGGAGGCCAACCAAATGCTGCTGTTTTTGCATTTGCTTGTACCAGGTGTGTTTTGGCCTGCCTTTTCTTTTTCGTCGCGAATTTGTTGAAACGTTGTACGATATTGCCTTTTTGACGGATCTCTCCTTTGAACATGACAATACCAACTGAGCCGGTCGTGCTGAATTTTTTCCAAGATGGTACTTTTCACATGAAGGCTTCCACGGATCTTAGTACTTCTAATTCGATCAGGCTTTGTTACTCCTGCTGTCATCCGAAGCATCTTCATTTCGGCTGCCGTCAATTTGCTGTCATACTTTTTGTACATTGTCCAACATTTGTGAACCGTATGTCAGAGCTGGACGGACAACTGCTGTGTAGAGTCTTCCCTTCAACTTAGGGGGCATTTTTCGATCACAGAAGATAGCGGAGTTTTCTCGCCACTTCATCCACCCTACGCTTGCTCGATGATTGATGTCGTCATCACAAGTTGTTTCACTATTGATCATAAATCCCAGATATTTAAACTTTTCACACTTGGGAAGCACATTTCCATTCAAATAAATGTCTGGAATAGGCTTGTCTGGATCAGAAAAAGGGCAGCACTGGTATTCAGTCTTTTTAGCGCTAATACGGTACCCATTTCCTTCCAGAACATCAATCCAAACGTCAAGTGCTCGTTGCAGGGATGTAGGATCCTCGCTTATGATGGCTCCATCGTCAGCAAAGAATAATTGTTTTACTTTATTGTCCGTTACTTTTCCTTCGAGCAAATAATCCAGAACAGCAATAAAGAGCAGTGGACTCAGGACACTTCCCTGATGTACACCTACTGTTATTTGGAATTCTTCGGTGACTCCAGCTGGGCATCTCACTTTTGTAACTGCTCCCTCGTACATGTCCATAATTATTCGCACATAGGCTTCAGGAACTCCTCGGTGTCTGAGGGCCACCCATATCAGATCTCGTGGTTGTCGTTCGAAGTTAGTTCGTTTGTACTAAATTCGTTGGTACTCAGTTCGTTGGTACTCACTACTCACTTCGTTGGTAGTTAGTTTGCTAATAGTTAATTTGTTGATAGTCAGTTCATTGGTAGGCTCGAACAATTCTACTGACCAATACTTGTTTTTGCTATTCTGATAGTCTGATTGCACTTAAAGTGTGGCTATTCGCGAAAAACGGATTTCAGATCATAAAAAAAATAAGTTTGATCAAATGTACAGACCCATTTTCTGTGTTCCAGTGTATTGCACTAAACCTTGTGGTATACCTGTCTCAGACTGGGAAAAGACAAGCTGAGTCTCGTTTTTGTTATGATTCTTTTAGTTGGTGAATAGCATGTGTCTCTTTTAAGAGGATTTCCAAAAAAAAAAAATCAAACAAACAAATACCCTTTTTGATTCGATCGATAAAATGGTTGAATTGTCCAAAACATAATCATTTCTTTGTTGCCAGACATTTGTCAGAGATCTTCAATTAAATTTTTCTGCAATAGACGAAAACGCATTGTGGGCCGATCAAAGTTCTTCCTTCAAGAGTTTTGAAAGTCACTCCGTGATGCTTCTGGCTTGGAAAAGACAGCTAAAACTCGATACAATCAAAATCCACCATTTATTTGACTGAAATTTAATTGACTGTTTTAGTCGATGGTATTTACGTCATAAATCTCTCCTCTGCTTACAAAAGTCTTTTTAACAACTAAACATTATTGTTAAAAAAAGCTTTTGAATAATGAAACGCATAAATCATTTCGTGTCAACCGCTTCTTTTGCAACTGATCGATAGCCCACATTAGTTTTACGAAGAAAAGAACAAGAAAACATCGGAGCATAAATTTAGCATTTATCAAAGACAATTCTGTCACTTCAAATGCCACCAATTTGCCACATCTTTTGTGTCACTCTTGTGAGTGTAGGCGTGAAACTTGGATTTATTTTTTCTCCCAACAATAGAATTAGCTGCTGCTACAATGGCACGTGGGCATTCGATTAACATTAATCGTCTAAATTTCACATTTAAAACCATAACACTCATAAGCACGACCAATGAAATCATAAACCGAGGTCATAAAACATTTCCTGTGAATAATATTAACCTCTTTTTTACTTCGCCTACAACTACAACACACCATAACTCTTGAAAGATCTCCAAACTTATCAATTCCAAGTTATAAAAACAAAATAAAAGTTGAAATAATAGAAGAACCACTAGAAGAGAAAACCAATCAGCCGGTGCTCATAAATTACAATGCGATAAGATAATTGGAAAATTGAGCAAACATCGAACGTTCGGTATGCAGTTAGTAGTTACTACATTTTCAAGAGCTCTTGCCTCCCCTATCCCCTGGCATTCTAAAAGTGACACGTAGATGCAGAGCATTAAATAAATTACTGAAAAAAAGAGATACGTCTAGCAGATTGTTTCTTTATGAAGTTTTCCTCGGAATATCAACAAACGACTTGAATACACAAAAAATGAAAAAAATAAAAACACAACAAATCCTTAAGACAGAGCAATTGTATATGGAGTTGCACTTTGTTCTCGACTTGTGTGTTGGACGAAAATTCTCACCGCAATTCTATGAATAGATAGGTAGCCCCACGATGACGATGACTACGTGGCACACCACCAGAACACCAGACCAGACACACTTAGTATTCCTTCGTATGAGAAGTAAACCCAACCAAAACCATCGCATCGACAAGTTCGTCCAACTAAAGTAGTAAATCGTTTAGTCTACAAGAGCTCAGCTGTGGATTTATGTGTGTATTTGCTTCTGTTGTACTCTACGAATCGAAAGGCGCGACATATGGCAGCGGGACGCACCTATAGGCCATGATATTTATACCGAAAAGGTGGGAACGAAGCATAGATTGCTGCTTTACTTTGCCACCAGGCATGCTCTAGTTGAGACACTTCTGGGATCCAATGGATAGGCTGGCAGAGCACAAAAACAACAAAATTCTTCGCATTAGAAATAATTTTTGTACCAACCACGTACTTACTTGTACACCACAGTTGGATATTTATTAAATCAGTCAAGTCAAGAACTCTTTCGTCTAATTAATTAGAAGCGTCTGGTGCACAATTCTTTCTAGTCTGGATGTGGATACTGCGCTACAAGTATAGCCAGACACTTTCAGAGGTAGCTGACCTGAGAGATTGAGTTCAAAAAGTCTCGACCGTCAGAATAACTAAAATAAGAAACACACAGAGAAACACGGATGTACATGCTGTGTACACTTGCACTGGCAACTGCATCTCTCCCGATGAGTTGTGTATTTGTGAATACACTTTAAGATCTTACATCATCGATCTTGTCAAATTACTATGCATATATCAGTACGTGTTGTGATTAATGCAACTCTAATTAATGACTTATTGGTATTGGGTGGGTTGGATGAATTATAGGGCGGGTAGAACGTGCTTTTAAATGAATCTTTAAGGGCTGGACAGAGGAGAGTGATGGGAGGTGTAATCATCACTCAAACAGGATCTAGCGCACATTTATTATTTTGGAGGCTATATGAAGTAGAAAATGCTGGAGAAATAATAATAATTCATTATACTCGTAGAATAAACGATATCGAGTGAAAAATGGAAATTAGAATGAAGCTGCATTGATCTGACCCATGAAAACAGAGATGGAAAAAAATAATAATAAATTAGCGAAGCATCATAACAGCGAATGCAGTGGAATATTGTGTTTGTTCATTCGTGGAACGCCTTAGGACAGGTCAGTGTAATTGTAAGGCTATAGATATAAGCTATCGAATGAATAAATAAATAAGGGACGTACTTCAGACACAAACGAAGTCAAACACCTTGAAGTAAACCTGGATAACAAGTTTCTTTGGTCCAAACATGTCGAGTCAAAAACTTCTAAAGAACTGTCAGTCTTCTGGCAATATATGGGAGCCTTTGACAAGACATGGATCTGTCACTGAAAAGGGTCCTTTGAAACTACTCTTCGTTGGAGCAAGTTCTAACTTTGATGCGTTATTAACTCGTTTGCAAAATTTGAAAAGAGCAATACTGGGGAATTCCCCAGCACTCCACGGGCTGCTCTCGACGCACTGTATATCTCCCCTTGACATACCTACATCATGAGTTGTTCTCTTACTCTCAAGACTGCTTCCCATTAAAAACGATGTGATCTTTGGTAGAATTCAGACAGGACCTTGGAGGAAGTCGTAAAAGTAGATATAACATCCGAAACGATGATCCTAAGACTCAAACTGTGTCGAAAATATACGGTCAAATTTCCGTCGGTTCAGGACTGGTCTACTCTAGAATATGAACCTCGAAAGAATTAATATCGAGTTTTCACCGATACGATATGGTTCCAAAACCAATAGTAGATATGGCAACTGGTGCATTTGTGAAGAACCATAACATACGACTGCATGTCTCATTAGAAACATACGTTTAAGTCTTCCATGCGAAGGCTTCTGCTATCCAAATGGCTGATACTTTACGAAAAATAACTGAAAGAGGGGGAGTATCTTTTTGTGTCAGTAGCGATAACCATGCTGTGTTCAAGGCTCTACTGAAACCTCTAGCTACTTCAAAAATGATCCAGGAATGCAAGACCTCTCTGATTGCGTTCGGAGGACTAAATTCTTTGAGTCTCGTTTGGATTTCAGGCCATCACGGCTTAATTGGAAATGAGAGCACTGCGTGACTATTATTTCAGACAGCTTTCTCAGGACCTGAAGCGGAGCTTGTTTTGTCGGGGTCCTCAGGAAAATCTTCAATCAACAAATGCATCTGTCAAGAATACAACCGTAAATGACGTGCATTAGATGGATGCAGACCGACCAAACGTATGCTTCCCAACTTTGATAGGAGAACTGTAATCGCTTACTTACTTACTCACTCGCTTGCTTACTTGCTTACTTACTTACTTACTTACTCACTTACTTACTTGCTTACTTACTTAGTCACTTACTTACTTGCTTACTTACTTACTTACTTACTTGCTTACTTACTTACTTACTTATTTGCTTACTTACTTACTTACTCACTTACTTGCTTATTTACTTACTTACTTACTTACTTACTTACTGACTGATTTAATTACTTATTTACTTACTTACTTACTTACTTTCTTATTTTTTCACTTACTTACTTACCTACTTACCTAGCTACTTACTAACTTAAGTGGGCAGTTGAGGTGAATATGGGCCTGAACAACTGTTTTTTGCCAACGATTTCGATAATTATTGTGAGCTCTCTCTAGTTTTACCCTTCAAGTCGGTTGAGGTGCCTTTTATTTGATGGCGCTACCTTAAACTATGTTTTCTCTGTCCGCCACTTGTAGTACATGTCGTTGTCTGTCAATGAGTACTATTTTAGCTTTGCTCCTATCGTGGTATAGCTCATACAATACGATGTTGAATCTTCTTCTCTACAAGTAGTCCTCATTGGAGATCAAACATTACTCAGAGTGTTTTTCTTTCAAAATCAAGTCAAAACGATCAAGGCCTTCCTCATCAAGATAACGTCCATGTACTTATTTACAGGACTGGTATGATCAGGATCTTAAACAGGATTACCATAGTTTTCCTACAGAAGCAGTGATTGGCAAGAGTAATTCTCCGTTTGATCTCCACGTTGATGTTGTTTTTCGTATTTTTGTGGAACTTAGGTAGACGAAGTCCTGTACTATCTTGAAGTTATGTTTGTCTATTAAGACGTTTTGTTCAGTTCGTCGATGTTCCGTGTTCTTTTTTTATACCAGCTAATACCAGCGTATCTAGTTAACCATTAGGCATATTCTTGCCGCTTCTGTTTCAATGCTGGCAAACGCAGCTCATGGTGCAACGGTTATCTTTCCAATATCGTCTGTTTAAGCGGATAATTCTACAGACTCTTTTAAAAGAACTTACTAAATTAAATTTTGAGACTCGAAACATTTGGAAGATATTTTTAGTTCTACTTTAAAATGCCAATTAGAATGAAAGTAGAATCAATTTTGAATTCTTTCAACTGCTTTCGACAAAAACTCCACAGTATAAAAACACACTGGCAGAAGCCATTGGTATAGTCAAAAAGATAAGAGCATTAGTAAATTTTGATTGCTCGCCAATGAGATAACCAGGCTTAAATGATTATTTGCTTATTTAAAAACTTGACACACCAATTAAGGCGTACGTCGATCAATTCAAAGAAATCAATTGATATTTTTTCCCGTATTCTTGGAATTTGAAAAGCCAATGTTTTTTTTAATTACTGATTGTTCGATATATTGGCGATAGTCCACACGCCTCGGAGCATGCGCTTTTTTTAAGTTCCCCTTTCTGCTAAGCTCAGTTATCAGTTAGAATTTAATAAAAAAAAGTACAAAAACACAAGATTGCGATACCAGCACGCTGCCAACAACATGCTGAAAATTTGTTGAAATGCGCTTCAATTACTTTATTTACTAATTTCCTATTATTTTCTGCTTTGTTTGGGTTTTAACAATAAAAATAGCGCACAAATTATTGCGTTTTTGTGGTGATTGATTGTGCTCACATAAATATAGCAGTTGCGATCGACAGTTAAGCTGGTGGAGCTGCGGGGGTAAAGAATGTAATAAACTTGAAAACAGCTTGAAGCTGTATGATCATCTGCTCTAGAAATACAAGTGTGTACTGATTTCAAGAGGACGATTAGCTTATGATGATGATGAAACTGCTTACTACGATGACGATGAGATGTCAGTCATTCATCGAGTGTTCTCTAGCCGTAGGCGCCACAATTACTATACGAATGTGTTGGGGCTAAATCAACTGTAATTGGCGCCTATCACAACTTCGCAAAAAAAAAAGCAACACAGACACATATAGATGATGTATGCCTATGTACATGTGCATCATGTGCACACTTATCATTAAGCTAACATATTTATTGAATAAGGAAGCTTTTGGTGCAGCCAGCACAATTCCAGTAGCGCTCATTCACCATTCACTAACAATTTATAAATAAACATAATTAACTGAGAGTTGCAAACTGCAATTGCAGCAGCAAATTGGCAATTGAAGCAGAAAGATGAGCTCGCTTTTGTGAACACTGCATTTTGATTATATTATTTATTTGATTAGGGTAATTGAAAAGCGTCTAGGCGGTTGTATATTGACATTCTATCAGGCACCTGATGTTCTCACTCAAAAGTGTCAATGATTTCCGTTGTGATTTATGACTTTGCGTAGCAGACTCTTCTCTTCTCTGGTAGATAGAACAGCAGCAGAGCAGTGTGCTTGCATACGAATTGTTTAAGTCTTGCATCAGAGCGCACAATAAATTAGTTGTATGGGACCATTAGCAATTGAAACTTTAATTAAAAAAAAAAGCATTTCAACTACAAATTGACATCACTTTGTGGAGGTATTTGTTAAGAATTTGTTTTGTTTTATTCACAGTCTTTGATTGTTTTGTTGATTAGAGGAAAATATTCCAAAAATTCAGAGTCAAAACATTTGAACAAATAAAGTTCAGAGCAGCATGGATTATTTTTAGACACGCTGTCTGTCGTAGTTATAGGTTGGCTCGTGTTTTGGTTTTTTCCGTTTCGGTGGTTTCATAGGAAGGGTAGAGGTACATATGGTAGACTTTACGAATGAGTTTCCCTAGCGTATTCCTGGATTGCTGCATACGATTGATCAAAAGCGAAGCTGCCAGTGTTGTGCCGAAAAAGTGAAGCACATCACCATAAAAAAAAGTTACAGTTAATGGAAATTTATAAATAAAACATCAGGTTTCCTTAACATACCCATGAGTTGTCATACAAATACCTGGGTTTTCGATTCTCAAAAAACACTAAACCACGAAATCACCACACATCCCTGTTATTTGAAAAAAAAAAATATATGGCATTTTATAGCTCCTTCATTACCTGTACTCGCCTTAGCAAAATCCTTGTGCCAATTGAAGACACGTGGAGGGCAACCCAAGGGCTGAAAAATCACTTTGACATTTAGGTCGCATTATGGCGACTACAGGGCTTTGACGAGTAAACCCATTGTATGAAATTTTGATCGTTGTACAAAAATGCGTTAGACGAAAAGGGAAAAAGGTTGCTGAGATCAACGACATGATATTGCAAATCTACAGGTTTACTATCGCTTTAAGACTAAGTAAGTTTTAGAACTGTATCTCTGTGAACGAAAAACCTTACATTTGTTAGAAACACACAATTTTCTCGACTTGTACAATTAATTTACAGGTGTTAATTTTAGATGAGATATCAAGCGTACACACAAAAAAATTACTAACGAATTAATTGATAAAACATTGAGAACATTTTCAGATATGTAGTTAGAAAATTTTCCTGAGCGTATTTTCCGAAGACAAATCAAATGATACATAGAAGAGGGTGAGTGAATTGTACTAGAAGTGTTACACTAAACAACATCGAACGTTTACAATGACCGTTCTCAGTTTTAATGTAACTTAAGTATGATGAAATTTTATATAGATTATAAAAAATGTAAGATAAAGTCATGTGAAATATTATCCCTGTAGGTTTTACAAATAAATAAGAGCTCGAAGCTTGAATCTCAAAAATATACAGCTAAATAAAGCCATTGCTCTATTAAATAATTGAGTCGTGTATAGTTGCCAAATTATAACTGCTTCGTTATATGTACAAGTCCTAAACTAAATGTAATCAGCTCTTCAAGCTAAATCCGCTTTTCACCTGCATTTCTTGCACTAAGTTATAGATAGCTTTGATTTCTCATTTGTAGAATTTTTCTCTTTCCACTTTGGAAAATGTCTATCGAATGTTTGTTTCGTGTTACAGGCTCTTGAAGTGTTTTGAAGAATTCAATTGAGTCTACATTTATTTATGGTTATCATTAATGATGTTGGTCAAAGATAATTTGCATAAGATGCTTCAAAAGCTTAGGAGATATAGATTGGATCAAGACAAGAAAAATCATATGAGAGGGGGTCATTTTGCTTCAAGTTAATTTAGTGATTGTTTTTGAGTAATCAAGTCTCTAACTCAAAATATTGAAAAAAGATTCACAAAATTTCTTATTTAGTGTAACTCATTAGTAAAACAATCAATACTCTTTTTAGTTCTAAGTCAAACACAGAAATCTGAACGTGAAAATCTTTCATAGTTTTTGAAAATTTAAAAAAACGAATGGTCCTTTTTTTCGAAAAATGCATTTGTGTTCAGCAAATAAAGTCCAATCAGGAGAAAAACCCACAAAAATGGATATGTCTTGAATAAAAAAAAAAATTATGTTTCTTAGTTTTTGGAAAACTAAAGAGACATGAAAGGTACTTTTTTCCAGAAAATCCTATCAACTGACTACCAACAAACTGGCTACCAACTAACTTTTCAATAATCCAATTGATTTGGTATTGACACAAAAGGAAAAAAAAAAGGGTCACAAACTTACAAAAAAATCCCAACTTAATTTTCTCGAGCTCGGTCGATTTTTATTTTCAATGTTGTCACTTGTCGTTAAAGCTAAACATTCCCCCTCTACCATTATCCATGAATGGTACCTGCATCCAAGAAACCGAAAAGCTGTCAGTACTTGGTATGTGTGTCAACGATAACCTTCGTTGGAATGACAACATATTTTGAGGTCGCCAAAAATGCTGCTAAATGCTTCGGTTTCCTTAAAAGGTGCAGGAATTTTTTCACCCCTTCTGATCTGGCTACTATTTATAAAACCTACATCCGTCCTAAGTTAGAGTACAATTCACATATCTGGTCAGGTGCTCCTAAAACATCATTGTGCCTACTCGATAAGGTTCAAAACAGAGCATTAAGAATGATAGGTAGTAGTTCAATTGTTGAATCAATTGATTGTCTTGATCATCGTCGTAATGTTTCATGTCTCTCTATTTTCTATAGGTTTTTTTACAAACAATGCTCGGACGAAATAGCCAGTTGCATTCCTCCCCTTAAGCAATTTAACCGCAATACACGCCTCGCAAAGAATGCAAATCAGTTTAACCTTCAGCCCAATTTTGGACGTACAGTGAAATATAGAGATTCATTCTTTAGCCGTACTACTCGGATGTGGAATGCTTTACCTGATAATGTGCATCGGCACCTCCTTTCTAAGCCTTTCCTTCTTTCTTAATCGCTGTGTTAATAATATTATAAGGGTATTAATAACCCCTTAAAAAATAAAAAAATAAGTGAATGAACACATTATAAAGTATGTGTTTTGTGAACAAAATAAAAGGTGTTTTTTTACAAGTTTAGAACTCTTGGTTGGCAGCACTGTTTTCATTGATAGCCATTTTTTCATCTGCCATATGATTTATGTTTTGTTTGGTTTGGTTTGATATTTAATCGTGCATGAAGTCGCACGACCAGACGACCAAACAAATGTTTAACAAATGGTACTTTTTTAAGCTTTGACTTTGAGACTTCATTACTCCACTACCAGCCAATCCGTCCTTTTGTAGTATCTTAAGCTAAGCCCCTGTATATGAAGAATCGATAAAAAGAAAATTTGCGTAGTGGCATTTTTCGACATAGAAGGAGCCTTCAACAACACTTCCTTTGTGTCCACAGACCGTGCTCTAAGGCACCACAACGTTCCACAAGTGATTCGCAATTGGATAATTTCCATGCTAAACAGCAGAATTATCCACAGCAATATGGAAGAAGTTTAAATTTCGGCACTAACAACAAGAAGCTGCCCACAAGGTGGAGTCCTCTCACCACTCATCTGGTCAATAGTTGTAGACAGCCTACTAAGATTACTTGCAACCCAAGGCATCTATGCAGCAGGCTTTGCAGATGATCTAGCAATTGCCAACAAGGTTCATCAGAAATACTAATATCAAGAAGACTTCAGACAGCTCTAAACACAGTACAAAGCTTCTGCTCAGTTGAAGGTCTCTCTGTCAATCCCCGTAAGACAGTTATTGTCCCATTTACAAAAATAAGAAAACTAAATCTTCTAATACCCCCCAATCTCTACGGGGAAACAATACCATTTTCCAAGGAATCAAAATACCTTGGGATTATCCTAGACAGCAAAATGTCATGGAACCCTCAACTAGAACGCATTTCCAGTAAAGCAACCAAGTCCCTATGGACTTGTCGAAGCGTATGCGGAAAAACATAAAATGATGTACGACCTATACACGCTGGTAGTCAGACCAACAATAACGTACGCAGCCGTTGTATGGTGGACAAAAACAAAAGAAATAACGGCAATCCAAAAACTTGAAAAGATTCAAAGATTGGCAACAATATGCATTACTGAATGCATGCGTAAAACACCAACATACGCTCTTAACGTGATTCTAGAACTACCTCCAATTCACCTCTTCATAAAAATGTCGTCTTTTCCATCAAGGACACATAAAATCACATCCATACCCGAAAGGACATCTGTCGATAATGGAAAGACTAGAAAAACTTAATACCTTTATTATGTGCTTGGTTGCTATTATTCCCATGTACAACTTCAAACTCAACTTCTCCATTGTCACCCCCCCTAGGGAAAACTGGGAGAACCCAAAACCTCATCCTTAAAGGCAAGATATTGTCTGGTATACGGACGGCTCAAAAATGGAAACTGGTACAGGTTCCCGCATTTTCAGCGACTGTCCCAGAACGGATTTCTCAGTAAGTCTGGGTCCAAGCTGAAGTCTTTGAAATCAACGAATGTTCGAGAATAATATGTTCATCGAACACAAAAAACAAAACAATATTAATTTTTTCAGACAGTCAAGCTGCACTAAAGGCGTTAAGCTCACCTGTCATAAGGTCTAAACTAGTCCAAGAGACAGTCATGTCACTCTCTGAACTAGCAAGGAAAAACACTGTAATCCTCCACTTGATCCCAGCACACAAAGGCTATGATGGTAACGAGAAGGCAGCCATCTTAGCTAAAGACGGCGCATCTAAACCATTCGTCGGTCCTGAACCCTTCTGCGGTGTAAATAAAAGCACCTTTAAACATACTGCCAAGAACATCCTACTGGAGGAATCAAATAAAGCTTGGAGTAACTCATCTGGTCAAATCTGTTCAAAACTCTTTTTGCCAGAATATACTGAAAAAACATAAAAATTGCTACTGAACCTCAATAGGAAAACCCTAAAATTTTACACAGGACTACTAACCGGTCACTGTTCTTTAAAGAAACATCTTCACCAAATGAGGCTATTAGCGGATCCCATCTGTAGACTATACCTCGAAAATGAAGAAACATCTCTGCATAGAATGTCCAGCACTTTTCTGCCTTGGAAAGCAAATACTATGAGATTATCACCCTAGATAAACTCAAACTCATTCACCCACAAAAGATTGCTAACTTCTGGTTCAATTAAGGAGCAGGAGAACTGTCCTGAAACCTCACATGGGTTGGCACAATAGGTTTCATTCAGACACCACAGTGCCCGGAGCTGAGCAAGCTCTACCCTAGCACATTTCTCACAACCATGCCTTCTGAGAGAATGGAGGGGATCTACATTTTTTGTCAGTTACGAACAACTAATCGAGAAAGCTGTTTTCATGGCAATGAATTTACAAACGGAGGACTTGCCAGTTCCTTGCGAAAGGCGATACCCTTGGAAAAATCATATTTGCCTCTGTTGGGATTCAAAGCACGAACCTCAAGGTTAACAGGCAAACATGCTAACCACCACGACACGGATACCACGATATTCCCACAGAGAATTCGCTAAAATTTATAAAAGCCGACGGATGGTTTTATATCATTTCCATTTAAGGGTAATGTTCCGGAAACAATAGGGCGCGCAAATGGGGTAAATTGGTCCAATTTTTACGACAAAAAAATAACCAAGAGTTCGTCATTCAAATTAAAATTAACATAAGCAAAACATAACGTAACATTACATAGCACAACTTCACATAACATAACATAACACAACCTAAATTTAAATAAAACACAACATAGTTTTAGAATCCCCTTTTCTCATTTTCATCAAGAGTGTTGAAGACTCTCCTTAGCACCCTTGAGTCCTATGTGTGTCCATTCCATTGACGCAAGAAAAAACTTTGAAAAGTTGCTGAAGGAAGCTGTTGATGCAAAAACGTGTCTTAAATCTATTGCTCGGATCACAGAGAGTTGAGATAGTGAAATCTCCATATATTCGAAAGTATCTCAACCCATAACAATAAACTGTCACTTGCGCGCCTTATAACTCTGTCGTAACGCCCCTCATTTGCATGTGGAATGGTTACCGCCCCCATTGAAGGCTTCAGCAATCACTAAGGAGCCGTAACCGCCCCATTTAAGACGTCTATAAAGTAAACTAAAAAGCTTTATGTTTTCAATATGCAAAACACATTTTAAAAAAATTTTAACCACAAAAAATTATAGTTTTCGAATTCAAATTTTGCACCTTTTAAGATAAAAACACTTTCTTAAAAAAAAAAACCTCATTAAAACCTAAAATATCGCTTCGATTTAGATTTCATCAAGATGCATACGAATCGTCTTCTGTTGTTTCTTGAAAATATGGAAGATATTGACGATAAACAAATTGATACCAATATAAATTGCAAATTCATTTCAACTATTATTTCGTAGTAAATTTATGCGAGCCATACCGAAATTTATAGATTTTAATCAAAAGGAAAATATGGTCGTTAAATCTAAATTATTGGTGTGCGTAGCTTCTTTTTTGTTATGTTAATGTTAATGCGAATTCCATAGACCCCACCTTCAAAATTAAATAACATTTGGCGGCTGACGCCAGCGCCAGGGCGCTTCATTTAAACTAAAAATCAGTTAAGATACAACAATGAGATAAAATACATGTTTTTTCTTTTTGAAAAATCTTCTCGATAGCAATTTGACGTCATTTATCACCTCATCTTGTGCGTGGAGGACAGTGTGTGTCCATCATCCGCAACTGACGTAGTATGTGGAGGAATTTAATTAAAAGAGAAATGTCACTTTCAATTGCGTATAGAGCATAATTAATGCAAAACCATTATTTGCCTTTGAGTTTCGAATTACCATGTTGTAATCCTTGTAGTTTAAACCAAGTCTACTGCATGCATTGTAGACCACACAACCTTTTGGTGGCTAGTCGTGGGGTTCCAGTACTGAGTACTCCCCACCAGCCCACGAGTGCATTATAACAAGGCATGCCTTGCTTTGACTTGATCAATAACCTAATAAAGTCACTGTCAATTTGTAATTCGATAATGTATTGGGTGCTGTTGTTGTTCTGCAGCCGCCACCGCCACCGCATTGGACAGATTCTACCAGAGGGTTGGTTGGCTGGCTCTTGACTGCCTTCCAACCACACATATGAATGCTCCAAAGCATAACTCTCTATCATCCCAACACTCTGTCAACAAGCAACAAAACATACTCGTACCTGCAGCCACAACTATTTGGTTTCTGTGGTCCAGGTCAATTGTAAAAAACAAGGCTTTTTTTAAAGAAAGAAAAAAATATCGAACAACATATATTTACCCCACAGGGGTGCCTTTCTATGTACCTGTTGACTCAAGCCTGTAATCAGAACTGAACTAAAGTCGTGTCTTGTTTTGAGTGAGAAATTGCCCACATACAATAATTAAAACACATAGACTTACAACAAAATTAATTCATCAATCAAGTTTTCTTTCTGTCAGAGCTCGTTGTGTTTGTGTTGTGTACTTGGTGTGCAAAATAAATGCAAATGCAGATAGTGCGAGCAGGCACTTAACACCTAATTGTGGCTAAAGATGGAGTGTGAATGGATTCTTGGCTTCTCCCCAGCAATTGCAGTAGGAGCTGACAGGCGTAAACAAAGAATCGACATATGAGCTGCGGATATTTTGACATGACTTATGCGGTCTAATGGGAATCGAATTAATGTTTTAGTGAAATAAGAAACGAGTGTTGCATTATGTCGTGTACCTTTCTTTAAAAAGAAAACAAATGCATAGACTTAGTTGTACAGATGTCAGACAAATTGCAAAGAGGATATGTAAATTAGGTTATTGTAGATTGATTAATTAATTAGATTTTCATTTTGTGTATAAGAATACATAAGGCTTACATGAAAAGAGCCTTATAGATGCAGAAACCAATAGACACATTGACATTAATCACCGCAAGACTTTTTAAGATTTCTTCACACTCCTCTCTTCATAAAGAGGTTAGGGCCGATGAAAAGCTAAACTTTTAAATAGCCGTAATTTTTATTTTAGTGGAAGTCCGTTAGACATAAAAAAGGCAAAACCTAGGAATCCAAGGCCAGTCCATGAATTTTCATGAAATTTTCGGAAATGTGTTTTGGATGGCGTATAGAAAAAAGTTAAAAAATAAAATTTCACCGCTCTCAATTTTTTAATTATTTTTAAAATTAATTATTAACTTTTAGAATTTAATTTTTTTTTTATTTAGGGTATTTTAGATAAGGTTTTCCAAAACGTAAGGATGGATAGGTTTGGTAAAGACAAAAAAAATTTGTATAGGAGGGGGGGTCTATATCCCTCCGTGTAGGCGCGAGGGGCAATTTTATATGAAATTTACTTCATTTTTTAAAAAACTATCAAAAATCAACTAAGACACTAACTTTCTCATACTTTAGTGTTTTTGAAAGCTATTGCTTTGTTCTTTAATAAAAATTTTAATTTGAGTTCACTTAATGAAAAGTTTCGGAGAAATCAAGCCTCAAAGTCAAAATTTTGAAAAAAGAAAATATTTTTTTCTTAATTAATTTTTTTTTCCATAATTTTGCCCCACAAAGGGCCATTTTTTCTTTTCATGTTCAATGCTTTTATTAATATTTACTCAGAGCAAAAAACCGAACAAAAAAATTTTTCTTGGTTTAGGAGAAATTAAAAAAAAACGAAAGATACTTTTTTCCAGAAAACAAAATGTCGTTAATTTCCCGCTAATTGAACTTTTTTCCTTGAAGTGAAATATGAAATGTGTCTTAAATAGCATATAAAACAAAGTTAAAAAAAAAAATTTTGTATGAGCTTAATTTTAATATAAATTATAAATAATTATTAAAATTTTAGAGTTATATTTTAATTATATTAGTTTTAAGTTAAATTTTAAAACTAAAACCTATTACAAACTTGAAATTTCATCCCAAAGGACAGCACATATACTAATTAGTGCTCTAAATGCTGTTTCGTCTCAAACGAGTTGATGGAACCGAAAAAATGTGGTTTTTTGCCAAATTTTTGAATTTTCAACCATTCAAAGAGACTTAAATCAGTTAAACTAACGGCTCGAAGTTTTTTTTTTGGGTGGGGAGCTTGCTGATGTGTAGTTCTTTCTTTTATATAAGAATTGATGCATCCCTTATCGATATATGTTTGTTTGCATACTGAACGCACGTAGAAAAATTCGCGAGTATTTATTTGGCAGAAAACCATATTTATTTGGATCCATCAACACGTTTGACTAGAAATAGCATCTAGAGCACAAATCAGTATATGTGGTGTCCTTTGAGACCAATTTATAGGTCTTAGTTTTAAAATTTAACTTAAAACTAATTTAATTAAAATATAACTCTAAAATTTTAATAATTATTTATAATTTATATTAAAATTAAGCTCATACAAAATTTTTTTTTTTAACTTTGTTTTATATGCTATTTAAGACACATTTCATATTTCACTTCAAGGAAAAAAGTTCAATTAGCGGGAAATTAACGACATTTTGTTTTCTGGAAAAAAGTATCTTTCGTTTTTTTTTAATTTCTCCTAAACCAAGAAAAATTTTTTTGTTCGGTTTTTTGCTCTGAGTAAATATTAATAAAAGCATTGAACATGAAAAGAAAAAATGGCCCTTTGTGGGGCAAAATTATGGAAAAAAAAATTAATTAAGAAAAAAATATTTTCTTTTTTCATAATTTTGACTTTGAGGCTTGATTTCTCCGAAACTTTTCATTAAGTGAACTCAAATTAAAATTTTTATTAAAGAACAAAGCAATAGCTTTCAAAAACACTAAAGTATGAGAAAGTTAGTGTCTTAGTTGATTTTTGATAGTTTTTTAAAAAATGAAGTAAATTTCATATAAAATTGCCCCTCGCGCCTACACGGAGGGATATAGACCCCCCCTCCTATACAAATTTTTTTTGTCTTTACCAAACCTATCCATCCTTACGTTTTGGAAAACCTTATCTAAAATACCCTAAATAAATAAAATTAAATTCTAAAAGTTAATAATTAATTTTAAAAATAATTAAAAAATTGAGAGCGGTGAAATTTTATTTTTTAACTTTTTTCTATACGCCATCCAAAACACATTTCCGAAAATTTCATGAAAATCCATGGACTGGCCCTGGATTCCTAGGTAAAAAGCTTACGGTCCTCCACTATTTGCTTTCATTGTGTAGCTGTATGTGTAAAGCGCGGAACTAATCAGTATCGGAGGCGACAATGCGTGAAGATGCCACAAAATATTATTACGAGAAAGGCAAGGACCTAGGTCTAGCCTCTAAACTAAAACAAAATATCTGGGCTTTATCCTAAACTAAAAGCTAAACTGGAAATCAAGTAGATATACAAGAAGGAATCAGAAAGGACACCGTGGCTTCTTCTTCCTGAAAAAAAAAAAAAAATCACTGAAAGCAAATGGGAAATATCAACACGGATCACCCACTGGCTATACACAGCGGTCGTCAGACCAATACTTACACACGGGATGACAGTATGGTGGACAGGCTTAGAAAAATCGAATTATCTTGACAGACTAAGCAAAGTCCAAAGAATCAGCCAGCATATGTGTCAGCTAAGCTCTTCGCTCAAAAAATTCGGTTGAATTAGACATAGTCTTTCACAGCAAATTATCGTTGGCGAAGAAGGCAATTCGTCTCAAAGCCGCCTCCAATTGGTGGATCATTTTGAATTTATTTGGATCAATAACAAGTCATTCCGACTCAACTCGATTTTTATAAAAACTCCCAAGCCCCATCCCACCAAGAACCACGTGGGACGACACGGATTTCTTACAAGATGATTCAATTGATTCTTAGACAGACGGTACGAAATCCGAGGACGGAGCTGGTGTAGTTTGTAATTAAAAGAACTAAATATTTGCCTATTATTCAGACTATAGCGTGTTCGCAGCGGAAATCCTGGCGATAAAAGAGTCTTAATATGACTCAGAGAAAACAGAGATAGATAGATCAGAGATATTTCCGACAAATGTCCATATCTTCTCGGATAACCAACCACACTTAAATTATTTGGTAATGTTTCTACAAATTCTATAACCGCCCGCGACTGTCGATCGTCTTCAATATGAGACGAAAGAATATTTTAACATTCACCTATTTTGGGTTCCCCGGCTAGAGACATTTTGGGAAACTGCAAAGCCGATGAACTCGCCCAGGAGAGGATCTTCCATGCCAATGTCACCAAATAACAAGTGCAAACTCATGATTTAAAGACAACGAATAGTAGATGAACTAATATCACCGCCTGCGTGACTACCAAAATAAGATCTGACCAAAGCTTGATCTTAAATGAACCAAAAGTTTGATATCATATAGCAGATTGCACTTTAGCTCCGTAATTGGTGTTAAAACCAAGAAAGAAAATTTCTCGAGGCGCAGTTAATGAAAATAAGGTGCTGGTAATTTCATTTACAACCGCAGTGTTAGCGGAAAGAAAGAAAATAACTTACTTTTCGCGGGATTCGAACCCTTATAGAATAATGACCAAGCACTACAAGCGCACCAGTACATACTGCCCTTTAACATCATACTAGAAACTACTGTACAAAACTAAAGGCTACTGAGGTCCGGCGCCGTACAGTAGTTTTCTTTGTATGGGAAAACGGGAACAAGATTGAAAAATTTGAACATTAGTTTCAAAACTAAAAAAGGTAACTTTGGAGCCATGTCTTCTTCTTCTTTTTCGATGTTACGAGCATCGTGATCTCGAAAGTATCACAACTTTCCACTTAATTGCTTCACACTAGTGATCCGCCCGTGGGGTATTCCGCACTAAGAGCCCTGGGGTGACATTCTGTAAGTAAAAAGCGAACAAACGTTTTCGTGTGTGCGAACGGTTTGCAATGTCTTTCCTATTGAAAAACGTTTGATCGCTTTCGTTTCGCTTTTTATAGAATCCAGCCCCTGTATTTCACATTAACAAAAGTCTCTAATTTCGCAAGAAAAAAAAAGAACAGTTGAACATCTAAACATCTTTTTGGCATTTTTTCTCCCTCAGCATCACCACTGTACGCCGACCGCGGCCTTGGCTTTAAAGAATGTTCCAACTTTGGAACTCTGTCTGCATATGCGAACATAAACCTCTAGAAGAATTCTAGTACTCAATTTAATAGACATAAAATTTCTCTGCCTAAAGACCCAATATTTCCCACATCATTGGAAAATTGCTAAGTAATTGTTATACCAAAGCAAGGTAAGCCACCAACAGAAGTGACGTCTTACAGACCAATATCGCTTATACCAATAATGGCAAAAGTCTTTGCAAAATTGCTACATACTGAAAAGACTAAGCAAAGTCATAGAAGAAAGAAATCTAATCCCAAATCATCAGTTTGGATTTAGAAACAAACAGTCCAGGATAGACCAAGTTCATAGAATAACGGATGCAGTTGAAAAAGCATCAGAAGAAAAACAAGTATTTTCGGCTATATTTTTAGATGTTGCTCAAGCATTCGACAAGGTATGGCATGAGGGGCTAGAGTACAAACTGCAAAGGGACCTACCCAGGCAGTACTACGAAATACTAAAAATCTTATATCTCCATCCGGCTCTTCAGAGTGCGGTAAGATCAAGAATATTCAAAGCTTAGTAAAATACAAGCCGGTGTTCCACAAGGAAGCGTCCTAGGACCTACCCTGTACATGCTATATACAAGGGATATTCCAGTGGATAACAACACCATTATGGCTACTTTTGCAGATGATACTGCAATTTTGACATCCAGGAAGTGCGTCGTCAAAGCTGCTGAGAAATTGCAACATGCCGTCGACACCGTTAGTGATTGGACCAAAAAATTACGTATCAGGTTGAATGAAGCTAAATCTGCACATATAAACTTTACAAATAAAAAGTTAAGCTACGTTCAAATATTAATCAACAATCAAGCTGTACCTTACGCCAATGCGGCCAAATACCTTGAGATTGGATGCAAAACTAAAATGGAAAGAGCATATCAAAAAGAAAAGGGAAGAGCTCAACTTGAAATATAGAAAAATGTACTGGTTACTCGGTATAGAAATTCTGACTTATCTGTCGAAAATAAAATAATGCAAACAAGTACTTAGACCTGGCTAGACCTATGGAATCCAATTATGGGGCTTTACAAAGAAAACAAATATTGAAATCATCCAAAAGTTCCAAAACAAAGTCCTTCGTGGAATAGTAAATGCACCATAGCGATTTACATCGTGACCTACAAATAGAAACGGTTACAGAAGTTATCTGCTATCGTTTTGTCTATCTAAGAAAATTCAGTGAGAAAGTCAACGATCATTCTTTTCAATCCAAATTCAATCGCAGTGCTCCTAACAACGGACGAAATAACGTAATTAATCTTATGACGTGTTTACAGGAATTAACTAAATATAGCAAAATTATTAAATAGATCTAACACTAAGATTTTGAGATGACACAATCCTCCAACAGGTTTAATTTTATTGCCTCTAACAAAATTTCAAAACTTTCAACTGTTGACAAATATCTTTCCACACCTTTGAATTCATAATATTCCCTGAATCTGAATCTTACTATTTCATTTTCCATGTTGTTAATTCCTAAAAAAAAAAACAAGATATCTCCAAGGCTATCACATACCTACCCCCATTTATTGCAAAGATGAGTGTTTTTTTCCTACAAAATTTAATTAAAAGACACAAAACATATAAATTGAGGTTAAACACAAAATAAACAATTAATTATATCTTGACAAACGAATCTTGCATTTTTCTTTCCTCTTCTTTTTGTCAAATATAGTATTCTGAAATATCTTTCATCTTCAAAATGGCAACCTCCTTTCAGCTGAGTTGTGATAAATGTTTCTTGACACCTTCGAGAAGACCCCCATCATGCCTCACCTTTAGCCCCCGCGCCGTTGGAATTATAATCGTTTTCAAAATAAAAACCGCCGACCCCCACGTCCTTTTAATATGAGAGAGAGAAAAAAAAGAACAAAATAAAAATAAAAAATATTATAATGATCTTGTTATGAGAGCAATTCTCGGATTCTCTTTTCTTCTCCATCTGATTCTACTTGTAGTTTAATCTTCAATGCTGTCGTCGTTTGCGTCCGTTTTAATAAAATGCGGTTTCAAAACAGTTTTGGTCAGACAATAAAAATGAAGAAAAAAAACCTCATCATAACAAATTCTTGGAAGGCGAAAAAAGCTCGAGAATATTAAAAAGAATCTCAAAATGGCAATGGGACTCAATTCCGAATTTGAATTTTAATAAATCAGATTTGCAAATTTGAATGGTTGAAGTTGCTTTTGAAAAAAAGGGGAAAAAGGAACCAATCAATTGCACACCCGCTGGCGAAAGATTTAAACGGAAGTGGAAACTCCCTAAATATCGTTCCAGATAATAATTTCGCGCGCATCTTTCATCCCAACATACTAAATTATCTCTCCCCCTCTGTGTGTAGTGTGCACTGTTCGAAAGTCGTGTGCCATAATTCAAAGAGGGTATTAATTTGTGGTCCATTCATTTTATTTTTTCGTCATATGAAGTGCAATTCCACTTCCTACTCGAAAAGGACACGATGTAGACGACGAGAGGAAGGAAAGTAAACTTGCTCAACAACTTTGTTTGCAACAGCGGAAAGGTATTTCCATCCACTTTGCAATCGGTCTTCACGATGAGTTATAATTAAAACGACTGTCATAGATAAAAAGTATCGCGATGCAATAACATCGTTTGTCAATGGCCATGCTCTGGGTGTTCCTTGAGTTTTAAGAAAGGAGGGTGGCTGCATATACAACAACTGAGAAGTCGCTGATGGTGATGGAAATTGAGGTTCCTATAATTAATGAGAGAAATTCAAGCACACAAATTCATTGCGACAGGAAAAAAAGGGACATTCCATGGTTCGGAAGGGGGAATTTACAGTACGAGAACTTAAAATATATGATTCGATGGATTTATTCGCATGCGGTTACATGTGGGCAGTGTTGATGGAGGATTATATATGTTTTTTTTTAGTGCAGATAAATCAGAGAGTCTGCTATATCATAGGTGAATTTATTTTCTTTTTGTTTTGAAATATACCCATGTGTTCTCAGTCAAACATAAATCATATTCAGTTTTGTAGCCTGTTCATTAAATTAGACAGTTTTTGGTCTTTAAATATTTGCGACACTGTGATTTAGTGAGCAGTTAATAATTAAATGTTAGGTGTAGTTTATAACCAAGAGGTCTGACAAATGTTTTATGATTTTACTCTAGCTTAGTCTTTTTAGACTTTTTTAAATTAGTTTTGGAAGAATGAATTATCAAGCAGGGGGAACGCCCATTGCGCGTTGCGAAACAAGAATGGATTTAAACGTTAGTGAGAAACGAAGCAAAATGACGGAAAAGACGATCCTATTCTAGGTGAATTCTTGGTGCCGAATCCCATGCCTGCATTCCTGATAACCCTAATTTTTTCTCAATATGTCCAACAAGCAAAAACTCCTCTTTTGGCACAATCCTTTGTTGAAGTCATAATACGAGGCGGCCGGTTGACGGGAGAAAACAAAACACAATTGTGCACGCAACTTAAAAAGTTTAATGCGCGAACGCACCCATGTTTTGTTTCTTTCCGTTCCTCTTGAAAGGCCAGCCATTTTTTGTCAAGAATATCCGCCATCTATGATTCGCTCTCCCATTCTGTTGCCAACCACCACGTAGACCACAGCAACCCGCCATCTTCCTTGCCACAGAGCAACACAAATCATTTATTGTAAAAATTCAATTTGAGAATTTCTGCGAATAAAGTAATAAGTTAAACAGCAAAGTTTACGAGTGTGCGTTTATTTTTTAACAAGTTTATCCGGCTCGAAGGACCATATGCTTCACTGGGCTTTGTTTCTGATAAACTTGAATAGGGTGTGAGAATCCAGGTGGAATTCATCTTTTTACACCTGTTCACATCCAATTTGGAGAGCATATGCACTGACAATACTCCACACCATTCCTTTCATCACCGATTTATCAGCCAACCAACGGTCACTAGACTTTGAAACTGTCAACACGCTGCCAAGTAGCTCTTCTGCAAGGACGATACCGATTCCGTTTTCCCCTTGATACATTCCACAGTAGAACATCTTGTAAGCTTCTGTCTTTTCAAAGAACAGTTTGATAACTTGAAGAACACAAAAACCAAGTCGCTGAAGGTGTAGGTGCGCCACCGATAAAGACCGACCCATAACAATTTATGTGTCAGTGGACTGACCAAAACTTGTTTACACCATGGCCATGATTTTTATAATGTCAAGCTTTAAACTTGTTCTACAAAAATGTATGCCCACTAAACATTTCGAGTCATTAACAGTTACCAACATTTGAGACTCCTCCACCCACACACAATTAGCATACATTATAAGCTTAACTTCGAGTCCATTATCTTTACCGAACATGATACCAAATAACGAAAGCTAACCACGATACGGGGGCGGAAATATATCCATTTGTGTACTTTTACGACCACATAAAGAAAAGAAAGAAAGAAAAAACAACTTCACTTAATTCATTGAATAAATAAAAGTGTTCCAGCATCTCTTGGCCTCTTCGACTGCATTGAAAGATATTCGTCCCCCTTTAACATTTAATCGATCCAAAACTTTGAGCAAAAGTTGGCTGATTGATGTCGTTTTTGTATGGCGTTTTATGCAACAAAAGATGACACAAAAGATAATCTCTTCTATTTTGGTTATGTGGTCCTCGATGGCAAAGCAACCACCGTAGGGTTGAATTTATTGAAGGACGAACAAAAAATTCACTTAACAAAATGGTTTTCAGTTACAAGGGATGTTTGTTGTGTTAACTTGGATATTTACTTCTTCTCAAGTTGATGGCGTTTGTTACAAAAACAACAAAATTGACAAACATTTGGAGTTGTTATTAGACGCATATATCAAGGCATTTGATTAACTTTGTCACATACAAAAAATAACATACTTCATTATTAGAAAAGATTAAATAATATCAATTTCCACAGAAATGATGTTCTGAACTTGCCTAGGAAAAAAGGTTGTAATGGAAGAGCCAATCCTATTGACGAGCTTGAAGAGTTTGTCAAAAGTCATAGTCCATGAGGAGTTTGAATTTGAAGGCCTGCTTAGTTTGTAATATAATGATACCTAATCTGAGGTTTTCTAATTTAATTCAGAACAGAGCACTAAGCTCGGGCCACGAAAGTGTTTTGAAGTGAGGGTGTCATTTTGGTCGCAGTTGGTTGTTGGTTTCATTTAATTTCATTTCATTTATTTATTTAATAGGTACGTCTTTTACATTGGCCTTATGGCCTATAACAATTAGTAAAAGTTAAAAGCAAAATCTGAATTTAAGTTAATTTCAAAATCAAAATCAATAATAACATAATATGTTAAAGAAAACTAAGAAAAATGACAAACAAGATACAAAGATTTAACGGAGAACTTAAATTTTCATTGAAAATATTTTATACAAAATTAAGTTTAATTTTGATGTACACTGTCAAGAGCCGCATCAAACTGCTTGGTGCCGCGAAGTCTTTTTATAGAGTAGGGTAAATTGTTGCACTGCCTGATAACGTTCACGAAAAATTGACGCTCGGAGTTTCTACAACTGAATCTCGGTTGTAGCAACATAAAAGAGCAAGGTGATCTTGCGAAATGTATTTTTACAGAGAGATATGATGGTTCAGAGTGTTTTCAGAGAAAAATAATTAAAGTATTGGTACAGACTACAGCCAAGAATATTATTTGAGAAGTTAAACACGTGGTCGTATCTTCAAAGGTTGTAAACATAACGACATAGATTTATTGAAAGCTACATTTAGGTTTCTTTTAGTTTCAGAGTTATGGGCACTGACCATTTGGCAACCGTATGTGATGATCGGTAATACTAAAATTTTCGCTAAGTAAAGTCGTATAGGTTGATGGGTGAAATGCTTTGATTGGGAAAGACTTCGTAGGGCACCATATATTTTGCCAATTACCATTTTGATGTGAGCATCCCAAGTGAGGGTTGAGTTAAATAAAATGCCAAGATTTTTGGCCCTCTCAACATACTCCAGTTGTTCTGTTCCAAGATAAAATGCAGGAAGATAGCTGAAATCCAATTTGTTTTTATAGATTATAATGCATTTAGACTACCTAGGATTAGGGCAAGGTTAGGTTAGGTTAGGTTGAATGGGGGGTGTAGCCACAAGTGGCAAAGGATTAGGGCAAAGGTTGTTTGTTTCAGACCATGCTACTATGCTTTTCAAGTCAGTGTTTAATTTATGAGCCCCATCTTCAATCATGCCTAGCTTGCAGCTGAGTCGAACTTGAACATCATCGGTGTAAAGATCAAGTGACGAGTAGTTCATCTGAACAGGAAAGTCATTTATAAAAATAGAAAATATCAGAGGACCAAGAATTGACCCTTGGGGAACCCCTGTGGCAAGTTCTAATATCCTTTCATCTATCACAACTGCTTGGTTACGGCCGCTAAGGTATGAACGAATAAGCCCGCCGCTGTGTTTGAAAACTGAAACTGATCTTTAAGTTTTGATATCAGAATCCTGTGGTCAACTGTATCGAAGGCCTTGGAGAAGTCAAGAAGTACAAGAAAGAGGCTTTTGACTCAGTTATTCTATCATTTTATTTTGAGCACAGAGAGTTTCTTGACAACAACACATATTGCCTAACAATAATGTTAATTTCTCTTAGGTGCCAACGACGTCCACTTTAAACTAGAATTAGAAAGAAGAAATAAAAGAAATAGTTTTTTCATGGATATGGGTGTGGATATTGCCTTCGAGAGTAGTTACACTGTCATGAAAAACGCTTTTTCAATATGCCTTTCGGAATTGGGAAAAAATTGTAGGTCACCTTCAATATAAATCCAAAGTATGGATAATGGCCATGGAGAGAAAAGCGCTAGGCTTTGGGGATTCTCGAACTCGTACACTCAAGTCTTTTTCAAGTTTTTAAATACTAAAATCAAGTGAACTACCTGATGTAGTTCAAAATCTCATAGTTCATTAAATACCCCGACACACAAAAAAAAATTTCTGTGCGTCGGCCGCCACCTATGTATCTACGGGCATGTTTTTCGACCCGCTGACTACGAATTTCGAATCAGTTTAGGCCTTCCAGTCTTCAATATCGAGTAAATTGCAAAAAAAAAAAAACAAAAAAAAAAATAGTGAAAATTCGATGTAATTCAGGACCTGGATCTCGGACGGCAGTCGTTTTAAAGACTAAGCCCTAATCTCTTTTCCAAGAATTTGTATTTATTTATGGAAGCAAATTAATGGAACTGAACTGAATTCTTCTTCGCCTTCCTTTTCCGGCAATACGAGCACCTTGACCAAAAAGCTATCCCACTTAACTGCTTCACACTAATAATCCGCCAGTGGGTACGAAAACGAAAAGCCGAATTCAGTTCTGCCGTCCAAAGAAAAAATGGCGTATCTCCATTTTTGTGATTTCGAGTTAAATGCATTTTGGCACAATAGGTTTCATTCAGACACCGCAGTGCCCGGAGCTGAGCAATCTCTACCCGTCTCCTAAATCCAATCTAATCTAAATGCATTTTATTGTTTTTTGGTTTTCCCACCTTAAAATGGGCGCATCCAAATTGACACACTCGCGATGGTCTATCTCGATTTAGTACTCTGTTCGAAACTGAAAAAAAGCCTCCATTGGCAGCACCGCGGCCAATGAGTGGACGAGTAAGACCACAGATAGGCCTGACAATATTCTTTGATTTTTCATTCAACTGAACTTATTACTACGATGAACCGGTGCCCTATTATTGACAACTTTTTTGTCCAAGAAGCGGTGCCTGTGGCCCATTACGACATGCTTGCTTGTTACGTAGAATTTTAAGGTTTGAATCCTAGAAACATAAATTTTTTTTCCATGGGAATTGCTTTTCATGAGGAACTGTAGAGTCCTCTGAGAGTAATTATACTGCCATGTGAAGAACTTTCTTACTTAGGGTAAGGCCACGTACTGAGCGGAAAAGCGGCTAGGTGGCAAAACTAGAACAAAACTTAAAGCTAAGTGATAAAGTAACTTGGCTTAGTTTTAAATTTTGTTCCAATTTTGCCTCTTTGCCGCGCAGTTCTTGGCCGTGCCCCTAGTTGTTCAGAATGGACAAAAGATCTAAGAGCTCTTTTAGTTTTCGTTCAAAAAATTCTATAAAAAATTCTGATAGCCTTGGAGTAGGCTAAGAAATTTTTAAAAGATCGGAATACTCTATACTCCTTATTTCTACTCCAACAATTTGATCTGATACATCTTCGAACAAGATTTTCACTATTTTATCCTCATTTCCCTTGGCAGAACAAAATGTTGATAGTTGCGATGTGTTTCTGTTCTTACCATAGAACCGATAGTCTTAAAACTAACTTTGTGTCAAGAACGAGTTGTCAATTTAAAACAATAAGCAGCTCATTCAGTTAAATCACCATTAACTATTCAAATTAAATCAATCGCGACTAGATTGAGGAATTTCTTTCAACCTCGTATCAGACCCCATTACTCTTACTGGAAAATCCCGTTCAAGTCTATAATTTATACATGACTTCCTAAAATGCCTCTAATCTTTTAAAATAATAAATCAAAGTTCTCATTTCGTTTAAAATAAAATTGAATCAGACAGACCCCTGCATGACATTAACATTGAAAACAAACAACTGCAGTTTTTAACAGTCGATACTCGCGTAGGTTCATACTGCTCGCGACAGTATCAAATGACCGACAATCACACAAAAATTCAACCTTTCAAATTTTCCCAGAGTTTTGCTTCTGTTCGATCAATTTATTCGATTCGAAGGAAAATTGGTTTTAACCCTTATCGGGCGGCTGATCGGGCCGACTAAAATATTTACACGCACATGTAACGAGTGGCTGGAGATATCGACTCATAATTTATTCATCTGATTTTGGTGGATGCTTTTAATGAGGCTATCCAAACTAAGCTAAGCCTCCACTATGTGTTTGTATTCCCGCAGTATTAATTGACTTTAGATTGAGATGTAATTTATTGGCCTTTTTTTGCGGGCCTTTCAAAATGATGCTGCGCGTAGGCTTCCACAGCAAGAGAGCAGCTACTTAATTGAAAATTGATTCGTGTAGATGTTGATGGCCTGTAGAGAAACTTGTTTTTTCTCTGTTTTTTTTTCTATTAGTCTTACTAAGTAGTTAACTCAAACATATCCATTTCATAACTTCTGCCCACCTTTCCAGGTGAAAAATCAACATTCTCTAAAGTTTATGGTTGCAAAACAACGTCGTTGTTTTTATTATTTTCTTTTTCTTTTGTGGGGTAAATAAGACTGTCAAATATTTGAAGATTTGACATTTCGAAAAAAAAAAAAAAAAACAAGTCAACGTCCATCCGGCGCAGAAATGCCCAAGATGTGCCACCATATCCCGGCAACGCATCAACTCGCTTATCGTCAAATATTTGCACTTCTCCATCCTGAGTCCGAGCTCTTACCTTGAGTAGAATCGATATGAGGTAAAGGTGCGCGAGAAGATATTGTTTTGCAAATAAACCCGATGAAAAGGTAAACAATTGAATTATTTCGTTGAATTATCGATAACTCATGTAGAAAAATGTCAAATATTTACCGCAAGCAACGAGTGATGGATTGCTTTGGCTTTAGTGTTTTGATGCATGACCGGCTTTGGAGAAAACGAATGGAGAAGGTGAATGGATTCTCGTAAATGCATGTGGGTGGCAATTTACGCAGCAGTGATTTATGTTTTTTCAAGTCGCGCAGTTTGGACGTGTATGCTAATTAGTTTAAAAGGAAACGCGAACCCATTATTGATCGTTGTGCTCTGCAGAAGGTTTGACTTTTTGTATTTCGATTTAATTAGTTTAGGTAAACTCGTTTGTATGCTACCTCAGAGAAATCTCTATAATTCAAGAAATGGTAAATGTGTGATGATATTTGTTATGCGCATGAATCGATTAGGCCGTTCTTAAGAATCGGTTGATTATAAAACAGTGGCGGTCCTTAATAAAGTAAATTTTATTTTATTGAGCAGTTTTCTTATTCATGAAATTAGTTCCTCTACAAAAAATGATTTTATGATTTTATGATTTCAAGAAAATAAACTTAAATTTACTCTAAATTAATCTTTCACTTTAAATGAATTTGTAGAAAAATGATAAGAAACCTTTTTTGTAGAGCAACTAAATAGATAAATAGGGTGGCGCATCAGAGCGAGGAGCCCCTGGGCCTAGCGCACTTCTCACAACCATGCCTTGTGAGGGAATGGAGGGGACCTACAATTTTTCTGCCGGTTCCGAACGGCTAATCGAGAAAGCGCTTTTCATGGCAATGAATACTAACGGAGGACTTGTCAATTTCTCGCGAAAGGCGATACCCGTGGAAAAAACATTTTTGATTCTGTTGGGATTCGAACTTCGAACCTCTGAATTAACAGGCGGACATGCTATTCATCACACCACGGATACCACACAGCAACTAATTTTCTATAAAAATATGTCTCGCTCATCCCGGCACTTTGACCGAAATATAATATTCCAAAGTTTAAAAGTTTTTCCCCCATACAAATTGTAATGGAAATCTGCGATGAGTGACCTCTAAATATTAATATTAAGAGCTCTTCTTTTAACATGCATCTTTCTACACCTCCTCGAAGGTATAAATGAAATTGTTTCGAGAAAAAAAATAGTCACATTTTTTTAAACCAGTCTAATATCTACTCATGTTCGCTAAAATATGATCTTGTTAAATTTCTTTGGTAAATTTTCAAACAATAAAATATATTTTAGTCAATTCTATAAATTTCATACTGTACGTGATTTTACTGGTGAAAATAAACTGTTTCAGAAGCTTACCTGAAATTAGAAAAAAGAGAAGAATTATTAGTATACAATGAAATAGGTAGTCATCAATAAATAACTGTAGGGATGGTTTGGACAAAATTAAAATAAAAAAAAAGAACTTAAGTTTCGTAGGTTACATGTGTTGAATGGAGTTCCTTAAAAATACGAGTATAGTGACTGCTGAAACAGATATTTCCACACCAAAACACAGAAACCAAAAGAATACACAAAACAATCAAATTTGGAGTTAGGCATTGATATCAAGACAAAATACATCCCGACACAAAAATTAGGACGTCTCTAGCACAATCGGCTTGAAGTAGAGTTTTTGTAAAGGTCTCTCATAATAAATGAATCAAAAAACCATTTACACACTGACGTTAGCTATGAACTTAATTCCATGTTAATTTTTGGGAGTTTCGTATTTATCACATAGTGTATTTGGAAGAGAAATACTTACACAAACAAAATCAACTAACTAAACGCCAGGGTAGGATATGTACTCCATACAGCGAAACAAGATATTTTTACGACATGTAAAAGAAGGTGAACTTTTGAAGAAGCAGTTTGTTAAGAAACGAGCCTTACCAAAGCTGATTTGTGTCAAACCTAATGCCAAAGAATTTATGTTTAGGAAACCCTTGGGGATATCTACGTAATTTTTGTGTTAATCAAACAAAATCGACAAAGTTTTAGTCATGGTGTTTACCGTCTGTCATCTATCATTTGTCATCTGTCATCTGTCATCATTCACTATCAACTGTCGTCTTTCTTCTGTCATCTGTCATTTCTCATCTGTCATCTGTCATCTGTCACTTATAACTCATCATGTGTAATCTTCTGCCATCTGTCATCAATCACCTGAAGTCCAACTATGTAGCTCTGTTCTACTTCCGGACTATTCAAAAGTTGATAGGGTCAAGGGGGTAATTGTGAACACACTTAATTTTTCAAAGGTATGCCATGACATTATTTGGAAATACGGTATATTCCCGATATGCAGACACTTGCCAGCTGCAATCTGTAAATTTGTTAGTTGCGTTTTGATCATTGACGTTGTCGATTCAATTTTTTTGTGTTTCCAATTTTTTAAAGGTTAACTAAAATTGATTGCAACCATATTTCAAATGATCAAAGCAAGTGACTTTTTATTTCTAGACATGTAAAATATAAGTGTTAACGCATATTATGTGTTTTTTTTTTTTTTGTTCTTCATAACAAAATACGAAAGTTATTAGCTGTTTACAATCACCCCACGTTATTTAGATCATGGGATAAATGTGAACAACAAAATGGGGTAAAAGTAAACCCTTTGGGGTAATTGCAAACATGCATTGTTAATGATTTTAATTCACTAAGATGCCATGTTCTTATAATCAAAAAAACGGCACCTCCCTCTTATACGTCAGAAGATATCTCACAAGCAGTAGAAGACGTGAGGAACAAAAATAAGACATACCGACCGACAAGCCGAAGAGACCTACGGGGTTTCAAAGGCAGTTATTTTTAATAGAATCGGTGGTAGGAAAAATGGTCCATCGTTATTTCGACTTGTTTTCTTCAACAAATTTTTTCGTTTTGGTTTGGGTCACGTTTACTCCTAAGTGTGTGTGTGAGTGTTTTGTTTTCATTTACCCCAATTTTCTCTTTTTTCAAAAAAATGTTGGGGCAAATGTTAACATGAAATTTTACGAAAACGCAAATAAACTTAAAGATTTGACAGTATTATTTTCTAAAAGGCAAAACACTTCAAGCTTAAGTTCAATCAACATCAAATCTATAGCTTCGCTGGGAAAAATATAAGTTAAAAAAAAAATAATAAAATGTTAAATCGTTTACAATTACCCCCCCCCCCCCCTCCCACCCCCCTTGATCCCACAACTGTTAAGTGCTAAGTAAATAGAAAGAAACATTGTGTTTGAATTCTTACAATTATTTTCCAATTATGTTCAAGCTTCGTATTGATTTCAACATCTTAAGAACGACAAAGAAGGAATTTTGGGCATTCGAACACTTTACATAGTAAGCCTTCTGTCATTAGTCATCAGAACTTCTTTTCAAAAACGGCCCAACAGGGACCTCTAACACAAAACTATAAGTACTTGTAATACAAGTGAATTATGACAAGTGTAAGAAATTTCTGTAACACATAGCTACAAGTTTCTTTTATCTTCTACAACGGACATAGTCCTACAAATGGTTTTTGATTGTAGACTTTCAGCTCTGTTTTAATAGGTCTCTATTCATCATTATGGCTGTAATGAGATGTTAAAGTATCTTAAGTTCTTATAACAAATTAATTGCTTGCGGCTGCAGTTTTTTAGTTAGACTTAACAAATTTTTGGTTGATTGATAAGCAAGTTAGAGTAGTGGAAAATGGCAACTAGGCTTGTGAAACTACAGTGACAGATGATATCTATGTGGTAAGTTAGAGCGTGGCTAGTTGGGCCAACATAACTACTCAAAGGCAAAAAGTATACTGCAAGCAAATGATTTTACAAGACTAAAGCGCACACTTTCACCAACATGTGTCATAGCTGTATAAGTTGTATGGTGTTCTGATCATGAAAAATTTGCGACGAAATCTATTCTTTCTTCTCTAATTTCCGTCTATCTATTATTCCACTTCCGCTTTTATCTGCCATCTTGTAACAATCGTGCTTTTACGATTCTGGCAGTAAAATGGATATTTTGAGCTTAAATAAGAAGGAACGCATTAGAGAATTCGCCACGAATCAACCTTCAGAGCTCTGGGAGCACAACAACCCTGTAGAGTACTAGTAAAAGGGTACGTAGGCATTAAAAACATTGTAATGTAGTATGAATGAGCAAAAAACTTACTTATTTTATCGCAGAGAACTCGTATGCAAAATGAAAAGTGTCGTAGTCGCATTTTGTTAAAAAATATTTGAAACTACAACGGAATTTTAACAATAGCAGAGAAAGGCATGGGGGGTCCTTAACCTGCTATCAACCACCTGCCACCTATAAATTAAGTGTAAGACCAAAATAACAACTTCAGCAAATTTTAATTTTCTCATAACTTACTTGCTACTTTGTCTAACTAAGGTTTGAGTCTTTAACTACAAAACTGAATCGAAAATAACAGACTGTTTCACAACGATTACATGGCAAATTTACATCTAGCACATGCTTGTACCCCATCAAGTATCGTTTTTTTCTATTAAACTGCCCCGAACATGGTATGTCTACAAGTCTGTAATTAAGACGCAAAGAAATCGATTACAGCCAAATCTGAGAGCTCTGTTTTATCACTCAAGCATTTGTCAACAGTCGTCGGTTACATATTTAAATCCACCAACCACGCGCAGTCTCACAAGCTTTCATGACATGAACACCTTAATCCCACGACTATGTTGCAAACAGATGTCCTCGGATTTCTTTTTTGTTGTTAATCCGACACGTATCAAAGATCGTTTAATTTTTTGGTATCGTCGACACCATGAAGAACTGTAATTAACACGGAGTTTCATTTAAAAAAATACAAAACCCGTTTTCTTGCAGTTAAATGGAGAAAAAAACACAAAAATCATAAATCCAATTTCAGCTGTGTGAAATAAGAAATTCAAAAGAATAGTAAAGGGTGAAAGATATTATACTTAAAGAAAAAAGCAATATGAAAATAAAATCTCATTTAACGCACGTATAACGTAAATCTTTACGATCTAAACTTCCATACTCACAGCTCTCAGGCCAGGCCAGAGACCAAACCAGAACCAATCCGACCCGTTCCTTCGTTCGTCCGATTGCATTATCCACAGCAACAATCAATTGAATGACTAAAGAGTCTGTGCTCCAACCAAAAGGAAATTTATTATTAGTCCCTATTGTGCTCGAACGCAACAAAAATAATAATAAGAAGAAGAAATCACCGCGGCCGTCCATCCTAAAAATTGAACTCGCGTACCTCACTCCAATAACAAAAGAGAGAGAGGGTTCCTTATTTCTTTTTTGTGTTTTCAAAATCATTTCTCAAATGCGGCCTTCAAATGACGACTTAAAGAATACAAAGCTGGCTTAAAAAAGTAAAGGAAACGAAGAAGAATAAGAACCCAACAACAATCAACAAAAAGAAAACAAAATAAAAGAATCACAAAAAGATCTCCTCGGAGCTTGGAGTGTTATTATTCCCTTTCAAGATCAATTTGAAAAGACGATCCTTCTTCTCTCGCATCCTCAGCGTCTCTTTAGACGTGTCATTCTTAACACTTTTCATTTTGGTTTTTTTTTTTTAATGATGCCATATAAGATACACCGCCGCGCCGGTATCCATACAAGATGCAGATACAGATACACACAACACATAACTTACCGGTTTCGTATGCTTAGAACAGAGATCGCAGAGATACCCCCGATACGTTCACGTATCGGGGCCTAAGGATGGTTTGGAGTTGGAGGAAAAGAACAAAGTTCAGACCCGACTTATGGGAATACCAAAATTGAATAATAGAAAAATAAAAACCAAATAAAAGAGACACACACAAAAACTATGATACCGAATGAACTTCTCTGCCCAGGGGAGACGGGTGATGGGAGGGGGGAGGGGGGATAAGAAATCATATTGAAATTTGTTAACGTCTCCCCTTTCTAGTGTCATTTGTCCACAATTGTTCACTTGTTATTTTTTTTCTCCTTTTGAAAATTTAAATTGTTTTCAAAGACGAAGTGGGAGTAGGTGGTTGGTACACACTATACACCACCATGTTTTGGGGACAAACGGGTGAAGAAGGTGCACTCACTCCACCAACCAAATCAAGCAAGTACACTTAAAGCAGAGTTGGAATATAAATCAAATTTAATTTGATGTGATTTGTGCATCCTTCTTGATTTGTGACAATGCGCACTGATGATGCCGGACCCGATGCTGATTGTAATAATTTGTGTGGGATTCAAATCTGTGTGCAGATTGACGTGACATTGTTTAGATTGTCACACGGAATTGGATTCAATTTGTTTGAGAAGGGTATACCCACTTATACGTTGTATGTGTATAGCTATACTCGAAAGAATACTCTTGTCTCCTTTTTAAAGAGCAATGGTGGGTGTCATTCATTAGTTGAAGTGGGATTGGGTTAACGATCTGTGATTGTTATTGTAAGCCTGGATTACAATGGCAATTTGATGTTCTTGACTAATGGAATTTTTTGTTAAGTTCTAAGAATCAACAAACATCAATTTAGAATGAATAGTATTCACAAAAAGGGGAGATTCTTAAGATTCAATTTATTTGGAACCTCTGAATGCGTTGTATGAAAAGCAAAAACTAAGATTTGGAGTGGAACTGGAGTGTAAGATGGTTGGTGAAATGTGATAGCTGCAATAAATCCTCTGAAAGTCGATTGAAATGAAAACAAAACAAATGACGAAAGCAATGTCAAATTATATTGAGTGATGAATAAGACGAATTTGTATGGAATACAAATCTTAAATCACTCCGAGCGTCCAAGTATCACAGATTGGGAGGTTAAGATTTATTTTCAAGATTTTATTTCGGTTAAGAATCTCGCAGAACTTGAAATGAAAAAAGAGTTTAAACCAACACCTGAGTTTAAACTAAGACTTTCATCCAAAACGAGAGTTTAAACTATAAAGTCAGTTTAAGCCAAAATTAAGCTTTAGCGCAAACGAAAGATGGATCCAAAAAGGGAGTTTTATCGAAAACGTGTCTTTGAATAAAAGCCAAAGTTTTGATCAAAACGAGAGTATTAATAAAACAAGAATTTTTACGAAAACGAGAGATAAAAGAAAACGATTGCTAAAACCAAACCAAAGACCAAAATAAAAGAGAGCTAAGGTCAAATCTAAAGTTTAAATCGAAATTGAGGTTTAAATCAAAACGATAACTGGGAGTTTAAACCAAAACAAGGCTTAAGAAACCAAGGAATAAATTTTGATTCAAAACGAGAATGTAACCATTAAGGGTTTTCATTAAAACGAAAGGTTAAAGCAAAATGAATGTTTAAACCAAAACTTTCTTAAAATTAAATTTCAAACGAACAAAATCTTGAATGAATCACTGAGAGTCTAAACCAGATTAGATTTTAGATTAGATTTAGGGGATGAGTAGAGCTTGCTCAGCTCTAGGCACTGCGGTGTCTGAATGAAACCTATTGTCCCAACCCATGTGAGGTTTCAGGACAGTTCTCCTGCTCCTGAATTGAACCAGAAGTAAGCAATCTTCTGTGGGTGAATGAGTTTGAGTTTATCTAGGGGGATAATCTCATTGTCAAGTAATTGCTTTCTAAGGCGGAAAAGTGCTGAACATTCTGTAATAATGTGCAGAGATGTTTCTTCATTTTCGAGGCATAGTCTACAGATGGGGTCCGCTACCAGCCTCATTTTATGAAGATGTTTCTTTAAAGAACAGTGGCCGGTTAGTAGTCCTGTGCAATTTTTTAGGGTTTTCCTATTGAGGTAGGAATTTTGATGTATTTTCAGTATATTCTGGAAAAAAGAGTTTTGAACAGATTTGACCAGATGAGTTACTCCAAGCTTTATTTGATTCCTCCAGTAGGATGTTTTTGGCAGTATTTTTTTTGAAGGTGCTTTTATTTACACCGCAGAAGGGTTCAGGACCGACGAATGGCTTAGATGCGCCGTCTTTAGCAAAGGTGTCTGCCTTCTCGTTACCATCATAGCCTTTGTGTGCTGGGAACCAGTGTAGGATTACAGTGTTTTTCCTTGCTGGTTCAGAGAGTGACATGACTGTCTCTTGGACTAGTTTGGATCTTATGACAGGTGAGCTTGACGCCTTTAGTGCAGCTTGGCTGTCTGAAAAAATAAATATTGTTTTGTTTTTCGTGTTCGATGAACATATTATTCTCGAACATTCGTTAATGGCAAAGACTTCAGCTTGGAAAATGGACGAGTGACTACCCAGACTTACTGCGAGAAATTCGTTCTGGGACAGTCGCTGAAAATGCCGGAACCTGTACCAGTTTCCATTTTCGAGCCGTCCGTATACCACACAATATCTTGCCTTGAAGGGTGAGGCTGTGTTCTCCCAGTCTTCCCTAGGGAAAATTACAGTGGAGAAGTTGAGCTTGAAGTTGTACATGGGAATAATAGCATCCAAGCACATACTAAAGGTATTAAGTTTTTTTAGACTTTCCATTATCGACAGATGACCTTTCGGGTATGGATGTGATTTTATGTGTCCTTGATGGAAAAGACGGTGTGTCGCCAGTCTTGCTTCCATTTTTATGAAGAGGTGAATTGGAGTTAGTCCAACAACGACGTTAAGAGCGTATGTTGGTGTTGTACGCATGCATCCAGTAATGCATGTTGTTGCCAATCTTTGAATCTTTTCAAAGTTTTGGATTGCCGTTATTTCTTTTGTTTTTGTCCACCATACAACGGCTGCGTACGTTATTGTTGGTCTTACTACCAGCGTATATAGGTCGTAAGTCATTTTAGGTTTTAGACCCCAGTTTTTCCCGCATACGCTTCGACAAGTTCATAGCGACTTGGTTGCTCTACCGGAAATGCGTTTTAGTTGAGAGTTCCATGGCATTTTGCTAGGATAATCCCAAGGTATTCTGATTCCTTGGAAAATGGTATTGTTTTCCCATAGAGATTGGGGGATATTAGAAGATTTAGTTTTCTTCTTTTTGTAAATGGGACAATAACTGTCTTACGGGGATTGACTGAGAGACCTTCATCTGAGCACCAGCTTTGTACTGTGTTCATAGCTGTCTGAAATCTTCTTGATATTAGTGTTTCTGATGAGCCTTGTATGACAATTGCTAGATCATCTGCAAAGCCCACTGCAGATGATCTAGCAAGAGTCTAGACCAAAAGTCTAGTCTAAACCAAAACGAGTCCTTGAGCAAAGACTAAAATTAAAATCAGAACGAAAGTGCAACCAGTATAATTTAAAAGGAGATAGTAACCCAATCAAGAGTTTTCACCAAAACGAGAGTTAAATACAAAACGTAGTTTTAAATAATAACGAGAGTTTGAATCAACACCGGAGTTAAAACAAAAGCGAGACTTTAAACCGAAAATAAAGTTAAAAAAAAAAAAGAGATTTTAAACAAGGATTCAAAATCGACAATCGTAAATTGAAGGTCCCTGAAATGGGTTATGCTACCAAACCTTGTTGTGCCACCATAATTAGTATGTACTTGAAACAAAACGAAACAAGATGGCAATTCATAAGTAAACAAGTGACAGACATTACTTCCGTTTAGGACAACGACAATCTTAAAAATTCTTAGTTTTTTTTTAAACAAGTTCAATGCCACTTATCTTTCGAAATGAGGTTTACTTGGCATTGATATATCGCCCAGTGCTTCATTACGACCCTTCAGACGCATATACAGACACCATTTGCTTCCCAAAGCTCAATAGTATTAGAAACCAATAAAAAAGAAAATAATTTATCATGAGAGAGAGAGAGCATCCCTTGTTTGACTATTTTTTTTATCTGTTCTCATGTGTCCCTATTAAAAAAAAAAAAGGGATAACGAATTCACTCAATTCATTCCATAATCTTATCACAAACATCGAACAACTTTACTTAAATTAACATTTATGTAGGTCTTCAGACTGAATAAATAAACCTATAAGGGGAGCACATCTGCATGTGGTGTATATGTTAGTTTAACTGCCTTTACTTTACTCGTACATCCTCTCTAAACACCTTTTTAACCACAAATTCAAATGGGTTCTCATAAAATCAACCCAAAAGCCTTCCTACACATTTTTTTTATTTTTTTTCAAAAGGGTCCCCCAAACTTGACATGTCACACAAAACCATTGAAAAATGGTTGACACTTACCACTTCCCTCTGGTAAGTTTCTTTTCTCTTTTTTTTTTTTCTTATTTTTATTATTTTACCGAACAAGTGTTCGAATGGAATATTTAACTTTTTTTTCTCAGTCCCTTGAGTTGAGATCATTTTTCGTATTTTTTATGCAAGACCATGGATGACAACAACAAAAAAAAATAAGAAAAGGTTTAAATCCTGAGAGGCATTTCGAATCGGTAGGGAATCGATCTGAGCTGTTACAATAGAGTTTTTTCTTTCTTTATTTTTTTTTTTGAGCTGAAGTCTCAAAGAGGATTGATGGCTCTGAGGCAGTCAAAGATATAACCAAAAAAAAGTACAAGAAAACGAAGAGAATGAAAATAAAAGATAGGAAAAAAAAGGTAGGAGAAGAAGGAGTGTAATAATAATATATGAAGCACGTTATTATCTTGATTGGAAGATATGTGATACGATCGATTAAAAACACCTCAGAGTCCTCCTTGGGTGATGGTGTGATATTCATATTATTAAAGCCGACTTTTCAAGAGTTCTTTTTGTGTCTTATTTTTCGATTTTTTTTTTTTTTTTTTTCAATCAATTCGATTCACAATTTGGTTCGACTGTGATTTTTGAGGCAACAAAGTTGTTCTTTTGATACTGGAACTGGAAGAAATTGATTGGGGAATTAACTGAAAGTGATCTAAGCCATTGCTTTTGGTTCGATTTACTTGTTGTGTAAGGCATTCGGGTTCACTTTGTATTCGAGCAACTTCAAACAGCGCTATCGTAGCGTACATAATTTTTTACAAGTCATTTCGACTTTCTTGTCAAATCAAACAAAGCCTTTAAACGTCAATACGGATGCTTATGATTCTTAGATCAAAAGCTGAGAGGAGTTGGAAAAGCCAGGTATTTTTTTTTTTTTTTTAATATTTCAACAATTCATGCAACACTGTACATTCGTAAAGACATTGGGAGATAATCAAATTTAATTGTTACGTAGTTGTGACGTTACCAATTCGTGACGTAATGTAATTAGGGCATAAGATATTTCGGACGTAACGTAATAAGAACAGTACCAAATTGTGTTGAAACGCAATTATGATGTAATGAAATCGGAACGATACGTAAGCGAGACGATACTTAAAAAATAAAAACAAATAGGGTGGCGCATCAGAGGAAGGGGCCTCGGCGCATTTCTCACAACCATTGCCTTTGTGAAAGAATAGAGGCAACCTACAATATTCTGCCGTTTCCGAACGGCTAATCGAGGGAGCGCCTTTCATGACAATGAAATTACTATCGGAGGACGTACCAATTCCTCGCGAAAGGCGATACCCGTGGAAAATTTTTTTTTGGTTTTTATTGGGTTTCGAACCAAGAACCTCCCGCGTAATGGACAAACATACTAGTTATCACGCCACGGGTACCACTTAGTTTAGATGATAAGTAATCGAGGTGATACATAGGTTAGGTTAGGTTGAATGGGGGGTGCAGCCACCAGTGACAGCACCTCACTCGGATCTCAGGGATCCATTGTGCTCCCCGGGAAAATCAGAGGATGAGGAGGTGGGAGGATATGAGAGGTAGATGGTTATCGGGGTAGGGAACTCCCACTGCACCATTTGGAGCCCTGAGTAAATTTCAGGACGTTGCTCAATGGGAGATTAGAGATGTCGCCCAGTTCGTCGAAGAAGTATTCTCTGATGGTTTTTTTCAGAGTGTGGGCCAAGCTAGGATACACACAGAGGAAGTGGAATGATGCCTCCTCTGCCTCCTCATCTTGGCATCCTCTACATAAGTCGGATGCACTAATGCCTATTCTCATGGGTACCCAACGAGTTGTAGCCCGTGAGAATGCCGAGAGCCGAGGTCTGCTTAGCTGGAGTAGAAATTCTGTTTTTTTTTTTTTTTTTTCTTGGAAATATCTGACCAAAGGTTTCTGGAGACTCGGTATGTTTCTAAAGATGACCACCTGTCATTGGCAGTTTTTAGTGTTCATTTTATTTTAGTGTTTAATTCTGTTTTTTTCTTGTTCTAGTGGCATTAAAACTGAGGTGTTCGTTTCGCTGGATACGAGTGCTGACCCGATTTTAGCCAGCTTATCCGCCATTTCATTACCGATTATGTCACGATGTCCTGGAACCCAGGTTAAACTAACTGTGTTTGTCTCGCTGAGCAGTCTTCAGTTACTGGTGCGACAGTTGTCTACTAGTCCGGATTTTGTGATAATGGATGAGATAGCTTTAATGGCCGCCTGACTGTCTATAAAAAAGTCAATATTTTTGTTGATCAAGTTTTGAGTAGCTAGGTGCGCTTCGCACACTGCAAGTACTTCTGCTTGAAAGACACTGCAGAAGTCGGGAAGCTTTATTGATCTATTCATGGTAGGGTAGTCTGAGAATATACCTGACCCTACCCCTTCGTCCGTTCTGGAACCATCTGTGAAGACGGAAATGTGATTTCCTTTTATAACCCTGTTTTCCTCCCAGCTTTCTCTGAACGGAAAGACTGCTAGGGCCACTGGATTGAATTTAATATGCGGGGGGGGGGGGGGGGTATAGTCTGTTTGAGTGTCTTTATCTTCATGATGGTTCTATGGCCTGATATGCCTTTTTCCAATTGTTGCATTGTTTGAGTCGCAGTGCGCTTTTGGCCGCCGTCTCCTTAGTAAAAAGGTCTAGGGGGGCTAGCGACAGGAAGGTTTCCAAAGCTGCAGTTGGTGTTGTTCTCATTGCACAGAGATGATACATAATAGCAACGATAAGTAATACAGTCGTAACGTAATAACAATGATAAGCATTTACTGCTACAAATTAAACTAAACACAAATAATAGAAAAACCGTTAAGTTCCTAAGTAAAAACCCCAATCGGATAACTAGGTTTATTTCGAGAATAACTCTCATTCGAAAAGATTAAACTTAAAGAAAAGAACGGTAATGCAAGACACGATTGCCTTAGGGCACGGCCACTAAATAATCAGCAGAGCGATGCCACTTAGTTTTCAATTTTGAAAAATGTGTTGACCCCTTACAGAAATAGGTTTAGCGCCAGTTCAATCACTGTCCGAATTATTCACTAATAATTTCTTAAATCGCACTAACCAGCGCAGCGCTGGCGTATCATATCCGGGCATTCTGGTAGGAACAGAACTGTGGCTTTTAAATAAAAGATATACATATTATAAAACGTACTGAGACGCTTTACGAGCCATCTACCCAGTGAACGCAGCTCACCAACTCAGGACTTGGCTTTCGTAACGTTTAAGGCGACTATAATCTCAATTTTGGATACTAAAATAAACGCTAACGAGCTATGTTATTTAAGTGACCTGGCTACCAGAAAGATGATTTGAGCCCTATAAGAGTAAATGTGACTAACTGGCGCCCAAGCGGGGATCTCTTTGTTCTTTCACTGATTTTCTTTTTTATTTTCCTTTTAATGCAAGTAAGGATTGCTTAAATGAAAGAAAAATTATCCGAATGATCTTTGGTCCCGTATGCGAAGACAATGTGTGGAGAAGAAGATACAACAACGAGCTGTATGAGCTGTACCGCGACATGGGCATAACCAGAAGAGTACTCATCGCGAGGCTAAGATGGTTGGATCATGTAGAGCGGATGGACCCAAACGCTCCGGCTCGACAGGTTTTCGAAAGCACATTGCATTGAAATCGCGGAAGGGGTCTTAGGTGGCGCTATCAAGTGGATGAAGACCTCAACCGACTTGGAGTGCGAAACTGGAGAGTGCTCGCCCGAAATCGAAGTCCTTATAGAAGGATGTTGGTTGAGGCCCAGGTTCACCCCGAACTGTAATGCCCACCTAAGTAAGTAAGTAAGGGTTCCTTAAAAAATAAAATGTAAATGTTTACATGTGCTTTCACTGAACTTTGAAACCATAACCTACAGATGCATCCTCTGTTTGAAATCACACAGAAATTTAAAAATCTATTCAACGTGTTGTTCTCTGTATGATATTTTTATAGTAGAAATAAATATCAAATACTTCAAAAACAACTTCGGCACTGTCATATTTTTACAACTAAAGACTCTTTCCATAAAAAATCGTCCCACCAATTAGGATGCTTAATTTATTAAATATTCACTTTCAAACGATAATTGCCTGAAACCACCACAAGTTTTTCTAATAAATTAGCTCCTAACTATCAGCTTAACTAATTTTCAAGATAATCTCACCAACCTCTAATTTCTTCAGTCAATTTAAAAAAAAACACACAACACCCAACTCTGCCCATATCTGTTAACTAGAAGCACAAGAAAAAGCACCGAATTCAAAGCACGCTTACTCTTTGTCACAACTAAATGGTATTAAAGTCTCATAAACATTGCAATACAATGGCTTGACACATTGTATTGCCCTTCTCTTTCTTTCTTTCTTTCCATTGTACCAAAAAAAGAGTAGCTAATCAACCAACAATTTGCCTCAAACATTAACACAAATCAACAGGCAAATAAGGTGGTTAGTGTTTTTTTTTTTTTTTATTTCTTCTTTGAATAACTATGTTTTGGGATGTGGAAAGGTTTTATGCAAATTGATGCTTTGACCGGAAACTCTGAATCAGCGTATTTTGTCCAAAAAACAACCTACATGTTCCATGAATATAGAAACAAAAGCTTTCATTAAAAACAGAAAATACCTCTAGCGAAGGCTTTCAATTGAGTGATGGTAATGGCCCACCGTTAACTCAGCAGTACAAAGGTTAACAAATCTCGACAAAACATTTGCTTCGTGTGCCCAAAATGCCTGCCATCAAAGCTTTTTATCATTTGAGAATAAAATAACAAGTTTCGGAAGAACTGCTGATTCCATATTACCATAACAATAGCAGGCTAATTTGAATATATGACAAAGAAAAATTTAAACCCACACAATATTTGCCCACCACGTGTAAGGTTTTTATGAATGAACTTAAAATAATGTATTCAAACCGAAGCTTACGAAGTTTTAAGGGGGTTGAGTATGAATTTGGAGGCTCTTAAACAGGTGTTTGATGTACACATAACTGTGCGCGTGCATATTTAAGAATGCTAAAATGTAATAAAAATGTTTTAAACAGGAGTGTGTAATAAAAGAAATATTCAAGAACACCAATAAATAAACTAATAAGGAGCGTGATTCGCTTCAAAAAATGAAATCAATAAAAAAGCAGTCAAAAAATAGACTCATGTCTGAATCACAATGCAGATTCAAAGTCAGACGTGAGTCGGATAAGTCTATGTGCCAGCTCAGTACATCTAAATGCAATTTTGAAAAAAAAAAAATCTAACTTTTCACGCTAACATTGTATTTTAAACCAAGGACTCTCGTTGTGGTCTGCGGAAAAATCCTCGTTACAACAGCACCGGGTTTGTGGAGCTGCTCTCAATCTCTGAAAAGTGTTTGCTTGAGGTACTCCAGTTTGCTGTTCAGAGCACACTGCTTTAAGTCATTCAAAGCAAGCGATTGACTTGTTCTTGATTTAGCAGCTCCAAAAACCAGTCATGAATTACAGCATCTCGGAAAGGAGTTCCAACTATTTTTAATCAGCCATCAGCAGACTGTATAAAGAGCTAACATCAAACCACTACACCCGAATCTACTTCTTACCGCAAAAAAACTTTTAGAAACTAATGAAGAAGATAGAAATGCAACAACGACATCCTCGATCAAAACTGTGCTTGAGATAATTTTTCAAGCCACGACGAAGGAGTGAATTCCTATTTTGACCATGGGTAGGCTCAGTACAGTGAAGGCCAAAGCAACCTACCGCAATATTATTTATTTTGTAGCCTGTTACTGGATGACTAAAAAGCATCTTCACAAATCAAAAGGATTAGGAATAAGCTGTGCTGTGTTAGTTCTAAGGTCTGAGAACAGAATTTCTACTCCAGGTAAGCAGACCTCGGCTCTCTCTGTTGATTGGCATTCTCACGGGACACAACTCGTTGGGTACCCACATGATGAGAATGGGCATTAGCACATCCGACTTATGTAGAGGATGCCAAGATGAGGAGGCAGAGGAGGGATCATTCCAATTCCTCTGTGAGTGTCCTAACTTGGCCCACACTCGGAAAAAACCCTCGGAGAATACTTTTTCGACGAACTGGGCGACATCTCTAATCTCCCCCTAAACAACGTCCTGAAATTTACTCAGGGTTGTAAGTGGTTCAGTGGGAGTTCCCTACCACAATAACCATCTACCTCTCCAATCCTTTCATTTCCTCATCCTCTGATTTCCCGGAGAGCACAATGGATCCTTGAGATCCGAGTGAGGTGTTGCCACTTGTGGCTGCACCCCCCATTCAACCTAACCTAACCTAAGGTCTGAGTTTTGAAGTCTCAAATCCTTAGATCTGAGGTATGAGGTATGAGGTGTGATTTATGAGGTATGAAGTATGAGGTATGAGGTATGAGGGACGAAGTATGAGGTATGAGGTATGAGGTATGCTGTATGAGGTTTGGGGTTTGAGGTATGAGGAATGAGGTATGAGGTATGAGATATGAGGTATTAGAAATGAGGAATGAGAAATGACGTATGAGGTATGACCTATGAGGTGTGAGGTATGAGGTTTGAGGTATGAGGTATGAGGAATGAGGTATGAGGAATGAGGTATGAGTTGAGTTCCGAAGTATGAGGTATGAGGTTTGAGGTCTCAGTTCTGGGGTCTGAGTTCAGTGGTCTGATGTCCGAGGTCAGAGGCCTCAGACCTGAGGAATGAGGTCTGAGTTCTAAGTTCCGAGGTTTGAGGTGTGAGGTGTGAGGTATGAGGTATGAGGTTTGAGTTGTGAGTTCTTAGTTCTGGGGCCTGAGTTCAGTGGTCTGATGTCTGAGGTCAGTGGTTTCAGACCTGAGGAAAGAGATCTGACGTCTAAGGGGTGAGGTCTTTGTGTGTAAATTGTAAGCCTGAAAGGATTTTATACATTCTGTTAATTTTTGGAATAATTCCTTAATAGTATCTTACAACACGGCTCGAATGACGAACTAAAGCTGTGCTTTAAACACACAACAGACTTGGGCTCTCATTGTCTTCCAAGGATTTCTAGACCTAGTGGACCATCTATCACCACTCCTAACCTGTCCTTCGCCAATGCCATTTTACCTGAAGTAAAATTGTCAGCTCAGAGTAAAAGAAATCTCATATTCTGCACATGAGACAACCTGTGCCGTTTTTTCGAATCATACCCAAGTCAACACGTTTTTGAATCACACAGTAAACAATGTAAAAATTTGTAAGACATCAGCTTGTTATCCATCGCCGTCCAACAAGACTTTCTCTTATCGCTTTAAAAATATTGTCATCCCAACTTGCATGTGCACCAACCATCACGCTACACAGAAGCGACTGAACCTCTTGTTATACTAACAATTACAATCCACAAGGTGTTATGGCTGGGTGTTGGGTTATATCACGTGTGCTCGCGTGTTCTGCCAAAAGCACCCGGTGTCCGTGTTTAACATGAATTTTTTCACATAATGATCCACGTACACTTTGTCGCTGTCAGAGCCACTGTGGTGCAGTGCCAAATGAACGAAAGTTTTTTTTCCTTCATTATTTTTGTAGTTCCCTTAAACGTATCCACTAACACCAGGACCAACAGCAGCAACAACAAAAACCATTTTTAATCCACGCTTCAATCGGACTCTGACTATTTTTCGCGTAATTCATTTTCTACCAACTAACTCAGCTGGCCATCTGCATCCTAGAACCACCAGCCACCACCACCTTCATCATCATCATTGCGCGGACCACAAAGTATCGTCCAGGTCCCCTTTTGGCCCGGGTGATATTTCCGCGGAAATACTTATCGGCTTCGCTGTAAATTCGAATTTATTGTGATTCCGCACTTGGACCGCCAGAATGTAGGTATAGTTAGTTATGGGAAGAGAGCAAAACGAGAAGGCAGGCATCAGTGGTAGGTATAGGTAGCCTAATCGGTAATTTATTGCGATCGGTGTTTCTTTTTTTCGCTCTTTCAACACATAAATAGGTATACTCGTATATAACCGTGCCTTCAAATGAGCCTGGTCAAACTAGAACCACCGCGTATGGATGGATGTTGTGTGTTGTGTATTGTGAGCGCTTCTATATTTGGACAAAACGAAGCGAACTACGTCTAGCTATAGTCAGCAAGGGGGCTTATAAAGAATCCTTGCAATTCTAGAAAAGGAACTGCTACAGTGGAATTGATATAATCTTCTTTACGAATGCACATTCATAAATACCTCGCCATTCTGGGATGTGGATGCGCAACAGCGCAGCTCTAACGAGAAACCAATTTAAACCTTGCATGGAGATGATGATGATTCCAAGTAGAGATGCTGGTTGTGCTGGTGCCTCGGAAATGCCTCGAAGTGTGAAGTAATGATTCCTTGGGAACGATAAGAGTTTGGCCAGCAGGCAGTTATTATTATTTTTTTTTTTTTTTCAATTCTTTGCGCTCGCTCTTATTTCTGAGTCTGCGTTTCCTTTTTTGTTTCGTTCGTCATTCTCAGACTGTCCCCCATCCTGGAGTCTTGACTTTCGAGATGATCTTCTTTTGTTTTCTCGTCTGCGCGTTATTTCGTTTTAAGTGCGATTCGGTTCGGTGCTAGTTTTCTCGTTATGGCTTTGGTACTGACTTCAATTTATGCTGGCAGGCACGTTAGTGCCATATTCTCACGTAAAGTGTTAAAAAGGGCCTAAATGTTTTTTTGTGATTCTCCTTTTTGAGTTTGCCTTGCCCTTGTGTGGACCGAACGTGTATGAATATCGAATTCGGTCCATAAAAATGCATCCACATGCGATCGATCGACGAACGACCACCATCATTATTACGATTCCTTGGACAAAGTCCGTCGCGTCGTCGTTTATAAGATACTCGAATTTCAACAATTCGATTCGGTCTTCGTATACAACACTGCACTGCATTGAGGGTTCGCCCTCCACTACGTTGCTGCAGCCATAACAAATCGCACGAAAGGTTCAGTAAACTCAGAGTCGGAGCAGCTTATCCACTGGTGTATCTCTGATAACTTTGTGTGTCTTTGTGGATGTATCTTTTGGGGGCCCAGCCATAAGCCAGGGAAGAGAGAAAATTGTGTTCTACACTACAATTTGTGTCGACTTGCATTGAAATTACAAATGAAGGCAACGCGAGGTGCAGCTTCTTTCTTGCAAATCTCGATTGTTTGTTGCTGTTGCTGTTATTGAACGACAACGACAACAACGACGTCGACAAAGGAGATGCTTAAAACCGATGTGTGCTATAGGAAGACGAAGGACCCAAGTCTGGATATCAAGCGTGCTGAGGTGATATTCCTTAATCAGATGTGTCATTTTAGCTTGTTTGTCGACATGTTGTACACACATTCAGAGTTGTACAGACGCGTAGGTAGAAAGGTTTCCTTTTCTTATGGTTCCCAACAAACAAAAAAGGACGCTCGCGCAATAAAATGCGTTGGTGCGCTTATTTGGTTGTAGGTATATCTGCTTGGATACCACAACACCACATAGTTGCGATTCCCTGAATAGGACAGAAGAAAGAAAATAATTGACACAAGGATTATCTGACCATCTAGGGGGAGAGCAGCCTATTGAAGCTGCTACTTTTTCTTCTTCATCGTCTTTTTGTTCTGAAAGGAGCAGAAGAATCCCTTTGAAATTGTCGAATTATTTGCTGTCCCAAACGTTGCCAATAATAAATCAGCTGTCAAGCTAAAATATGTTTGCTATTGTAAGGAGTGTGATTGGCTTAGACGATTATAATGACTTATGGCAGCTTTAGAATGTTCAGTCTGTTGATTTTAATACTTTGATCCCACGGTAGGTTCTTTTGAGAAATGCAACATCATAAAGTGAAAAATTCTTGAAAGGAAAGCACACTTAAGGTTTTATCGGCACAAAAGATTCCATGATAACAAAAATTTACACAAAGAGGTGTCAGTTTTGACAAATGCCCGTCTTCTCTTCCATTGGTGTTGTCCAAAAAGCGTCACTAAATTGAACCATCACATTCTTGTTAATTTTCATTCGATAAGTTTTGATGTCTACATTATTATCAATTTACAATCGTACGCTAATAAGGCACATATTGAGCGGTTTTACACGTTTTAACAACACAAAGAATCTACATAAATTCCATGGTGATGCACACACACTTTCTGTATAAAACTGTCAACGGCAAGTTTGAGTACAACTTTTTTTAGAGTCAGAAAATCATTTGACTTTGTTAAAGTATATTTTGGTATGGTAATAAGTAACTGATTATCGAATTTTTGACTAAACTTACAAATCAATGTACGAATAAATTAAAATCGAAAATTGTTTTTCGATAGTTAACAAGTTTTTTGTTTTATGATAATCGAGAGTAAGGAAATCATGAATAACTAAATACGCGTGCTTTTGTTTTTCCAGTTGAGTAGATTGATTTTTCAATGAAAACCACACATAAAATTAAAAGCAAAATTCATTGAAAAATTTCATCAGCAAATTCTTTTGAAGATAATCATAAGTGCGACGGATGTTTGAGGTGTTAGCTGGCATTGTTTAACATTTTCACAATTTCCTGCTATACAACGTGGGACGAACGGTTTTGATCAAAACTAGATTTCATCAATTTGTGAAGACATTTTCAAAAAAAAGACTGTAAGAGAATTGAGGAAATGAATGAAGTTTTAGTTTCTTTAAACTTGAAACCTATTTTGATTAGCTCATCAATTCAATAGTTGTCATGATCTAAGCTGTCTATAATACTTGCCAGATGATAAGTAAAAAACTATGCACTTTATAAAAACGGACTAATATTTGCTTGCGATGTTAGCATCGAATTGTTAGAATTCACTACAAAAATAGTGAAAAATAAGCAGTCGCAGTTCGCATATCTTTTGTGTCGTCCTTAGGCACTTTTCGGCTAGCAGTTGTGAAACTCGTGAAAATATTTGAGATACTGAGCCACACAAGTGAAGAATCGAACTAGCTGTTGCAGATGTACCCCTTATTGTTGAAGAAAACCCCGGTTTGTCCACTTTTCTTTGACCTCTGGAACTCTACATCACACTGAATTTTTCATAAAGGTTAAAACTGAATTCCTGAAACGCATCGAAATGATCAAGAATTTCATCAAAAAATCATTTTCATTATTTTCACCTTTGCATAATTATCGTTTTTAAAACTATAGGGTAAACGCACTAGTAGCCGGACAGTGTTAGTACCCGGACACATTGACCTTTTTTTGCGATTAATAGATACATCACACAAAAAAATCCACAAACAACAACATACATGGGTCCTTCAATGTGTCCTATACCTGCATGCAAAGTTTCAGGTACTCTAAAAGCGTACTTTAGGAACTACGCATCATTTTATTGTTTAAGGTTTGAAGATGCGGTCTCGTTGTCGATTTAGGTAAGAAAAAAATAGTGGGAACAGTTTTTAGTAGTAAGCAATTTAACAAGTAATCGTTAATTTATTGTAATGGAAAGACATTGGTTTCGTTGGAAATATGATTAACTAAAACAATTTGCAAAAAAAAACCAAATTTAATAAAATCTTTGCCATTATTTGTGGTGTCCGGGAACTAACACCAAAATTGAATATGTTTTTCAGTACCCAGACATGCTGTCCGGGTACTAACACAGTGCGATTATCATGCATATTCAGTACCCGGACAGGGGTTGTTTCTTAAAATAATTGTGTATGGATACTGAAACAAAAGCGTTCGGATACTAGATCAGTCATTTTAAGAGACTTAATCATTGAGAGATTTAATCATTTTAAGAGACAAGCCCTGTATGGATACAAAAAATGTGTGCTTGTCTTATATTTTCAGTACGCAGACATGGCTTGTCTCTTAAAATGATTGTGTCTGTGTACTAAAACAAAGGCGTCCGGGTACTAAACTTTGCTGTCCGGGTACTAACGCAAATGGAACTTTTCTGAATTGTTGTTTTATTTATTTTAACAATGATCTCTTTGCAATTTACTTGAACGCCATATTATTGAGAAATGTCTATATTCTTACAATCAATAAAAGTTTTCGCTGTAGCATTTATGGTTACAAAATGGTTTGAAGTCAAAGTTGAGAAAAAAGTTAAGTGTCCGGGTACTAGTGCGTTTACTCTACCTGTTTTTGACCTGCTTGGAAGAATTTACGAGACCAAAATTTTAACGTGACAGTCAAAAAGCGAAATGACAAGGCACAACGACAGGCAAACAGCAAAATATTGAAGGCACACCGACAACCCAAAAGCGTTAAGTGGGAGGCAGACTGAAAGCCTTAAAACTACATGAAGAGGAAAATAAACTGTGATTTTAAGTTATATCGACAGCCAAAAATCAGTATGATGATGGCAGAAATGATTTGAAATTAAATATTATGGAGAATGACTTCAGGTTGAACTCCTTTTGGCACAATTAGAAAAAACTTTGATGCAAAGTGCAGGATGGCCGAAAATAGTCAAAAAGTGATGGAAAAAAGACACACTATATGAAGGCATCCCAACGGCCAAAAAGCAGCATGATGAAGGCACACTGACAGCATGAAAGCGACTTGATGAGGAAGTAAGATGTGATTTTAAATGATAGCTGAAAAGCGACATGATGGAGCTAGGGGTGCTTCCAAACTGCGTATGAGGGTGAATTACTTGAAATTAAAAATTTAAAAAATTTAAAAAAAAAAATGAGTATGATTTTTATGTTGCGCATGTGCATCGATAGGTAAATACGACATGATGAAATTAGTTGTTACAGACTTTGGCACAACAAGTGTTGTGGTTAATAAGCACCATCAACTTTAATTAAAATATTGAACATTTCATTGCTTTTCTCCTGATCTTTTATTCAATTCCCCGACTGTTCCTTACCAGGCCTTGTTTTCCACTTTTTAGGTTAGCAAACACCATGCAAAGTATCTACAGTCGAAAAGTACACTTTCACTACCAAAATACAAAATTTCATCAAAATCGTTTAAGCCATTAACGGGAAAGTAGGTTTTGACTATGGGGAGGCACCGTTTTTGGACTTTTTCTTTTTTCCATAAACAAAATTTTACATCATAAGAACGACAATCTAAAATAAATCCTTCAGACAAAATTTTATCGAAATAGTTGAAGCCGTTTTCAAGAAAAATAAGTATTTACTCCCAAAAAGCTAACTCGTTATCGTTACGTTGCGTTTATAATCGGGAGAGAAAAAAAATCACAACCAAAAGCAGTCGAAAATGACAGTCATACCGTGAAACGTAATCGGAACGTAACGACAACGAGATTTTTCTGCAAGTATCGTTACTTGCTGCTTTCGGCGGTCGTTTTGTATGATTCTGACATTTTCATGGATCCATTCTTGTTATTCATATATTGCACGTGCTTTAGTAGTAAGCATGTTGTGTGGGAGGTTCGAGGTTTGAATCCCAACAGAAAACAAAATATGTTTATCCATGGTAAATCATAGTAATTTTATTGTCATGAAAAGCGCTTTTCGAAAAGCCATTCGAAATCGGCGAAAAAGTGTAGGTCCCCTCAATTCCTCAGATGGTATGGTTGTGGTAAATGCGCTAAGCTACGGGGCTATCCGCTACTCTATTTATTATTTGGGAGAACCACAATAATAAATAGAATAATAGTTAAGTTTTCTCCTCTCACATATTGTTGAGAGAATTGAGATTGGCTTGGAGCTCCCCCAGTTACAATTAACAAATCTGTATTAGAACACAAACTCAGCGTTTTTTTTAAAAACTTCGTTCTTTTTGCGTATCAGGCAATGGCGTTTCCTGAAAACTCTACCAGATATGTATGTATCTTCAATTGACGTTTTCTGCCCTACAATCAACGTGATCTTGAAGGAATCACAGCTCTCCCACTAAACTGCTTCACACTATTGAAAGAAATACATATTACTTTTCTTTGTTGTTAAATTACTGCCCAGGTTCGGGTTCTTTGGTTTTACACAGTTGTCTGTAAGCCTTTCGTTAGAAGTTTTGCAACACCTGTACTTTTCTTTAATATGTAGAAACTTTTTCGTTTAATTACAGTTCTCTCCAACGGAGGACAGAATTACCGAGAAAACGAAAAGCTTATGAAGAAATATAGCATCTAATTCGTTTGAAGCTTAAAGTAATATTCATATTTATGTTAATCTGTGTCTCGTGACAGCTTATTCATTTGCATGATATCTTCATACAATGGCAGTGTTAAAAGCATTTTGTCTTATTAGCAATCCCCTTAGTGTACATATTCATTACCATGCCGATGCCGTGATAGATGAATCGAGAAATTATTAAATCACGAACAGCGTGAGGGCGGCGGCAATTAGAAAAAGAAACACAATGTTGCAACAATGGGCAAAAGTGAGTTCCCCTCCATAATTTTTCATAATAAAACTTGAGTATGAATTAGACACTCAACACTGCGCCAGCCGCTGTGCATAGGGTTGAATGTAAAATGGATTTTCCGTTAATATTCGATAAAAATCTGATGCTGACGCTGGTTCTCTTCGATCTCTAATTATAAACAATCTTATTGAAACTGCTAGCAAACAAATATATAATTATGTGGAAACAGAAATCATAAGCTTATAGGCTTCCTATACTTCAGTGGAAAATAAATGATCAAGCCGTATGCAAGCTCACGAAAGATGCAAATTATGATTTTCCTCGTTTTCCATTTGCACTTTATGCAGCATGACACGGTGTCGGTATTGTGGTGTTGCTATTGTACGTCCATAACGAACCGTTCCGGACAATCTGCATAAACCGATCATAATAAACTGAGAAGGAAAAAAAACAAGTAAACAGTCGATCCTGGAAAAACGCGCCAGAAAATTGCATGAGGAGCATGAACTGGCACAATATTCAAAACGCCAAGAGATGCATTTCAGCTGATTATGGGCTGGAGCAAACGTTCATCGTTTCGGGTTCCTAATCACCATGCACTCATCTAAAGGAATAAACCCCAAGTGTGCGCGAACACATAAAAAGGTTGAATGCAATATGAGAGCCTGCAACAGCACCACACTGACTACAGTTTGGTTTAGGGTATCCTTTGGCATAAACTCAACGTAGCGCAGCGTATAGAACTGTTGGAGTTTTGTTTTGGAGCAAGTTCGTGACTTATGTTGGAATAGATTGGAGAACTATAATCGGCGATTTGGTTTAAATTATAAACAGGCATGCGCAACAAAAGTGGCTGGGCATAGTGCTGAATGGCGTACCTATTGTTAGCCTAATGCTGCAAACATACCAAACTAACGAAGTAGCTCAAAAAAGGCAAAAAATTGTACGCAGACTGGTAAACACTGAGAAAAAATAGCAGAAAAATTAAATGAGAGGTTGACATAGAAAGTTAAGGAAAAACAAAGCTAAGAAGAAAGTGGGTTAGATCAACTTTAACGCCAATTTACGGTAAACCAGCGATTAGTCAACACACTGAACTGTGTGGTTTCATTTGAAGATCTAGGGCTTGAAAGCTAAAGTAATAATGTTACGTTATTGTCACGTTCCGTCATCTATGAATCTAATAAGCTGTCTTGATTTAAACACAAAGATATGAATGGGTCCATGCTGGTGTACGGTGAAGTTTAACTGTGGCTTTACGTGACGTAATGTGACTTTGAAGGGAAGCGCTCGCATATGTGCATAGATCAAACGAATTCAAAAATTTTGAGAAATATCCGCGGGGCTAAGTAACGTAACTGTGACGTAACGCCACGATAACGTAACGTGATTATGGCCTAAACCGTATATAAAGCGTGACATACTTATCCTGAACAGAAATATCACGGATCGAGGTTATGATGTAACGTTATTGTTACCTTATGTAACTGTTACTCACTCTTTGTTCAGCTTCTGTTGCTTTTGTATATGTGAGTTGGGTAGTTCGCAAAGCCGACCTACTGTAATGACAGTTATACAGATTTTCTATCGTCAGTTGACCTCTACCATCCATTTTTTCTGTCTGTTCAATTGATTCTTCCTTCTACGTACGAATTGGTTGTAAAAAAATGAAAAGAATTTTCTCAGTGTAGTCAAAGGGCATGATCATACCTATGCTTCCCCCACACAATCATCGGCCACACATCTATTGAGGTACCTTTAGTATATGTAACACTAAACTCTAAAATACCATTCAATTCAAACTCAACAACAAAATCGATTGCTAAATGCTGTGCAATCGACTGCAAAGCGTCTTCCACCTCCAGACTATTGGCGACACCAACAATCTTCCCCGTTGGCCTAATATGAGCCGTTCAATACAGTCAAGCCACACATAACTGGTCATATTGCATGGCAATGATCGCCCCAATCGATAACTTACGGCAACAACGAATAGAGGCAAGAAATATGAAACTCGGTCTTAAGCCCATATACGCTCGCGTGCAAATGAAGAAAACAATTCGAATTCGTAGGAGCGAAGCCAAGATGAGGTTCTCTTATTATGCCCATGCCCCATGCTCCATGCCATCAGGCAGAAACTACAGACCTTGGCCCAGCTCTCGGCCCAATCATCCGGGAAGAGAGTTCATCGCATCCGCTGAACTCAGTTGGTATTTATTATTGCGTTTTGTTATTTTTCTGTTTTGTTTTGCTTCTTCAATACTATGTGGTACATTGGAGCTGCGACGAGGAGAGATGACAGACGATGATATTAGAATCGTAAAACGGACCCTGCCACATTCAGCACATGCACGTCGTCGTCGGTTAATATACCGACTTTGGCGACTGCATACAGTGAGATATGTTGCGCGCGATCTAGACAAATAAATTTTGTATCGAAAGGAAAAATTAGCAAAACTATGTAGGAGAAGTGAGGGCATCCCATAGAAAACAGTCTTCCAATCTGATTTGAAATTTCCATTTGTTTTTGTTCGGCAGAGATGTATGTTTTGAGAAAACTGTTGGTACACATACAAACACACATAGCTACACGCTTTGTGGGATGCTCATAAATTTTCCCTTTGATATAACTCTCTGCTGATACCCATCCCTTTGATGTTGTGGCCGCTTTGAGGGAATACTCGTATATCGGCGATTAAATCAAAATAAGTTTGCGCCACAAGAAACATAAATACAATTTGTAATTTATTATTTTAAGCTGTACGTTTACAAGGACTGTTTTTTGCGGCCGTTTAAATTGCAAGCTTGTGTGGTGGCAAAGCATACACAGTGTGGGCTATTATAGGTTTTGTTGTCACAGGTGTGCTCCTGATTGACATTTGCAATATTTTGTTTTGGCTTTGATTTGTTATCGATTCCGCGGAAAAATAGAATTTCAAAAAAAAGTAAAAAATTTACGTGGACAGAAAAGTTGTTCGCCTATTTAAACACGAGAATTTATTTACCTACGAACAGAAATAGGCCTCTGTTTGTGTTTTGCTGTGCTATGTGCACCTTACCTACATTGTATACTTTTCAAATATTTTTTTTTAATATCGAAACTATGACAAGTGAACTCTTTAAAATTTATATCTTCTTTAGATTACAGAAGCATTTGTTTAAATTTGTTTATGTTTTTGGTTTTTTTTATCAATGGGTGTGGTAGCGCCACCAGCCAAGTTCACAAGCTAATTCACAACACTTACAGGCACCAACTGAAGCCATTTTCGATTCCCTTTTATCTTCTGTATCACTGATTTGGAAATTTTTTTATCAAAAATTGTTGAGTTTTAATTACACTTCTAAAAAAAAACATGCCAATAGTTTGAGTGAAAAAATAATCGAGCTTTTGAAGAAAACCTGCCCTATTTCTTCAACATTATCAGTCTTAACTGCGTGAAAAGTTTCTTACTGAGTCAGGGTTAACTGAAAATCGTTCCAAAAAATAAAAAAATATTTAGAGAAAGACAAGTATGTGGACAAAGCCAAAGAGCAAATCGATCATTCAACTTTCTTTTTTTTTTTTCAGGAAGTTTGAAATAATTTTTTGAATAACGTTTTTGAACTACCAATAAATCTAACCAATTATAAACTCAAATACACAAGCCACAAAGAAACCCTACAAATGTTATTATTTTTTCCACACATACGAGAGTTGACAACAACGATCGCGAAGTTTCGTGATGAGCTGATTGCGTAAAACATCGTAAGACTTCGCACATAGTTATTATACAGAGCGAGTATAATTTACACTTATTATGGCCTGTCAGACATTGGCATCCTCCTAACATAATTTTCTAGTCTCACTTTGTTCTTTAACACGAAAACAGAAATCCTTGTGAAAACATTTTAACACAATTAAAAGTTTTCTGGGCCAAACTTGTACAGAATTCAAGATCTGTAATTCCTATTCCTTACTTTAAATTTTGTAGGACAAATAGATAAGGTGGCTCAACGGAGCGCAGAAATCCGAAGCCTAGCGCAATTCTCTTGGACCATACCTTGTGAGGGAAAAAAGGGATCTACTATTTTCTATTGGTTGCCTTTGATTCTTAATTCTACAGAAATTACAAACAGGGAAATGATTTTTTTGAAAAATCTTCTTCTATAAATCACAGCAAAGTTGTTTTAACTTCGTTTCCCTTCATTCATATCCTAAACCCATATTCCAAAGTATGCAACTATAGGTTTCGAAACACCCTGTAGAATAATGACAATAGAAATAATGAAGCAATTGTCTTCAGTGAACGTGAGAGGCAACTTTTGTGCAGCAAATTGCTAAACACTTAAAACATAACCAAAATAACAACCTATTTTCACGCAACATTACCAAGAATAATTCACATGTTTTTCTCAAAAGTGTTAACCATCTTGTTAACCTCGTACAACGTAGACTGTCCATAATTTAGTTCATAAATCCGCTTTCCAAACGTTTTGCTGTTGATGATGATGATGCCTTTTGCCGCGATGATCTTATGGCCTTATCCTTTTAACGTTTCATAGTTTCTCCTACAAATGAAACCCACTACAAGCTGTCAGTCTAATCAAAAAAGCCTCCGGTGTTCTGACGTCCAGAGAGTCACTGAACCTCCGCAACACGTGTTAGCTGGGCGTTATGTTGCAAGACCATCAGTTACTTTGATCATAGATACATCTCTTTGGTGGGTTAAGTGTGTGGGATCTGTGCAATTATCTTGGATTCGTTTACCTCTTTTTTCTGTATTTTTCTCCTTTCATACGCTGACACGACGACGGAATTTCAACACCACCTCCGCCACCTTAATGGTTCGTTTCGTCTTCAACAACTGAAAGAACATCTCAGTGAGAGCAGTTCGGTGGGTTTTCTCGCCTTTAAGACTTTTTCTGACCCGTTAACTTAATCAACACAAAGCGATCATCAGTTAACAAAGCGCAAAATCATTTAATTTTTTCCACAATCTTACAGTTTTTGCTGCAAACGAGAACTGATCTTGACCGCTGTTTCATAACAAGGTAATTCCTTCTAATCTGTTAATCCAATAAACCAGACCGGGAAGAAAAAAAGATTATTTTTTTAAATCAAAACTACTTCCAACAAGTTCGGTATCTCTCTCCTCTGAACATAGTCTAAATGATTAAACAAAAAAAAATGTGTCACGCGCCACAGATTTATCAATCCCATTGTTTGGAGCCCCAGAATTCGTATGGCTTTGAACATTATTGATCTTTTTTGTCGAAAGATATAAATCTGATTGAATTTCTTACAACTCTTCGGAGTATAACATTATCAGCGTTCGCTTTCCGGGTCCAAGAAAATTGATTGGTGCTTTTAGTTTGTCTTGGAGTGATTTACTTGTGTTTCTTTCAAAAACAAGTATCGAAACGGTTCGTGGTAGTTTATCGACTGTTGGCGGCCAAAACCAAAACAGTAGCGCATTAGATAAGTTATTTGAAATTTGTTTTGAGGCTTTGTTTCTTAGAGCAAGATTCATGTAAGAAAGAGTACAAGCAATTTGTTATATTTAAATTTTATCCGATTGAGAAATGAAAATCCGGATAGAGATAGTGTTGCTTCAACAATGCAAAACCACATTCACAAAAAGAGGCTGCTTCTTAAGTTCAATAACAAGTCAAAGAAGCGTGAATAAGTTGAGGGTTGGCTGGAGAGCAAATATTTCGTTTTATATCTTGCCGTATATTAAATAAGTTAATTGAATACATTTTATATATGAAAACTAGTCACTAATGAGCAATGATCAATGAGAACCAAACAAATTTACTTAAATTAATTAACTCAGGTTCATAAGCAGATTCAATCATTTTCCCCTGTCCCCCCAACGGCTATTTTTGGTGCTGACATCGAGCCAATTAATTTTCAGATTAAAACTGTATGACAAAGGAACACATGCTTGCGTTCGTTTCTAATTTCAAAACCGATGTTTGGGCTTAACACAATTTTTTAACGATCAAAAGCTTCAGCTACATAAGTCTTACATATGTATGCAGATGAATGAACTTTACATTCACATTAGCAAAACAAAAGTTAATCATGAGAAGTATTTTTTTCTCCCCCCTTAAATAAATCTCTCACGACGAGAACGTGTTCTTTTTTTTTATTTCAAAATATTAAAAAAGGCAATAGCACCATTAATAGATCAAGTAAATCAATCCCCGATTAAAAATATGAAAGTTCAAAAAAAAAAAAAAAAACGAGAGGAAAAACCGAATTTTACTGAATATTCTTTCTGATATTTTTCTGACAGTTTTTTGACCTACTGTGTGCATTTTATTTTTTATTTTTTAATTAAATGATATCTTTCTCTCGTTTGACGTTTACATAGACGGACAGCGTCAGTTCAGTTGAAATCAACGGTTGGAACGTGAGGACTGACAACGTGAGGATGGCCATTGGTGTGAGATGATGTTGCTGATGATTATAATAATATTGATCATGACGGAGAGATAAGCACTTGGTAGCTTGGAGGAGGAATTATTATACCTGCACCGCCTTAATGCATGAGACGATGTAATGTTTTGATGGAAGAAAAGAAGGAATATAAAGTCTTTTAGAAGATCTGAGAAGTTATCTTTTTCTTTTTCTTCATTTTTTTAACTCTTGGCAAGTCTTTGACGGAACAAATTTTTACATATCAGACAGCCAGGGAAAAGAGATTTTTCTTTGTGCGCAATATAAAATAAAATGGTAGATTAAAAAGATCTAAAAATATATTGTATTTCCAGCAAATGAACATGAAAAATAATGTACTCGTAAATAAAAAGGAAAGATAAAAATAAATTTTGGGACACAACAAACCCGCTCAGGACCGGGGCCTAGAGCGTTTTACTGAGCCATTTCATCTATTGAAAATGGAGGGACCTGCAGTTTTTTTTTTTTTTGACGGCAACGAACATCAAAGTTAAGAAAAAGCGCTATTCATGACAATGTATTACTTACTGTCAGAGGACTTGCCAATTCTTTTTACAAGGTGCGAAAAAGTGATTTGGGTTTTACTTGGAATCGAACCCGAGAGCTCCCACGTAAGAGTCCGACAAACAACACTAGATAAAAAGCGTGCCCAAACAAGGCTAGGTGAGTCTCGAAGCCTAACCAGCGATACAACCCCGTGTAAACTACGTGAAGAGAATGATGACACTACGAAATAGTGGTCGAATTCCTAAACGCAGGCCATGCTGGAGCAAGTCAAATGCTAAGCAAAAATAATCACAAGTAAAATTTGCAATGCAATTAAAAGTATGCAAGTGTTTTTTGATAACTGCACAAATTCACTTGCAATTGCGGGAAAAAAAGCAATCTGGTACGTTTTGGGACATTCTGATTCGAAGGGATTTTTTTGTCGGCATTAAGAACGGTGTGCTTTGCATATTTTGTGCAAGACTTGCGTTTAGGAATCCGCCCAGTGATTGTCTTTGATCGTTCGGCATTTTCTCGAATAAGCCATGGTGAGAGCAGGTAACTTGGATTCCTTATTTAGGTAGGGTCTTCAGGATTCCTACGACAATGTTGAATGCTAAAAGAAGGTTGCGTCCTTATAGAAGATTAGTCTGAATGCTTCATTAGTATTAAAAAAAAACTCCGCTAGCAAAAAATTAAAGCATCGATGAAAAGAAAAGTGGCCCAATATAGCTACCCTGACCAAAATCTGATTTCGCAGATAGGATTTAATACAGAAATTTCGAAAGCTAGCCTCACATAGACGATTTTTCAAAAAGAATTTCATCCATTGAATGAAGAGTGGTAGAAAAAATTGTTCTTAATTTAATATTAGAAAATATATTGAGAAATTTAAACTTTTGTTCAAATGAAATAAGTATACACTTGCCAAAAAAATATGTGTCCAAAAATGAAAACAAAAATGACCAAACGGAGCTTGAAATGACCAAAAACTATGATTGATTCCGATGGAGAAGAAGGGAAGAACACCAAACGAACAAAGCAGCATGAGGAGTGCTTGATTAAGGATATATAGAAATATCTAGAAAGTAAGAGCTTCAAAGTTTGCCCCAAAAATTAAAAAATCATGCCAGGGTGGAAAACTAAGAACCAAGCCCGTAAAGACCACCAAGCAAACATAGCTGTAGAACAGCAATCTCTGAGGATCTTGAAATGTTAATTATGAAGAGTCAACTTAGACGATTATCAAGAATGCCATACTCTGGATCAGACTCGACTCAAACTCGTATGTTAGATTAAATCAAATAAAACTGGATTTCCAGACGACGACGAAATTTTCAAGGAAGCTAATGATTAGCTTGAAAGTAGAGTGCACCAGCTACATGATTTAGTCGGGAGAAAACATTTTCAGTGAATGGAAAATCTTACAATTGCACCAATTACAGAGGAATACTCCTCCTTAACGTCAGATGTGACGTCTTGTCTTTGTGAAAGTCTGAAAACCCCCCACGTCAACAAATTCGTACAGCACACGGGAGATCTTGGGAAAAACATGCGTATGACAATATTGAAAGAAACAAGCTGTGTAGCATCATGTCTAGTTGCCAAAAAATCTTGATTTTCAGTTCGTAAGACAGATTTAATCACGAAGTCATCAGACATGCCGGTCATTTGGAGAAAAGAACGTGTCATTTGATATCAGTGTTTGCCACCTTAATACATCCCGGCAAAATCCTAGTTCTACTTCAGGGCAAGCGCAGAACTCAAAAACACCTAGCTTGGTATTAAGGGTAAAGTGAGATTTTTTAAGAGAACTCATTGCGGGTACCTCAGCAATCGTTGATCTTGAACGAACGAACTTATTGATGCGCTTTTTACGTAATTCGATAAGAAAACTGCCTTATAGTAGGGGAGCCCGACCCGCTAAATTTGCAGTTACTAAAGTGTCATGGGGACTTATAGGATTGTGAAGTTTACGTTCTAAAACGAAAAAAAGTGTATGGCAGTTTTTCATTTCAGTGGGGCGATGGGCGTGTATGAGCTTTTAAAAATGTAAAAAAAAAACAGTTAAATTGAAATACTCGAGCGCGTCAGATTTTCATAGAGTATACGCGCTTTGTCTTTCTGATAACGGATATATATTAATCTGACGATTGACTGGGGGCAAATGGGCGTAAAGAGAGGTTAAAAAAAATAAAAAATAAAAGTCATTCGAGCGTGTCAGATTTTCAAAGTGAATGTTAAGTGTACTCTAAAAAGTGTATATTTCAATAATCTGACAATTTGAGTGGGGCGATCAGTCATGGCTGATTTTTAAAAATGTAAAAAAAACACGTGACCTTAAATACTCGAGCGCGTCAGATTTTCATACAGAGTGATCAACTTGATGTCTTCGTCCTCCAGGATGATAATCTGACAATTATATGGGGGCGTACTCTTAGTCTGACAATTTTAAAGTAACAATTCTTTGTTGTTTCTATTTTTTATTACTGAATGCAATCAAAAAATATGTACACATATTATGTATTTAAAAATTTTGTATTGAAATTTTGTTGAAAATACTTTAAAAAAAAATCCTGAAAGTTTGAGCCCTTAATATTAATTTTAAGTGCTCGATCAAGAGGTGTGAAGATTTTCCATTGAAAATACACGGAAACTGTGATTTTTTATTTTTAAATTTCTATAACTCAGCGGCATTTCGTGGGATCGCTTTAACCGAAGATGTTTTTTTCTCAAAATTGAAAGCTATACAAAAATGTTCTTTTTGGCAAAGTCGTCACTCATACCGGGAAGGTGGTACGGGCCACTTAACCAGATTTTTGCATAAAATTCACGTTTTGTCGCAGTTATCTCGTAAATAACAAAAGCTACAGAAAAGTTGTAAATTACAAACTTTTAAAGAATTTAGTTTTCTACAAAAAAAGTCTTCTGGGCCAATTGCTAATATCAATATTAACCGAGATATTAACCATCATATATTATACATTTCACTGACGATTTTACCTCAATCGCCCTAACCAAAATGTCAGATTATATGTTTTCCGTAATCCTGATAAAATTACCTTCAAAATAAAAAAAAAATTAATCGCGCTCGAGTATTTCGAAACATCGATTTTTTTTTACATCTTTGTGACTCGCCTACTTACGAAGGCCCCGCTCAAATTGTCAGATTATTGAAATATACACTCTTCTCGATGTAATCAACCTACCATCTTTTAATCTGACGCGCTCGAGTATTTCCGATGATCGACTTTTTTTACTAATCTGACGGGCTGCTCTCAGCGAACGCCCCAACATTTAGGTTAAATATATGGTAGGAGTACATTACATGGTGCAAGGTTTCTCCCCATATGATTTTCTGACGCGCTCGAGTAACGCGCGAAATCCCCTCTTGGGCTCCCCTACTATTACGTATATATTTCAATTTTAAGGACATATAAACAGAATTGTTTCTCTTATTTCATTTCGTTGAAGAAATGACCAAATGGAATAAATGTGACCAAGTGAAAAAATAATGACCAGATTTGGATACAAAATACCGCAAATCCGTTGCGTCCGTTCGCTACCGGATTCAACTGACAGCTCGATTAAATACACACGATCTTATGAGAGGTGACCCATAACCATCGGATGCAACAGACGCAACGTAAAAAGTAACCCAATTTTTAACTTTTTGCGTCCGGCAGAACTGATGACATAAGCTGTCAAAACCAATTTGAAGTTTTCTCTTCACACCGCAACGGATTCTATGGGTCACCCTAATCCGTTGTGTCCGGTAAAACTCACTGCTGTCAGTTGAATCCGGCATCGAACGGACGCAACGAATTCTATGAGTCTTAAGAATCTTAGAATCTCATGATTTTGAAATCAATTTCAATTACCAAAACTTCAATGCGCACAACGAAATAACCAACTTGTTCTACACCTTTCATCCGAGGTAAACGAGAAACCAAAAAAAATTGTAATTGTATAAAAACCAATCAACCCAAGCTTGACACGTGATAGTATCTAAAAAAAAATATCACATTCGCTCTGAAGTCATAACACATTCCATCACATTGGCGGGTGTGATGCATAACTTGTGTAGGATTGTCTAAGGCACATGAATTTGACAGGTCGAATGAGATTCTATTATACATTAACTGTAGATTACTTAGTACATGTCTAAAAAAAATTAGATGGGAATTGGGGAAAAAGGTGGTGTGTGATTTACCGACTAAGATATAAAGATGGAGTTATGTTTAAAGTGTTTAAAAAAAATAAACGATACAAACGATACCAAAGCTTTGGCGTAAGTTCTAAATTACTCCTTAATGCCTACACTAAAATCCAAATCTATTCAATTCGTCACGGTCAATTGTAATATGTCTTGAAATCACCTAACCATTTATGTATGTTTGCCAATTTATAAACATCACACTGTTTTGGGTATCGGTATCTGGTAATGGTGTCGTTTTACGATCGCACATTAATTTCTTCCACACCAAAATTTGAATAACACAAATTTGATTTGGAGTCCAAAACATGTTTATGTACCTCCAGCCCCATTTTGAAGAAAAAATGAAGAAAAAACAAAATCCAATCAAAAATTCGTCACAATCACATCAGCTATCTTACTGAGAAGTAAAAGAACAAAGAAGTGATCACAATAACACCACAATTTTTAACCGTCAACAGACAAAACCAAACCCTTTCCAACCCATCACGTCCAACACAATCTCTGATCCCCGACTAAGACAGAGAGAGAGAGAAAGAGAGAAGCCTTCGAATTTGCATCGCTGCCGCGTCATGAACTAAACATTCACCACAAACTTTATTACACCCCATAACTTTATTGTGCAGCACGCCAAAGGTATACGACGCGCGATATGATTAATTGCCTGTGATGCTGAGATTTTCGATAAATAAGACAAAAGCTGCCACCACAAACAGAGTAGCATTGACCAACACCATCAGCCTCAAACAAGAATGGATATGGAACCCATCCAAACTAACTAACAACGTCCGGTTCGTTTATTTTTGTGGTTTAGGGCTGTGCAACGCGACGCCTTGTATATGCAAACGCACATAAGAAGAAGCGCGCATTTATACGTTGGTTTGGTACTCGTATAAATGTATGCGCATATGGCCATCATTCATGGAAATCTTTCTTTGCAGATCTGCGCAAGTAATAATTCCTTGTACTGTTTTGGTTGCCTTCTGGCCATCATACTCGGTTGCGTATAGTTTTATCCTGCGCATGCATCAAGACATGATGTATGTTGCATTTGCCCCCATCACCATGCACCTCGTTCAATAATTTTTGCAATTTATTTCATCGCGATGGCATTGGAGAGATTTTTTCGCCTTTACAATTCCTGTGTATTGTCAAGCTCCTGGATGAAGTCCTTGCAGCTAGCACATAGAGCACCAGCTGAAACTGAAATCATGTGAATTTCACTAGCAGAGTAGCAGACTATGATGAACATCGCCCAGTAGTTCTGTTCTTTCGGGAGTTTTTGAACTTCGATAGATGTTTTTGTTTTATTTCCTTAGAAAAAAAAACTTTTCTATATGTTGTTGATTTATCACTTTTCTAATAAATTTGACATAACAATAGTCTGACAGTTCACACCAAAGGCCAATCAGTATTTTTGTGGAGCTAAAACGATATATGTTGTCCGGCTGCAACTGAAGCAGCACTTTAACTCCTCTTGGAGCGTAGGGCAGCAACCAGATCCCTCCATCTGTCCCGATTCGCCGCAACGGGTCTTAGCTGTGATCATGATTGAATACCTTGAGACTGAGCTTCTTTTAAAACAGATGACCTCCATGTTGTTTTTGGTCTTCCAACGCGTCTCTCACCCTCAGGATTCCATTCGAATGATTGTTTCGCTATGTTGTCGTTAGGTTTCCTCAGTGTATGGCCTATCCAACGCCACTTTCATTGGGTGATGTCTGCATCCAATTTCATCTGTCCGGTCCTATTCCATAGTTCAACGTTTGATTTGGTTTGCGGGATCTTCAGAATGTAGCGCAGACAACGGTTGACGAAGGCCAGTAGCCTGCTCGAGATGTTGACAGAGCATTCCATGTTTCAGAAGCGTATAGCAGCACAGATTTCACGTTAGTTTTGAAAAGTTTCAACTTGGTGCGTAGCGATATTTTGCTTGAGTTCCATACAGGAGAAAGGATTCCAAATGCACTACGGGCTTTGTTTATTCTATTGTTAACATCCAGGTCCGTTCCGCCATCAAGTGCAATAAAACGGCCCAGGTAATTAAACTGCGTGACCTTCTCTATGGTTCCCTGCCTTAGAATAACTTGTTGTGTGCTTTGGCCCGTGGTCATTATTTTGGTCTTATTTGCGTTGATCCTTAAGGCAGCCACTTCTCCATTTAGTTGCAGCGAATGACATATTTGATTTAAATTAGCCGTGTTGATTGCCATGAGACATATATCGTCAGCATAATCTATGTGGCTAAGTTTGTCAAACAGACCCAATTGGATACCGTGTCTATCAGTTGCACCCACAGTGGCAGTCTTTACATCGTCGATTGCTAGCAAGAACAGAATTGGTGACAGGACATCTCCTTGTCTCACTCCTTGGCGAACATCAAAGCAGTCGGATAGCTGTCCATTGTGCAAAACGAGACACCTTCCGTTGTTGTACGACTCTTTAATAACAGCAACAATTTTCTCAGGGATACCTCTCGCAACAAGCGATCTCCAGATGCATTCACGATTTACCCTGTCGAATGCTTTCTCCAAATCCACAAACATGAGGTACAGGGGGTGATTGGTACTCTAACGATTGTTCAAGTATGATTCGCAAGGTGTTGATAAGGTCGACGCACGATCGACCGCTGGGAAACCCCGCTTGGTGCCTCTTGAGGGTAGACTCGATCCTATACTTTATCCTCTTGAGAATAATAGTTGCCATTAACTTCGGAAAAACGGACAGAACAGTGATTCCGCGCCAGTTATTACAGTCCTTGAGGTTTCCTTTCTTTGGTAACTTCACAATAACTCCATCCTTCCAGTCCCTTGGGTAAGTTTCACTCTCCCAAACAGCTTGCACCAGCTTAAGCAAAATACGGGAAGCTGCTTCAGGGTCTACTTTAAGGAATTCTGCGGGAATACCGTCAAGTTCAGCTGCTTTGTTTTTCTTTAGGAGATGGATCGCGTCTGTCATCTCTGTACTTGTTGGGGGGCTGGTGTCAATACCCCTAGAAGACCTGCGCATGTTGTTCAGTTCAGGATTCATGTCTGCATTGTTGTCGTCATTTAGCAGCATACAAAAGTCTTCCTTCCACCTTTGCAGCTGATCTTCTTTCGTCACTAAAAGGTTGCCGTTCAGATCCAAAACGAGATGGTTAGTGTTAGTGCTACGACGATGTCCGACAATGTCCTTAGTGATTTTATACAGCTCCCTTGCGTCCCCTCTTCCTGCAGCATGTTTCGCGTTCTGCGCAAGTTGGTCTATCCTTGCCCTCTTATCGATGGGACTTTAAATTAATTAAGATGTGCTTACTTTAAAAGAAAAGATAGCTGCAAAACCCCGTTGCTTCCGATGGGATGAGATTATTTTTTAATTAATTTCAATACCAAGTGCTCTGCTGGTGAAATTTTCTTCACAAAATCGATCAATGATAGGATGTTGTTCACAAAAGGAAGATCGTGGAAAATTTAACACACCAATGGAGGTTAAATATATCCCCAACGTACCATACCAACTGAAGTTCTGACAAAAGATTCCTTTCAACTGGCAGGCGTCCGAGAGTCGCGTCTGGTTCATCGTTTGTTGTAATTCGATTTATGAGATTCATTCGATGATATTCGTTTTCTGTATTCCTGCTCTCTCTTCTCGTTCTTCTATCTATCTGTTATTCAAAATATAATTTAATTTCGTTCCTTTCGTCCGTTTGATTGACGGGTTGACCCTTTTCTTTATTGTGCACAGGTTTCCCCCCATTCATGTGGGGCATGGAAGAGCCCTGCTTAATTACTTTCATTTGTGTGAATGTTTTGGTTTGACTTTTGAGCAAGTTTATTTTCATAGCATTCGTTATCGTTCAGTTATCGATAATGAATTTTTATCGATTTTTATTACCTGTTGTACCTATAAATTTTTCTTATCGATCGATTCCTATCTTCTTCTTGACAACTTGCTAAACAATGTTTTTCTATGTGACAAAAAAAAAGGGGGCAGCCACATTCGATTATATCGTTTACTGACGTCTAAATTTATGATGTCTGATTGAATGTTTATAGACACACAAGTCTCACACCTCACATCAGTGCAGATTGCACTCGTTCAAAGATCGTGTGTGGGTGATACACTTTAAATCTGTCAACGCTCTGACGTCTAAAATCATGTCACAGAAACTTTGAGATTCGATCGTAGTAAATTGAAAAGAAAAAAAATATTAAAAATGTTATTTGGACTGGTCTTTACATATAATGGAATAATCTAATCGTTTTTAATAGCCCATAAGGCATAAGGCAAGCACGATTAAAAAAGCCAGTCATGTACGCAAACCTTATCGAATAATCGGTTTTGGGTGCAGAAAACATGTTGTTTATTTAATTGTTGTGGCCAATTGTAATTGAAGTCACGTTTACGCCCACAGTTGTGTCTTTTTTCAAAATAAAATCTATTGACTAAAAGCGGAAAAATGTTCAAAGCTCACGTTGCAAATTGATTTTCTTCTTCCTTCTTGACAACTTGCATGCATTTAAGTATCGCATTCTAGGAGTAAACACAAATTGGAAAGGGTTTTAGCCTCTCGTTAAAAAAAAGTGGTTTTATTGGCTGACCACATTCATCTCGAACCAATGAAAGCAATTGAAATGCACAGAAGCTTTAATCATTTTTAAGCCGGGAAGGCCGCTTTATATCGAAAAATCTGAACACAACAGCTTAAAAACCTTTTTAAGGCTTTGTGAATATGTCGGCGTACCCTATGCGTGACGGAGCACCATTGTGAAGCAGATAAATGTGACCGTTCTGATCAAGATCACGTAGCTCATAGCGCCCAAAAAAAGAGCACGTCGCCTAATATACGACTACCTTTGGCTACCCTCCACATGTTCATTGACGAAACAAAACGCATCTTATCGGCCAAAGTATTGCAATCACAGACAATGTACCTACTAGAATGATAAATAAAAACCTTTTCAAGATCATCGATCTACTGCGGGTGATGTTCCAAAAACAATTAAGAACCTCATTGGCTTTCTTAATAGCAAGCTATATAAGACTCTGAGGTCAACGCGGCGGGAGTTACCCACGAGCGCATCACAGAACCAGTCAAAAAGGAGAGCTGTCATCCCTTCGAGAAGCCTAAACAAATTTGATAAGGTTAGACTTACTGAGCAAATATTTTCTGTAATCAGATAAATAAAAAATAACAACGATCGACAGAGCTTCAAGGTTTGTATATTATCAGTTTATCACACATTTTGCACTTGGAGTACCAAGTGGATATTCATTATCACTACTTAAATAGTCTCTGATAAGTATAACTGCCACTTAAAACTTCTTAAGATCTTAACATGATCTCTACTAAAAATACGCCACTGACTCCACAACGCAGAGTTACCCTAGGGTATCTTTCTCCCAATGAGGATTCTGAGTAACAGTACGAAATGTACTTACTCCCTATCGAAATCAGTTTTAAGTCAAACAAGGAAGCAATTTTTCGGTGAAGGGTGTAACTTTGGTTCCGTATTGGTGGCTAATCGAAAACTACAGCAATTTCCGTCACATGATGTTCGTCGCGAGAACGAGTTACATAGTCCGTTCGACCAATTCTTCACAACTTTTTCCAACAATTTTCGGTAGTTTGTCGACAACAACCAATGACTTAACGTAGCCCCGTTTTCTTCTTCCTTTTCGACGCAACGAACATCGCGGTCTAAAAGGAATCGCAGCTTTTTTTACTTAAAGTAAAGTAGTAGGAATCGCAGCGCTGCCTATTACCTGCTTTACATCGGCACGTGGGGTACGCCGATCTAACGTAGCCTCATAAAAAGTAATCAAGAGACGTCGTATGAACGGGAGGGAGAAGGAGGTAATTGGCAAGACAACTTCTGGAAACCAAGGTGTCACCAAATCGATTGTGCAAATAATTGATGAGAATAAATGATAAAGTTTCGCCGTTGAAACCAAATGAGACAGACCATTAGCTGGTGAATTTGGGGGGGCAGTCGGACAGCAAGGCTCGGAAGCCGCTTTCCTACCTCAAAAGAAATAAGGGCCGATAACAGCACCAAAAAGTCAATTTACTGTCGAACTGCCAAGCCTTGCTTGTTCGACATTCTCAACTGTCAAGCCATAGATAACAACCATTGATACTTCTCATGCAAGGTTTGAAGATCGTTTAGCAGGCATTAACTAGCTGAGGGCGAAAAATAGTTAAGCAGCTAGGATGACCAATGATGGGATGTCTCATGTAATATAAACCAACAACAGAATCCAAAGTACAACAACCCTAGCAGAAAAGCATCGTGTTTCTAGGATTTGAATGTTGTACTGGTATACTTCAAAAAATCATTCAAACGAAAGAGCATTTACAAAGGTTAGGATATCCAGAAGAATTCCAAGACGCAGTAAGTGAACACTCTCTTGTGTCTTCTGCTCTGTACCTACTATAGCTCTTGACTCTACCTGTTAAAAGATAAAGTACCATCATAAGCAAGGATCCTACATTGCTGCAAGAGTAGTTGACGTATGGGAAGACGTTTTAGAAAGAAGCGGGTTTAGTATAAGTTTTAAAAAAAAAGTGAACACTTGCACTGCTGAGACATTCATTCCAATGCTCTGAAGTGCTACAAGCTTAAGGGCCGGTCTGTTCAAGTTTGGTTAATTTTAACCCGTGGTTATTTCCAGTGGTTACCATAGAATGCGTCTTTTCAACCTTGGTTTGGTTAACAAATGAATGGTTTGGTTAACTAACCAGAGAAATCGTTAACCAGTCGATTTTGGTCGGTTAACGCTATTTAACCATCGATTTACTGGAATTTCGTCTTTTCACGTTTGGTTAATCTGTCTTCACGCATTATTTTTGACTCATCATTTGGCTATACATTTCAGTGTGATAGAGTGCGTTTGTTTTTAATTTTTCATTATATTTATCTCCAATATTATTCTTGTTATAGTTCTTTTTTATAAAATACTGTTTCATTTACAAATTTAGTTCACGTGGAAATTGTGTTTGGGATTTGTGGAGTTCTGATGGTAGTGGCGTTAGTGATGACGAGGAATTATTGGTCAGTTTTCTTGTTTTCGAAAATGTTCTTTTTTTCTAACACCAAAGCTACAAGTTTTTTTTTCTTCACTTTTGGAGAAATTCGCAGATCGTTGCGTTGCTTTGATTGTGACATTTTCTTCAAAAATAACAAAAATTATGAATAACATAGAAAAATAAAAATGGGCACGACTGGGTCGCACGAACTTGCGATTGTGTTCTAAATACGATATCAAAATGTAAAGGCCGAGTTAAAGGTTTTGGTATTATCTAGATCTTCATAATATATTTTGTGGTACATGGTTGCCAACTACACATCAATTATGAAAATTGAATTAAATCACGCAAAATAATAAAAAAATTAAATTAAATATTCCAAAGGTTGCAAGCCAAAATCTAAAAACGCCATTCTTTTTCAATCGCTAATACAAATGAATGATGAAAATTTAATCAAAATCGTTGGACCAGTTTTCCAAAAAACGGTTTTTTATTTTTCACTTTTTTTTTTAAACTGTTTTTTAAAAGTCGAGTATGCAAAGATTTAGATCTTGACAGAAGTTATTTTGACAAAAAATTTAAAAAAAAAATCAAAGTTACACTTTTGAAGTTATTTCTAAAAATCAAAATTTTTTAAAAGAAATTTATAAAAATTTCCAAAACTAAATTTTTTTAAATATTGATATGCAACCTTTCTTTAACAAATTACGACTTCTTAAATCCAAAATTTAGTTAAGATCGTGTAAGCCATTAACGAGAAAGTCAGTTTTGAAAAAAAAGGTACTATGGGAGGTACCGTTTTTAGGCTTTTTCCAAAATTTTTTTTTACATCATAAGAAAGAAAATTCAAAATTAATCCTTCACACAAAATTTTATCAAAATCGTTGGAGCCATTTTCGAGAAAAATAAGTATTATCATATCGGTTGTATGGCAGGTACCGTTATTTCAAGACCTAGAGACTCAATTCCAAAAACCCCTCTGTAGGCTACCCCACATACCCTAACTGCAAAATTTTAAGAAAATCAGTCCAGCGGTTCAGGCTGTAGAATCATATACAGACAGACAGACAGACAGACAGACACACAGACACACAGACAGACAGACAGACAGAATTGCAGGACCCACTTTTTTCGTATTCTCTTTGATCGCAATGTCATGTTGAATTGTTATCTCAAATTTTTTTCCGGCACGATTGCAAGACTTGCCTTTATAGTACCTATAATCGCAAGTAAAAAACATGAATAGTTATAAAATAACTAATAACTGAACTGCCGACAGTAAACACATGTCACCAAAAAAGATAACCATTGATTGGGGTTAGTGATTAATTTGACAGATAGACTGGAAAAATATTGGAATTTCTCGATAACCTACGGTTTGTTAACCAAGGCCGAAAAAATAGTGAAAAGACGCAATTCCTTAACCATAGATCCATAACCACGGGTTAAGCAAAATCTCTGGTAACCAAACCACAGATTTAACCACACTTGAACAGATCGGCCCTAAATATTTGGTATCTATGATCAATAGGCAAGCAACTCATAATGAAGACGTCAATCATTATTTGTAAAACGCTGGGTGCATGAAGTGACCGGGAAAAATCCGCCTTCTTCTGCGACCAAAAAATGTTTCCTAAACTCAAAGAAAAAATTCTGCAATTAAATTTAAATTAAATTAATTGAAAAGTGTTTTCTAAACTGAACGATTTTACAAAAATTTATCGAATTGGAAATACAAAAATCAGTAGAAGTCTTCGCGTCAAAAATGTCATTTTGCAGTACAAGCGACTTCACAAAATTTTTTCGAATATCAACGGAGCGTTTTTATATTCGCGGAATGAGGGGGTTAGAGGGGGGTGACTATGCTCATTATCATTATAGTCGTAACGAGTTCAGCTACTCATAATTAAAATAAACACGAGGTTCATTGTTCTTAGACAATTTGTCTTCGAGCTATCGTCAACCAAGCAACATAATCGGGAGAACAAAGTGAAATATGGAGAAAAACAACAGCGCGTAGAGTTTTCACGTGTATTTTTGAACCTCTGCAATGAAGACAAGGAACGTGTTTTAAGTCGAATTGTTACTGGAGACGAAACTTGGGTTCATCATTATGAGCCTGAGTCTAAACAAGACTCCATGCAGTGGCACAAAAAAGGCACAGCACCTCCTAAAAAGTTTAAGATGTCAAAGTCAGCGGTAAAACTCATGGCAACGGTCTTTTGGGATCGGGTCGATTATAAAGATAAAGGTGTTTCTATAACCGGAGAATACTACGCTTCAATATTAGAGCGATTAAAAGAAGCCTTTAAAAAGAAAAGACGGGAGAAATTGACGAAAGGTGTGCGGCTTTTGCAGGACAACGCGCCCGTGCACATGAGCCGCATTGCGTTGGCTGCCTTGCATAAAGTGGGCTTCGATATTTTGGATCACCCAGCCTACAGTCCAGACCTGGCCCCAAGTGATTATTATCTGTTCCCAAAAATGAAAAAAGAGCTTCGGGGTAAGAAATTTACCAATGATGATGAAGTCAAAGAGGCAGTCTCGGCGTATTTTGAAGGTAAAGACAAAACAATTTTTTATGAGGTTATAAAAAGGAAAAATAATTTGGTTTTATTATTTCCACCCTATATCCCCATTCCGCGAACATAAAAACGCTCCCTCGTAATTTAACAGTTGATATTCAGTTGTCAAAAATACAATTTTGCAATTCAGCCAACTATAGTAGGCATGAACAGTTAAAGGGTGTTGTCATTTCCGCAGGAAATTCTTTCTCGCAAATTATTTTCACTTTGAGAACACAAAAAGTTCTCTTTAGTAAAGAAACGATTTAAATTGATTTTTCCCAGATTCAAATCCGTGGCCGCAAAAAATCTCTCCAGTAAACATATTAGGTATGCATGTTTTTTTTTTTTTTCATTTATCGCAGCTTTGCTCAACTGTCAAATAACGCAGACGTCGCTCTTATCTGTACTTGAATGAAACTTTAATAAAAGAAACTGGAGTGCATTACGTCTATGTCGTTGGGGTTCTGTTTATTCGCTTGGTCTGTCATGCGAGTTAAAGCGCGCGCTCATGCCTATTACAACTAGATCTTCAAATTGTTCTTCTTAACAAAATTTATATTTATTTATATTTTTGCTTACGTGCAGCATTCAAAGATAAAGCGTTCAGAAACATTAAAGACTCACCTGAAAATAAAAGGAAAAAACGTCAGTAAAATATTTAAAATCAGTAGACAAATCTTAGTAAACAAACACATGTCATTCAGATCAAATCATAATACATAATACCCACCCACAGCGCTCATATAATGTATTCATAAATAAACAGATTCTTCCAAATAACGCACACACACAGACACACTAAACAGCGAAAAGGTTCACAAAAATTAACACAATTCCAACCCTTCGACTTGAACTTTTTAATTACAAAAAGATGTTAAAATCCCAATAGTGCATTAGAGCGGCCATGTTCGATGGAAACCACAAATATGTTAACCAATTCTTTCCTTGTATCACCTGTCTGATACTGATTCGGTCTCGCATCACCAAAGGTTTAAAACTTCAACAAAGCCCTAACCTCAAGGAGTCGGGGACAGAGCTAAATAATAAAAAAAAAAATATAAAAAACATGTGGGTATCTCAACAAACACCAATACTTTATCGTATTCTTAATTAAAGAGGAATCCCGAATGTAAATAAAATGAAGCATGAGAATTTCCAAAACCTGTTTTCGAACTCCAAGTAACGAACTCCAACATCAAGTAACAAAAGGTTGCACTTAAATTAACATAACAATCCGATTTAAGATAAAATATAAAAAGAAACCCATGCAGTTGTCTGTAATATCCTAGACTACCCAACAGTCGTAATGGCAAATAAATTTCCCAACGACACATTCTCTTATCTCACCCCAAACCTAGTCACCTATCTATCTATCCAACTTTTAAAGCATCCCGCGTCCACACAACTTATTCAGTAGCAAATTCTTTGAATTGGATAGCGGCAGGGATCCCATCATCAAGACGTGTGTCTACTTAATTAAAAAGAAAGAAGAAAAAAAAAACTCCGTGTTAAAAGTGTGTTTAATTAAAATGCGTCCTATCGACGGACGATGCATTGGAAGCATCTAAACAAAAAAGGTACGATATTTTTCTCTCTCGTCCTTTCCTTTATTAGGGATGTGTCAGGGCGTTCGTTTTTTAAACTGTCCGTTCGCCTGCTGGCTGGTGATTGGACTTAGAATGCACGGCGAAAACGAATACCAAAACAAAATCGAAGAAAGAATCAATTTCGGAACTTGCTGGTCGCGGCGCACCGGAGTGAAGGGCACACACTTATTCCTACTGCTTTTTTGTACAGGGAGTTATGAGGGTTTACGTGTTTAATTTGATAGCCAAACTTTACTGAGTTAAATCTTAGAACTTTCTTGGATCTTCCTGATGTCCACAGAAGATCAACAACATTTTTCCTCACATTTTTGTAGCAAGTTCGGTTCAAAATAAGTCAGCTATTATCATGATACTAAAGATACAATCAGTCTATAAATACTCTCCTTTATCATTTCCACAAAAGCAATTAACGTCAAAACCCAACGTAATCTCCTAAATAAACACGAACGCTTTGAGATATTAGGGATCCCAGATCACATATATCAATCCATTTCTCATTTTCCGCTGGAAATTATCTTTTTTTTTATGATTCCCATATCGGATTGATATGGAGCACACTTGATGTCACACTTGCGCAGTTGGATACTTACTGTGCACAAACATGATAAGGATCAACATCACAAATCCAGTTTGGTCAACTGGGTCTTAAATGGTAATAAAACCGACAAACACCACATGAAAAAATAAAAAAAAACACAAAGCAAAACGAGAAATTAAAAAAGAAAAATGTTGGTGGAGAATATGGTGCGCGTTAAAGACCTTCGTATCACCCCAGCAAATGACAGCTTGACCCTAAACCTGTCAAAGAGCTCCACATCATGTAAATTATATTCGCTTTGCTTTCTCTCTTTTTCTTTACCATTCTTTAACAGTGGGCAGAGAAGCAAAGCAGAATCGGTCGTCTCATCCTATATACGTGACATTTTATCACGGCAATAATCGATGGAATGAATATTCTCATCCGTAATAAAATCACTTTTTATGGCCAACAATAAAACTGTGTATTTATGGTGATTTCATTTGAAATTGATCTTAGTTGTTGAAGAAATATACAGCATAGGTGTATCTTCTTCTGCACTAAGTTGAGAACAAACCATTTTTTGAAGTAGGCAAAGGAGAATATATTTATTGCTCCCGTGGAAATCTGATTTGGCATTCATAGCCAGGGATCTAAACTACACACTTAAAGGATTTCCGTCGAATTATGATTGTTGAGAAGGAAGTTGTTGCCAATCAAGAAACTATAAAAAGCGGTTAGGTCTTTTTAGATTTTCTGTGGGATTTGTTGGCGCAGATTTTTGCTCAAATTGTGTTTCTCTGTTCTCACCACATTTAATTTTCTTCTGTTTGCTTGAGACATAAACAAGAACTTGGATGAAACAAATTGTAGATTAAGGACAGCAACACTGTGCTTGTATAATTTGAAAATGTGTAGAACGATGGAAGCCATTATAATTGTTTGTAAATAAAACAAACGTATCCCTTACTCTAACCGATATACGCTAAGCGACCTTTGCGTTTTGTAACAAGAGACAGGCAAAAATTTTGTTAAATAAGCGTTACGTTAAGTTGTTCTGAAATAACTTAGTTACTTTATAGTTTCTAAAAAATTTTCCTCTTATTCGTAAAACCTAAAATGGTCCACTCGTAGGGTACGTCACTTGACTTTGATGGAGACAGAAAAATGATCTGCTGATTAGCTTTTGCCCTTAACCAGTTCCACCAGTTCTAAGGCTACACTGTAACTGAAATATAATACTTCAGGGCCTGAATTCCGATCTAACTTTTACTGTGGTGAAATAAACATATACATAAAGGAGGAGTTTGCATTAAAATCCCTTGCATAATTTTAAAGATCCAAGCATACAGACAGACAGCGGAAAGCGACTTTGTTTTATACTATGTAAGGATTCAGTAACTCAATCAATTGAAACTAAATTGTGACTGATTAACTAGTGCCATGAGAACAACACCAACTGCAGTCTGGAAACCTTCCTGTCGATAGCCCCCCTAGGTCTTTTTACTAAGGAGATGGCGGCCAAAAGCGCACTGCGACTTAAACAATACAACAATTGGAAAACAGGCATATTAGGCCATAGAATCATCATGAAGCATACAGATATAGACATTCAAACAGACTATACCCCCCGCATATTGACTTCAATCCAGTGGCCCTAACAGTCTTTCCGACAAGAGAAAGCTGGGATAATAGGAAATCACATTTCCGTCTTCACAGATGGTTCCAAAACGGACGAAGGGGTAGGGTCAGGTATCTTCTCAGACTACCCCACCATGAATACATCAATAAAGCTTCCCGACTTCTGCAGTGTCTTTCAGGCAGAAGTACTCGCAATGTGCGAAGCCGCGGAGCAACTAGCTCACAAAACCTGATCAACAAAAATATTGACTTCTTTATAGACAGTCAAGCGGGCATTAAAGCTATCTCATCCATTATCACAAAATCTAGACTAGTAGACAACTGTCGTAGTAACCTAAAACAGCTCAGCGAAACAAACACAGTTAGTTTAACCTGGGTTCCAGGACATCGTGACAGAATCGGTAATGAAATGGCGGATAAGCTGGCTAAAATCGGGTCAGCACTCGAATCCAGCGAAACAAACACCTCAGTTCTAAGGCCACTTGAGCAAGAAAAAAACAGAATCAAATACAATTTTCTAAAAACCGCGAATGACAGGGTGTCATCTTTAGAAACACGCCGAGTCTCTAGAAACCTTTGGCCAGATATTTCCAAGAAAAAAACAGAATTTCTACTCCAGCTAAGCAGACCTCGGCTCTCTCTGTTGATTGGCATTCTCACGGGACACAACTCGTTGGGTACCCACATGATGAGAATGGGCATTAGCACATCCGACTTATGTAGAGGATGCCAAGATGAGGAGGCAGAGGAGGGATCATTCCACTTCCGCTGTGAGTGTCCTAGCTTGGCCCACACTCGGAAAAAAACCCTCGGAGAATACTTTTCGACGAACTGGGCGACATCTCTAATCTCCCACTGAGAAACGTCCTGAAACTTACTCAGGGCTCCAAGTGGTTCAGTGGGAGTTCCCTACCACAATAACTATCTACCTCTCCAATTTTCCCATTTCCTCATCCTCTGATTTCCCGGGGAGCACAATGGATCCTTGAGATCCGAGTGAGGTGTTGCCACTTGTGGCTGCACCCCCCATTCAACCTAACTTAACCTAACCTAAATTGTGACTGTTTAGTGACGAAAAGGCAACCACAGATGAAACTAAAATAAATATTTCACAGACATTAGAAAGAGTAATTAATGAGTGCGTTCAAGTTATTAATTGCACTTTGCTGCTGCATTTATTGTGTAGGTTTCTTAGTTTCATATCAGTTGCAATTCTGTTTACCGAAACGAGTAAGGGGACTATTAAGTTCCTCAGAAAATGTCAGAGGTCTAGCGATTGGGCATAGATTACGTAACTTTTAAAGGGATTATAGTACAATTGCCTATTGTCGATAGCATCGTTAATAGATCGGGAACGGGAACAGGAACATACATGGAATCCTAGAAACTACTAGACAGACTTCAAAATTCTTTCACCGTTAGAATGCTATTAATTCCCATATTTAAACGGGAACAGGAACGTTAATGAGAACTTAATGTTTGTATTAAAAAGACCTACTCAGCCGATTTGAATGAAGTTTGGAACAAAACAGGAACGGGAACATTACCATGAACTTGGAATATATTGTACCGACTACAAAGATTCTGTTACCTATTTGTCCCTAAGTAACATAGACCATATTGCATCCCCAATTTTCCCACTGGAATTGAAACTTAGAAACTACTTTACTCAATTCAATCTCCGTAGTTCCCGAGCTATCCCGGGTGAATCAGCTAGTTGTTAATAAGACTCATTTTTGAATTCCCTAAAGCATAGGAATTTTGTTATTTTTTGTTTTACCCGCAGAAAAGTTTTCTGAATTTTGCAAACAACTTAAACAGGTTCCAAAGGGTTTCATTCAAGTTTTTCAAAACCAAATTCGGTTAAAAAGTTTCCTTCTCTAGAACAAATGAAAAAACAAGCTATTTTTGAAGAGCATTCATCTCTTAAATGCCTTTTTTACGCGGTTAACATGAGGACAAAAAAGAACACAAATAGTCAGCCAGGTTTGTCACCAGACTTAAGAAATATTCACCCCTATCACAATCGAAACAATGTCGGACTACGAATGCAAAAGAGGACTAAAAATATCTTCGAAATGAATGTTTCGCAACAGATATTTAGGTCTACGAGGTTCTGGATTCCGTAACTTTTAAGGCGATCATTGACGTCTATCGTCGATTGTATCGTTAAAAGATTGCTCGTAAGTTCGCTTTCAGTGATTGAAGCTTTTTTGGTTAAGAAGTTCTATTTGATTTGTTTGTGACCTAAAAGTAACCTCCACTTTGTTGAAGAGGATTCTTTATAACTTCTCAAAAAGCTTGCGAAGCGACATCATAGCAATTTAGAATCCAACTTATTTACTGTCAGCCTAATAAGAAGCTACAGATTTAAGAAAATCAGTGATTTTTGTATGGTTCTCAGGGTCGTCAACACCGTGTGAATATGTTACGATTGAATTGGCCCTAAGTAAACATATTCACACGGTGTTAATCCTGAGAACCAAACAAAAGTCACTGCTTCTCTAAAATCGACAAAAAGCTACTCACGATCGTTAAGTTTTAAAATTGAAACATGGTTTATAATAAAGAAAACGAATAATAAAAGCCTGAGGCTATTAACATTTAAAATCGGCTTAGTATAGACATTAGTGTCAGAAATAACATAGAATCACTTTTGACTTAACTATAGTCGATTTTGATCGAGACTATGATGTCTTAATCATTCAACACATTGCTATTAGCTTTTTCTTGTAATTTAATCTGGATTTATTTCGCATTATTTCTTTGAGTTCATTGTTCTTCATTACAACAACAACAACGTTGAAGACAGTTCAAATTTAATTCATGTATGTAACAAGTTAAGCTAAACATCCTGAAGTGACAGTGAAGAAAGTGAATATTTGACATTTCTCGCCGGTGAATGAATGACGAAAGCCAAAAAATATTTTTGTTTTTTTCATTGTTAGTTACAAATTATCACAAACAAAAAACAAGTAATTGAACTGTCGGTGAATGTTGTTGGTTAATGCAAAGGCTCACGTTTGTTTTCACGAGAGTAAGCTCACTGCTCGTGGAGGAAATATGTCCACACGGTTTTACGAGTAATTGCACATGTGAACTCACATGTCAAATTTGTATGGGTACATACTTCATAAAGCCTAGTTTTACATACTCTCTCGTGAAGTGAACATCTGACAACGGAGAAAGAGAATATTTGACATTTCTCGCCGTGAAGGCTTTTAAACGTTTGGCCTTTAAACCACAAAATATCTTTTTTTTAACTTTGATAGCCAGATATTATCACAAACAATAACCAAACGCACTGCTTAGGCACTCTTTTTTCATCTTTCGTAATCAAGCTGTCGGAGCTTCACCTCATGAATGCAAAAACTTTGGTACATTTTGTATGTGGATGAGGTTCACTGCTCGTGAACGAAAACTTTCCACTTTGTTCTCCACACGGCTTCACGAGTGAACTAAAATGTCAAATTTGTATGGGCTAACGAAATGGTTTAATAAATATGTTCTATTCTTAAATATATTCCTATATTCTAGGCCAAAGATATAATTGGAAGCTTTTATGACAAAGAAACACTTTCGACACAATTCAAACGTAGATTGAATTCACCCAGACCTTCGTTTCACTGGCTATAATTTAGCGATAGCGAGAGGAAAGGTTTCCTCGACTTAAAATTAACTTTAGCTGTTTTGATTTTACTGATGGAATTTATTGTATGATCAGTAGTACATCGTTTAAGTTTTCAATGCTAAGAAAAATTATTCAAAATGAGCAGAGAGTTTATTAAAATTCAAAAAATAATCATGTGGGCGCTAATAGTGAAATGAAATCGATATCTTTTGAAGGTGTTATCAGATTTTGTAAAATATTTTCTTGCATCTGGTTTTGATTTTTCATAATAAATTAAAACGGAAGAAAAGTCTTGGAATGTGAACAGAAGTTATATTAAAATTTATTTTTCTTCGATCCATTAACAAAAAAAGTTTATTTTTATATTATCAAGCTGTCATACAAATATGTAGACACCAAAAATGGAATCGGAGAAGGTTACAAGCAACGGTAAAGTCTTGAAATGCGAACAGAAGTTATATTTAAATTTTACGTTAATGTTTGATTGGTTTATCTCAATATGATCAGCCTGTCGTCATACACATATAGGAATCGAATCCAAAAAGGTTACAAAAGATCGTTGAAGTTCATTTTCATTAATCTTGCTCTATGTTAATGCGATAGTCAAAGCGATCGTCGCTTTTTCGCAAGGAGATTCATGTGTCGCGTCGTTTTGTAACATTCGCGTTCTCTCTTTGGACCTAACTCTAACTGTTATATAACTATTTAAAGAAGAGATGTTTAATTATAGGGAAAAGTAAAGTCACAGCCTTGTTGTGTAAGTGCTGCCAGATCCTAAAAAGTTAATTTTGCAATCAAAGTAGCAATATTAACTTGATCGAAAAAAAAGAAACCCAAAACAATGAAAGGCTACGACAAAAACCGATTATAAGTAACGAGCACGGATAGGTATATGAAAATGCCAGAACGTTAACAAAACGACCGCTAAAATCAGTCGTAAATGGCAGCAAGTATCGTGAAACGTAAGTAACGATAACGATGTTTTTTTGAGCGTATCGAAATTCGTAAAACGGGCCCTGTCTCATCTCAGCCGATTGCATTCCAATACAAAATTAAGGGTGGTATTCACCAAACAATCTTAAGAGCGCTCTTAAAGCTAAGAGGCTCTTAGTTTTAAATTTGGATGTGCTATTCACCAAGCAATAATAGGGTCTAGTCTAAGCTAATTCGAATATTCGAAAAATAAGGTTTTTGAGTCTCTGAACTCACACTTTTCGAACTACTTCGAAAATTTCAGTGTCAGTTGTCAAAATCAGTCAAAAACAAAAAAAAATTATCGGAAATAAAGGAAATGGTAGAGCGTAAAATTAATTCATTCTCTGTATTGCAAACCATAATTCGAATTTCTTATTTTTTTTCAACAGTTATTTATGATTTTTGAATAACAACCACAAATGACGCTGTCAGTAAATTTCGAATTTTCGAAGTTATTTAAAATAACAACCGCTCATAACTTAAGAGTGGTAGCGACAGGTGTCAAAAATATTTAGGTGCTAATCGTCGTTCTTGTAAGCATTTTAAATCAACTGGGGATAAGGCTCAGCCAGAAAGTACCATGTTAGAGTTGAGATATGATCAAAGTATGCCCAATGAAAACAAACGCAATATCGCAAGCAGAAAGAGAATTCCTTTCATTTTACAAAAATTCATTTTCAAGTAACGTTTAATACGGCGATTATTTGGGCGATTGGGTAATAGGGCCCATACACTACACATGCATGCATGCGCAATCAAGTGATTGCGCATGCCGATTGAAGGTGTATGGTGTTGACTGAGTGGTTGTGCATGCGGCATGAGCAAAATCAGAATTTTTTGATATTTTCTTGTTTGCGCATGCATGCATGTGTAGTGTGTGGGCAAAATTGCTCAGTCAAGTGATTAAATTCGAATGAAGAGAAGAGCAGCAGCGGAGTTTTGGCTTGACATCTTTACAACTTGTCTACACGGCTATAAAAACACGAATGAAGATTGCGCAGTTTGCATGAGTAGTGTAGGACGAAAGCAATATTGCGCAATCTTCTGATTGCGCATGCATGCATGCGTAGTGTATGGGCCCTATAAGGTGCGCTCATATTAAAGGTGCGTAATTGAATGCGTATATATGTATGTCTGTTACGTAGAAGGTTTGAATCCCAGAAACATCAAGGAAAAAAAATGTTTTACCACGGTTATCTTTTCGCGAGGAATTGGCAATTTGTCTGATAGTAACTTCATGCCATGAAAAGCGCTTTCTCGATTAGCAGTCCGGAATCGGCAAACATTTAAGACCTCTTCCATTCCCTCAGTAGGCATGGTTGAGAGAAATGCGATACGCCCTTTTTTGCGATCCTATTTATTTTTTATTCAGTCCGAAGCTTTGAAAGCCCGCCATAACTAACAATTTTAGGAAACTACTAAAGCACGCTCTCCTCATTTCTATTTGGAACAAACGGCATAGTCAATTTCTAGTTTTGACATCTTCAAAATTCTTAAATCTTTGGTTTATTTGCGAAGTAAAGTTCCTGTCGCCCGCCGCCACGCCGCCGGCCGTCTGCCCAATCAAGTATAAAACCGAACAGAGGCGACAATATGACGCGTAATCTAAATTCAATTCGTTCTTTCCGTTCCAATTTTTTCTGGCCTCTTTGTTTTTTGACTTTTATTTTTAAAGTTCCTTCCTCCTCTCTTGCACTTTCTGGATTTTTCTGTGCTTCGTCCTGCCCACTTTACGACGAGTATATATACATTTTTATTTACGTGAAAAAATTGGAGATGACATCTACACGTGTATTCAAACTTCTCAGATGCGGACGATGGATCTCGGGTTTCAGGTATACACGAGTAGCGAACAGCAAGCGAAGTGTAGCAACACCGTGCTTGGTGGCAGCAGCCAAACCGCCAACAGCAATCCCCTTTTACCCGAATCCCCAAGTTAACACCAAAAACAATGGAAAACCGAGGATCATAAAAAAAAAAGATTTTTTAAAACAAAAAATCCGGACAGCCACGAACTAAGCACCAATTCACGGATAGCGGAGGAGGCAACGATCTGATGGCAGTAGCCCTTTTGGCTTTACGTTACTTTAATGTGAGATCACCTCTCTTGGGGTTTATTTTTTTCATTTTTTTATCTTTTCTTCTTGTGCTTTTGGTTTTCTTTTGGTTTCTGCACATTTGGCAACCGATCGGTTTTTGCGATTCAACACAGCAGCAGCAGCAGCAGTGGCCGCATGCCCCATAAATACTCAAACGTCGCAGCATTTTGTGGCGACTGCTTTTGGTCTTGGACCTATATAGCAACAACAACAACACTTCTCGTGGTTTTGCACATTTCAAAGACGAAAAAGGCGGTATCTTTGCTGTGGCTATTACTACAACGACAACAAGGATGGCAGCAGACGTGGCTTTGCCACATTCATTGCGAAGCCCTTCTGAGGCCGCCACAAATTTAACACACCGCAGAGCGTCTTGAGTGTCCGTCTGCCGCTGGGCCAAAGGATTTATGGTTTTCCAACACATTCAACCAAACAAAAAAATTATTTTCTTTACGTCGATCCTGACAATGAAGTTGATGATGATGGCAAAGGATCGATTCTTTTGAAAGGCTCTCTTTCTCCTTCTTTCTGTCTCGTTATGTGCTCTGTGATATTGTTTTCAAGATGTATGCATGAAAGGCTTTAATATATCACTCTACTCTGATTTAGGAAATGCTATTGTGAATTTCAAAGGCGTGAAAAAAAATTCAGACAAAAGCAAGGACCTGTGGAGCTGTAGGCATTATTATCGCTCGGGTCACATCAGATGTGACATTTTGAATAGAGAAGCAGCTTGCGGTGAAGATGTAGAAAATTTATTTTGTGAGGATCATTTGCTTGAGTGTGAGTAGGATGTGCGCGACGTGTTGGTTTACTTTTGGGTTCAAAGATTCTCCTATTCTATGTAAACTTGTTTTTGTCGAAAACATAGGCATATGGGAAAAGGTGAGTTCTTCTAAAAACTATTGAAATATGTTGAAGCCCTCATTTCAAAACACAAGTTTTTGTACTTTTGTAAGGAGACTGCGTTGCAAAAACTTGCTATGATGCACCTGCAATGATAACGAGACCGATAGCAAAAAAGATAGTGAAAGCTACAGCGAAAATGATAGTAAAAAGCAATAACAAAAAAAAATAGTGAAAGCGATACCAAAAACGATAGTAAAGGCGATTGCGAAAGCGATGTCAAAAATGATAGCTAAGGCTATAGCGAAAATGATATTGAAAGCCATAGCGAAAACAACAGTGAAAGCGATGAATTGCAAGTGTGATTTTAATTGTGATGGCGCTGCGCGGCGATTGTGATTGCGATTGTGGTTGCAACTACTAATACGATACATAGTAATGTAGTACTGCGCTCTATCGCTCTAGAACGGACAGGGGAAACACGTAAAAATTTGATTCACACTTATCTCGAATCATAATTTCAGTTGTCATTAGAAATTCAAAACGTGGAATTAAAACAGAGGACTCACAACTATCCATCGTACTGCAAGATGGTCATTTAAGACTAGCAACTATCTTGAAGAACGAAAGCTTCTTAATGACCGTCAGTACGGCTTTCGTAGCAAACGGTCAACTGGTGATTTGATGGCTTATCTCACCGAAAAGTGGAACCAATCTTTACATTGTTTTGGAGAAAGTAAGATTATTGCGCTTGATATTTCTAAAGCATTTGATAGAGTTTGGCATCAGGCTCTTTTATCGAAAATGCGTGCTTTTGGTATGGATGAGTCTCTTCTTCGTTGGATTAGAAACTACCTTTCCGACCGTTCGATAAAAGTTGTATTGGATGGAAACTTCTACTGAAACTTCTAATCCGCTTAACTGTTTTGCTGACGACTCGACCCTCAGCTTTTCATATTCGTTTCCAAATTCACGTCCCTGCTCTTCAGATGTGGAACTGGAACGGTTGCGTATGATAAGCTCATTGAATTCTGACCTTGACAGCATTGTGTTTCATGGGGTCATAAGACCGAGTAGAATTCAATGCTTCGAAAACTCAATGCTGTCTCTTGTCGTTGAAGCTTAACATTCCACCATTGCCATTATCCATGAATGGTACCTGCATCGAAGAAACCGAAAAGCTGTCAGTACTTGGTACGTGTGTAAGCGATGATATTCGTTGGAACGACCACATATTTGAAGCCGCCAAAAACACTGCTAAATGCTTAGGGTTTCTTAATACGATGCAGGAAGTTCTTCACCCCTTCTGATCTGGCTACAATTTATAAGGCCTTCATCAGCCCAAAACTGGAGTATAACTCTCATGTCTGGTCAGGGCCGCTCAAACATCTTTGCACCTGCTTGATAGGGTACAAAATAGAGCGTTAAAATTGATAGGTGATAGTTCAATCGTAGAATCGTTTGATTCTCTGGAACATCGACGAAACGTTACCTGTCTCACTCTCTTTTTTCGTTTTTTCTATAAACAGTGCTCTAGTGAAATAGCCAATTGCATTCCTCCCCTGAAACAATTCAGCAGCAACACCCGCCTCGCTAGGAATGCTTATCAGTTTTACCTTGAGCCCAACTTCGGGCGTGCAGTCAAGTATAGAGATTCATATTTTAGTCGCACCACCCTAATGTAGAATGCTCTACCTGTCCCAGTTTTTCCCCTGCATTACGATTCACAAAAATTCAAAAGCAACGTGAATCGATATCTTCTTTCAAATCCTCTCCTATTTTCCTAAATGCTCGCACTGTGTTTAATGGCATTACAAGGGTAGTCACAACCCCTTGATGTGCGCGTTAATTATAAAAAAAAGCAACTAGATGTGACGGTCAGCTAAAAAAAAAGAATCCACAACAGACCAAAGCATCACGACGAAGTACCCGCAAAATCAAACCAAATGTACACCCATCAGTTCAACAAAGTAGCTAATGCGTAGTATTTAACGACTAACCCTAAATCATTTGATCTCGAGAAGTGTAAAACAATAAAATTCTCATTTTATTCAAAGTGAAATCAAAACCTTTAACACGCCGAGTAAGCCTACCATATAAACCACAATAAACCTGATTAAACCATAAGCGAAGATATTTTTATTTTATCCCCAGCCGAGGCTTATCTTAATGAAGGCAACCGATTTAATAAACTACGCCACTGTATACAACGCAAGGGAAAACAAAATCAGAGACTATAGAATTGCAAACTATCTCTCTACAGGTAGATTCGCAGTCACACCTCGAATGGCTACGGGAGGATGTTGGCTAAGCTGCAGTTTTTAGTTTTAGGTGAAGTGAAAAGGGTTAAAGCTGTCGTAAGGAATCATGCTGACCATCCCGAATCAGAAGAATGGAGTAGGCAGTTTTAGTTTTATTTTATTTTTTTTGTTTTGCTTCAAAAACGTTGCGGCATCGAATTTCAAAAGAATACTAACCCAGAGAATTATTCTCCTCTTTGCCCAGCCACATCACACCACACATTCACAATTTAATGCAGGTGTTGAAGAGATCTCTGAACGATGCGAGATGAAAGGCAACGACACTTTCAAAAGAAGCCGACTTTTCCCGCCTGCACTAATTGAGTGCGACATACAAAAAGAGTGGGAAGAGAAGGAAGATGCGGCTATAAAGAAACATACACACCAACGAAACGAATTTAAGAAGATCATTGAATGGAAATAAATTTGAAGTGTGAACAACTGTCAGAGAGACGTGTTGTGGGTTGACAGTTTTGTCGTAGGAGACACACGTTCACGACAAGATGATGATATGTAAAAACAAAAAAAAAAGTGGTTTTGTTTACCAATTCTTGGAAAAAGTTTATGCACCATCTTTTCGAATCCACAATATCTTGCATAATTTTGTTAAAACTAAAACAAAGCCACAGGTAACACAAAAAAATTAGCTTTTAGCAATAAATTGACAAACTGTCAAAATAAAGATTCGTACGTAATGACTAGGGTTGTCTCAGCTTGACTAAATTTCGTTTCTTGTGACAGGCCGCGGCTAGGCAATAAATTTCCTTCAATAGTGTCAGCGGAACATCTTCTACATCTACACATTGTTATGGGGCATTTACTTTTGGTGATCAAAGAAAAACACAAAACACCTCAGAAGTAAAAGCAACAATAACACCCATTTGAATAAAAAACCTATTTTAAATTTCTGTTCGATGTGACGGTTATTGGGTAACAATTTCTTGCGAACCTTTCAAATGGGACAATATAAATGTGGTATCAGTGGGAGTTTTAAATTCACACGATATCGTTTAATTAATTGCCGGACAGCGGGTTCCAAAACGATCGTATGTGGTCTTTCTCATTTACGAGGGATGCCAATTTTAATTAAAATTATTCACAATATTTTATCGATTTCTTTGGAAGTATTCAAGATATGAGAAGGTACAAAAAGATACAAAAAGGCGTTAAATAGATTAGCAACAGTTTGAGAGACTTCTTCGGTTGGAGGGAGGACGAGATAAATTTTTGTGATGCTAGTTTGTTTATACTTTAAGGGAACGTTTGTCAGGGTTTATTTTCCTCATTTCAAAAGATACTCAAAAATTGGTTGCCGAATAAGTTTGTTTGCTTCTTTTTGGATTGTTGAGTATTCTTATAAAATAGCTTTTTACTTTTTCGTTTGATTGTTCAGCTTGAATGAAATAAAAAGAAGCGTTTATTTACTTTGGAATGAGGGTGTCTGAGTTGCACGTCTAATTTTGTGTTGAAATTTTGTTGACAGATCAAAATTCTTACTACGACGCTTTTACAGTAGATCCACAAGCTTAGGTGTCAAAATGTCAGTTGGTTGAGGTTTTTAAAAATACAAATCAGTTTTGACAATGAAAATACCAACCAATGAAATTGTCTTTTCCGAAGACAAGCAGTTGATTAAGTAACGGATACGTCACATAGTCGCTATAACCATTGTTCTTGGCCATAGAATGTTTAAAAACTTTCATGTCTGGGTATTGAGCGACGTGATTACGTTACGTTGTGACCACGTTACGTTGCGAATACGTTACGTTGTGACTACTTTACGTTGTGACTACTTTACGTTGTGACTACTTTACGTCGTGACTACGTTATGATAAAATGTAAACTCATGCTATTGATTCCCACGGCAACACAAGAGGCACAAGCTTTCAAAGATCCGTCCAATTGCTCGGATATGCCGACGATATTGACATAATTGGTAGAACGCAGCGTTATGTCAATGGCGCGTTTATGAGCATTGAGGCGGAAGCGAAGAAGATGGGTTTAGTCGTTAATGAGGGCAAGGCCAAGTATATGCTGTCATCAAGAAAGGACACCCAACACCGACGTATTAGACAGAACGTCACGATAGACAGCTATAACTTTGAGGTAGTTAAGGACTTTGTCTACCTAGGCGCCGCTATTAATTCAGACAACGACACCAGCGCTGAAATCAAACGAATAATAACTCTTGCAAATCGCTGTTTCATCGGACTAAGAAGGCAATTGAGTAGTAAAGTCCTCTCTCGAGCAACTAAAGTGTCCCTGTATAAGACACTTATCATCCCTGTTCTTATATATGGCGCAGAGGCATGGACCATGCCAAAGGTAGACGAGAACGCTCTAGGATGCTTCGAGAGAAAGATTCTTCGGGTGATTTTTGGTCACGTCTGCATAGATGAGGAGTGGAGAAGAAGATTTAATCACGAGCAGTACGGACTGTACAGGGACACTGACCTTGTCAAACGAATCAATGTAGGGCGGCTTAGATGGCTGGGTTATGTAGAGCGAATGGACACCAACGCTCCGGCCCGGAAAGTCTTCGAATCCAATTCTAAGTAGAGGAAGACTACGACTCAGGTTGCGCACGCAAGTAGGAGAGGACCTCAACCAACTTGGCGTGCAAAACTGGAGGCAGCTAGCTAAGGACCGAGCTGGCTGGAGAAGCATGTTGGTTGAGGCCCTAGTCCGACCTGGACTGTATCGACACCTTAAGTAAGTAAGTCATGCTATTGATTACGTGCTAAGTTATGATTACGTTGCCATGGTAATGTAACATCACAAAAACTTTGTTTCAATATTACGTTACGTTACGTAGGTACCTAACTAAGTTAATACTAATTTTTAAACAAACTATTTGATATCAATAAAGGTTAAGCGAAGTTCCGTAGATAAGAGTCGTAAAAATTATAAATAACATTGCGTCAGAATTACGTTACCTTATATAACAAATAAATAGGGTGGCGCAACAGAGCGAGGAGCCCCTGGCCTAGCGCATTTCTCAAAACCATGCCTTGTGAGGGAATGGAGGGGACCTACAATTTTCTGCCTGTTCCGAACGGCTAATTGAGTTTTATGGCAACGAATTTACTTACGGAGGACTTGCCAATTCCTCGCGAAAGGCAATACCCGTGCCGTAAAAAAACATTTTTGCCTCTGCTGGGATTCGAACCTCGAACCTCTGGATTAGCAGGTGGACATGCTAACCATCACGCCACGGGTACCACAATTACGTTACGTTACACTTTCATTAAAATTATTTGTATTCGGATGCCTGTGGCGTAACATGTCTTCCTGTTACGTAAGAGGTTCTAAATTCTGAACCCAAAAACACTAAAAAAATTTATTTTCACGGAAGTGATCAGACAAAATAATCAAATTTAAATTGCAAGCCAAGTATTCTCCAACCGAACAGGATGGTTCAAAAAGTTTCTCACATGACATTTCGAACACAAGGGGTTGCAAATATTTTTGATCTAAATACAAAAAATTTGTTTTATTTTTAATTTTGAAATCAACGAGGCTTTCCCAAACAAAACTTCTACCATAACCTTCCCAGTCAGCTTTACGATATAAAGTTCAAAGAATGGAGTACTTTGAAACTACGTTTTGGTTTAGATTAGGTAAACTTCTTCTGAAATGGAATCTACTAAGACTACTAAAATTTACCATATTTTGTGTACGAAAGTAAAATTTTTATGTCGCCCAAGGCCACATAAAAAAGCTCAATTTACAAAAAAAATAGCTCACAATGTTCAACCACGTTTTTTGGCTTGGAACCGGTGAAAAAATTATATTCCCAAACGTTCATAATTTAGGTGCTTTACTACCAAAACAGTTTATAACCCCAATGACCACTTATGAAATCGCGCATACCACACATAAATATCTCCGTGATTTCCACCATATGCTCCATGGCATAATTGTTTTAAAAAAAGGAGAGGCAGGCTGCTGCCATATAACTTAAAGCAACTACCAGCACAAATATCCTACAAAAAAAAAAAAACATCAGAACCCATTTTTGCATAAAGCAAAGAAAATTGTTCGCGCTCCTACACACATCACATCAAAACAATTGTTGCACATTTTACTATTTTTCTGTGGTGGCGGCGGCGGTGGTGGTGGCATAGATTGTGGTTTGAGCACCAATCAAGCGTTTCTTTTTGCCGTGATTTTGCCGCTAAGCTTCAAATAATTTTTCATTTTGTTGCCCGGCAGCCTCCAAATTGGTCTATCAACTTCAGTTAATATTTTATATGCTCGTTTATATATAAAAAAAAAAAATGGTTGTTAATCATTGTCAGACATAGTGGGCCAAAGTTGCGATACAATCATGGGTATTGCACATTAGCTTTGTTAAAAAAAGTTTTCAGTCAAAGCGTAGTAAAAATTAAAGCCCTGACAACGCACTAATTGTACATCTTGAGGCCTTGTAACGTAACGTGCACTTATGTACGAATGTAAAAAGTAATATGTAGTTCTTGCCATAACAGAACAAAAAGGCTAAGGATTTCATCCCGCACCCATATCCTACACGTCTTTGTCTGTAAAAGGATTGATAATAATAAAATAATGTAGCGAGGCATTTAAAATCGGTCCAGTAGTTTTTGACTAAAAGTAGGTCCGATTTCCGTTTGAAAAAGGGGGTAAAATGTAGCCTATGTTTTCAGTCATAATGGAGTAGGTACATATTCTAATATTGAAAGAAATTTTGAAAACAGTAAAGCAATTTTTAAGCCCTCATCATGACGCTTTACGACTGTCGTGGGTTATCGCATTGCTGTGGGGTGTCGCATTTTCAAAATTTTACGCTCATCCTTTTTTTAAAACACGGCAACTTTTTTATTAATGGAAATACCCAGAACTCATTGATAAGCCAAGCAAACTATAGAAGGTCCTACCATTCCACAGATATAAACACGCTCCCGGGTGTGGTTAAGAGAATCAAGCTTGGAACTGCTACAAGCCCAAACTAGGTAACAAAGCGTTACAAAATGAATCTTTTTTTCCTGGGTACGTCTCCATCTTGAAGTAAGTGGGACCATATTCAAAGTAAGTCAAACGTGTAATTCAAGACTTACTTCATACTATGCGCTGATGGAAACACCTTCTTTTCACTTTAAAGACAAAAAAAAAAACATTTCGCAATCATAAGGTACAACAACCTCTATCAAACGTAATGCAACTAAATAACCGTTCGAGAAGGCAGCGCAGAGTGGGTGAACAAAAATGGAGAAAAATCCAATAAAAATGTTTAACCCCATATTCGATTACTTACGGCATGCGGTCTACAATGTGCATGTCCATCCGCGCATCGCTTCAAAAACCCACAAGGGTTTACTATGGAGCATAAGCGTTTTTGTACCGCACATAGATTAGACAAACCATATTAAGAGCACACACAAAGAAAAGATGCACTTTTTTGGCTGAGAGCGTTTCTTAGAGTTCGCGGTTTTCACTTCGGATTCGGATGCACACACGTCGCGTCGTCTAAGACCATTTTTGTGCTCTAACCGCCACCGCACCATCTAAGGTGATGACTTCGTCTTCGTCGTTAATGCCGATAATGTTTTTCGCTATAGATAATAGCTCTCGAAACGAGCTAGATACTCCTATGAGATGAGTATGCTTCACTGAATTCTCTTCCTTTTGTGAGTGCACGCTCACAAATTCCAAAATACAGTTGTTGTTGGCTGGGCAATCTTATGTCCAAGTTGCCTTTAATGGAAAGTAAAATGCAATGCAGTCCTTGTGTGTTGTGCATGGTAACATATTACGCTCAAGCAAGTCTTTCATTTCATATATGTATGTGTGTGCTTCGAACAAACTTATAATAAACCGCACTGCATTGAGATAGATTCGACATGGACTTTGTTTTTCTTTTCTTTGGGAAATTTATGGAGAAATAATTTCTTTGGACGTTGGGGTAGGCTTCACGTTAGTTATCGTCGTTAAGTGTAATCAATGATTTTTAATTGAAAATGATGGCTAAGCTTGTATTTTGTTTTTGCCATTTATAGAAGAGAAGGAACTAACTCCATCGACATATGGGAGCCATATCGGCCTTCTTCTAAGATACTGTAAATGGTTATGGGTTCAAAGTACGTTGCTCGATGCGAATTCAACTCTTTGAGTAATAATCGATAATTGATTGGTCATATTGCGCCAATTATCGGGGCCAAGCATACATTATAAGAACAAGTCATGCAGATGGCTGGATTAAGAATCAAATTAAATGAACGATCTTTCTGGCAAAAACGAAAACAGTTACAACTTACAACTGAGCTGCTTAATGATGGTTCTCGTGTGTTGAGGACACGGCCTTATTCATTTTCATAGAAATTGAAATCAAAAAGCCGCTTGCTAAAACCAAGATAGCAGATCTCCGATCAGAAAATAAAAAATCTCTCTCAGGTAGCAGGAACGAGATTCGGAAGTTTTACGAAAAGGTAAATAGATCCTGCCAGGGTGGCAAACCCCGAACACAAGCCTGTAAAGACCTGCAGGGAAACATAGTTATAGAGTCTCAGTCGTTACTGAGGATCTGGAAAGATCACTTCTGCAGACTGCTTAATGGCGATGAGTACACAAATTCCGCTGTCAGGCAGATTGCCCCATTCAGCTTGGACGATGATCAAGAATGTCGTCCTCCCGACCTAGAGGAGGTTAAGCTTGCCATATGCAAACTTAAATCAAATAAGACTGCAGGTGTAGATGGCCTTCATGCCGAACTTTTCAAGGCAGCTGGAGACCAGTTGGAAAGAAGAATGCACCAGCTGATCTGCATGATATGGTCGGAACAAATTATCGTATGCCCAATCCTAAGGAAGGGAGAGCCTCACAATTGCGCCAATTACAGAAGGATAAGCCTCCTTAACGTCTGCGTCGCTTATAAGACCTTGTCTGCTATAATATGTGAACTTCTGAAACCTCACGTCAACAACTTGATAGGTCCTTATCAATGTGGTTTTAGACCAGAGAAGTCCACAAAAGACCAAATTTTCACATTACGGCAGATCTTGGAAAAAACCCGAGAACGTAATATCGATATTCACCATTTTCAAGGCCGCGTATGACAGTATTTACAGAGACGAGCTGTACAGAGCCATGTCTAGTTTCATCCCTGCAAAACTCGTACGACTATGCAGAATGACTTTGGAAAATTCACGCTGCTCCGTCAAGGTCGGTAAAGAACTCACCTTTGATGTCGGAAAAGGTTTTAGGCAAAGCAACAAACTGTCATGCGATTTCTTCAACATCATACTTGAACAGATTGTAAAAAACTCAAACGTCAACACCAGAGGAACAATCTTTCAAAAGTCTGTACAATTTATTACTCGCCTATGTAGACGATATTGACGTAATGGGAAGAAATAAGCGTGATGTCATAGGTGCTTTTGCGAGTATTGAAACAGAAGCGGCAAAAATGGGTTTGATGGTTAATGAGGGCAAAACGAAGTATATGCTGTCATCAAACAAGGACACAGAACATCGACGAATTTGACAAAACGTCACAATAGACAGACATAACTTCGAGGTAGTACAGGACTTCGTCTAGCTAGGATCCGCTGTAGACACGGAAAACAACATCAGTGCGGAGATCAAACGGAGAATAGCTCTTGCCAACCGTTGCTTCATTGGGTTAAGAAGGCAATTGAGAAACAAAACCCTCTCCAGAAAAACCAAGGTAACCTTGTATAAGATCTTAATCATCCCAGTCCTACTTTACGGCGCGGAAGCATGGACCTTATCGAAAGCGGATGAGGAAACCCTTGGTCGTTTCGAAAGAAAAATTCTCCGAATGATCTTTGGTCCCGTATGCCAAGACAATGTGTGGAGAAGAAGATACAACAACGAGCTGTATGAGCTGTACCGCGACATGGGCATAGCCAGAAGAGTACGCATCGCGAGGCTACGATGGTTGGGCCATGTAGAGCGGATGGACCCAAACGCTCCGGCTCGTCGGGTGTTCGAAAGCACATTGCAAGGAAATCGCGGAAGGGGAAGACCTCGTCTTAGGTGGCGCAATCAAATGGATGAAGACCTCAACCGACTTGGAGTGCGAAACTGGAGAGAGCTCGCCCGAATTCGAAGTCGTTATAGAAGGATGTTGGTTGATGCCCAGGTTCACCCTGAACTGTAATGCCCACCTAAGTAAGTAGTACACGTGTATTCAGTACACAAGTTCATTTACAAGAGTTCCTAGGAACACACTCTTCACACGCACTTATAGAGAGCTTCAATAAGTAAGTTTATCTGATCAGAAAGGTGTGTACCAACTGCCGGGAAATGCTAAGCAAAAGAATCCTATCTTAAAGACTGACTTACAAAACTCGAAGGGATGAGCTTAGTTGTTTAGCACTACTGTAAAGAAATGTAATGAATTTCAAGATTTCATCGAAATTAAAAAGATTACCTTGATAATCGGGATTATTTCCCACTTTCTCAATTAATGGCTTTCAGTCTCTATGTACATATGAGCTTAATTAAGCAGGTTATATAAAAAGATTGAAGCGGCGACATAAAGCTTCAGATGATTGAAGGTTATAACAGACATTTCCTGACATCAAAAAATTAATTATCATTTAATTAATTAGTAATTAAATATTATAACAACTAGTAGTTACTAAAAATTTTATTATCGATGCAGTACCTATAATTTTTATATAAATAAATAATAAATTTTGAAAATTAGCAGGCCTATATAAGAGTAAACTAATCCCGAAAGATCACATGTCGTACCGCACTTGAGCAATAAAGATGAATAAGCAAGCCGTATTTATATTCACTGTCGTTGCTGTTTTACTCACAGCTGTAAGTATACTTTGAAATCGTATCATTGAATTTAATTCAAAAACTTTTTTATAGAACAAAGTTAATGCTGATGGGTCTGGTGAGTCAAGTTCAGAAGATTTAAAGGAATGCTCAGCAGACAATTTTATGAATGGTGGAGAAGTACAATTCGAACTCACGGTGCCCACGATGGGTTCTCAATTATTTAAACTAAATTGGCAATTGGGCTGCAGGGGTAAAATGCCCACGGAACACGGATTAAGGCTTTTAAGGTCAAACACATTTTTAGACCTCTAATTTTGCAAATTATGAGTTCACTTTGTTCTTTTTTTTCTCTTTGAAAAGAGCATCTAAATGGTCTAAAGTGTATGTTTAATTTAGTTGTTTTTGATGAAAATATTTACTAATGTGATTAAATTTAGCAAAGTAAAATTTTAGTATTTTATTCTGCAAAACATCAGAAGAGCATTTTTTTGATAGTAGTTGAAGGTAAGAACGTAATTGAAACTGTTTGAAAGTACAAAATCAAGGCGATTTGATTATAAGCTGTTGATTTTAAGAAAAACTATTCAAGACATGAGCCAAACTTCATTTTTGAGAGGAAAATTTCCAGTTAACGGAAACAGTGAACGTAAACTAAAAATAACTGAGCTATGGAACATTATAAGTGAACATGAACTGTACATATACATACCACGGTTGTCTAACCCTAAACCATACCCTAACCCAAATTAAATTAGCTTCATCATTGGGCTGGGCAGTCTTGAATTACTGCGATAGCTTTCTAAAAATTTTAATTACATATGTGAAAAAAAATTCATCACAGATAAATGAATTGGCATACCAAGTTAACACATGGAAATCCCACGCCACCAAAAATACCGAGAACACTCATCAAGGGTTCTCTAGTTTTACAACAGATGGTCGTAAACACTAATGAGTTAACAGGAACCAAAAAAAAAAAATACAGACATACACAAGGACAACCAATAGCATCCCGAGCCAACAAATGCGAGCAGACAACATCAAATAGTGAAATAAAATTTATATACTTTTTTTTAAAGTAACATTTGTTTAAAACCTGCTCATCCGCTGTTATCCCGGGATGCACAATGGATCCTTGAGGTCCGAGTTAGATATTGCGGCTTCAAAACGATATTGTAATGGTATAAACATGACTGCCTGATACAATGCAGTTCAAAGTTCGAATCCCAGAAAAAAAATACTTTGCCACGAGTATTCCTTTCGTGACTATTGGGCAGGCAATCAAACAGTAGTTTCACTGCGACGGAAAGAGAATTCTCACTTAGCAGTGGATCAAAATAGTAGGCCCCCTGCATTCTTCAAAATGTAAAGTAGAAAGAAGTGTGTAAGTCAAAGGAAGGAGCCCACTGGTTTTTTTTTAATTTACTTAAGTTTAATTAAACTATGAATTTAATTTGTCTGGAACAAAATAAAAATAAAATAAAAAACACGGAGAGACCATTTTTTGTCCACTACTACTACTCATCGCGTGTTGATTAGCATGTTTGCCTGTAACGCGGGAGATTTGTGGCTCGAATTCCAACAGAAGCCAAAACTGTTTTCCACGGGCATCGCCTTTAGCGAGGAATTGGCAGAAAGTTTGTCAGTAAATTCATTACCATGAAAAGAGCTTTCTCGATTAGCAGTATGGAATCGCCAGAAAATTTTAGGTCCCCTCCATTCTCTCACGAGGCATAGTTGTGATAATTGAACTAGGAACCGGGCAGCTCTGCTGCTCTCTTGCATCACCCTATTTATTCACTTGGGCATCCCCGAATTGTCCTCTAAAACACTTTTAAAGTTCAGTTCAAAAACTCAAGCCTACCGACAACACCATCGCTCATCCTTTCAGCAGAAAAGTATCTTGAACGTCTTATCAAACACCACAAAATAGTGTTAATCTTCATTGAAATCACGTGAAAGATAAAGTCTATGCTGTTAGCCCACAATAGATTCAAAACATCACAAATGCATCCCTTGTAGTTATCGAGGACACACAGCCACAAATATTTGAATTTGTGATTTAAATTTTCATGAAAAGAATTTGGTCTTGTAAGCTAAGCCGTTGTGGCAATATATCGTTCACAATTTTCTTTAAAAATCGATCGTTAAAAACTCTATTTAATTCAAAGTGTGTCGTCCTTGACGTAATGGTTAGCTTGTTTGCCTTTTACTAGGGAGGTTCGAAGTTCGAGTCCCAAAAACAATCCACCGATCATATCTTTTAAAAGTTAAGGAAAACTTGTACGTCATTTTTCAAGCAGTCAAAATAATATACATATTATTTTGCTTCCCGAGTCCACAATATTTTACTTAGTAAGATCGAATAAATGCGAGAGAAGGGGCTGATAGAGAATGAAAATTCCACCTTCTTCAGCTCCAGTTCTTATGTCCTTAAACGTAGTTTTCAACACCCACCTATGATCGCGATAGTACAAAAAAGTCCACCTTACTTAACACTTGTTTCAAGTTGATAAACAAATGTCGCATTCCATTTGATGAATAGTTTTACAGAGAAAAATAAAAAAAACGATGTACGGATTACAAGCATCGTCAACAACACAATAAACGTGCTACTGACTTCGAACAAATTAATCAACATTTTATTGCTTGCCATTGCAGCTTTACATCAGACTTTACTAGAGACAGCTTCCTTTACGGCTACACCCCACAAGCACAACACAGCTGTTTCTCTTATATTCTCCATAAGGCAATTCTCATATCAAAGTGATGATCTACAGATTATTCACGCGCCCAAGACACGCCTCGGACAAATTTATTTGCCATTGCAGTTGTTAGTTAAAGTTTAGTTGCTTGTGCCACACTACTATGTCAATGAAGGAAGGAAAAATTAAGATAAGCAAAAGTGCACTAATCAAAATACAAAAAAATACGCACGAATCATGGCTAATTTGCCACGTAAAATGCTCTCAGGCAAAGTGCTATAAATTTGCATTTTCCCCCCAATGATTTATGGTTGAATTTGAAAGCAATTGGTATTTACCTGGAATTGTGATATCTTTCAAATCGATCAATTTACAGCAGTGGATTGGATGGAGTGGACAGTGGAGTATGGCGATCTCGTGGTCGTTTTATAAAATGACGACATCGCGCAAGTCGTCAATGGAACGAAAGCACAGTGTGAAAAAAAGTAACTAGAAGCGATCATGTAAAAGAATTCAACATGAAATTGTGCTCATGCCATGCTAAAGCAACCAGATACAGGAATTAATTGCCATTTTTTTCTATGAACTTTTTTTTTCTTTTATGTAAAATAAAAGAAAAAATAAATTAGGAAAAATGTAACACGTACAAGTACAAAGATAAATGAGTGTTTATTGGACAACTTCTCGATTAATTAATTACTTGATGGACGAAGCTCTTGTTCAGTATGTTTAGCATGTATGACTTCGTGGAGAGAAAGTCCTCCGAAAACAAAGCTTTGAAGTCAAATGCGTAGTAAAAAATCGATGAGAAAACGTTTAAAAAACATTGCTTCAACGTTGATAGGTTTTCAATGTAACTGTTTAAGTCAGTTTTCGAAAGATTTTTTTTTTATAACTATAATGAGCGCACACATCAAGGGGTTATGACTACCCTTAAAATGTTATAGAACACAGTGCGAGCATTTAGGAAAATATGAGAGGATTTGAAAGAAGACACCGATGCACCTTGCTTTTGAACTTTTGCGAATCGTAATGCAGGGGAAACATAGGGTCAGGTAGAGCATTCCACATTCGGGTTGTGCGACTAAAATAAGAATCTCTATACGTCCGAAGTTGCACTCAAGATAGTAAAACTGATGAGTATTCCTAGCGAGGCGGGTGTTGCGGCTAAATTCTTTCAGGGGAGGAATGCAACTGGCTATTTCACTAGAAAAATTAAAAGAAATATTTTAAAAACTGGAAACCCATTCACATGACACATTCTGATAGTGGTTTTCGGGTAAGGCTGCTATTTGTACTCGTCGGATAAGGGATTTATTAAATAAGCAAGTATTTTTATGGATCAGTTCTTCTTATGTTTCCTTTTTGTCTAAAGGTAAGTGAATTCATTACATTTGTACAGCGTGACACCACTTCACGCATTAAATGCAGCAGTGTTTTGTGTACCTCTTGAGTGGTAAATTCAGCAGTTTTAGAACTTAATTCAACAGCCAGACACCGCATCCCAAATGAGACATGGGCACTAAATTCAGCAGTGACATAAAAACCAGGCACTAAATTCAGCAGTGAAATTAAATTCGGACACTAAATTCAGCAGTAAGATATAACTTGGGCACTTTTCAGCTAAGAACAAGAAACTTTATTTAGCAGTGCGATAGCACTAGGTACTAAATTCAGCAGTGAGATCACATCTGGATATCATATTCAGCAGTAAGAAAGCACCTGGGCACTAGGTTCAGATATGAGTTGGAAAACTGAATTAGTGGTGAGACAAAAAAATAAAATAAATATGGTGGCGCAACAGAGCGAGGAGCCCCTGGGCCTAGCGCATTTCTCACAACCATGCCTTGTAAGGGAATGGAGGGGACCTATAATTTCCTGCCGGATCCGAACGGCTAATCGAGAAAGCGCTTTTCATGGCAAAGAATACTAACGGAGGACTTGCCAATTCCTCGCGAAAGGCGATACTAGTGGAAAAAACATTTTTGCCTCTGTTGAGATTCGAACTCGAACCTCTGGATTAACAGGCGGACATGCTATCCATCACACCACGGGCACCACGCGGTGAGATAGATAGATAAATTTTTTTATTTATAAATTTCAGTAATGTAGCACATGTCTTAGACAACATATTTGTATGACTATTATAACTAGAAATTTAAATGACATTCGTTTTTGGTATTATGAGATAATAATAAAAAAAGTATTGAATGCCACACTATAGATTATATAATTCTAATATAAGTATTTTAAATTAGGTGGGGTGACCCAGAAATATAATTCAGAAATTCGTAAAAATTAACATTAACATTTTGAAAACATCTTAAAGCGAAAGATTAATTTTTAATAAAGTAAACAATTTTTAAGCCAGAGAGCCAGAAAACAGCCGTTCAATAGAGACGAAATTGAAATTCAAAAGCCAATCTTTAACCATCTTAAGAAACATTCCAGGTATAGTGATCATCTTCAAGGATAAAGGAAGTTTATAAATAGACGATGTGAAGAAACATTATAAAAGTTAAGATAAGCAGAAGTATGGAAGATTGGAATAAATACAGATTAAGAAAAGTTTCCACGCAAATTATAATTTGAAATCAAGCGAAAGTTGCGATTTCCAGACTTCATAAAAAAGTTTTTGAGCACTTTAAAACAATATAAATGACGAACAGGAAGAATTTTTAAGTAACGAAACAATGAATAACTAAAATACATTACTTTGGTCTTTGGGCTCATAACTAAGTGATGAACTACGAACCAGATCCGCAAAAGATTAAGATCCCAATTTATGTTAGCGATCAAATCAAGACGACTATCTGAACCATATGAGAAACCTACGTCAACAGCGAAAGCAATAGGTGTACCTTTGAAATTAAGTTCAAACAAGGAATTTATATAAATGAGAAACAGAATTGGACCAAGCACAGAGCCTTGTGGTACCCCTAAGTTTAGTATCATTTTATCACTCAACGATCTAAACCATTCCAGCATTAAACCGCGGAACCATGCCTTTTCAAGTTTTTTGAATAAAGGAACAACATCCGCACATTTCAAGACTTCAGGAAATACTCCTTCAAAGAAGCAACGATTAAAAGTGTATGACAGTATGTCAATCAAAAAGCAAGCTACTTCCTTTAGGCATTTGCTAGAAATACCATCTATTCCACATGACTGTGTATTTTTAAGAGAGCCAATAGTTTTCAGGACTTCAAATGTTAGTAAAGTAGATATTAAACTCATTACTAATGACCTGTTTATCTGAAACAACGTAGTTATTTACACGAATGCTGGTTGGTTTTTTTAACAACAGATGATTTGTTTAGAATACTATTGACTGTTTTCTATTCGTCCTTTGAATTACCCCTAGCAGATGTGAATTTAGAACGGTAATAGTTATCTCTACAAATTGGGATATCTTTATTAAGTTCCTTACACAATCTTTTATACTTAGTTTTTAAGAACAGATTTAAAGGATTCTTACATTTAATTCTCAACTTATTTTTCGTATTAACTTTTTTTTAGTATGGCCTTGGAAATCCAAAGCTTGAGTCTTTTATTAGAACTTTTAAAATTTATAGCAAGACTACAAGTTGCTATATGCTTCATAAGTGTATCGTGAAACTTTGAAAAAGCAGTACAGGCATCGGTACTGTTATACACATCTTCCCAAAATTTGTAAGAGAGAACATGTTTAAGCTGCCTATAATCAATCTCCGTTCTTTTAATTGAGATAGCTCCTGGATATCGAATTTAGAGATTATATAGCACCTGGGCACTGAATTTAGCAACAAAATAGCACTGGACACTAAAGGCAGCAGTGTGTTAAACTTGAACATTGAACTTAAGCAGTGCGATGGCACTCGGGCACTGAATTCGGAAAAATATAAATATAAAGAAAATAGAATTGTTAGGTACAGCCATTCTGCCCCAAATCAATTTCGTTCACTCCTCGGCTTGGTTTTCAGTTTCTTTAAGTAATAGCGGTGTCACGGTGCTTTATACTGAGAGTGAAGTTTACAGTAATGGAGATCCACAGATAGGTAAAACTTTCATAATGCAGCTTCTTTGACTATAGATGTTAGTACAGGTCATTGATTACTATGAGAGAAGTGGATCCAATTGTTGACCGTGGACCGATAAGTTCTACAATGCGAAAAATAAGAAGAAATTAGGCGTAGTAACAATATTGGACTACGAACGTCAAAAAGAGCGAGGAGCCTCTGGGCCTAGTGCATTTCTCATTGGAGGGGACCTACAATTTTCTGCCGATTCCCAACGAACTAATTGAGAAAGCACTTTTCATGGCAATGAATTTATTAACGGAGGAATTGGCGATTCCTCGCGAAAGGTGATACCCGTAAAAAAACATTTTTGCCTCTGCTGGGATTGGAACCTCGAACCTTTGGGTTAGCAGGTGAACATGCTAACCATCACGCCACGGGTACCACTATTAATGTCTCTTGCAAAATAATCATGATGAAGATACTTTTAGCCTTTCCTTTTTAGAATACGCAGTTCGAAATTAGTCAGGGCATGTGCTGTTATTATATCATTAAAATCGTCTTATTGCAAAGCCCCTTCCAATTGAATGGCGAAGCTTTAGGCGTTCTATGGTCCTTAGCGATACAATGAAACAATGCGTTTCTGGAGCAACATCACCTTTTAGATCATTACTTTTATCGGGTTCGTTTGTTTTTTTTTTTTTAGCTGATTAAATAAATCGAAAGCAAATTGGATGCAACTGTCAATCACAATCAACTGAAAAGATTTGAAATAAAATTTCAAAATTATTTTGAATTTAATAACAATTAGACAAATACAGGGTGCCTTAAAGGGAGTTGATATCTCCCTAAATGAAAATAACTCATTACAATTTTCCGAACTAGGCCACTGTTCTTTCTCGAGTTCACTTTTTAGCTTCAAATTCCAAAAATGTAGTCAACATTTCCTAATCAAAGACCTACATGTGTGCAATTTTGTATCAGTTTAAGTACTAATATTTTATGATTATGCCAAAACATAAAACCACGCGCAGTGGTAAGAAGTCAAATTTAACGAGTCGTTTAGCGCACGAAACACCCCAGCTGCTGGAATGTTTTTCGAGCAATTATTAACAGCATGGTTTGGTAATTATGGTACCCATGCAAATGTAGTTCCAATGCTAGAATTCATTCAAGCGAATGACCATAGCTTCTCTTTGATTTTTACGCTAATTGCTTTGAACCCATTAGATAGTTGCACGTTCTTTTATTTTCGTTTTACAACAGCTTCTTATCCGTCTATTCCGCTGTCGATGCCGCGTCGACGCGACGATGCAGTAAAAACGTGTACCTATATTACATTTCGACAGAGCGCTACAGCACACAATCTGGCGTTGACGACTGTTTGGCGAAATTAATGACAACGGGGAAAGAACAATTTGCAACACCTGATGATTATTGACTGAAAATATCGTGTTTCATTAATGAGTTGTGATAAGTCGTTGCGATGTCAGTATTTGCTTGTTTGAAGGTCAATGCTTACGTTTGACAGAAGCCACAATTGGAAATAACTTCTCGATAAGCCCTACTGACATTTAGGTCTCACAACCAGTTAAAATTGCTGTTTAAAGACTGTTTACGAGTGACATAGAAACAATATCTGATTATGATGGGAATCTTAAAGTTAAAGTAAAACAAAGATGTGACTCGTTACGTAGATCGTTTTGTTTGCCGATGTAGGAGAAGCGCAGCTGTTGTAAATTATTAGTCGATCCAAGCCGATGTGGTGCAAATGGCGTTAATGGTTAGCATGTCTGTCTGTTACGTGGGAGGTTCGAGTTTCGAGTCCCAGAACCTTCAAGGAGAAAAAATGTTTTTCACTCCATGAAAAGCACTTTCTCAATTAGCCGTTCGGAATCGGGGAAAAAAATGTAGGCCTTCCATGATTGAAAGAAATGTTCTAGGCCCCGGGTTTAAAAACCGCTGTGTTCCGCCACCCTATTTTTTTATTTATTTAGTCGATGGAAGACTCATCTGAGTATTTTGATCGAATTTGGAAAGCTTTTGATTTCTTTTTTTGTGTCTTTATCTCTAAAACCATCCACGTAGCTACGAAAGAGTCAGTAGGGAGGATGTGGAGGTGGAGTTTTATTTTTTTCTTCCTCAAAGCAAAGAATTACATAATTAAAAGTGTATACCACAGAAAGTTTGTGCCTATCGCCAAACCTTATCGTATGCTCACACGAAAAGTTATAGAACGTCCACCTGAACCTCAATATGTTGCGCCCACCAATTGAAATTGAAATCTTCCTCAGTATAGTTACATACTTTATTTTTTCCGAAATAAAATTATAACCGAACTGACACCTAAATTGGTGTTTATTAACAATTCCTTAGCCTCTTTACTACTGTGTTTTGCCCATCAAAAATTACGCAAAAGAAGTTCTCGTCTTAGGTTGTATCAATCATGTGTCTTGATTATTCTTCCAACACGCACCCTCAGGCGTATGTTGTTTTTTATTCTTTTTTTTTATGTTGGTCTCCTTCTTGTTATACCCAACATTTAGTATAAAGACCAAAGGAAGAATGAATAGTACCTACATACATATTTATGTACAATGTGCAATGTGCATCAGCAGTACCATCATACGGAATACACATAAAAAGAACGATAAATCAGTTAAATTATGCTCTTTTGGCCCCCAGACCCTAACTCTTCTGGCCATGACCATCTTCTCTGTTACTTACCTTCAATCTTCTTTTTCGCTTCTTTATTTTTGGGGCAAACAGCAACAGGCAACACACACACTGTGTAGTATAAGAAGGGCTTGATCCCTCATCATTTATTTTAAAATGTTCATTGGATTTTTGACAGATTTGCGCAGACTTTTGGCGCCTTCAGAGCAATAACTCTTCTTTTCTTGGTGTAAACCCGGGAAAAATAAAACAAGAAAAATAAAACAATTTCCTTCTTTTTCTTCGTCTTCTCAGACATCAGTCAATCAGTTTGCTACTTCTTCCACTTCACATATACTCACAGAAAGGAAGTACAAATATAGCACGTGTGATTAAGGTTCTAACAAAATAACAACAACAACAACAAAAACCATCAGGTGTTAAACGACACAAAGATCATGGTGAGGAAGAATAATGGAAGACACTTTGGAAGTTGGAATTGGAAATCCAAGTACATTGTAATAATGTTTTTAATTGATTTGTATACTTTTTTGTAGAATGATCATAATTATTTTATTATATCAGCTATTACAATAAATTTGATATGTGGTAGTGGCACATGGCTACCGTTTAAGGCAGGTGTGTCATGGAGAACAAAACAAAAAATAAAAAAATATAATTACATACTTTGCTTTTCAATGCTAGACGGGCGATTGGATATAACATAAGTTTAGGTTTGATAATAATTGGTGGGCTAGGTGGTTAGCAATGAAAGAGTTTTTACATTAAGACAGTGAGTCTTTAAAAGGAGTTTATGGTGTCAAATCTTTAAATCAACACAGTTTTTGTACAATCGATTCCTTAGTCAAAGTCATGAAAGTTAATCTTATTCAAGAAAGGAAAAGTGTAAGGAACTCTAGAACAAAATTCAAACGTTAACCTCATCCAAGAAGCCAAGTTCCAAGGAGAATAGAAATTGTATTTGGAATTCAAAAGTTCTATGGAGAACCAACGTTTCAAAAGGAATTGGTCAATTCTATTGGTAAGCAACACGACGGTGAAGATTTAATCTTTAAAACAAGTCATTCAAAGAATTTTCTTTTATTTTATTCAGTTTCCAGTTCAGAGCGAGGAGACCCAGGGATTAGCGCATTTCTCACAATCATGCCTTGTGAGAAAATGGAAGGGTCCTACAATTTTGTGCCGGTTCCTATCGGCTAATCGAGATGCGCTTCTTATGACAATGTATTTACTAACGGAGGACTTGCCAATTCCTCGCGAAAAGCGATACCCGTGGAAAAACATTTCTGTCTCTTTTGGGATTCAAACCACGAACCTCTGGATTAACAGCAGACATGCTAACCATCATCACGCCACGGGTACCACACTTGTTGTCAGTTGCACAATCAAAAACATAAGAAACTAGTTAAACTTAACTTCATCGATATCAAAACGGAGCTATTCAGCTCTGATGACCAGTAGATTCTGTTGGCAATGACAATCTACATTTTTTCGAAACTTGAAGGAAAATAAGGAAATGATTCTAAGGATTGAAAGACTTTTCAATTTTCGCCAGTGGGGTATGCTTTAGCATGTCTGCTTGTAACGTGGGAGTTCAAAGTTCGAATCCCAGAAACATCCAATTCAAAGGGTATCGCCTTTCGAAATCGGCAAATCCTTTGTTAGTATTTTTTCAACAGATCACTTAGTGGGTCAACTCTATTTCTCACAAGCTATGGTTGAGAGAAATGCTATAAACTCCAATTCTACCCGAGCTTGCTTTGCCTGCGCCCGGCTACAAGAGAAGGTAAAAATGCTAAACAAATCTACAGGGTGGTTTGCATGGGGCAAAGCCAAGGCTTTAAATTCAAATGGCTTAGGGGGTGTTCATGTATTACGCAACGCAATTTGAGGTGAGGGGGTAAAAACGTTACGATGCGTTACAGGGGCGGGAGGGCGTCTTTCTTACAACACGTTACGTAACATTTATTTTTTTAATTAGTGAATAAAAACTCCCAATTTGGCAATCCTTTTCATTTACGTGGGAATCTCTCGATTTTATAGTCTGGTTATCATTTTTAATTTGTTCTCACAAGTTGGCAAACCTTTTCGTTAATATTTCACGGGGAATCCCTAAATTGTCGTCATTTAATGTTGTTTTCGTTGTCAGTATTCGTTAGTGTTTAATGTTTATGCAGAAGCACTGCATTGCTGTAGTCGGTGTTATTAAAGTGAGTTCATAGTTTTCATACTGTAATGTCCTCAAAAGAGGGAGATGTGTATCATCAGCTGTTCTTGGCCTATAAAGGCTCTCATGCTGACTTGCCAGCGCAACTGTGCCAAAGAAATGCCAACGCAATTTGGGAAACGGCTAAAGAAAAACTAAAAAGTGAAAAGTATACCAAGGATAAAAACTATAACACAACTTTTTGCGACTATAGGGTAATAATTTTCACTTGAGTGTTACGTAACGTTTAGAAAGGGGGAGGGAGGGGGTACATGAAAACGTTATGGTGCGTTACAAGGGGAGGAGGGTAAGTCAAAAATCTTCAAAAATTGCGTTACGTAATACTTGAACAATTACATATTTAATTGATTTTAAATATACTTTTTTTTTTGAGAACTTAGCCTTTTTTAAAAACTGCCCCTCCCTCTTGAACGGACGTAGATAGATCCCTCCCCCTATCCTAAGATTTTTTTTCGTCTAAACTTAACCTTAGCGTTCTGAGCTTTCGTTGCTTCTTATGGAAAACACCTTGTATACAAATATTTGGCGGTATCAGCTCGGAATGAGAAAAAAGTTTCTTCATATCAGTCTTACTACAGAACTAATTGCAAATTCCTCGAGACAGGCGATACCGCTAAATAACATTTTAGATCTTATTGGAATTCGAACACAAAATTTCCAATTAAGTCTGACGCTTAAACCACCTGGTGGATAAATAGCATGATGTTGGACAGGAACCCTGCCAATTTCAAGAAAAAACAACGTTTGAATGCTTTCGATTTTAAAGACGTGAACGATCTCCCATTTCTACTAAGCAAACTCAAAAAAAAAGGGACAAAAGGACAAGTCAACTATACGACCTCCACTTTATAGATACGAAAAAGGAGAAAGACCTCGTTATGTCTTTATTGATATCAGAACGAAAATGGAATTCACCTAATTCTAAGACAAACTGCACATGCACACGTTTCATGAGAAGATGGTAACATTCGGGGAGATGTTAAGTTAATTACGGGAAAACTTTAAGCACCGAGGGCGTCAGGAAAATATGAACTTTCAGTGATAGATTCTAGGTTTTGAGATCTGATGCAGTTGAAGTGATATTGCCTTACGAATCGTAGTTTCAGAAAAGTTAAACTTTTGGTGTACAATGTCACTGATATATTCATATATGAGAAGAAAAATAACAAAGTATTTGTTGTTGTTTTTACCAAAACTTAATTGAGTTTATCAAAAAAATCTAAAAAAAAAACTCATGTCTTTCATTATCAACAAGAGAATAAGTGACCTCAAAAATACCATCGTTTGATTATGTTTTGCCCTCAAAATCTGGTGCGGGTACTCGGTTGATAGGGGGTATGTCATCGGCCCTTGATAGATTTAGTCATTAGGTTAGGTAAGGTTCAAAATGGCTGTCAGGAAAACAACTGACACACTTAGACCAGTATTAGGTCCATTGTGATACTATGAGGATTAAGCGAGGAAGAACCACACTTAACAAAACCATTTGGAACTTTTGATAAAGCAAAAAAGATGCAGGATATCTGTGTTTGCCAGATCGTTTAGATCATCGAGGAAAATTTTCCTAGATGCCGTTTTCTTTTAAAGGAGAGTGAAGGACATCAGCAGAGGAATAGTCTCTTCCTATCCTCTTCAGCCAATGTCCGGTGATGACAATGATAACAGAGCTAACTTGCAATCTGGTTATGGATAACAAATGTCTTGTACGTTTTGGATTTAGTCTTGGCCATATCCGTTTTGTTGCCACACACGTGGTGATATTGTTCCACTAATGATTTGTTCTATCCATTTCCTCTTGGTTTAGCATAAGTTTACATGTAGCGATTGGTATACCAATATTCAACCTGCTGGTTGAGAGCGGTAGAACGGTTTCTTTTCTGGCGAGTTCATCGGCTTTGCAGTTTCCCATGATATCTCTGTGCCCCGGCACCCAAAAAAGGTGAATATTGAACTGTTCGGCCATCTCCTTAAGAGATAGGCGATAGTTAAGGGCGGTTACTGAGTTCGTGCAAACAGCACCGAGTGATTTGAGGGCTGCTTGACTGTCTGAGAAAATCCGGATATTCGTTGAGGATATCACGTTTTCTTTTAGCCATGATAGGACCTCTTTGATCGCCAGAATTTCCGCTTGGAACACGCTACAATGGTTTGGAAGGCCGAATGCGAGACTTACTTTAAGTCGGTTTGAGTACACCCCGTAGCCGACCCCTTGCTCTGTTTTTGACCCATCTGTATAGAAGTGAATTGAATCATCTCTCAAAAATTCTTCGTCTTCCCAGGCCGTTCTTGGTGGGATTGAGACTTGGAATTTATTATCAACGGAGTGGCAAGGGATTGATCTGAATAAACTCAAAATTGTAGCGTGACCGATGTAGTTATCGGTCCATTGGGAGATAGCTCTCATACGAATGGCTGTACTGTGGCGGCCATTTGTTTGCTGAAGATATCTAGTGGTATTAGATTAAAGAGTATGTTTAGGGCAGTTGAGGGTGTTGATCTCAGTGCTCCGCTTATACATAAACAAGCTGTTCGTTTGACCTTGCTTAGATTATTGCAATAGGACCTTTTATCAAGAGCGGTCCACCATACCATTGATAAAAGCAGAATTTAAAAAGGAGAAGTCTGCCGAAATCAAACTTTGGTTTCATCCATCCTATATGAAGAACATTTATTTATTAAATTTGAGTCGAGAGATATGTTCCCTGTGAGAGATCATCAAAGCTTTAATGAGCATTGTGCCATCAGGTGGTAAATGGCTTGACGAATGCAATTATTCAAAAACTATAAACCCCAATATAAAATGACACAAACTAATCATTGATTTTTGTTGAACGAATTTCGTTCCACCGAAAAAAATACACATTCGGAATATGTAATCAGTTCAATCATATCCGTTTAGTGGTAAAATAAAACAAACGATAAATTTCAATACACTGCCACAGTACCTTTGTAGTTTATGACTCGGAAGTCTTCTTAAATATTTCGAGAAAAGATGAATCTAACAAAAAGTATAGCGACATCATTGGCATAAGTCTAGGCATCCATTGACCGCCTCAAGCCGAGAGTAAAACAACATGCAAGGAAAAGTGATACAACGCTAAAGCATTCATTCACCATTACACCTTAAATGCATCATCATTGTAATAGGCAGGTCGTTTGCAAGACTTAAAAACCGTTTTTCAATACAGAACTGCTAGTGTTCCAACAACACCAAACCATTCCATCTCAAAAACCTTTTTGGTTAACCTTTTTTTGATGCACAACGAATTAAAGCCACAAAGATCCGACCACTGACATTCGTTTAACCACCATTCGAAGGTGTCGAAACCATATTAAAGGCAACACCTATCCAGTGGCTCCTTGTTGGTGGCTTTCCCCTTGGGGAACATACACAGCACACCAAACCAACACTGTTGTGGCGTTAAACATCCAAGGAAAATAATTCTCTTGTGCAATAACGTCTCTGTGTATGCATTCGGACGTTCCTAAAGTGCTTCTCGTTGTAGCCCCAGAGTCAGAGCTAAATCCAATAGCGCTTGGAACTTTGAAGAATTTTTCTTTTATTTTATTTCTTTTTTCGTTTTTCTCGATTTTACTATATAGAGAATGATTCCGTGTTTTAAATATGCCAAGAACCTGAATACTTTCGTCTCTTACCCGAACACAACCGACCGGGCATTCCATGGCCAATGCGGGATTCTCTTTTTCTCGCAAAAACACAGAATACCTTTTATGCGGTACTCTGACTACAATGATCTCCTCGTCGTCCGTTTAAAAGTTACTGCCAACATCATTCCATAGGTCTTCTTCTTCGTGGACTATATGTGGTAATGTGCGATGGTAACGACATCCCAGAGATTCCACAATCCCATTTGAAAAACAACGTCGTCGGGCTATTGCACTTCAGCCAGTCGCACTATTGCTCCAACATATTCCATGAAGTAGAATCTCTTGTTTGGGTTAATTTGACCATTTCTTCAGTGATGGTGGTGACGACTCCCGCTCTCTTTCTTTCTTACTCTTTCTCATTCTCATCGGTTCAAGAGTACACACATCTTGTGAACGTAATGTATTTTGGAACAACAAGAGAATTTTAAGTTGGCCTGGTCGGGACCACGAGCCGCGACTGGCAAAGTGGTTGTGGTCGGAGAACGAACACACAAATGATTTTAATGCGTAAGGTTTTTATTTGTCGTCATCCTTTCCGTAAATGCGTGGATATTTCATTGTGAAAAGAAAAAACATTTTTAATTAAACAAAATAAAAACACACACGTTTGGAATGGCCGACCTTCTTTCACAAAAGAATTCTGTTTTGGAATGAAAATTGAGCCTGTACTGGACGAAAAACAGTGAAATTTAATTTCGTATTCACAGCCGAGGTGTTTTGGGACACCTTTTTGGTGTGTTCCTGGCAGCAGCAGCAGCAGCAGCAGTTGGGTACTTTTTTTGTTTGTTTGTTTTTGTTTTGAATATTTTTTGGGATCTTTGGACGTAGGCGGTAGACTTAAAGAAAAGTATCACCACACGAAACACCACTCAAAGTCCAATAGGTGGGAGATGATGGTTTTTCATTGAAAATGAACAACTAAAAAGTCCCGCTTGATGGATTAAAGTTATTTTGGGAATGCAACTATTTGGGGAATACTAATTGGGACGAAACCATTACGCCTTTTCGAGATCTTTGGTATGTCACACAGAACGTCACGTTGTCATCAAAAAGGAAAAGACGACGTAGACGTATTTTTATGAGATCTTTGATCTTTTTTTTGTTCTAATGAAAATAGCAAATTAGATTTCTTTGTTCACAATGTGTGGACAAACTGTAAAGCAAAAGTTTTGGAGTTGTTTTATTTAGTATTTGTATTCTAATGCCGTTCAAGCTAATGGTGATAGTTATTTATATGAAACATGTCAGACGATTTGTGATTAAAGTGTTTTCTAGGTAAAAAGTTATAAGTTATAAGTATGTTATAAAGAAAATTTAATTTTTCCATTTTAAGACTTATTTATGCTTTGCAATTTACAAAGTTGTTTTTTTCGAAGTCTAGATGACTTTATTTCATCATATTCAAATTCGTAAAACGAGATTGGCGTTACTTCTTCTTGCAACCTTCATTCAGCGCGGCGTGGATGGGACCCACAATTTGCCGAGTCCGAACGGCTAAGCGAGAAAAAGCTTTGCATGGTATAGTTAAATTACTATCGGAAGACTTGCTAGTTCTTCTCGAAACGAAAGGAAATAACTGTGGAAAAAGGATGATTCTGGTTTTCGAGTCCAGAACTCTCTGATAACAATCAGGCATGAAGGGAATTAGTTCTCAAATTTACTCACACACTTTTTGAGTCTTTTTATAGCTTGTATAACACTTTCTGATATGGCTGTAGAGAAACCTTGACAAGTTCGGATAATTTATCAATACTGCCTCAAGCTGTTTGGTAGATGTCCGCGTTTGCTGCTTGCATCTCCTCCCGACTTATCAATAAAACAAATAATAGGGTGGCGTAACAGACCGAGCAGCCCCAGGACCTTTGCGAATTTCTCACAACCATGCCTTGTGAGGGAATGACTTATCACGAACCCAAATACTTGAAATTGACAGAAATTCTGAAAAAATGTATAGGTTTCTTAAGACGATGCAGACAATTTTTCACCCCTTCTGATCTGTCTAAATTATAAAGCCACCTACCCAAAGCTGGCGAGTAATTTTCAAATCTGGTCAGGTGCTCCTCAAACATCTTTGCGCCTACTTGATAGTGTACAAAGCAGAGCGTGAAGATTAAGAAGTGACAGTTCAATTGTGGAATCGATTAATTCTCTTGGACATCTTCGAAAAGTTACTTGCCTCGCATTTCTTTATGCTCTAGTGAAATAGCCAGTTGCATTCCTCTCATGAAGCAATATAACCGCAACAACCGTTTCGCTTGGAATGCTCATCAGTTTTACCAAAAGCCCAAATTGGGACTTAAAGTCAAGTATAGTGATTCGTATTTTAGTTGGACAACTCGTTGAGATTGCTTTACCAGACTCTGTTTTTCTAATGCATTACAATTCACAAAAGTTCAAAAGCAACAAAAAATTGAGCCTTAAAGTGCTCTTAAAGAACTGAGTGGTGTTCGTGATAACAAATCTGCTGTTACGTGGTAGTTTCGATGATTGAGTGCCAGAAACATCCAATTGTCAATTGGCAAGTCCTTCAAAAGTAATTAAACTTCTCTGAACAGCGCAAAACATTTATATTTACTGAAACTAAACTTAAACCAAGTGGTGTTGGCATCCTACAGTCAGGTCACTAGGGTCAAGCAGACAAGAGATTAAGTCTTTATGAGCACCTCAAAAACTTAACCAACAGTGCACCGAAATAAATCCACAAACTCCACATGCCACTATTGTAATGCAAACAAGTATAAAAGAATTGTAATTCTTTTAAGATCACAATGCTCATGACGATGTCTGGGAACAAGAAGATTCGCACAGAAGTCAAAGCTTCCACCGACTGTACCCTTTGCTGAGGAGAAGGACAGGACTAAGTCAGCCAATAAAACTACTGACGTACAAGCAGTTGCTGAGAGCCGTCGTCAACTACGGAAGCCCAGTTTGGTTCACCATCTCGAAGAGCGCGATGAAGGATCTCCTAATTTTCGAAAGAAAGATTCTGACTCTGCAACGGTCTCTCTTTCAACTACCAGCGTCAGAGACATTACAGTAACCAGCATCTGTACGAGACAGCAAAGATGACGCCCTTGGACCAATATGTCTTATCGGCTGTATTGAAAACGGCTGTAAATATCAGCAACCATTCTAATCCCCTGGTGAGAAGGATGATTACTGAGGACCGACACCGTGAGCCAAGATACCTAAGCGTGATGAACACTTTGGACAAAGAAGTAATTCCAGCCAACGACGAAGCCACCAACTTCAACTTGACCCTGGGTCAGCATTCTTCCGTGGCTGATGCCACCCCCTCCCTATAAAGAGGGACAACAGCGACAACCGGGACGGAACATCCCGAGATAACTCAAGTCAGCCGACTTATAATCAAGAATTCTATTTCTTTTCAGCTATATAATATTAAGTTATTATTTTTATTCTAGACAATGTATTCGGTTAGGCCCCCTATGTGCCAACATTCCTACATTATTATCATTTCCTTAATTTTTAAATTACCTAGTATAAGGATCAATTGTATATATATATCGTTCAATAAACAAACACCACTACAGAAGTCAAAGCTGATCGGAAACGGCATTAGGTTGAAATCGTAAATCAGGAAGAGAGCTCATACCACATTACAGGGTTTTTCTGACCATAATCTTTCTTGAGCATTTTCTGAGAGATTTTCATTTACTTTAAAGCTTAACTAAGCTCCTTATTTCATTCCGTAAACTTCTGGATTGAACTTAAGAATCCAAACTATTATTATAAGTCCGAAAATAAATCTGTCTGCCTGTTTTTTTTTTTTACCAGAACCTGAGGATGGACAAAGGCTTTATGTTTTATCAATATATTTCCATGGGAACGGGAACTTGGAAGCTACATTACCGATTTTGAAAATTCATCCACCATAAGAATGCTACACTATCCCCGAGTAACATAAACTTTGAGCCATGCCCCGGAAACGGCCCTCATATTCCCACGGGAACGGAAGTCTTTACGAACATTATAAAACCGAAATTAACTCTCTGTTTGTTATTATCTACCGCCCAAACTATTGAACCAATTTATATGATTTTTGGAACAGAGACAGTCTAGAGCCTGAAGACTTACTAATATTAAAAATCCGAAATTAACTCTGGCTGTACGTGTTTCTTTCTTAATATCTCTCACCCAATCCACTGATCCGATTTAATTGAAATTTTGTTCAGAGATAGCCTTGAGCCTGAGGAAGGACATGGACTATGTATATGTAATCCCTATATTTCTACGGGAACGGCAACGTAAACGGTATCCTTGAAACTAATGAATCGATTTCAAAAGTTCTTTCGCCGTGAGGTGATTTCTTTCAAATTGTCGATAACACAGTTGACCTGAGAAGAAATATTGGCAATCGGGAATGGCTGTGTGAAAGGTCGATTTCGTCGCCGACTAATGAGATAGTTAACTATAGGTATAAACTAATAAATTATGTTTGACTTGGTGGGGGATTCTCGAATATCTATCAGTAGACAATATAATGGACACTGAGCAAGTCACATACCCTATGGACTTTCTCAATTCCTTGGGATTATCAGGAATGGCTGCAAGTTGGTGTTCCAGTGCCAATAATGAGAAAAATAGAATTGTACACAGCTACAAATTACACATCTGCGATAAGGCACTATCAAACTTTTAACAATGACTGAAACGGCAAAAGGAGAAAACGTTTTGATTCCTTTATATCCCACTGATTTGTCAGTTTAGTTTAAAAGAGTGCAGTTTCCTCTGAAACCAGTATTTGATATTAGTATAAACAAAGCTCAGACGCTTTAATTGTAGCAGGTGTTCGTTTAGAAAAGAAAGTACCATGACAACTCTATGTGACACGGTACGTGTATCAAACCCGCAAAACCTTTATATTTGGCAAAAGATGTTAAAATTAAGAACGTCGTGTGCAAAAATGTACTTTAATGAAATAATATAACAATAGGTTACCTACTTTAATGCATGAATGTGTTTTATTTGCAAAATAATTAGCCTAAAAAATTTAAAAAGGTGCCGATAGTCACATAACTTCGAGGTAGTACAGGGCTTCGTCTACCTAGGATCCGCTATAGACACGGAAAACAACATCAGTGCGGAGATCAAACCCAGAATAACTCTTGCCAACCGTTGCTTCTTTAGGTGAAGGCAATTGAAAAACAAGACCCTCTCAAGAAAAACCAAGGTAACCTTATATAAGACCTTGATCATCCCAGTCCTGCTCTAAGACGCGGAAGCATGGACCTTAGCGAAAGCGGATGAGGAAACCCTTGGTCTTTTTTGGTCGAAAGAAAAATTCTCCGAATGATCTTTGGTCCTGTATGCGAAAACAATGTGTGGAGAAGAAGATTCAACAACGAGCTGTATGAGCTGTACCGCGACATGGGCATAGCCAGAAGAGTACGCATCGCGAGGCTACGATGTTTGGGCCATGTAGAGCGGATGGACCCAAACGCTCCGGCTCGTCGGGTTTTCGAAAGCACATTGCAGGAAAATCGCGGAAGGGGAAGACCTCGTCTTAGGTGGCGCAATCAAGTGGATGAAGACTTCAACCGACTAAGAGTGCAAAACTGGAGAGAACTCGCTCAAAATCGAAGTCGTTACAGAAGGATGTTGGTTGAGGCCCAGGTTCACCCCGAACTGTAATGCCCACCTAAGTAAGTAAGTAAGTAAGTAAGTTAGTTACTTTAATTCATAAATGTGTTTTATTTACAAAATAATTAGCCTTAAAAATTAAAAAAGGTGCCGAAAGTCACTATTCCACGCAGACAAGGTCGCGGGCACAGCTAGTAGTAATATAAATGTTTCAACTGCTGTTGTCAACATAGTTCTTGTACTTCTGGTGGTTGGTTATATCGTAGATACACAATCTTTTTAATGCTTCATGCTTTCATGGTCATCCTCATCATCATACCAAATGTGTAAATGAGGTGTCAATTATTTTGTGACTTAGGTAATCACAAGTTAAACAAAAAACAAAGCATATTTTATTACAAAACAAAAAACACATCTTTAGACGTTTTCTTTTTCTTCTGTTAAATAAAAGTGTCAATAGACAACAGTATTGATTGGCACTGTATTTTCTTTTAAGATTCCCAACTACATCAACACAAAAAAACCTCAACGAATCGATTTTATTTATCGAAGTTCTCTTAATACAATTTGTAAATACGTACCTACTATTCCTAAGAAAAATCACGAGAAACATTTTTTCGTAGGTTAGTTTTACAATACACACACCTACCCATCTACCTATAAACACTAGAAAACAAACCTACCTACGAGATGAAAAATAATAATAAAAACAAAACAAAAAACTCAAGACAAGAAAACTCACATTACCCCAACATGTAAATAATTGTCGACGACACAAGAACGCGTCGATTCAATTAGTAATTCTGGAAACGGCCAATGTCGTTGCTTGCATTTCAATAAGATCGAGTCCCATCATAGACGCCTAGATCTTGTTCCTCCTGTCCACTGCACTCTCTCTTCCCTTATTTTCATCATACAGCGCGGTGCGTGTTTGTTTTCATTTAACCATGTAACCGTGCGAGTATACTTGAACTTTGTAATTACAATCACCGTTGCGTATACTCGTACTCGTACTTTTGCTATTAGTTAGTGCTGCATGCAGCAAACAGGACCCTCGCACGATGATACTTTACTTGCTTTATATGAACGAGCCAAGCGAATATGGATAGAGAAATGGGTTTCCCTTCCTGGCTACGAGATGGCGACGGGTACCACCGCAAAAATCTTTTCTCTTTCGATATGGAATGAGCTCTCCTCTGCATTTGTTTAGTTAGATGTCTTCTATACACACAGTGCCGACTTGATTTTTTCACCACCTTAGCCAAGTATGACTGTTTAAATATTCTTCTCGTCACCGTTGTTGGAATTGCAAGAAAAACCTTTGCAAAAATGTTTGTGCACATTTCATTTGTTTCACAAAACAACACAAATCCAGGAACGAAACGAGTTTTTAATCAATTCCCTATGGCCTCTATGCTATACATTGCTGTGAAGTATTAAATATTTCTTGTTGTTTTGTTGTTGTTATTGCTGTTTTTGTTAGCAAGCCACCGTTGTGTGTGCCGCTACCAAAGTTGATTCTATGGGAAAATAGATTTCTCCATTAAAGGATGTGGTGTGCGCTTTAATAATAATCAACAGCATCGTTCATGGGAGCGTACTTCTCGGACGAGTGATTATGATTAGCGACACTGGGTATCTATGACCATCGACGGTCATCAAACTAAAATCAACAGACACACATATACCATAAGTACGATATAAGTTACAATCTCCTCATACCCCACCGACGACGCTACGATTGTTGATTCTTGAATGCCCTATATGGGGTCCTTCTCAGAGTTTATCATGCACATGGACTTAGATTTATCTGCACTATAAATCACCATGGACAGAGTGTTCGCGCACAACCCGGTGATGTATGTCAGGTGACTTCTTCTTTGTTGTCGTGCGTATATTCCCAGGATTGGCTTTGGAAAATTGGACTCAGGCCAATTACCGCAACAGACGAGTACGCTCATATTTTCCAACATTGTTACGCACCCCACAAAAATATGCTGCACAATAATTCAACGAGGAGAAGTTAAGGAGACGAATGAGACGTAGCGACAGAAGAAATCGCATTGCCAATTTTTTTTTCCTTATAATAGTGAAAAAGTCTCACGTTCGCGTAACGTAGCCATTAAAGGCCGTAAAAAGATCGTTAGATTCATTTGTTATAGTTTTGTTCGGAGAGTAAATTACACTTAATTATGATTTATAGTTATTTTATGGTGCTTGCTTATTGATTTCTTTTTCTCATGATAATACTCTTCTCCCCGCATTCCTCTCTTCATCATCCACACATTGAAGTCTCTGTCTCACTGTCTCACATAATCGCGGTAATATTCGTGGAGAGAATTCGTAATAGACTTGGAAAAGCCTTCTTTTTCATGAGCTTTATCTCTCTTTGGGTCTCTGAGTTAATCTTCTCAACTAATTATGGAATTTAAATTTATTGCCAAGCAAAATATTTTGAGTGACACACAAAAGAATATCTTAAAATAAAGTCCTTCCTTCCGGACGTTAATGAAAGATAGTGACGACAGATTTAAGCAGAAAGGCTGATGATGGCTGAGCCGGATGTATTTGAATCGAATTAGCAGTGAGATTGCCTTCCGGAGCTAATGTGAGAACTCTTAATTGAAAGTAATCTTTAAGGTTATACATACTTTTGTGTTCGAGTGATTGTTTGTATACTTGTTTGGGCTATTCAAAACATTAACTTAAGTTACAGTCTAAATAAATTGAACCAAGTTTACATCTTCAAGACTCGAATCCTCAACAAGCAATAGATCCACACTGTGTTAGTTCATTATCTGTTCAAATAATTATTTTGCAATTCAATGCAGTTCGTGTTTACTTAATTGTTATGCGACGCATCCATTACAAGCACTAAACTGAGTTAAATGCTTTCATTCAAAGCAATGCGTGATATGCTTCTGGACAACAACTGCCAAAGCAGCAACCATTGCAAGGTTGTTTGAAGAAGGATGTCATGGAATAATAAAACCACCTGTAGCGCGGGGGAATACACGCATTGCTCTGGAGTAATTGTTAGGCAACGACAGAAAACAGGAGCGAGTGCGTAGTCAAGAATGATAAAGCGAATTGCTACCATGACTTAAGTATTTCTTCGATAACAATCGAGTTTGCGGTTTAGTTTTTTTTTTTTTTTTTTAACCAAAGCGCTGTAAAAATTCGTGTTGTTTTCACATAAAAGTGTAGTTTGAAACAACGACAACAAAACAAAAAATGTGTGAATGAAGAGAAATGTTATGATACTTTGACAGGTAGACAGATCTTGATTTACTGCAAGCGCTATGATTTCGTACAAATTGTAACTAAAATGACAAATTTTTAGACAAGTTGAGATGAAAAATAAAATGAGGCTTCATTAAAAATAGGCCTGCACTTATCTACCAACCAATTTATTGAAAAAATGACAACAATATCAGCTCAAACATGCGGTTTGTTAAAAAAATAATAAATTGGTATGATCACTGGCAGGGTAGTACAAGATCACCATGTCTTTGTGCAAATGAAGACAAACGAGCAGGTTTATATCAATTTTTTAAAGCTAGCCATGTCCTACTTTCAAAAGGAATTAAAAACATTAGAAAGGTTTGTTAGACATCTACATTTGCAGTAGAGTCAATCCGAATGTTTTGTCGCCGGGTCAGCACTATATCAAAGGCAAAAGTATAGAACTCCAAAGTTAAGTCAGTACAGTGCGGAATCATCTAAAATCAAAGAATATACTCTCGGTGCCTTCCTTGCCTTGATATAGAAGAATCATTCAATATTCACAAAGCTGCATTAAAAAAAGCACTCGAAAACCTTAATGCAGACAACACTTTCATATTCCGGCTATTTTACAGCTAGAGTGCAAGACGACTACAGCTTGCGAGTCAACTCCAGAAATTTCGCAGTTGTGCCAACTATCAAAAAAACGCATTTTTCTCATTGTTTCTATGTTACCGCTCCTCGATTGTTTAATAGATTACCTGAAAAACTTAGGTGTGAGAGAGTAAAAACAGTATTTTTAAATGAAATAAAAAAGTGGCTATTTTCATTTAACCATTCAGAAATTGATAACTTATTAAATCCCATGATGTAATTTTATGTTCTATATACCTTGAAATTTTTATGTAACTAGCTGAATTCTGAGAAATTTCTATTGCTTCCCCATCAATAGAATTATATATTTGATTTATTAGTATTAGTTATCAAGTTCTTTCATCACAGTCTTGTATTAGACTAAGATTGAACTCAGCTATTTCATACAATTAACTTTTAACGTTTTCTTTTTAAAAAACTGAATTGTATTACTATTATGTATTTATTAAAGCGTTTGAAGATATGTATTGTTGAAATAAAGTTAAAAAAAAAAAAAAAAAAAAAAAAAAAAAAAAAAAAAAAAAAAGTGCACGTCGAAAATAAAAATAAAGTAAATAAAAACAGTTTCAGAACTATTGGAGAAATTGGCAATACCTCGTGAAGGTGATACCCTCGTAAAAGCATTTTTTGTTTTCTATGGGAATCATCGAACCTCGAACCTCAAAAACAGACAAATGAACTTGAAGCTAGGACACACATATATCAAAGTATCAACTTCTAGTGGCTCCTCACTAAGCAGGGATCTCTCACTACTTGACTGAGTACTTATAGTTCTCGTGATCTTTATCTTCTTAATATGCAAAAAGAAGTGTTAGGTTGGTTGCGATCGCATCAATTGAGAACAGCTCGACCGAATAAAACCAAATTTTTGTGGTAGCTTAGGAGATGTTGGTAAATGGTTGACACTTTCCCGAGTTATGGCATTTGTACGGAATGTCATTTTTGTCCATATAAAAACTACGGGAAACGAAGGACGAGACGGGGTTCTTAAAACTACAGACCCGTACAAACCCGGGCGACTCAGCTAGTAAAGATTAAAATAGTGGGATTAAAGTAGTTGTATATACTAAAGGCCTACCACTATTAGCCACGAGAAAATTCCTCTGTGTTAAGTTTAAAAGGTAGCGGTGTCGTATTAGCCCAAAAAAGACTGAGCACTTGTGTTGTTCGATATCTGATCCAATGTAAATGTGCTTTCCAAAAACATTAGAATCAATTACCTTCTCACGTAAACACATCAAATCTCCTCCCCCGTCTCTACGTTCTACACAGTCAAATCATTTGCCCCGTTCAGGTGATCTGTGACCTTGCGATTATTTGCGACCGTGAGCTGAATTTTCTCAAGCATATCGATGATATAATTCTTAAGACAAATTCAGCACTTGGCTTTGTGAAACGATGGTGCAAGGAATTTGCAGACCCCTACGTAACCCGATTCCTTTGAATATCATTTGTTCGTCCGTTTCTTGAATACGGTTGTCAAGTCTGGTCGCCTTGCCAACAAGTGCACATTGCTAGAATTGAGAGCATAATAACGCCGTTGCATTCGATTTGCTCTTCGAGGTCTTAATTGGAGTAATTATTTAATATTACCTCCTTATCACGACAGAATTAAACATCTCAACCTGAATACGCTGAACGATCGAAGAGAAATATTTGAAATTCTCTTCATTCACCGAATCTTTACGGGTACCATTGACTGCACAACCCTTAACGAATCCATCCTTCTAAATACTAACCCTCGTAACACTCGTAATCCCCTCCTCTTCTATCTTCCCACTTACGGCTCCAATGAACCCATCTCCTGAGTGCTGAGGAATATCAATTCTCACTCTTCTTGTTCTGACTTTAATAATATCAGTACTCCTTTCCTAAAGCTTCGTCTCCTAAGCCCCCCAATTAGTTAATTTAAGTCTTAGCCATTAAGTTTCTTAGTGTTTAAGCTAGATTAAGAAATAGCTTGTATTAAGCCAAATAAATGGAAGTTTTGCTTCTTCTTCCAAATGTGAAATATTTGAATATCTGGAATCTATAAGTTTGTTAAACGAACGGACCCTATGATCGATAGTTCAGCAGTTGAGTTTGACATTCAGGCCAATTGGGATTTTTCTACAGGGCAAATCAAGGACTCAAAAAACGAACCTCTAGTCTCGGCGACAATTTCATCAAAGTCCAGATCAAGAAGTACCTAGACAAAGATTTTTTCTAAGGGGTTCCCTTTTTTTAGGAACGAGACAGTGGTAATCGACTTTGTCTCCAACCAAAATGCTGCTTTGATAAAACAGAAAATTCTGATGTTTTCAACAAATAACTTACATGTCGGTTTGCATTGGTACACAAAAGTGCTTTTTTGCTCGAAATACTTTTCATGTAGGCACTAGATCACTTTTTTTCCTCCCAAAAAGGACTTTTATGAATCTTGATTCGGAGGCAAGAGTAACACGCACTTTCACTTACACTGAAACAAAACTTTTGACGCTACCACTTTGGAGTTTGAAACGAGAAAACTGAATAGTGAACTATTTATTTGAACGGATGATGTTTTAAGCGAGATTATTTATAATTTATAATTAGGTGAATATAATTGAGTTTTTTGGAATAACTTTCGTTTTGTTAGAGAACAGATGAAAACTGCACGTCAAATCGCGCACCCGCACATACAACAAGGTTCGTTCGTTGAACTTTTCCCAGGGTTGACCCAGGTTTTCTTGATAGCCCTATGAGTTGTCAAAAAAACCTGTGCTGTCCTGTCCTCAAAAAACTCTAAGCCACAAATCACCACACATCCCTGTCATTAAAAAAAGAGTATATGCCATTTGACAGCACTCAACTCGCCACAGCAAAAACCTATGGCGAGTTGAGGGAAAACCTAGGTCAACCCTAGGGCTAAAAAAACACCCATTTTTAAATTCAACGTAACTTTAGGTTTCTCAAAAAACACTTTGTGGCGACCCTAGGGCTTCAACGAACAAACCTACAGTGACAAAAAAAATCACTTTTGCATTTTCATGTTGCATTGATCAAGACAAAAAGACTTTAATAGGAGTGATTTTGTTTCCCATTGGAAATTGACATTAGCTAAAAAACAAAAATGGATACTAAATATTTGTATTTTGTACCTACCAGCTACCACAAATAGCCAACTGCCGCTTAAAAATTGCAGGAACTAATTAGAACCACTCACAATTCATTCTAACCGTTTAACCTTCAAAATATTGGGACCACTTTCAACCTACCCAACATGTCAATGAAAAGTGTTTCTAGCCGACTTTATTTTTTGTCAGCTGAAAACAAACCACAGAACAGATTTCGAAATTTAAATGGAAGTGAACAATTTTAGTCTTTTTTCAAGCCTTAATCATTCCAAATCGGCCGACGTGACAGTAAGTTTTCAATCATTCTTCCTCCGTGTTTCTCGTAAATCTTTTATTTACTTTCAACTTTTATTTTTATTTTTTAATTATTGCTCAGTACTTTAAACCGCTTCGTGTAAAACCGAACTCTCATAAGTAACATCCCTGTTATAAGTTCAAAACAAAAACAAGCAGAACAAATTTTGTTCTGCCATCTCTAGAGTAATAGGGGAACCTTTCGAATTCAATTGCAAATCGTGTGAAAACATAAAAAACATAATTCCCATTTCCCATCACCTTCTAAAGCATATTTACAAAATTCCTTTACATTGACGACTCTTCATCAAATAATTTAATATCGTTAACTAAAAATGCAACAAAATATCACAAGTTCAACAGCCTGTCAAACATTAGCGTTGGAAGTTAAAAACATATCGAGGGCACAAATTTAAAACGAATCTAGTCCACTTGCAAATAAAAAAAAACTTCAAGTTTTCTACAGAATTTGTTATTCACATTTCGATTTGCACTTCCTTCTGCAGTCCAATTACTATTCCACATAATTACGCTTCACTCCCAAATCAATTAATCGATTTGCAAAACAAAAATAAAAAGAAATGAAGAAAAAAAAACAAAACAACACTGCATTCGAGTACATCCGAAGAAAGAAGACAGACATGGTCGAATAAGAAAAAGACACCAACACTTTCAACGAAATAATCAACCACTGAACATTTGTTATACACTTTCACACGTTATTTGGAAAAATTACTGTAGAATTTTGATTTTAATTGAAAGTAGGATGTTTAAATTGATTACTTACCACTTTTTGAAGTTAAAATTAACATCATAAATAACAAAATAAACAGAAAACTTTGAGAACCCCGGTCACGAAACAACAATACATCGGCCATTTTTAATTCAATATGTATTGAAATTAGTGTCGAGTTGATTGGAGACAAATAAAAGTAGTGGTTGGTGTCTTGGATAATTGTAGAGTTGCTCACTTTGTATGGCTTCTGCGTTCAATAATCTAGCGTCCTATTGAAACTAATTGAATGTAGTCCTCAAGCACGATTTCGTAGTGCACTTTCACTTTCCAAGGATTTTGTATGTCGTGTTTTGGATAAGTAAAAACATAAATGTAAGGTTTTATGGCAAAATCAATGAAACTGGGAATAAGTATCTAAGAGAGATGCTCTCTATATTCTATCCCCAAGAATCAAAATGAGTTTGACGAAGTTCACATTGGTCGATTTGTTGAAGGCTCGTGCGAATAAATGCGATTGTTTTCTTGTTCTCCTTCTCTGTTACACCAATTTATCGGTATTGGCTTGCGGTCGATTCGTTGAACAATGTGAACATTTCGGTAGATTTGTTGCTTCAACAAATCGACCAGTATGAACATCGCCTTTATGTTCAAGAAACAAAAAAGGATTGTCTAGACTTTTTGACTAGTGGTGAACCTATTTGTCTCCCGTACAACTTAGATCTCTTCGTTTCCAGATATTGGTTTCACCACTGTGTGTCTAAAAGCAAGTACTGCGCCACCTATGTCCTCCGGTCCATACTACAGTTTCTATAAACAAAGGTTTCGGGGAAGATTCATCTCCAATTAGTTGTTCAGCCGCTATCCTTTAATCGGACACTCCGCATATGAATTGTAATATAAGTTTTTTATTGCATGTTGGCTGTCGTTTACGAAAATACAAACTTTTTATCGAGTTAGCTGAAGTCCAGTGCTTTCCGTACTTGTGAAAGAAAATTTGGAAGAGTGAGCTTCAATTCGAAAATAGACAAACCTAAGAAAAGAGTTATCGATTTCACTGATTTTTAATTGAAAGCTTTCGATTATTTGAAGATTGTAGCACAAACAACCAATCAAACAGAACTTAAACGGTGGCTAGCTCGCTGATAGTTTTGTGTACGGGCTTAAGGTTTTAGAAGGTTTTTTAGGCACTTTTTAGAGTGCTTTTGTTTTTGCAAAGGAAATCGACATTAATTTTGCTTCCAAATCTAAATAAAAAAATGGAAATAGAAGATTGCAAGATTGGACAAGAACTCGTAGTGGAACTAGAAAATGAAATTCTCATCGGCGAACTAAGACTTATATCTAAAGACAAACGGTTAATTGAATTGATAAATGTTCGAGATTTCAACAGAGGCTACAAGTTCACCTCATCGCAGTGCATACCCAGACCGCTTATCAAATCAATCAGGCAGTGCAAACCAGAATCTCTAGGATCATCTACACCAAGTCCAGATGATGAATTATCGAATCCACCCACTGAATTTGTTGTTCCGATCACCTCAGATGAACTGGATAACATACAAAAAATTGTATCCTCAGCTACCTACATATTCCAAGGCGACCAAAAATACCACAAAGCCATTGAACAGATAAAACTAAATAACTTCATCGGCCTGCAAGTTGAACCATCTCGTTATGGTCGCCATAACCGCACATCATTAATCATCATAACGACCTTCCAAGCTGTGTATATATTTGACATTGTTTCATTAGGAGCAGTTTTCAAGGACCTGAAGAATATTCTTCAAGCTAAATCACCCAGAAAAGTTTTATACCAGTCTAATGAAGCAGCAGACAACTTGAAGTACAAACATGGCATTGAATTGGGTGGAGTTTTTGACATTTTTGTGGCCCACTGTCTAATATCCAAACAGAAGGATTTTATTAGTTTTGAAGAGTGTGTCGCCAATTACTTGAACATACCAACTAACTACTTCCAAGAAGAAGATAAAACAAAATCCAATATATACAACAGGCCTCTGCCGAAGTCACATTTGGATATGATGTCAAAAAAAGCAGTGTTCTTGTTGAAGCTCCACGATCACATTGTCCACGAAATGATGTTGAAAAAATTCTACAACCAGTGCGAAGAATATTCTACATCATTGTCTAAAACTGAGTGTAAAGTTGAGGTGGTCAAGCAAATGGCAAAAGATGAGCGTGGAACTCATTGTATTAGAAATGAAGACTGGGCAGACCTACTGGAAAAGACTTTAAAATTGTAAAGTAGATAAATAGAAAAACTTATTGTGAATATGTACAAATTTTAACTAATGTAGGCATGGAAATTGAACTAATTGACAATGAAATAAAAAGTGCCTCTTATTGCTAGTCATTAAAATGGTTTTTTTTTTTAAGGTGCGCTTTCTTTCTAGACTTTCCTGTTGAAAGTTTTTGCTTCTATCCTACCAGTTAGGCGCTTTTTGTTACTCCTGGGACTCGCTCAATATTCAAATAGGAGTCAATTAAGTCAAGCTTTTGGCAAAATATTGCGAATAAAGTTTTTTATCTATCGTGTGCTGGAATGGTTACTACACACTCAGGGTTATTATTTTATACGATGTACAGAACAACCATAGCAATTACTTCCAACAAAAGTCGATTTTTGACAAGTTCACAAAGTTTGCACTAAGCTTATTTCAAAAAGCATAAATAGAAGGGAAATTCGACTAACAGCTTTTCTTGCCAGTTGTCTCAAATCCAGCTATTTAAGGATGCTCTATCTTCTTCTTTTTCATTTCCGGCGTTACGAGTAGTGATCTTGAAGCGATCACAACTCTCCCACTTTTCCGCTTCACACTAGTGATCCGCCTGTGGGGTACGCCGCGTTGACCTCTGAAAGCGTCGGCAAGCCTCCCGGTTTTGGATTGTTCCATGTCTGAGGCCAACCAAATGCTGCTGTTTTTGCATTTGCTTGTACCAGGAGTGTTTTGGCCTGCCTTTTCTTTTTCGTCGCGAATTTGTTGAAACGTTGTACGATATTGCCTTTTTGACGGGGCTCTGCGGATCTCTCCTTTGAACATGACAATACCAACTGAGCCGGTCGTGCTGAATTTTGTCCAAGATGGTACTTTTGACATGAAGGCTTCCACGGATCTTAGTACTTCTAATTCGATCAAGCTTTGTTACTCCTGCTGTCATCCGAAGCATCTTCATTTCGGCTGCCGTCAATTTGCTCTCATACTTTTTGTACATTGTCCAACATTGTGAACCGCATGTCAGCTGGACGGACAACTGCTGTGTAGAGTCTTCCCTTCAACTTAGGGGGCATTTTTCGATCACAGAAGATAGCGGAGTTTTCTCTCCACTTCATCCACCCTACGCTTACTCGATGATTGATGTCGTCATCACAAGTTGCTTCACTATTGATCATAGATCCCAGATATTTAAACTTTTCACACTTGGGAAGCACATTTCCATTCAAATAAATGTCTGGAATAGGCTTGTCTGGATCAGAAAAAGGGCAGCACAGGTATTCAGTCTTTTTAGCGCTAATACGGTACCCATTTCCTTCCAGAACATCAATCCAAACGTCAAGTGCTCGTTGCAGTGATGTAGGATCCTTGCTTATGATGGCTCCATCGTTAGCAAAGAATAATTGTTGTACTTTATTGTCCGTTACTTTTCCTTCGAGCAAATAATCCAGAACAGCAATAAAGAGCAGTGGACTCAAGACTCTTCCCTGATGTACACCTACTGTTATTTGGAATTCTTCGGTGACTCCAGCTGGGCATCTCACTTTTGTAACTGCTCTAAGGATGCTCTATACTTCAGCGAAATACTTAAGGTAGGATTTTGCCAGCTGTATTGTTCTTTAGACTTGAAATCAAAGACTCCGTGCATTTTTGAGCTCTTATCAATACCCTCACGCGTAACAGCCATCTAAACTGATGAACTGCCAGTTAAGAACGCGGGCCTTAATTCCGTTCCGAAAAAGAAATAATTACCATAACTGATATGACCTAAGAAAAATTGCTTGAATTGCAGAATCAAACTTTTTACTACTGATTTGTTCTTTTAGCTGATCCTGCTAGCCCCTGATCACCTTAGCGTCACACGAAAATTCAACGAAGTCCTCTTTAATTTCTCAATGAGCATTTATAAGAGGCTTGCGACTACTTTTATAACAATATAAAATACCCTTTTCAAATGCATTGACGCAGACTTACAATGTTTGCCTTCAGTTCAAACGATAGCACGCTTATACTTGTTCTCCACAGTAACTTACGCTTTGATCTGCACCTGATGCATCTCGTAGTGTTTCTTGATTGTCTCCTGTTAGCATATCGCAGCAAATTGGCGGCAACCCACATATCAATAACTTCCAACTGAAGGCAACCTGTTATACAAATATCTCCAACAAATGTGAACAGCACAATGTACAACAAGACTGTTTTCTAATAAAAATTTATTAATGTAGCATTAAGAATTTGTCTTGTACACTTATTATTTCTTAGATTTAGAAGCCGACTTCTGTGCTGGCTTCTTTTGGGGAGCAGCGGCAACAGCTTTCACAATTTTAACTGGCTTAACTGCCTCTCGCTGGCTCTTAAGGGCCTTCACAATCTTTTGTTCCTCAATGAGGAAGGCACGAATGATACGCTCGCGTAAGCATCCATGGCAAAGAACACCACCGTATGTGCGCCTAACGGTCTTTTGGCGTTTTGACAATCGGGAACGTTCACATGGGCGGGTTGGTCGGATTCCCTTTAGCTTCTCTTTGCATTGACCGCACTTTGGGACGGTCCTGTTCTTCTTCACATATTGGTAAACCAAACGTCCACCGGGGGTACGAACACTGAAATTAAAAGCAAAACAAATTTTTAACTCCAAAAAACGTTTAAAGATTAGAAGCCAAATGTTACTGGTCGGTTTCTTTAATTATGCAAATATTAACCGCAGAAGGCTGTTGTAATATTAAGAATAGAATTATTGAAGGTATTATACACGCGACCAAACTGTCAAAACAAGTTCAGTTGCTTCTGAGAGGCTTCTATCAAAAACCCATGGGTTTCACAAATCACTGAAACTCCACTTGCGCTTCAATAATAATGATAATTTTGCACTATACCGGTTCCAGCCTCAAATGTTTTAAGATATTTTTACTTACATTCGCCTCCTGTTGGATTTTGTGTTGTAAGACAAACGTCTCCTCAAAGTCAATCGCTGAACCATTTTATCGGCAACTATAATTACAGGAAAACACAAAGTATTGGGATAAGTTTTACACGATAATTTTAAAAAGGAAATAAAGTTTCGTTTTGGGCATTAATTTGTTAATAATTTCTATCATTTTTGATGGATGAATTAAGATTTTTTTGGGGAAAATAAATTTTGGGTACACATACCTTTAAGAAATAAACTGGAAAGGAAGTTGATAAGGCAGTGCGGAGCGATGAAGATGGCGCCGGAAAAAAAGAAATGTCAAAATTTGACAGTTTCTTTTCAACCAAGGGCTAGGCTACATTTCGACAACTTCCTTTGTAATAAAAAGTGATTGAAATTAACAAAAAAAAGTTTAAAATTGGAAAGATTTTTTTTCTTATGAACAAAAAGCTGTATTTTTTCAAATGTAGGTGACAGAGGTAAGTCTTGCCAAGTGTCGCTTAGCAGCCCCTTAATCTGATCACTTCCTTAAAAACTACTTCTTATTAATGGGGATGAAAAAGCGCAAGTAGTAGAAAAACAACTCTAATTTGAACAACGTAAGTGGAAAAAAGCAATGTCAATTTCCTAAACTAAAATCTGAAGTGAATTGGGGAGCTTTTTGATTGAGACTTTGAGAGAGTGATTTTGACAGATAACATATACTTTCACTGTCAAATCTGTCACTCCAACTCTTCAATTCACTCCGAATTTTAGTTTAGAAAATCGATATTAATCACTTGCAGAAGTGAACAACAGGGAGTTTGTGGAATAAAGTTATATAATTGGTACAGTGTTTCATTGAGCGCTTAAGTGAAGTGAATATAAAAATTGTAAATGAATCACGGCTATAGTTACTTTCCTTCAATTGCCAGTTCAATTGGATGTACTTTCAAATGATTTTTAAGCTCAGAATTAAAAAGTTAAAGTCGTGTTTTATTGGGAATTTTATAGTCATCTCTAACGCTCTCTCATTAAAGCAACTTTAATCCATAAACTCCATTTAACAGTCATCCCCGTTGTTCACTTCTAAATACTGAATTATTTTTGTTCACTTATCGTTACTCACAAATCGTTTTTGTTTTCCCTTAAGCGATGTTTTGCAAACGTGAGTATAGATTCCCAATAAAACAGGACTAAAAACAAATTTTCATACCATTTGTTTTTTTAAATAATTCTTTTGCGATGCAGCCTTGCCCTCAAACGGAAGTTGCTTCAGCACTCAAACTTCCCTACCGACGAAAACAATTTAAGAAAAATAGAAATTGTAAACGTCATATCATAACAAACTTGAAAGAAAACAAAGAATAAGAAAAATTTTACTTCATTCATTATTTATCAAAGATGACTTTAATAGATCACTACGAACAACAATATGCTGCATTAATTGCAGAAATAACAGCATTAATTGGCCGGTTAAATATCTTTAGTGGAGGTAAATTCAATTTCTAAAACCCTACAGCTGACGGTAGTATTTCAAACGCTTTCTTTATTGCAGCTGAACGACGGGAACTTTGCGCAAAAATCGATGGGAGTCTCACCGAAGCTACAGAACTGGTAAAACACTTCTTATATCAAATGAACATCTAATAATAACTATTTTAAATGCAGTTGGAACAAATTGGTCTAGAAATAAGAGACTTGAATCCATCAGTTCGACCTGGTTTCACCAGCAAACTAAACTGTTATCAAGTTGAGCTTAAACGTCTCCAGAGCGAATACAAAAATATCAAAGACCAAACTAGAAATCACTCATCCCTTGAGATCACCGACGAGTTTGATGATGTTTCTATTCGTGATGATCAAAAGCAACGTTTACTTGATAACTCAGAACGTATCGAAAGAACGGGTAATCGCCTGATCGAAGGTTATCGTGTTGCTGTCGAGACTGAAGAGTTGAGTACCCAGGTCTTAAATGATTTACATCATCAACGTGAAACACTACAAAATGCTAGATCTAGACTACGTGAGACAAATGCTGACCTTGGCAGATCATCTCGACTCCTTAATTCTATGATGATGCGCGTATTGAGGGAGAAAGCTATTCTTTATGGAGTTGGTGGCTTCTTTGTGGTTGCAGTTGTAGTCAGTGTATACTTTTCGTTTTCTAGTTAATTCTGTTCTCTAGGCTATGTATATTTGAATATGCGAATCCGACATTCCTTATAAACTCTTATTGTTTTCTGCTCATTTTCTGCTACACTCGGAAATGTTTTGAGTTAATTCATTTATAAGGCGTTTAGTTTATTGTGTCATATATTTATTTAAGAAATTTTTACTTAGTTAAAAGTATTTGCTTTAAGTTAAAATCAGCATTTTATCTCCTAGAGCCTTAGGGTAGAATCTGAGTCTTGTATTACAATCCACTCGTTGATGGAGTAAATTTGGTATGAACTATTTCTTTTTACCCATAGCTAAAATCCTAGAAAAATTATAAAATACCAAAAATATATCAGCTTGTAAAATATTCTGCGGTTTTAAACTTAACTTAAAAATAAAGGAAACATTCAAAATATTGAAATTGGTGTCTGATCAATTCAAAAAAAAAAACTTTTTGTGTTTTAGGTCACAAAGAATGTTGCGTTTAGGAGTTCGGTGTCTTCTTCAAAGGAAGTTTTTCAAAACATAAGAATAAACTTATAGGTACAGCTTATTGGAAAAGATAGTAGGAACAACTCAGACACATTATTTGAAGAAAAATCTACCGACCACAACTCTAAGTACTTCGTTTCATGTGATCTACAAGCTTAAAAGAAGAAAAAGCTGAAATGGGCAAACTTTTTGCAAAAACATAATCTGATAATGGGAAGAAAAATCGTGATGTCATAGGTGTTTTTGCGAGTATCGAAACAGAAGCGGCAAAAATGGGTTTGATGGTTAATGAGGACAAAACGAAGTATATGTTGTCATCAAACAAGGACACAGAACATCGACGAATTGGACAAAACGTCACAATAGAAAGACATAACTTCGAGGTAGTACAGGACTTCGTCTACCTAGGATCCGCTGTAGACACGGACAACAACATCAGTGCGGAGATCAAACGGAGAATAAGTCTTGCCAACCGTTGCTTCTTTGGGTTAAGAAGGCAATTGAGAAACAAAACCCTCTCCAGAAAAACCAAGGTAACCATATATCAGACCTTAATCATACCAGTCCTGCTTTACGCCGCGGAAGCATGGACCTTATCGAAAGCGGATGAGGAAACCCTTGGTCGTTTCGAAAGAAAAATTCTCTGAATGATCTTTGGTCCCGTATGCGAAGACAATGTGTGGAGAAGAAGATACAACAACGAGCTGTATGAGCTGTACCGCGACATGGGCATAGCCAGAAGAGTACGCATCACGAGGCTACGATGGTTGGGCCATGTAGAGCGGATGGACCCAAACGCTCCGGCTCGTCGGGTGTTCGAAAGCACATTGCAGGGAAATCGCGGAAGGGGAAGGCCTCGTCTTAGGTGGCGCAATCAAGTGTATGAAGACCTCAGCCGACTTGGAGTGCGAAACTGGAGAGAGCTCGCCCGAAATCGAAGTCGTTATAGAAGAATGTTGGTTGAGGCCCAGGTTCACCCCGAACTGTAATGCCCACCTAAGTAAGTAAGTAATCTGATGCCATTATCTTTCCTTTCGTTTTGTTATCTGTACTTTTCCGAAAATCGCATGATTTATAAAGTATGCCTTGTTTCGTGCGAGTAGAGGGGTTTCGAGGTATAAAATTGCATTGTAGCTCAAATGTATAATCTTCAATTTTTGAATTTGTCAAAAATTGATATACCCACTGATTGCGATCACAACAAAAATAAAATGTAAAATTTCGCTTTCAAATTTAACGATCATAATTTTTATACCATCTGTTAATGGCTGCGTTCTGACGCACCATCTGAACTTAAGTTGCTATCTGTCAGTTTATGAACGACCATCTGAACTTTTTTTTGTCTTAAAATGGAACTGTGATTCACCTCTCGATTCTACATAGTTAGTAGTAAAGTTAATTGTAAAACACAGATTTTTTCTGTTTGAAATTCAACAATTTGACTTCCAAGTGTTTCCAAACTGAGTAGTATTGAAATTACATTCATTTTACTTAATTGTGATAAAAATAATGAAAATCGTGTGCCTTCAAAAATGTAGTTTCTTTGTTGATAAACTCACTATTAAAATTAATTTACAAAACAGAATATCCAAACACCAATAATTATCGATTTCAATTCAACAAATAAGCGAAAACTTGTAGAACAAAAAAATAACCCAAGAATACCGAGTAAAGTTCGATTGTCATGTATGTTGTTTTCCTTGTTTTGACAAGTAAAATCTTAAGTTCAGATGTTCAGCCAAGATTTTCCATCTGAAAATCTATGTTCGAAAATCTGAAAATCTAAATTCGAAAATCTGAAAATCTGAATTGTCAGCTGAACTTTTGTATGGAAAACTGACAGCAACTTAAGTTAAGATTTTCGAAGATGGTGCGTCAGAACGCAGCCAATTTAAAAAATCGATTTTTTATTTAAATTTATTTTCAAACAAACAAACCCTTGTTGCCGGTCCCAGCTGTTCCTCGTTTGACAGTTTTCTTTGTTATAGCCAGTTTCCCTTTTGCTTTGTCTTTGTCTGCGATTCCTTCTTCTCCCATTCGTATATCGGTCTATCGGTCTGCTAGTAGCTAGTATTTACTGCTCGAATATTTAATTACATTCCTCCTCTAGTCTAGGCTACGTCAGTGTCATTACCCAAAAACCAAACAAATTGTACTTAGTTATAATTAATTCGAACGATATTCGTTCTGCACTGCAATTAAATATGGCCAAAGTTCGAATTCCCGAACAAAAAGTTATTCTTTGTGGTGAATACGGGGTTGGTAAAAGTTCATTGTTTCGTAGATTTACTAACAATACCTTCGTTACGGAGACGGACCGCAAGTCCACACTTGGTCTAGATCACATGGACAAAGAATACAATGTCGATGATAGGACCATAAAAGTAAGTATCCTTTACAATAAACTAACTGAGCTAATGTGACTGATGGAGGATATTTTTTTATTAGCTTCAACTTTGGGATACTGGAGGAATGGAACGTGTCGCGTCTGTAACATCCAGTTACTATAAGTTCGCCGAAGGTGCTATTCTAGTATTTGCTTTAGACAATGCATCGTCATTTCATTCGCTATCACAACATCTGCTAGACATTGTTACTTATGCTGAAAATGCAAAAATTTTCATCTGTGGTAATAAGTCCGATTTAGAGGGCCGAGAGCCACAGGTGAGTGATGCAGAAATGGAGGCTTTTTGTGAACAATGTCACAGTCTTATAAGTGCCACATACAAAACGTCATGCAGGACGGGCGAAGGGGTGGAAGAAATGTTTCAAGACATATCCAACATTCTCGTCGAAGCTAATAGATCAAAAATGGAATTACAGGCTTTAGAACAGCATGGATTCAAGATTGACCAGTCCGATGAGCCACCCGAAGATGATGGCACTTGCATTTGTTAGTTATTTTTCCTCTCAATTATTAATTATTTTTTGGTTTAATTTACCCTACATGGCGTAGAAGTTTATTTATTTATTTGTTTGAAATATCCGTCCTACTGTGTGGGACTCTAATTTCTCTTTTCCCATGACAAAAATAAAGTAAAATACGAACATAATCTCGATTTATTGATTTATTTTTTTTTATCCATAACTTAACTAACATACTAACATAGGCTACATGCTCTATGTCAAACGGTGAATAATAATACAAAAAAAGGAAGGCAAACAAAGAAATCTTTCAATCAATCTTTCAGCCATTCGAAGCCACTGAATTGTCTTTTATAGGTCAAAGTTGTTGTTCAATCTACTAAGTAGCATTAGGTTGAGATTAAATGAGGAGAGAATTATATTTTTTTGATCCTATTCTTAATGCTGAGCCCATGTTATTGTCTTCAAGTCTATACCTTCTTGCACCATTTCCCAGAGTGGTGACATTTCCCGCAATTTTGTTACTTGTGCTATGCACTTTTCAGCCGTAAAGTCGATCTCCTCGACTGTTGTAAAACGTCCAATACCGAATCTATAACACAAAAATTTAAAGATTTTTGAAAAATATCACAAAAAATATTTATCAGATATGTGGGGCTCAAATATTTTGCACACTTGCTGGAAATGCAAGTAGAAGTTTTTTTTTTTAAATCTCACCTTATCGAGCTATGAGCCAAGTCGTCATCGGTTCCAATTGCACGAAGCACATATGATGGCTCCAAAGATGCCGAAGTACACGCTGAACCACTAGACAACGCTACGTCTTTGAGTGCCATCAGTAAAGATTCTCCCTCCACATAAGCAAAAGACAGATTCAAGCAGCCAGGGTAAGTGTGGTCAGGATCACCATTTCGAATGACATGTGGCAATCCTGCCATGATTTTATCGAACAAGCGCTTTGATAAAAAGCTGACCCATTTTTTATCGTATTCCATTTCTCGTTGGGCTATAGCTGAAGCAGCACCAAGTCCAACAGCTAATGGGGTCGGAACAGTTCCACTTCTAAGTCCACGCTCTTGACCACCACCACTTTGAATTGGCACAAGACGGACGCGTGGCTTTCTGCTAATGTATAATGCGCCGATCCCTTTTGGCCCGTACAACTTGTGGCCCGAAATAGACATCAAATTAATGTTGTCTTTATGCACGTCAATGGGAACTTTTCCAACCGCTTGTGCGGCATCTGTGTGAAAAAGTACTTTGTTTGCTTTGCAAATAGTACTTATATCTTTAAGGGGTTGTCGAACACCTAAAACGCAAGCACCGTATCACCTCAAAATATCGACACATGAGAGTAACTGTAGCTGACTTACCAATTTCATTGTGAACCGACATGATCGATACCAAAGCTGTCTGAGGAGTAATTGCTTGTTCGAGGTCTTTAAGATCTATCATTCCGTTTTTTTGTACTGGAAGGTATGTAACATTGAATCCTTCAGCTTCCAGAGCTCGACATGAATCCAAAACGCACTTGTGTTCGGTTTGTGTAACAATTATGTGGTTTCGCTTTTCGCCGTAAAATCTTTCAATAATTTAGATCAAATTTATAATGATTCTAGTTAAACTGCAAAACAACTAACCTTGCTACACCCTTTAAGGCGATGTTATTAGATTCAGTTGCTCCCGATGTAAAAATTATCTCTTTAGGATCAGCGCCAATCAAATTGGCAACCTGTTCACGAGCAGTTTCAACAGCTTTTTCAGACTCCCAGCCATAGAAATGGTTGCGAGAGTGCGGATTGCCATACTGGTGAGTCAGATATGGTAGCATAGCATCCAAAACACGGGGATCCTATGGTGGTTTGAATAGCATTCTTTGTTTTTGTTTACTTGTTTAATTCTATTAACGTACCATTGGTGTCGTAGCTTGTGCATCCAAGTATAATGGTCGTCTTTCGGGTTGAATAAAAGGTTTATCATCTTTTTCCTGCGGCTGTTTGGATTCTAGAATAGTTGTGAAATTTAAGTATTTCTATCCATTTTAACCTCAAACTTTTACCTTTTGCTGCAACGGAAGTAAAACGAATGCCATTCAAACTTACTACTACAGATCGATTCAACTGTTTAATAGCTTCGCGAGGCATTAGTTTTTTCGGCAACATTGCAATTCGTTGCATCATTTTTAAGAAGGTTTTTCTACAAAAAATTAAGTTCGCAGATTCACTTTTATGATGATGCAGCCACAGCACAGAGCACACAAACACAACCAACAATTGCAATTGATAAGCGAATGTCAAAACAAAACAAGAAGTGGGTGTGAGAAGAAGTAAAAGTTTTGTTTGATTTAAAAATCTCTTGACGCCTTTAATTGAAAATTTAGATGTAGATGTACATTATGACCCATATTTTTCTTTCCAGGGGGTCATTCCGTACCTTTTCAGACGATTATCGTTCGTAGAATGCGTCGTCAAAAGATTGTTTCATGCGATTATGCTTTCAGTGGTTGGTGGAAAGCTATTTTACTACCGTCTTACAAATTTTGGAAACATTTCTGGGTCTTAAACACGTTTTTTTACTGCCGAAAGTTCAAACGATTGTGGTACCCATGGTGTGATGGATAGCATGTCCGCCTGTTAATCCAAAGGTTCGTGGTTCGAATCCCAACAGAGGCAAAAATGTTTTTTCCACGGGTATCACCTTTCGCGAAGAATTGGCAAGTCTTCCGTTAGTATTCATTGCCATGAAAAGCGCTTACTCGATTAGCCATTCGAAACCAGCAGAAAATTGTAGGTCTTCCATTCCCTTACAAGGCATGGTTGTGAGAAATGCGCTAGGCCCAGGGAATCCTCGCTCTTTTGCGCTACCCTATTTATTTTATTTTTAAAGTTCAAACGATAGTCATCTAAAAAGTTACAGAATCCGCCCCCTCCCCCCTAGACCTACTTTTTAGACGATTATCGTTCAATCGGTAAAAAATTAGCAAAGAATCTAGTTTTCATTTTTCTTTAAAGGTTATAAATAGTTCGCTGAATACATTCAATGCAAATTTCAAAACAGAATAGGCAAAAAAGAAAACAGAAAAACATGAAACTTTTTTTTCTCAAATGAAACGTCAACTTTAATTAGTGTTGGTTAAAGTTTTTATGAGTATATTGCGTTCAATTACATCAACAACAAAAATATCTTTGTTCTCAAAGTTTTGTTCAAAAATTAGAACAATAATCAAAAAGTAATTATTGCTTTGTTAATATGAATTGATCTTGATCCACAAGAGGTGTGTTAGCGTATTAATTTTTACAACTTAATCATTATTAAATAGTGCGTGCTGCAATGGCAAGACGATCTTCAATTGCTGGAAATATTGGTACTACAGATAATTTAGATGACTTGGATACCCCATCCACAGATGGTATCGAAACTGGTTCTTTGGCAATAGAAGAAAGTGCTAGAATAAAAGAAAAAGGTAATTTGACCGACTACGCTCAACTTTGATTACTTTATTAGTTATTTTTATTACATAACTCTCTTTCATGGTCCAGAGCTTTATCAAAGGCCAGTGAAACATCGAATACTTCCAAGTGATGGATCCACAGTGCTTCGTTTTGAAATTCCATTCGCTCGTATTATGCCACCTAAAAATGAAAACCCAAACATCAAACGTTACGTGGTGTACGATTTGTCAGTGCGTCAGGATTCATCTGTAATTGATCCAAATCCAGCGACTATTGAACGGCGCTATACAGATTTTCTACAACTATATACTAACTTAAAAAAAGAACATCCTGGAGCTTTTAATTCTGTGTACTTTCCTAAAAAAGTATTAATGGGAAACTTTTCCCCTGACCTGATTGCCGAAAGGAGTTACGCTTTTGAAGTATTTTTAGAACATGTTGCATCAAAAGCCAGCTTGCGAGAATCTCCACATTTTTTACACTTCCTGCAAGATATTGAATTGAAAAAGGCTTGTCAGTTACTTGACGAACGTCGCAATGAGTCGGCTATTCCACTACTAGAAAACTGCTTCCGTCTTTTGAATAAAATATTCATGGATCGTTCCAAGCCTGTATTACTTATACTATGCCGTTTAGTTGCCGCTTGTACGACATCACCAGTACCACATCCAACAGCTGATCGTTGGGCTGAATTAGCACTGAGACGCTATGAAACTCTCTGTGATACAGATCTACTTCCGTTGTATATTCCACTCCTTCAGACGTGTTCTCATTTGTGGTAAGTGTATTTTTTTTTTGGTTTAAACTTTTTTAATTAAAATGAATATTTTGTTATATCGGTAGTTCACTGATGGTTAATTGTGTTTAGGTATTACTAAAACAAGGTCAGAGTGATTTATTTTTAAACACACTGCTTGTGACGCACATGCAAAGCGTTTTTTTAACAGAAACGAATCATGTTTTTTCCCAAGAACATCATTTCATTTAAACCTGCTATGAATCATTAAATGTAGTTTGTTATTCTTCTTTAATAGAATCAACAAATGCTTAATAGGACAAAAATGAGACAATAGTTATAATAACAAAAGTGAAAATGATATTACTAGGCTTTCCTCTTTTAAAAAAATTAACTTTTGCTGACTTATGATACCAAACAGTTTTTACTATCTCAATTGAAATGTCTTATCAATTTAGTTGACCTTAACATTGAAATATAAAAAAAGTTTAATATAGTGTGTAATTGAATTGGAATTGGAAATAAAACCTAAACTATGGGAAGACTAGAAAATCAAGCGGCCACTTTTGTATGTGAAACTTTCTGTTCAATCAATAGAACGAACATGGTACACATTTATGTATGTATAAAAATAGACCCTTCCGAAATCAATTTATAATTGACGCCCTGATGATTGGAGATGATTGGTGTTGCGTTACATAGTGCTCTTAAATTCAATTATTGATATGTTGATTAAAAGTCATTTACTTCCAAAAATCTTTAAGCTTTTAGCAAGTTCAATGGTTATATGTACTTATTTAACTTCAGTAAAGTTATGCACACATTGGATTAGCTTATGTTCTTGTAGCTAAAAAAAATCTTTTTCAATAACCTATATTTTAGTTGAAAATTGACCCACAACAAAAATTAAACAACATTTTATATGAATTTTGTTATCCAAAAATGGGTCTGTAACTATTTATCTTTACTTTTAATATTTTTTTTTTTTTACTTAAAAGCCTATTCAAAGTTTTAACCACATTCATCCCTTTTTATGTATTTATTAGGTGGCAAAGAGGGCGAGATCAAAAACTTATAACAGATCGCCTTACTGACATGTCCAAAAAAGGAATCAACATAAACAACAATCCGCCACTAATGAAAGCCATTCATTTGCTTGATCCACGAGCTGAAACTATATAGAGAATTTAAGATAAAAGTGGAAAGTCAATGTTTTTATTATTATCTAAAATATTTATTTTGTATTAATATACTTACATGCGCTTTTGCTTATAAGATGCTGATGGTAAAGGGAATTATATAATACTCTTATTGTCATAAACTCATAATACACACCATAGTATATTATTATTTTTGACAGATATTATATACTTTATGTTTTAGTACATATTGTTATTTTTGTTGGCTTTTAACTATTGCATTTGACTGAGACATTTTAATTTGATCCGAACTCGAATAATTGTGTTTTGCAATTTTGTACTTTTTATATTTATACTCAAAATTGTTACAAATTTATTTCTACACTTTAGAAATTATTATTTACAATTCAATGGACCAATTATCTTATTTTTTTTTAGTTAATATTTCAAATACATATGCATTACATATTATGTCAATTGTAACTGGAACATAAACATTTTAGTACGGTAAAAGATTTTACCGTTATGTATCTATTTTATGCTAGAAAGTAAATAAAAGGTTTACACTTGTACAAAAAACCTGTTTCTCTTTTAATATATGTACAATTTGGGGGAAAGGAAATTTTTCCCGCTAATCCGATTTTTTATAAAAGAAGTGTTATTAAGAAGTGAATTATTATAAAAGAAGTGTTTCATTGAGCTCTGTAAAGTAAAGTGTTATTACTTCACAGGAAGGATAAATAGATCGAAGATTTACTTTAACAAGTAAGTAAAAGTTTATCACAACCTGAAGCACTTGGCAGTACATCTCTTATAGGTGTTTGACTCTGAGTGTTGAATCTAAAAGGTGGCTGTAAGACCAGGGCCATATGGAATCAAAATACTCCATTGCCAGTTCGTAATTTGTTAAAACCGATTTACGCTCAAATCCGCTGAAGGAATCTTTTATGGAAATCATTTCTTCAGGTTGCGTAACATTTGTAGTGACTTATTAATAATGTGTGAACTAATAAAAACTATTTAAATTTCATATTTATTTTAAAAATTGATAATGCAATTTATTGTTTTTGCTAATTAAATGCAATGCTACTTTGCTACTGGTTTTCAATGAAAGGTATACAATAAAGAAAAGCGTCGTCAATGAAAATTACTCGACTACGCATTTCTTGTTTTTGTATACCTTTCATTTGAAGGCAATACTCATATTTGCTATTCATTTTACTAGGTTATTAAGATATTTTTTGTTAAACGCAATCTGTAATATCTCAACTCCGTGAAATGCTAGTCAAGCGACTGGATTCAATTGTTATCGACACAAATTAAACAGAGTTATTATCTGCAGTTGTTAATTTTTTTTTTAAATAACTATGTACATACATATATACTTGTACATTCAATTTGAAGAACAGAATATGTGCTTGCCGTAATGTTTTGTGGATACATTTTCATAAAAATAATTAACTGTAGTTGCCACTGTCCAATGATGTCTTGTGTCTCTTGAATATAATATCAATTTCCTTTTACACAATAACACTTTTTAAAGTGATTTTTTCTCTCTTTAAAGTGCAGTCGCTAGATCACTTCTTTTTTTACAAGAAAATTTTTTTATATGGTTTTACTGAGCAAAAAACTTCCGGAAGTTTCAAAAAGCTTATCTCACACTTTAGGGATAAAGAAAGGATCAGGACACACAAGATTCTATCACCATACATCACAATTTCAATCGTGTGTTCAATCGAAACAATTTAAAAATAAGCTTTCTAAAATTTCTTCAAAATTGAACACTTTTCGCAAATCCAATACTTAAACTTTAAGTTAATACAGAGAGCAATCATCCTACTGCGCTTATCACCTTATGAGGTCAAACAAGATACGAGTTCTGATTTTGATACCGACAATGATCTCTAAAGCAAACATGTGCTCGCCTTTTTCAATTTCATTTTGAATTTCTAGATACATTTCTTGGATATTCGTTGAAAAACTTTAAAGCTCATGTGTTAGTGCTCTTAAAAGTAAAGATATATCGTTCAAGAAAAACCACATGGAATTTATTGGTATAACAACCTCCAAAATACCTACATTTCGCTGGATGGAGAGTTGGGGTCAAATCAGTTGTCTGTTTAAATCTGAAAGATGTTTGTCTTTAGTTAGTCGCGCACCGTTTCATAGTGAAGCTCGACGCACGCTTGATATGCTCACTATTGGTGACTTGAATTTTGTTTAGTGGTCAATCATTAATATGTATTCCTTAAATCACATCTATATGAAAATGGAATGTGTATAATCTTGAATTGGAATCTGTGTATGATTTTTAAAAGTTTAATTCATCTGTAACTGTACAATTATAACTTTTGTATGGATCTATCTACATACCATAATTAAGATATCGGTCCAATACTGGACAGTGTACACATTACGTAATATATTGAAAATAAATTAATTTGTTTGTTTACATTGTGAATTCAAAGTGTTGGTAATCAGCTGTACTTCGCTTGATAACCTGTTTAAGGTGTTCTTGAGTAGTGTTGGTTCCAATCAAAGTCAATACATCACATCAGTGATTATTGCCAACATTCAACCGTATTAATACTATACCTATGTATGTATGCATTACAACTTTTGCTTTGAAGCTGGTTTGATTAAGAATATTGGCTGAAGTTTGAAGCAAACTTACATCTATATTAAAAAAATTCATCTGTAAGAAATGGGCAACAAATTGGCTTGTGGTTCGGGAAAATTATCTTCTAGCTGCTGTCAAAGAGATTCATGGTCCCCAAAGCAACTCACAGAGGTTCGATTCAGTTCGACTCATACCGGTCGCGATGCAGTTGGTAAGAACAAGTTTAAATATTTAAATATGAGTTCTTGATGTTATGCCTATGTTTTGATCGATCCCATAGTTCGCATATTTGACCAATTAGTAATTGATTGAAACAAAAGTAAATTCGTTTTTAAGGCGTTTGTGAAACCATTATACATATGTAAATTTAGGTAAGGTATTTAAGAATTTATTGAATCTCTGAGTGGCTTTTATACTAGGCAAACAAGTTCGTTTCTTATTTATAATTTATGTTTATTATTACGCATCTTTCAACAATTAATAATAACAATTACTTCAAAAATTAATTTAGCACCAAACTTTCCACGTCTTATTAAAATAGTTAGAGCTGCTTTTCCAATTATAGGTTTGTTCGTTGAAGCCCTGGGGTTGCCCTAGGGTCGCCACAAAGCGTTTTTTGAGAAACCTAAATTCGCCCTGAATGTCAAATTGAGTGTTTTTTGAGCCATAGGTTTGCCATAGGTTTTCCCCAAACTCGCCCTAGCTTTTTGCTGTGGCGATTTGAGGGCTGTCAAATTGCATGTATTTTTTTTTAATGACAGGGATGTGTGGTGATTTGTGGTTTAGCGTTTTTTGAGGACTGAAAAACCCAGGTTTTTTTGACAACTCAAAGGGTTGTCAAGAAAACCTGGGTCAACCCTGGGGAAAGTTCAACGAACAGACCTTATATACATATATGGCGGAAATTATAAAAACCCCAGATACCAAGTTTGAAGATCATCGCAGTGAAATATTTAAGCTTTTCGGCTTACAGGTATATAGCGACTATCTAAACCTATAAAATGATGCCACATGATTTTTTCGGCTTCTCTAATGAATATGACCAATAGGTCATTTAAGAAAGTGTATTGCTATTGCACTTTTGCTTATTTAGTGTCTGCAATAATGTACGCACTTTTTTATATTACTTTGGTCTCAATCTTTTGAAAGCCATCACGTAGTTGCTCAGGTTTTGAGTGAAATGCTTTCAATAGCCTTAAATAGCATTAAAAACTTAAATTTACAGAAAAGGCATGAATTAAACTATTAGAGATATACCAAATCATTATAAAATTGCAGAGTTCATTGTAACACCTAAACAAGGTAAGCTACCAACAGAAGCGAACACCTTACGAAGCAATATCGCTTATCCTAATCATGCAAGAGTTATTTCGAAAAAGGTCTAAGCAAAATAATAGAAGAAAAAGACTGATGCCGGCCATCAGCTTGTTTACAGACATTAACATTACACGATAGACCAAGTGCATCGAATAACGGACGTGGCGGAAAACGAAGAAAAACAAGTTTGCTCGGCAGATGTTGGCTAAGCCTTTGATACGGCTTGGGACTTACGACTAGGGTAAAAACTATAGGGATCTTCTCAGTCAGTCTTATGAAATACTGAAATCCTGCGTTACGAACTGACACTTTACATTACGATACCAAAGAACTTAAGAAAATTTAAGACGGTTCATCTCAAAGAAGTTTTCTAGAAAAAATTCTGTAACTATTAAATTCAAACATAATTTAGGGTCTTTCGAAATAATTTTGGGGTTTATGGCATCTTCTGGATGCTTCTTCTGGAACTTCTAATTACACAATTGTCATACGTATAGGGAGATTGCAACTGGGATAATCAATTTTCCCAAAGCATAGCCGTTGAGAACAGAAACACCCTATCTCCAAAACAATTTTACATACGTACTTACATGTTCGTATAGAGATAGACTAATGCGAGACCTTTTCAACGAATTCAAAAATTAAAATCCGAAAATAATTTCTCCATCTGGATGTGCTATTATTATTATATTTTATAATTGATTGCATGGGATTCCAATAACGAGTCATGATGTGACCATGATAACAAATCGGCTAGTCTACTTAACGTCGTTTTAGGCCATGTGCATGCAATTTATTACACTTGGGTTATTTTTGTGATTTTTCATGATGCGCCTTGAATACTAAATTAACCAGTACTGCTATGACGAGTCATTTATATTCAGCTTTATACCGCCTAGAGACAGTAAACCAAATTGATCATTTGTTTCTACAGCTTTATCAGTTCCAAGTACACTATTACTACGACCTTTCGTAAAAAAGGCTACATTAAGTTTGGTTTTTTTTTTTTTTGAAAATCATATATTGAAAACAAACTTAACCAAAAGCCATTTTTGTTGATGATTTTTACGAGAAATATGCAGGATGTAGGCAACTACCTGGGTTATGTAATAAATAATGTTGACAAACGTGATATTTGGGTGTAGCTTCACCCATGTTTACAGTCATGTCAACCCAACTCTAAAATCTAAATAAAGAATAAACATTTGGCTTAGCGATCATCATTTAATAATTTAATACACGTATTTTGTAGCATATATTATTTATGTCTCTTCATCTCTAAGTAATGTAAGGTACCTATAGGTACATTTCTATTCTAGTGAAATGCATGCAAATAGATAATAGTAGATACTTCAATTATAACAAAGTCTATTACAAGTAATTTACATTTACGAGGCATAAATCATAATGTAACAATAGTTTAGCGACATGTGTTTAAAGTGTGATTGACTTTAGCAAAGTAGAATGGTATAGCAATTTTAAGAATCAATTGACATAAACAAAGCACGCTCAATGGGTAGAGTTTTTAAGACAGTGAGTAATTTTATTTAACATTTTTTAAGCAAGCAAGACGCTTTACGGGATCCCCATTAAGTGACTGTGAAATTATGTTGCTTGGGATGGATGGTACTTATTGGTTCACTTATAATTCGACCCAGCTTTCAAAGAGATAATTTCGATTGCATCTACATATGTACGTAAGATACAAACAATTATGCAATTTTACTTTATTTAAAAATGGGCTCACATTGCAACTAGAAACTGAGTAATCGTAACATATCAACATCGACAAGCTTGTCATCAAAAACACACCTTTTAATGACTTAATATAGCATTGGATCCATTCATATGCAATAGTAAGGCAGAACTTATTAAGAAATCGCGTTTGCAATGACTTTATTTCAACATGCTCATTATATGAAATTTTTGGACTGAAATTGCTGTAAACATTAAGTATTGGCAGTAGTTAATTGTAATGTCAATACCGTCAATATAAAGGATCTTCACTTTTAACATTTGTTAAATTATCGGTAATTTCTGTCTTATGCAAGTGGCATTGGAGCAATGGCATGTAGAGCACTTGGTCGATAGGTCGGCCGAGTGGTTTCAAATTGGGCGCCGGGTATATACTTTTCTTTTAGCATCGAAGTCGCATGTGGATGACACCAAAAAGTAAAATTACAAACATCTTATTTTATACTACTATGCCAAAAATAAAAGGAACAGGTTACTAGCGTGGTAGTACATTGGACCGGTGTCTGAGTGTTCAAGCTTCGTACAAGGCACCCCTTTAAAAAATTTTATGAAAACTTCACGAAAATATGGATGAATTGCGACCAACTTAGCGAGCTACTACGAGTTTTTTGCTTGGAAACTTGTGTGTTAGAAGTTTTTGCAAAGGCATGTGCTTCAAGTGGTCAAAAAGCTGAAGCTGAATATGACTACCTTGAGAACTGGTTATAAAAGTTACACTGTTTGCAAAATTAGGGTGTAGGTCTCAGAGGAGCTGAGCATTATTTTGTGTTAATAAATTGTCCGTCATTTTGCATGATGTATGGTTAAGCTATTAGTCCAAAAGGGCCAAATATTAAGCAGAATATCTTTCTTCCACAACAACTAAGGTCTTCATCAGCCCATTTTTTTTAGCGTCCATGCCACTTCACCGTTAAACAGGATTAAATAAAATTGATGTTGCAAAAATTAATTCAGCCCGATTTTTAAAACATTGGCATTGCTAAATGCCTACTTATTTCTTTTAGTTTTCTGCGTTAGTTTGTTGAATGTGTACATTTTTCATATTATGCTAATGCTGAACAAAACAAAGATAAGCCTTATCATCATTTTTTTCGTTTTAGAGTGAAAAGAGGAGGCTTATGCTAATTTGGAGCACTCAGACTCAATTGCCAGTCCATCGTACTACCAGAGTAGGAGCCCTCCATTTTTTTGTGGTGCAGTAGATGGAAATAAGGTGGTTGTAATTTCACATAAGCCTCAAGGGTGGCGTCCTTAAGAAACTAGGAGGCTGAAAGAGAAGTACATGCTTAGAGGAGTATTCAAACTCGCCCTTCCGGACTATCTATTGATAGGGATTACCCTACCATTGCACCATGGCCGCCCTACCTTATCGTTATAGTATTTCCATGTCTCGATTTCATCACGTATAGAAAATTTGAATGGATTTTTTTTAAACCTAACCGTAACCGATGCACATCAATGCACAGTATTGACATCTAACACCGTAGTAAGTGGCTGAATATTTAATCTTTGTTGCAAATCATCTGGTTCCATAATTGGTAAAGTAGCTACCTACTTGTGTTCATTGTGGGAAGAAATTTGAAATACTATCTCATGAACCATTAATGAATCTATTGTAGTATCATTGTGATTTGCGTTCTATCTATCTTAAGAGAACTTTTAACACTAGTTGCAGACGTAAATGACATGGCAAATAATATTTTGGGTTTTCATTCATCAATCTCTTTTCATTCATAGATTAATAGCAATTTTTGGGTTTGGGTTAGTAACATGGGCTATAATTCAAAGCGAGCGGGTTGCGCATTAAAGCTATTTGGCTTAAGTATACAAAGCAAACTGTTTTAGTCAATGAAGGGGAAACGATTCCAACAAAAGTTTTCTTTTCACATGAAAACATGAATTTTTTATAGACTGTGACCGTTGTTTTTATTTTATAGAGCAAAGATAAACAAACGTCATAAAATAACACTTCTATGAGCTATTTTAATTTTAATTAGATGTTACTTTAATTGTCTCTATTTGTTTATGCTCTTATGCTTTTTTTACACTCACTTCATCACTTTAACAAGTTCTCGTTATTCACACTCTTGTTTTAATTATGTACAATGCCCGGCATTCATAACTCATAAGCGCCAGTGGTTTGCTATGACATCATAAAGCATAATATTCAGCTTCTTTTCTTGTAAAACCGTGTGTTTTCCGAGATCGGAATTGAATCATTACATGATAGGGCTGAATCCTCTTCCGTTTGCGGTTCATTTCTTGCAAGTGAATCATCAGGGATGCCAATTGAAATTCTGCAGCAGAGAAATATCAACTGATTGACTGACAGGCGGATCGATTGAACTGAACAAACTATTCTGTCTCATCTATTCTAATACGGAAATCATTTGAAGAGTTCAGAGAATCAATACAATGATCTCATCATGCTTTTCACAACCACGCGCTGTCTGCTGCCAACCTACTTGACTCAGTGCAATTGCTGCTATTTAGCAATGATTTTTTGAGTGTACGTATGCTGAGTATATCGAAGAACCCTTCTGCCTAGCGCTCGTCATTTCATTTCATTCATTTCATAGCACAAACAAATCTTCATTACTAATTACAACTTCCACTTAAGCAAACTGCACCACACAAATGCCAGGGTGAGGTTTTCAAAATGTATATTTACTATCTACGATCTGCGCCTCTACTGGAGAAGAGTTTAACACTGTGTATGGCATGTTCGTCTCGATCAGATACAAATTTTTAGTCAGTCAGTCTTTGTTTGTCGGTGGTATAGTGCGCTAAAGAGCCATCACTGCTCTATTATATTTTGAATTTAATTTTTGTCGATAAATTTGGTGCCAATAATCAAAAAAACATTTTAACTTTCAAAAATTCCCTGAGTTGTGTGAATAATTTTTTTTTAATTTGTGAGTTCGAGAGTAATGGGATCGTACTGGTTTTCCGATTATGTCCCTTCATGGGTAACCCGATGGCGTCCTGCACCAAAACCATCTATACACCGCTGGCATACTCCTAATAATTGTAAATAATATAATTTCTTATAGTACAGTGCAAAATGTTTGTTCCAAGTGATTGATTTGTTTGACCCTGACCAGAATGTTAATGTTATTTGCAAAAGACTGGCCTTCAGTACAATTCTTAACATGGTCCGTTGAAATCGAGGCATGTGGGCGATATTTCCGTAAATGACATAATTTTTACAGCGGAAATTAATAACAATAACCCAATGCTTTTTGTCGAGATGTTTATTTAGCATTCTTAGGGATAAACTCGATCTCTACCTGTATAAACCAGTTCTTGTCAAAGTGCGATGTGTGTTGTTTTATTGCCGTTGCCGATTTTAAGAAGTGACGTACGTATGGCGTATGCGCAACATAATTTTACCTTGAAAACGAAAGTGCAGAACGTATGGACGATACACAATAGATTCTTACTCATTTCTCAATTATTCGGTGTTGAAGAGGGCATTAATTTACGGAACACGTTAGATTCATTAAGGTGTTAACAATGTATAGTTGTTTTGCATTAAGTCTACCCGTCATTTGTCATTTTAACTGTAGGTATGGCATGTGTCTTATTATCAGTAGATATGCCTTTTGTAAACCCATACAACTTTTTCTGTATTAAACTGCACACAGCTTAGAGAAGTATTAGAACTTTTAAAATAAGTTGGTGATCACGTTTTCTGAATACTTTCAAGAGGCTCTCGATAAAAAATAGATTATCCAAATATATTTCAATGAGAGGGTTAGATTTATGATTTGAGTTCAACCGAAGCAAGATTTTCTTTTATATTTATAATTTTGTCTAGTAATTCTTGTTGTGAAAAAAGCCAATCGATTATTACTACTGTTGGATCTTGTTATAGAAGCTCACATCACTCACTCTTAGGCAAAATATATTATTTTTTGTTAAAATAAAGACTACTATTTTATGCGGTGAATAAACATTTTTTTCTGTCACTCTATTGTATTTGATATTGGAAAATTTCAAATACAGCTATCTAATGATCGTACAGGCTTCATAATTAAACATAAGATTTATGCAAAAAATCTCAAGTGAGATCACTTCTGTTTTTTGATTATATTCAATTGGAGACCTCTGTGTCAAGTCGAACGTTAATCTTTTAAATAAAACTGGATTTATGCCAAATGCAAATCAGATCAAAGAAAATAGTTTGTTGAAGATTCTTCGCTAATAACGTGATTTTCGTTTGTTGTGACTCAGAATATGTCGAAAAAGGGACTCAAACTATTAGTTCTTTTTAAAAAAAAATCAACCTTCAAGGATTAAGGTCGTAAGTTCGTTATAAAGTTTATGTACCACCACTGGCTGCATTCATATGTAGTGTGTTTTTATTTATTTATTAAAGAACTGCTGAACCTGTTGAAAGCTGTTAATCGGCATCTATTCATAGAGTCACAGAACTTGTGAGAAAAAACTTCATGTTACTGCAACTAATGATGGAACATTTTAGCTGGCAATAGCGAGTTCCGGAGTTATTTTGAGACGAATCTGGACGCCACCCTTGAGATTACGAGTAAAATTACAACTACCTTACTTCCATCTATTGCATATCAAAAAAATAAAAGAGAAGGTTTCTGTTCTTGTAGTGCACTGGTCTGCTAATTCGTCTGAGTGCTCCATTATTATTATTACAGCTTCCTCTTTGAAAGAAAAATGCAAGGTGATTCCTAGTATTTAAATTAGCTTTGAGAGGATAATAACAATTCTGCACATACTACACACTGTGTTAATTACATTATATTGGTATTCATACTCCTTGGTGTGCGCGTATATGATAAAAAAATGATGTGTTTGCTTCCAAATTCTAACACTTGATTAGTGATTTTGCGAAAAAAAAATATGAATGAGTTGTCAAAAAAACCTGGGTTTTGGTTTCCTAAAGACTAAGCAACCACTTCACATAAAAGACTAATCACTAATCGATTGAAAAAAAACATACCGTTTTACAACACTGTTTGTTACCTGAACTTACCCTAGCAAAAACCTTGGGTTGCTTTAGGGCGATTTGAAGGCAAACCAAGGGCTCAAAAAACACTCAGTTTGACATTCAAAAAATGCTTTGGGGTGACCATAGGGCGAACCCAGGGCTTCAACAAACAAACTTAAGAGCCCGACCCATAGAATCCGTTGCGTCCGTTCGCTTCCGGATTCAACTGACAGCTCGATTAAATACACGCGATCTTATGAGAGGTGACCCATAAGCATCGGATGCAACGGACGAAACGCAAAAAGTAGCCCAACTTTTAACTTTTACGTCCGGCAGAACTGATGACATGCGCAGTAGAAACTAATTTGAAATTTCCTCTTCTGCTGACATGAGTTGTCTTGTTGAGTTGAGACACCGCATCGGATTCTATGGGCCACCCCAATCCGTTGTAACCGGTAAAACTAACTGCTGTCAGTTGAATCCGGCAGCGAACGGACGCACCGGATTCTATGGGTCGTGGCCTTTAATGTTTTGACTTGAACTTCGGTTTTACAGCAACAGAGCTCGTTCAGTTCGCTCTTAAAAGCACGTGAAGTAGTAGATTCATCGTTTGTTCGTTGCGTAGTGTTAACGGAGGTTTCCTTGTATGTTGTTTATGACACAATCTAATTTCATATACTGTTGGAATAACTACTTTGTGTGAGCAATTTTAATTTCTAAAGAGATTTCAGTCGAAGGTTTTTTTTCGACATGCTTACCATCACAAAATTGCAAAGAATTTCAATAATATCTGGCCATGAAATGTTTAAAATTTTAAGTAAACAAAAAAACACAATTCAAATTTCCCACTCTGAAAGTTCTTTTCTATTGTGAAAATTTTAATAAAAATAATGTTTTTGAATAAAAACATCCATTCACTATATGTAGTGTTTACATTGAACTGCCATAGCAAAATAGAAAAAGGTGGCGGTTGTATACCATACACCAAAAGTACTCAGAAATTAAATCAATTTCAATTGTAACGCTTGCCATGAGATCACCACTACATCACCCTAAAATTTATATATACAGTTGTTGAAGATTGTAGGTAGCTGCGTTGCACGATCATATGTAGATAATTGATTTATTCATAATTTGCATTGGAATTTTGGAATATATCGATTGTTACTATTTCTGTTTGTTAAATGGCAGCTGTTGATTGAAATAAATTACTAGTTTGACTCATTTTTAATATCATAAATCGAAATCTCTTTGTAGATAATCCGAGCGAAGATGTCTTGGGTGTGCTTAATGTAGACATGTGCTTTGATGAGAATTCCAGTGATCATCATACTGACCGCTTTGCATCATCTCATGAATATCTAATTGTTCGACGTGGAGAACCATTTCGGTTGAAAATATCACTCAACCGTGATTATGATCCTAGCAAAGATGCAATTAGTTTCATATTCACCGTTTCTGATGAGAAGAAACCAAGTCCTGGACATGGAACTTTGATTGGTATCACTCCAACTAAAGGTATTAGCAATTTGGGAGACGTCTTGGACTGGGGAGTTATTATTGATTCAGTTGATGGCCATACTCTTACCGTACTCATTAAACCTGCCGTTACTTGTCCTGTTACACAATGGAAGCTTGATATTGATACCAAGCTTCTTGGAGGCTCGTCGCGATCACATTCAATACAGACTCCGATTTATATTCTCTTCAATCCGTGGTGTCGAGATGATCAGGTTTTCATGGAGGACCACGAGAAAAGAAAGGAATATCTTTTGAATGATACCACCCTCATCTGGAGAGGATCATATAATCGAATGCGACCATCTGTTTGGAAGATTGGACAGTTTGAACGTTACGTTCTTGAATGCTCGATAAAACTAATAGCCACAGTTGGGAAAGTTTCAGCGCCATACCGAGGAGATCCTGTTCGAGTTGCAAGGGCCCTTTCAGCGGCTGTCAATTCTGTAGATGACGATGGGGTTATGTTGGGTAATTGGACAGAAGACTTTTCAGGTGGTATTGCTCCAACAAAGTGGATTGGTTCCGTAGAAATTTTGCAGCAATTCTACAAGACACAGAAACCAGTAAAATTTGCACAATGTTGGAACTTTTCTGGTGTTCTTACAACCATTGCTAGAACTTTGGGTATTCCGTCAAGAATTGTGACAAATTACTCCTCGGCCCATGATACACAGGGTTCTCTGACGGTGGATATTTTCATCGACGAAAACAATAGGAAAATGGAAGAACAAACTTCGGACTCAATATGGAATTACCATGTGTGGAACGAGGTATGGATGGAACGACCTGACTTGGGCGTAGGGTCAAATGGCTCTTATGATGGCTGGCAAGCGGTAGATGCCACTCCCCAAGAGTCATCCGATAGCATGTACCGCTGTGGACCAGCTTCAGTAGCGGCTGTTAAGCAAGGTGAAATTCTAAGGCCGTATGACTGTGGTTTTCTCTATGCGGAGGTCAATGCAGATAAAGTTTATTGGCGGTACAACGGCCCTTATCAACCAATCAAACTTATTCGGAAGGATCCTCTAGCGATTGGCCATTTGATTAGCACTAAAGCTGTAGGTAAATGGACCCGGGAAGATATAACGAACGACTACAAGTATGAGGAGAAAACGGAAGAAGAACGCTGCACAATGGTCAAGGCTTTGAAACAGTCTCGTCACGCATTCAGTCGCTATTACCTCAACGACAGTTTCAATGATGTTGAGTTTGACATGCAGCTGAAGGACGACATCAAAATTGGCGAAAACTTTACAGTTGTTGTAAAAATAACCAACAAGTCGAAAGACAAGGAACATATTGCTTCAGGACACCTAAATGCCGACACAGTACTCTACACTGGCATCAATAACGCAGAAGTTAAATCGATTGGGTTTGAGGTTGAACTTAAGCCTGATACATCCGAATTCGTACGAATGGAAGTCAACTTCGAAGAGTATTTCCTAAAACTATTACCTCAGGTAGGGTTTAATGACCTAAGCTTTTAAACAACTCTTAAGTTTCGTTGTTGTCGTTTTTTTTGTAGGCTGCATTCAACATTTCCTGTTCAGCTGTGGTTAAAGGAACCGAATGGGAATATTTTGCACAAGATGACTTCCGTGTTCGAAAGCCTGATATAAAGTTCTCATTCCAAGGCAAGGTCATAGCCAAACAAGCCGTGGATGTTATTGTCAGACTCACAAATCCCCTACCCATAGCATTGAAGAAAGGGATGTTTTATATAGAAGGACCTGGAATCGATAAATCATTGAGATTTAAGGTATGAGTTCCTAAAGGAAAGGTTTTTTCCGAATTTTAAACTTTGATTGATTTTATTAGATTGCTGAAATTCCTGTTGGAGGAACCGCTGCATCAACCTTTAAATTCATTCCCCCATATGCAGGAAGGGGAACATTAATTGGTAAATTTTCTTCAAAGGAATTGGACGATGTAGATGGATATTTACATTTTGAAATCGAACCACGACCAGAAGATATTCTTATGAATGGTAATGGAACTAGAACTGAAGAAGTCATTCGAAGGACAGATGTGATTCCTTGAAGAGTAAAAAACATCATCAAATATAGAATGTGGAATTGAATGCTTTAAAGTGATTTTTTTAATTTTCCTGTTGATTTAGTTTTAGCTTATGATAACAGAAATAACTTATGTTAAGTATTATTAGAGCTTTAAGGGTTTTTTTAACTAATTGCTTGCCAAATCAGATTTAAATAAGTAAAAGAATCAGGCCATTTGGTTGTAAGAAATAAAATGCTCTCCGTTTTTATAATTTTTATTGAATGTGTTGTTTTTATTGAATTGAGTTGAGATACATTTTTTTTGACTGGCGGGAAAATATTTGTAAAGGCGAAAATTTATTGGAAGATTAATTTTATGACAATACTAATCTTTATGTCTTCGTGTTCTTAATTAATCGCCGGACCTATGATTTAACACATTTGAAAATTCTTGCATTGGAAAATACTGAAAAGGAAGTAATCTGAAACTGTGGAGACATCTTAAATGAATAGTAAAAACTTAATCAAATTAAGATTTTGTGTACCGAATATTAAATTCTCTAAAAGGGAAATTCCACCTTAATTTAAAATTGAGTGTCTCATGAATATAATAAAATGTTTCAAAAGAACGAGGACTTTAGACATTAAATTGATAGTTTGTCACAGCAGTATTTACGAGTCAACTTGTATATGAAAGGGGAGTTTTTAGGGAATATTTTTCTGGTGATAGCAGGTCTTGTAGTCTTAGCAAATATTGGAAGAGTTTACTTTATTATTGCTATATATTCGGTTTGCAGACACCTCACTATTGTGGTTTATTGGGATTAAGCTTGATAAAAGGGTTCCATAAATTTTTGGCCAAGAGTTGCTCAGGATTTTTTTAGCAAATCAAAGTTTTTTTCTATTACAAAGCATCCTTCCTTGAAAAAAAATAAGAACCTATCATTAAGAATCTTCATATTTTACCTGCCAACAAATTTTAATGAAAAAAAAAAAATAAGTCCTGATGGTTAACATGTCTGCCTTATACGTGGCAGTTTATACGAACTTCGAGTCCCAGAAACATCCAATTGTTTTTCCTATTACATATATTATATTACATAAGGGAGTAAAAACTGCAGTGAAAAGCGATTTCTTACTTAGCTATTCAAAACCTATAGTCTGCTCAGAGTACGATTAAGATGAATTTATTTTGCGGCAGCAGAGTCGATCATAGACTTTACAAATATATAAGTTAAGGAACTAAGGTTTTTTAAAGAATCTTGTTTAGTTTTCCAACTCTGATAAATTCTGTTTTCAGCTCGTTATAGTACATTACCTAGCTTTTATTCATAGGTGTGTATACCAAAGCGCAGTGTCGATTGCACACCAAATAATTCATTCAAAGTTCTATCTGCAAACCGTTTTCATACAACTCCTCAATTAATGGTCGCACAATGATTACTGATAACAACACTACCTACCACTTTACTTTACGTATAAGCAAAGTTTTGGGGAGAGAAATTAAAATCGAAGCACGACTCACTTGCTGATAAGGCTTAACAAAGCTGGGGTAGGTATAAAGGAAAAATAATCAAAACTGGGTCTTCATTTCAAAAAAGTACAAGGCCTCGTCAGTTGTAGCTGTCACCAGGTCTCACTAATTCTGTATCTAAGCCTTAGCTTTTGAACTTGGAGTTAATTTTAAAACGATACCTATGGTTTTACTTGAAGTGTGTAAATTCTGAAGCAGTGTAAATTCCGTCTATAAATTGAACTGCAAATCATAGTTCTTTCTTAGAGTCAGTTTAGAATAGACAGGACTACACAGACACAGCAAGAATGGCTTTTTGTTTCAATTTTTATTGGATAACTTTTTTAATTAATGGTGAGTTGAGTGATTAAGATAAATGAATCAATAGTGAGATTTATTTTTTGTATTTGTTTAGGGCTTGCTTTCTCTCAAGATATCGAACTTACTGAAGAGAACTATGGCGAGGACTGGATTTATATGCCGAATGGAGATGGAGTCCCTGAAATTGCGTACTTAGTCGAACCACCTATGCCCAGCCGAAATATGGAATCAACCAAAACAGTTACTTTTGAATTGTATTCTAGGTATGTTGTATGATGTAGCTGGAGATTTCAATTTGAACTTTAATGATATGGACAAAATGTATATGTAAAGTGAGGATGAAAATCCAATAATTGCACAATTTTGGATTGCGGCGAATAGCATCGCTCGACACAAAAGAGATACATGGTCGGAGATGGCGGAAAAGTATAATCCTGAGTTAGAAACTAAAATTCTTGTTCACGGTTGGAAGTCAAGTTCACAAAGTAATTCGATTCAGTCAATCAAGAACGGTTATCGTCGAAAGGGAAGCTATAACATATTTGGTAAGAATTTTCTTTAGTTTTATGTACTTACTCCTCAAATCTGTGCTGTTAGCTATCAACTGGCAACATCAAGCCGATAGTATTTACTACTTAGAGCCAGCAAGATATACGGTACAAGTTGGTAGAGCTATCGCCAAATTGATCAATCTTTTAGTTGAAGAAAAAGGAGCGGATCCAAGTACGATTCATTTGCTTGGCCACAGTTTAGGAGCTCATATAATGGGCTATGCTGGATCGTATTCTCGACATAGAGTTGGTAGAATCACAGGTATGTACCTAGGCTTCCATTGCCTCATAGAAACTCTACGTAATGTAAAAATATTTGATAACTTTTTGTACTCGTCCCTTCAGGGCTTGATCCTGCTCGACCTGCGTTCGAAAATTGTATAGGACCTGAACACCATCTAGATGCTACAGATGCGGAATTTGTTGATGTTATTCATAGCTGTGCAGGAGTTCTAGGTTATAAGGAACCCATAGGTTTTGTTGACTTTTACCCAAATGGAGGTGATCCACCACAGCCAGGATGTGGTCAAATACTACAAGTTATTAGTAAGTACAAATTACTATTAAAAATTTTGTTTAATTAATACTTCACAGCTGGATGCAGCCATGGTCGTTCTTATGAGTATTTCGCAGAGTCTATTAACTCAGAAAAGGGATTTTATGCTAAACCTTGTTCCTCCATGAATGATGTAAAGAACAAAACCTGTACTGGAAATAGCATTCTAATGGGCGATAGAGTTCCTCGTGATGCTCGTGGAATTTTTTATCTCAAAACGAACGCGATTCGAGACTTCGCAATAGGCGATATCTGGGATATTTGATTTTTACCTTTTACGAACAAATTTATATGTAAATATATTTAAATGCAAAGTTCTGAAATTGGTTTTGGTACCTTATTTTTCTGAAGAATATTTCTGTTCATACCCAGTGACTGTTCATTACAGAACGAAAACAAACAGCGGGCTGCTCATGACACGGTTATTATGTCATGAAACTAAAGGTATAAGCGGGTAATTTCTGAAGAGCAATTTCAATTTTTGATCATAGACAAAATTTTTGACTTGATAAAATTTTGAATCAAGATTTGCTGAAGGATGAACAGTTTCTCTGATTGTTAGCTGCATTATGTGATGGATATGTGTCAGTGCCCTGCTGTGAGACTTTAATAGTCGTTTTTATTTTTAAAAGTTTCCATTGCTGTCTATAAAGTGCCTCACTTTAGACACCGAAATTGGTTTTCTAAATCTAAACTATGGCTAAAGTGACATTTGATACAGCATAAAACAATTTTGTTGAGTATATTAAAAAAAACATTAGGTGCGTTTTATTGAAAATCTTATAGCTTGTGCAGTAATGAGTCCCAATAAAACGCTGTACTAACCAATGCAAATTTATTCCATAAACTCCATTTACCAGCCATCTCTGTTGTTCACTTTTGAAAGTGACTTTTTTTGTTCACTAATCGTTGTTGTTTTCCCATGTGCGACGTTTTGCGATATCTTGCAAACCTGTGCCCTTGTTCTGTAACTATCGCCTTGGCGATGAACGGTAGAAAATGGAACGAAATTCTATGAATTTAGTAGGATTTCGTTCCATTTTCCACTGTTTAGTGCCCCCTTTTATCGAGGCGATAGTCACAGAATAGGGGCACTACATATAGATTCCCAATAAAACACGGCTACTGTTGAGAGTGATAACATCGAAAAAATAAGTAGTTTGAGGTGCAAATATACTACTTTCAGCAATATCATTAATAAATTGCACAAATTTCACAATTTTATGAGACTTGGAAAAGCTGTAGCACAAATTCAAATCAGCTGTTTTTGTTTATCATGTTCAAGCACTCTTTTAACCCCATTTTACAAATGGTACTGGGAGGATACATCATGAATGCCACGATTTAGTTTTTCATTCAAAGTTGACAGTTTGAGGGGCTATTTAGACAACTGTTGGAATGCATTTATAAATACGAAATTGGCTTAGTCTTTTCCAACTCCTTAGACACCGTTCTAGCTGGACACCGTCTAGTCTAAGGATGTTCTAAGCAAATTATATAAATATGATTTTAAATTTCTAAAAATTTCCTGAATCTAAATCTCTCTAGTATAGAACAGCAATGCGTGTCTAAAAGAATTTTTCCAATTTGCCGCATTTTAGAAGATTTCAAAACACAAAAAGCATTTTCAAGGCGTGCAGTTTTGTATAAAATCACTAATTTTTTGGTCACCCTGCGCTGTTTTAAGGGCGCCACCATGCAGTCGATTCGCAAATGAAAGGACTCATCTAAATTCTCCAAATAGTTTTTTTTTATGATAAACGAAACTCTCCAGTAAAATAAAACATTATTTAAAATAAAATGTCCATGGTGTGAGCTTGTTGGAGTGCGTCACTGTTCATTCCAAAAGTGTATCATTGTTTTCACTTATTTGTTCATCTTTTATTTTCTAAATATTCAACTTTTTAAACCAATAATTCCAATACAAAAATGTCGCGAACATCTCAAAAATATAGAAATTTCGTCGCCGAACCAATGGGAGACAAATCTGTGATGGAACTTGCTGGTGTTGGAGAAACACTTGGTGGAAGGTTGACTGAAGCCGGATTCGATAAGGTAAAAATATATTAATTTCTGAGTGAAGTTGTGAAATAGGAAATTTTGATATCGAGGCATGAGACCACAAACTAAAAAGAAAGAAAAAACTTAAAGTGATTTGCATTGCAATTTGATATTGAAATTTCTATAGCTGGATTCCATGGCGCGTTGTATCCGCGTTGCCAATTGTGCTAATTTTTTCTCATTTTTTTTTTTTTTGTAGGCATACACAGTTTTGGGGCAATATTTGATTCTGAAAAAAGACGAAGAACTCTTCAAAGAATGGATGAAGGACGTATGCAATGCTAGCTCGAAACAAGCGTCTGACTGCTACCACTGCCTCAATGATTGGTGTGAAGAGTTCTTGTGAATAATTATTTTTAATGTTCTTTTCCATTTTATATATTTAGTGTTTAACTTAATAACTTTTGTTCTCTTTGAAAACGTTGATATTAAAAATGTGTCAATAGTAATGTCAACGTCTATATATGCTTTAAGTAGCTCTAATGTAAACTAAACTAACTAACAAATTACGAAAGTTTATTTATAAATAATGTACAAAATGTTTTCTTTTTTTAACGAAAAGTAAAGTGTTGACGTATAAGAAAGTAGACAATTCGTTTTTATTCATAATAACATAATTTTCTCCTCAACGGATCTTTTTACGGAGATTCAATTTTGCTTCGAAGTAGTTGTCGTCGTAAGAAGTTTTTCACAAATGCGGCAATGCATTGCTTTCCCAAAACAAATCTTGGTAACAAAAACTTATCGGAGAACGTCGGATCGTCCGATCGGAGCACTACCATGAAACAAAATTGTCTCCGATCGGAGAGAATTCCGCTCCGACGGTTACCTCGATAGGGCCGGGACGAATGTGATTGCAAAGGATGCTGAACAAATTTATAATGGATTGATTGACCTGCCTTACAAGTTGGTATTGGTTCTTGGATTACTCCATTTCTTACTACTTTTTGTGTCAATTTTTCGCCCTGCTTTCTTTTCTCATGAAAATCGTAATTTTGGCCACATACGGTCCTTTATCGCTTTATCCAAATCCATCCCAGCTGCATGGTTTTTGACTATCTCGTGAGCTAGAACGTTGTGGCTTGTGAGGTATCCGTAATGTTAGGCAGAATCGGGTTAGGCACACATTTGCTAATCTGTTTAAATTTGTTGGGTTTGGTGATTTCAGCCACTTGCAAAACTTGTGCTTACTGAAATTTTGTAAATCCTCCAATGTCTTGTAAGTACGCCCCATATGAGTTGTTTTTCCTGCTGTTGCATAAAAACTTATTTGTTTTTGATATCAGTACCTGACATAAAACGTTTCCAAAAAAAAGAATTTCTTAACAAAAATAAACGATATCATGGATTTCTAGGAAGTAGGTACTTACCTCGTTTCCACTTAGAATCGGGTAATCGGATCGGATTATGATTCATATTTCGATGCAGGTATCTACTTACCCACTGAATCGAGTAATATAGGTATACAACACACTCTTTTGAATCGATCCAGCTACAAGAGCTGTATCGGATCGAGTAATCCTATTTCAATTCGATCTAGGTATACACTGGCACTAATTCGAATTGAAGTGTGATTCAATTCTAAGTGGAAACGAGGTAACTGTTTTTTATTTTGCACTGTAAAATTGGTGCAAAAGCTTAAAGCCTTGCGCGTTCAGTCAAATCTCTATACATTAAGTCAAACGTCCATAAAATGACATAGAGATTTGACTTAACGCAATAGCATCGCACGCACTCACCGCGTTGGTTTGCGCAAGGCTTTAGAATTCAATTTTTTTTAAATAATAAAAAAATAAACAGAATGTGCTCCACAGGGTCTTTTACTTTTGAAGCTGAGAATTAATTTTCAACCCTCACACATCCCTGACTATTTCGTTAGGTTTCGCCATTTTACGCACACTCACACATCCTAATTCCGTGTTCGTGTCTCTGCTTTTCTACACTATTCATCGCAGTCGTTCCCCAAAAGAATAACCAAAGAATCCCTTCGTTAAATTTTTCTCTTCGTGACAAAGGCGAGTTTAACATTGAAGCGATAGAAAGTTTTCATTTTCAGTAAAAAGAAGTAATGTCCCATTAAAAAATATTTATTTGTCTATCACTTAAGAAATTGTTTGTGTGGCTAAAAAAATATTGTAAATTTAATCGAATGTGAGTTCAATTGATTGAAAAATTTGTCATTAAAGCATCGGTCACCGTAACTTAATAAAGGTCTTCAAAATATTGACCGGAATCCCTTAACATAAGTGTGCGTGATATATTAACCTATCCCGGGAATTAAATGCTGAATGAAAAACTAAAACCCCTCGTTTTGAAAACTATAAATATAAAACTAGCATCGAATAATTTTTAGTGATTTCGTCTCTTAATTAATAAGTGCTGTAAAGTGAATAATTTCAACAATTTTCACCATAAGAACTCTCCAACAAGAAAAAAAAAAAGAATAGACAAAAAAAAAATTATAAGAAGAAACGAAAAGTTGCACGAAGGAAATTGATTGATTTTTTTTTTGAAGGAACGAGAATTTGTTGGTCCTTTTTTATTAGTAGTGGTGTGAAAAAAATGTATGAGAGAGTTTCGTTAAGATGTTGTGTACTCTTTTTCCTTGTCGTCGATTCGTGGAGAGTTTGAGAAAGTCGTTAAACTTTTAATTAGAAAAAAAGAGCAAGCTGCATTGCCAAGGAATTAAAATTTTGTTATTTTTTTTTGTGTTTATTTTTTTCTTGTGTTTTTTTTGGGTTCGAAGAGATTTTTTGTCTCCCTCACTCACAATGGGATGGTGCCTGCATTTTTCAAATTAATGACAAGAGATGTTTTTTTTTCTTCACTTCTAATTTTTTATCAAAAAGTTATTCCTTGGAATTATCAAAATACCATAAAATAATTTTATTATTATTTGTTTACATATATTACTTGTGAGGAAATAGTTTTTTAAAAAAATATGTTAATTTTGAATGTGTAGTTTGCGGTAGAGATAAGTCATTTATCGATTTGTGGATTTAGAGGAAATGTCATCACGAAACAGTTTTGTGTTCGGAAGAAGTTTTATATTTCCGAGTATATTCTGCTGTTAAATTATTTCTTTGGATTGCGTTAATTGATTTCAATTAGTTTTGATTTTTGCTGGCAACATATTAATTAGACCCAAACTGTAAACCTTAACTTTGTGTTTTCGAAACCCAATAAATTAGAAGGGGTAAAATGAAAGGCGATGAATAAGGTGTGATACATTTTGCGATTGTTTAGAAATTACATATGTATTCATTTTTTAATCTAAGCTGGGTAGGTACCTTCTTGTATCTACAGATTCAAATTAAAAAAGGAAATGTGTTTTTGAAAAATAATAGTATAATTATCAAATACTCTTGCGATAAGCAGGTTATGTTACATTGGCAGTAGAATTTAATTTTATTCTGAATCAAGTTCGATTCTTTTTAGGTAGTTCGAAACACCAACCCCCTTTTCAGATAAAATAGTAGTTTCCCCTTTTTCTTTATTTAAAGTTAAATTACTAAAACTGATAGAGTTTTTCTCATTTAATGTGGGCGGCCATAAAATATCCCGTAATATGATACATAACTATCTACATGTGTTGTTTGAAGATCTCGGTGTAGATATATTAAATAATTTGTGGATACACCTACCAATGAGATACATATGTAGTAAGAAGACCGGGTATTGCCGTTAGAGAGTAAACGTCACCTATCTTCCAAACACTCAACCATTAATACATAAGTTGGTGGTTTATGTTTGCTCCTAAGAAAGCAATCGTAGTTCCCTTAAAGTACTTGTCTATTCAATAAGTAGGTAATTAGCCCTGTAGGCATTGTAGCAATAGCTACTTTCCAATATCAAAATTATTGAAATTAATTTTCTTTCAATTTTGTTTTTTTTTGGAAATAACCAAACAAAAAGTCGCACAAAATATCTAATAAGCTTTCAAAGCCTGTTTTGAACATCGTGTTGATTGAAGCTGTTTGCCATTAATTTGAAAATATTGTCTACGACAGCACCGAAGAAGAATCGTTGACAAACCAACACAAAAATTTGATTTTGTGTACTTTGAAAAGAAAATAATTTCAGGCACAAGCTTAACTTCGAATAGATCTTCAAAAACAAAACTAAATGAAAGTAACTTTTTAACATCGCATATGTGAGTGGATAATAAGTGAATATTCTATGTTCTATGTGTTCCGTAATCGTATTTTTCTATAAGTGCTAATTTAGATTTTATATTGTGAGCAAAACAGAGAAAAAAAAAAAATAATACGAAACAATATTCAAACTACAAACTCATAATACTAATTCATCTTCATCACCACAACCATCATCATTAACAGCGGCAAGAGCAACTGAAGAAAGCTTCAACATCGTTACCATTGCAATTGAATCTTGTGGCGTATAAAAGTCTATCAACGATCTAATCGGCCAACCTTGCAAATGGGAACTAATTCAGGAGCAACAACTGGTATTAATAATAAACCGGGAACTGGCGCCGGTGGTGGAGTTGTTGTTGGCGGCGGAACAGGTGATGACGGTAATGGAGGTGGCGGTCAAAACAACCAACAAACGACCCCGCAGTATACGATACCGGGAATACTGCATTTCATTGAACACGAGTGGGCGCGCTTTGAGCTAGAGAGATCGCAATGGGATGTGGACAGAGCCGAGTTACAGGTGAGCTTGAATTTTATTTGTACCTACCTACCTACCTGCTATACATCTTTAGTATCTTATATTAGTTTTAGCAATTCGACATCATAGATTAATATTTTTGTGGTGGGGTTTAAACTAGTCTTATTAACTGTGGTCATATCTGGTAGAACATGTTTAATGAGACACAAGTGGATGTGTGCGGTGTTATCTGATCAGGTTTACGTCCCACTGTTTAATATTCGTACGTTGGTAAGTTTCGTATTGGCAAAAACTGAGAGCGGTAGAGATTAGGTATATGACAAGAAAACACGTAGATATTCCATTAGAAATAGCAAAAATAAATCTGTGCTCTTTTGTTGTGTTGAACGGAACGGAACCATTTCCAAAGTGTGACTCTGATTAAGCTCAAGATAGAGTTAACTTAAATCTATCTTTCCCATTCCGACGTATCTCACGAGTGGGTCAATATTTACTAGTAGGAAGCCGTTAAGTCGAAGAGCAGTGACCCCTTTCAGATCCCGATGCTCGTAATGCCGGAAAATGAAGAAGAAGGTCTTTCTAATTCGATATAGGTACAAAGTGGAATTTCCGGAAGTGATTTGTGATAGACGATATTTCTTGAATGAACAAGAGATCTTATTTATTATTTTTTACATTTAATATACCTATTCAGGCAAGAAAAACTGAATCGAAAGTAAATTGAAAAAAGTTATCGTCCAATTACTATCCTAAGCTTTATTACATAGGAAAAGTATAACTTTCTAGCGCTTTCAATCAAGTTCTGAGAATAAAAGCCGTAGCATATTTCTGAGACAGTTTGGGAAACAATTTGGTATGATAAAATTATTCGATGTAAGCAATTGTGACTCGAACAATTTTGTAATCAATTTGGGGGTCTTTGCTTTAAGTATGAGATATTTTCTGATTAACAAACTCAGACAAAACCCGGTGATGGTCAGCATGTCTGCCTGTTGATCCAGAAGTTGGTGGTTCGAATCCCAACAGAGGCAATCATTTTTTTCCATGGGTGTAGCCTTTCGCGAGGAATTGGCAAGTCCACCGTTAATAAAATCATTGCCATGAAAAGCGCTTTCTCGATTAAAGTATAACTGGCAGAAAATGATAGGTCCCCTCCATTCCCTCACAAGGCATGGTTGTGAGAAATGCGCTAGGCTTTGGGGCTCCTCGCTCTCTTGCGAAACCACGTTTATTTATTTATTTAAACAAAAAAGAAAAAATATAAGAATGCAGATGGTTTGTTCCTGTAGTTTGTCGTGGTGCATAGAAAATTACAAGCTTCTTATTAGCAGTGTTCAACGATATTGTGTCAGATCAGAACAGAACAGCATAGGGTAAGTGAAAAACGTCAGTCGAGTAAGAAGAGGCAAACCTGTTAAAGAAAGCAATAACACAAACAATCAAACAAATGAAAAACAGCTACCAAAAATTACAAAACAAGATTAGGTATATATATTGCGTTGAAAAAATTAGGAGCCAAATTTTGATCTTGCTCAAAAGGAGGTGCTGGAAATACTTTGCTCGAACAGCTCATTGAACACAGAAAAAAGAACAGAAAAAATCAGAAAAACATTTTTTGTACGTCGCAGACAATTGCTTCCTTGTAAGGTGCCGGCAACATTTTTTTTATAATTATTTTCGGTTTCAACTCGATTTCCATTTTCCATTTTTACCTGCGATTATTAGGTCCAAGCCAAGTTTTGCAATCGTGCAGAAAAATAAATTTTGAGATAACAAACAAACATGACATTACGACGATCTATCTGTGTGTAGTGTATATGGATCTATAGCCTAAACCGCTGGACCGATATTTATCAAAATTTACAGTTAGTAGATAGCCTACTGAGGGGTTTTTGGAATTGAGTCTTTGGGTCTATAATTAACATGACATTAAGGGGTTATGACTATAATGGTATAGAACACTTGCGGTATGATAACACATACTTTTTTTTCTCGAAAACGCCTCCAACGATTTCGATAAAATTTTATGTGAAGGATAAATTTTAGACTGTCTTTCTTACGATGTAAAAAAATAAAATTGGAAAAAGTTTGAAACCGGTACCACTTCCATAGTACCTTTTTTTCAAAACCTACTTTCTCGTAACTACTTACCTACTTGCACGATATTGACTAAATTTTGTATTTTACAAGTCGTAGGGTATTTATTTAAAAATGATTGCATATCAACGTTTGAAAAACTTTAATTTTTGAATTTTTGATAAATTTTATAAAAAAATATTAATTTTTTGCAATAACTTCAAAACTCAATTTTTTTTGTCAAAACAATTTCTAGCAAAATCTTAAACTTTTGCATACTTGACTCTTGAAAAACTCGTTTTTAAAAAAAGTGAAAAATAAAAAAAAACGGTTTTTTTTAAACTGGTCGAAAGATTTTGATTAAATTTTCAACGTTTATATGTTATTAGCAACTGCAAAGGAATAGCATGTTTAGATTTTCGCTTGAAACCTTTGGGTTATTCAATTTATTTTTTTCAATATTTTGCGAAATAAAATAATGCTTGCGAAAATAAAATAATGCTTTATAAACAAGTACTTAGACCTGTTTGGACCTATGGAATCCAATTATGGGGCTGTACAAAGAAAACAAATACTGAAATCATCCAAAAGTTCCAAAACAAAGTCCTTCGTGGAAAAGTAAATGCACCATGGTATATAAGAAATAGCGATTTACATCGTGACCTACAAATAGAAACGGTTACAGAAGTTGTAAGAAAACATGCTGTATCACACAATCAGCGACTGCATAGTCATATCAGCTCTGAAATGGAGTCCGTATTAAATACGAGAGGCAATGTTCGGAGATTAAGAAGAACCAAGCCACACGAGCTAATGGCCTAAAAGTCATGGGAAGCATTAAAAGTTTAAGCTTCCCTTAAAGCGATAATATTATTGAGAAAGAAAAATCTGTTGTCGATAGTTATAGATTGGTTCTGATTACGAGGACTTTTTAGTGGGTAAGAATCCCACACTACTGGTATCGAATACTACTAAGTGTCTTTTGAAGATTTACTCCTGACAAAAAAAAATATTTTGCGTGATTTAACTCAAATTTCATATGAATAATTGAATATTTACTTGGCAACCCTGTTCCACCAAATATATTATGAAAAGCAAATACTAACTCACACTACTACTACTAATACTACTTTAACTCAGCCTTAACATTTTGGTATCGTATTTAGCACACAATCGCAAGTTCGTGCGACCCAGTCGTGCCCATTTATCTCGACATGACCGTGACCGTAATTATGTTGAAACAAAAAAAAAGAAAAAGGGTATGCAGTTTTCATTTGTCCAAATTATGACGTTTGTTGATACAAAACTTGATCATCTAAGCTTAACATAAATACTTATGAGCCACTTTTCAATCTGCGTACGAGAAAAAAAGTTTTCATGTTCTTGGCTGAACACACTTAAACCAAAATGACTCAAACGAAAGTGCTCTTAGAAAACTAAATGATGCGAATCACCCTTTGTACGTCTCTATGGCGAAAGGGGTGTGGCACGTAGGGAGAAAATACATACTCCTGAACAAACTGAACTTCTCGAGTAATACAAAGTAAACTATGTTTATTGTTATTTTATTTGTTATTTTGCTTTTGTTTTTTATTTATTTACTATTATTTTTTTGTGAAACGGAAAAATGTGAGTGATCACAACAAATTGAAAAACAATGCGTGCGTATTTAGAACTGATTTACATATCTTTGATTAGAAAGACACGATAAGGATGTTTTGGAAATGTGAATTTTTTCACAATAAAATTGTTTCATTGAGACCCAACCTAAAAAATCATCAATCCTTTCTTGGAATAATTTGTTTATGTTATACCAACGCTCATGAGGTTAGTTAAAATATTTAACATTTCTATTCATTTTAAACCAATATAAAACTAAAATTAATAAATACTTCACAATTACATAAATTATAAAAACTATAAACTAATAATGAGGATAATTAAAAAAACCAACAAACCTTTCAACTTTAGAGCTTAAAAAATCCTTGGCCTTAACCGGAAAAGACGACCTTAAGTTTTTTTTGCTGCTAATTTTACTCAAATGAGCATCCATTATATAGAAACACCCACACGATCTTACCTGATGAATCTTTTTGTCAAACATTTGTTTACCTTTTTTGTAGCCTGTGTAAAACATTCGTGTGATTCTGTCTCTTTTTGCCTTTCATTTAGAATGAATGAACATATGTACATATTGTATGTTGTATCAAGGTACTTTATTTCTCCATAGAGAGAAATTTACATAAAAATTATCGATAAACCTCACAATGGGCTTGTTAGAGCATAGTAGGTATGCGTCATCGTTTGAGTTTTAGAGTAAAAAAAATTCCACAGAATTTTCATTGAAATTTTGTAAACTGACAGTGTGCAATGGGGAGGATGGTAGGTAGACATACGTTTGTCGCAAGTAGCACAAGCAAAGCCGTCCAATGACGTGTCTACCAAACATAAATTAAGATATTAATTTGTTCGACGACATCATGAAATATGCTTTCATAATGGTACACACTTGACGTTGTCAATTGTTGTGCCTGAGCAGGAAGAATTTCTCGACATGTGTGTTTAGCTGAATTATATTTTTCTTCCTCTTTTTACTCTTCTTTCTCTAATTACATTTTTTGTGTTTACTACATGTTTGCAATAAATTTCTAACGAAGTTTTTTATGTATGAACATAAAACAATACGTGACTAATTAAATTGGCCGGCAGATGAATTTTATTGGTTACAAATTATTTTTTGAGGTTTGTTATAAATTTGCTCTGAAACGCCCTAACTAACATATGTTGCAGTTTTTTGATGTAATTTTTTCTCAGGGAGCCGAAATAGGTACCTAGCTCAAAGAGATACTTTTTACTGGTATCCGTTTATGAACAAACTCTAGAGAATCAATGAAATAGTTTTGTTTTTTGTTGTTTTTGTTCATAAACAGAACCAAAGGCGACCGTTTGTGAAAACGATGTGTGAACAGGAAGACTCGTTGTTGAACTGTTTCAGCTTTACCGGGACATGAGCATAGTGTAAGATTACAAGATTACGTTAGCTGGGAAATCTATATGTACACCAACGGTCTGGCTAGATAGATTTTGAAATCGAGGTATTGGAAGACCTTGTCTTAGGTGACGCAATCAAATGGAAGGGGTACTCAAGCAAATTTGACTTCAAAACTACATAAAGCTCATCCTCATTCGAAAATTTCGATTGAAGACTAGGTTTACCCGAATCAATGGGCTGAAAATTATATCGAGATAAAACGATCATAAGTATTTGTATAAATTTTTGTTTTATTTGATTTTTACCATATTTTCATTGAAATATTTGGTACGCATGATCGATTCTCAATCCACCGCTTCATTGGAGCCCTAGGATGCAAGTGACTTTTGGATTGTCAGAGAGATTTTTTTGTTTAATAAACAACAATAATTAAAAGCTAGACTAATATTAATACAAATTTAAAAAATACAAAAATAAATTTTTCATCGCTTACAAAAACACGGTTGAGTTTCCCCATCCAGTGCAAATAAGTTTCCTAGCGACTGATTCTGCAGTGCCGACAATCAAAGGCGATGAAAGAGCTGTGTTGGAGTGGTAGTGTGAGATTTCAGGCGTACATTCATGAATAAACGACGTTCTTGAGAAGTGTTGATCATAATCAATTTGTTGATTGTTCTCATTCACGAATTGGCTTTGTTGTTGATTTAACTCAACGGCCTCAGCATGTTCTTGTATTTGCCGCACACTCATATGATGAATAGCCTCTATTCCTTGGAATCCTGGTACAGTCCAATCTTTAAGTTGAGTTAATTCATTTTCTCGAAAATAGCACATTTCCTGTTCTGCCCAATTTTTAACCTGCTTTGATTCCATTTCACAAATATAAGCAAGCTGTGAAAGATACCAAACGTTTTCCGATGTAGTCAAAATATTTTGTTCCAATTGTTGCAAATAATCAAAAGGCAAGGGCTCAGCATATCTTGGAATGCATCTCTCATTAGATTGTTGGATTACCGCTTGAAAACTATTGCTTGGGACCTCACATCTGCGTCCAGGTTCGGGTAAATAAATGAATAGAGGTTGCTTTATCGATGCAGAGCACGGGTTATAATGAGAAATGGGCTGGCTCCAGTTGCCGTCATATTGATAGTTTAACTCTTGATTGTTTGAATTTGACTCATAGTTGTACTGATGTTCTTCTAAGTGAGAAGCTGCACTGTGGTAATCGGAGTCTGGAGAAGTGATTGCTTCGGTCGTGGGTTCGTGTGTTTTCGATCCTTCGTCGGATGCATTTTGGCTCTCGGAAACACACTTTTCTACCATAGGTTCTTCGGTGGTTGGGTCGGGAGTAGAGCCTAATAAATTTGACATACCATCCTCTGTTGGTGAAGTGGCTTGCACGATCCTCCGATGTACTTCGTAGATGTCGTCAATAAGCCTTTCAGGTGCTTTTATAATGACCGACATACCATTTACTCGTTCCTTATGGGAAATCGTTACACAAACTCCAAACCTCTTTCCCAGGTTCATTATTTCTGCGGCACTTTCACTTTCAATTGGAATGTCAAATTTCAATTCAACTGGAAAATGACTAACGAGCATCCGTCTTGCTTCACAAACTTCCTCGATGGCGCCAGTTATAGTAACTTGCGATATTCTATTTTCTTTTGCGGAAAGTTTTGGGAAATATATATTAGTATTTGTTTGCTCCATGATTTCTATGAGATGTGAGCAGTCCTCTCCTCTGACATAGTCATGATATTGTGGTGGCACTTCCAGTTGTACGCTGATCAATTTTGTATCGGCACAATCGCTGAATGCTGACTTGAGGAGTGCTCGTGTTGCATCTTTTAAATTTTTGGTTCTTTTTGCTGATCCTTTTATGAGAACTAAAGATGTTTTTGGATTGGATCCTTTTGTTAACATTACTTGTACCCTGAAAGCGTCACTTATCTTTTTTACAGACGGTATTTTATGATTTACTGGCAATTCGAATGACATCAAAATTGGTGATGCGGAACGCAATAGTACTCTACCTTTTTCCAAGCAATCAAGGCTTCCATATATTGTTACTTGGTTTGCTTTGCTCGCTGGATAGCAATGGGGAAACTCGACATTTGTTTCAGAGTCCTCCATGATGCGGCTTATATTTTCAACATTTTTGCCCATGATGAAGGAGTGATCGTTATACGATATGGTGATTTTCATTCTCAGAAGAGAGTAGTTTGTTTGTAGACTGGCCATCACCATCCTTTTTGCCCAAGTTAAGTCTTCTTCTCTTATTCCATAGACATGAACGAATGGATTTTTTTTGCACTTGGGATCGTTGTTTTGGTTCCATGGCCATTTGATGTGAGTTTGTGTTAGGTCCATTATTTCGTCAAAAAATAACTGAGCCTTGTTAAGTCCTGGAGTACTTGATGGAGTGTTGATCATCTTTCGTAGTTTAATGCGATCGACCTGGAACCGATCTGAGGAAAAGATTTCGGAATCAGCAACTCCAAGTTTAGTCGCTGCGGCACAAACTTCTTTTTTGTCCATGTTTGATAGAAAGTTGTAATGTAAAAAGATTCAGCAAAAGACGTCGACTTTAAAAAAGATTTAAACAATATTTCAGAAATTAAATAAAATTATTTTGTTGTTACTTCTTGTAGTGTGTTAAACTCAGCTCCTGAGAGACGATTGAAAGCCTACAGAGGGTACACTTGCTTTTATCCTTTTTAGTAAAATATTTTCAATCTTTGCGAAAAGGGATGCTAACTTGCTAACTTTATAAGTACCTGATTAGTAATTAGTGTCCCCTTTATTACCTGTTTATCTAATGAGGGGTAAAGGTAGATATTTGAATTTGGGAAACTTTTATGAGTTAATCCAATGCAATTGCTTAAAGCAATGAACATAAAACTATATTGCCCCTGGTTGTTATTATCTTATGATCTTAATTTTCCGATAATGACGTTGACATCTATGTAACTTAGTAATTTTATGACTGTGTATCATTGGGAACTTATAAACGTTAGTCTGACAAAGATCTGTAATCAGAAAAATAAATGAAGAACCCTTATTTTATAGGTATGTATGTATGTATGTATTAACTCTGTTCCCTTATCTTTGAAAAACAGCGAATAACTGTACATTTTTTTGAAACACGGAAATACCTACCTATGTAAATATTCCTAAGAATTGCGACAGCTTGTAGCAAATTTACTTTGGTTTTAGATGGACACTTCTTGTGCATTTAGTTTAAGACAATTTTTTTTTCTGTTGGAGGTTTTTAAAATACCAGCTGGAGCACTCAGACCTTAATACCGGTCCATTGTGCTACCAGATAGCAAACTTTTATTTTTTACAGCTTTCCAGATGGAGAGAAGCCAAAAGACGCTGCCATGATAAAGAGCCTAAGTTACCAGCTCTCACCATGTCTGCGCCGAGTATCTGTAACCTTATGCGAGAAAAAGCAGGACATTCACAGAGGAAGTGATCTGTGGTGTCCTCATCTTCTCCACAAGATTCACAGAGTGTGGTATCACTTAAGCCTAACACATTTAAATGCTTGGCAAAAGAGAAGTGCCCGCTGGCAACGCCAATAAGCTTTCTACAGTATTTTCTGCTACGAGCTAGCAAAAATGTTGCAGTCTTCTTACTAACGTTGGGGAGCATACACTTGGTTTGTCTGCATCCAATGGAGCCATGTCATCTACGGTTGTGCTCTTCACAGATCCAATCGTTGATTGAAGCCCTCACTGAGGACGCTGGCAGACCAAGTGACGGTCTAGGTACTGAGAAAGCTGTCTGAGATCCCTGCCTAGCAAGTTCATCGGCGATCTCATTTCCAGTTATGCCGTGATGGCCCGGAACCCAAATAAGACTCAAAGAATTTAATCTTCCGATCGCATTCAGAGAGCTCTTGCATTCCTGGATCACTTTCGAAGTGGTTAGAGGGCTAAGAAGGGCCTTAAGTAAAGCTTGGCTGTCGCTGCAAACAAAGATACTTCTCCACGTCCATCCATTGTTCGTTACGTGGCTCAAGGCCATTGGGATAGTATAAGCCTCCGCTTGGAAAACGGATGCGTATGATCCCAAAGATGAGTGCAGTCGTATGTCGTCGTTCTCAAAAAAGGCACCAGCACCTCGTTGGTTTTGGAGCCATCTGTAAAGATACGATAACAGTTCTTTCCAGCTTCAGATTCTGGAGTGAACCAGTCCTGAACCGAAGGAAAGTTGACTGAGTAATTTTGACGCAGTTTGAACCTTGGGATCATCGTGTCAGACGGCATATCCATTAGACGTGAGTCAAAAGATATGCTGCTTGCGAGCTCCTCAAAGCTCCAGTGCGAATTTTGAGTTTTATACAATAAGGACTGTTCGTTAATGTTTACTGCTTAGCAATACCACTGACTGAGCCGCAGTAATCACTAAATTTTTTATTTAAATTTTTTTCGAGCATCGGTTTAGTAAATGAGATGAAATCAAGAAGAATGTGAAAAATAGAATTATTTGAAATTATTAAAAAATGTTTTCAGATGTTTTTCTTCGTTGTAGGTAAAGTGTACAATGTACATGTTCACACTTACTACTACTACTATCAAAAAAGTTCATTGTATTAAAAGTGTGAGAAACTTTTTAGAATCTCAGCTCGTTATTCTAACCAGACATGCAATTCATCCACGAGCCACAACAATTTCAGTAGCACTTACATTTAATTAAAACAACAACAAGATTTATTGCAAGTACAAGACAACAATGGGTAAACGTAACAAAAGCGCAAAAGTGTACTTTATCAAAAGAAATCCTCCTAAACTGCCCACCCACTGCCACTGGCCTAATTAAATATAAAACAAGTACATATTCTAAATTGGAATCATTTTTCCGTTTGCATGCCTTTAATAAAGTAACTGAAATGGTCTCGTTCATTTGTAGTGTGCATTGTGCGATTGCGCAACACTTTCCATAAACAAAGTTGTTTCTAACCAGGGAAAGAGAAGAGCATACACAAATACGTGAGTGTTTGTTTTCCTTCATTGCCTGTCATTCTTAATGGTCTTCCGTCATTTGAGCGTGAAATTCATTTTTTTTTACTTAGAATTGCGAAGCACTCCTCTTTCTGTTCAATAAAGGCGATCTAGCGTATTGATGTTAATTTGTTTTTGTTATTAATTTCTTTATTATTTCTTTCTATATCAAATTGTTCTATTGATTTTGATTTGCACAAACATGGTGGATGGGTGACAGTGGTTTACTGGTAATGTAAATAAATTTGGTTTAAGTTTTATAGTAAATAATAAATTGCAGTGGATTAGGAAAGGCAATAAGATACAAGAAACATGTAGATACATTATTATACATCTCGTTTATTGTAAAAATGAAAATGTTTTGAAAATTGTTTGTCTAACTCTAGACTAGAACTTGTTAGGGGAAGTGAACTGAGCTATTACTATGAGAATTTAGAGTGCCAGTTCATCTAAGTACACTATACGCCGGAAACATGTTTTCCAGACAATTTAATTTGTCTTTGAGTTTACTCAACAAACAAACTTAGCAATTGAATTTGGAGTCAATTGAAAATTTAGTTTGAACAGATGTTTTTATTAGTAGAGGCAAGCAGATTCTATTCCTTTTTGTAGCAATTCAAACAAATTTGCTAAAGAAAGAGTGCTTAGGTTCTGGTTCCAATGAATATGTCACACCATTAAACTATTCTTTTGAGAACATGCTGATAAATAGCCAAACCATTTGAACTTGTTTAGAGATAAAGATTTACTTGGTCGATTTTGTGTGCTATAAGCAGTCTGCGAAAGTTTATTCTTCTATCTGTAATCAGCAACAGGGTCATTCTATGGATAAAACAACGAAAAACGTACAAAATAAAAAAAATTTATATCGCTAAAATATCAGCATAGAATTAACAGTTTTATGAGTCGAAAAGTGTGCTTTTCGGGTGTTACACCATAGAATGGCCCAACACGGATTATGCAAAAAAAAGTTTGATTTGCCACTTCATCATGTATAGGAAAAGTACAACGCTTGCAAATCGTGCAAATTTATTTCGAAAATAATGGTTCAAAGTTTGCCGCTGTAGAACAAAGTTTTGAAGAGGACCCGAATGAATCGATTAGCCATCGTGCACAGCAATTGGACAGCTTGTGAAAGAATTAAAGCCGTGAGAGCATGCAATGCGTCGTGATTTTGGTGTATTTTGCGCATTTGGAGTGAAGAGAATCCACATGACGTCAGCGGAAAGCTCAATTGGTCTATGTCCACTTTTTTTCAAAAATGAACTAATGATGCAGTTTTACTAATTTGATTATGCTCTTTCCGAATCTGAAACCTGTTTTTGTCTATCTTTTATAGTTTTTCAGATAATGTACACCCACTTTGTTCTAAGCGCTAAATTTTTCTTGCTAAGTTGATTCCAAATTGATCTAAGAGAAAAAATGTTATGAAAGAGAACAATTTTGCACACACATTCAGAAAGTCATTTTGTTCTAAGCGCCAAAGAATTCTTTATTGCTTATTGGACTTAGAACAATACATGAAGAAAAGACCATAGGACCAATCGTTCTAAATCCATATTTTTGTTCTAAGTCCACGTTTTTTTTTTCAGGAGAATGCATACTTATATGGTGGCTTGTTCTATGTCCAATTTTAGGTTATTTGCTTTTTTGAATATTTAAAATAACGGGAAAGGATTTATAGGGATTTCATTATTAGTTTTAGACAAAAAAATGGCAAGAGAACAAAAATAAAATTACATGAGCTAAAAAATGTGACTATACTTTAATTTAAAGACAAAATATCGTCCCCTGTAAAATTTTGTTTTTGTGACTTAGACCAATTGAGCTTTCCGCTGACGATGAGTAGCTTGAGACGCCATTACTTACTTACTTAAGCTGGCGCTACAGTGCGGGTCGGACTAGGGCCTCAACCAACATGCTTCTCCAGCCAGCTCGGTCCCTAGCTAGCTGCCTCCAGTTTTGCACGCCAAGTTGGTTGAGGTCCTCTCGCGGTCGCGGTCTTCCTCGCGCCGTCCCTCGGTATTGGATTCGAAGACTTTCCGGGCCAGAGCGTTGGTGTCCATTCGCTCTGCATGACCCAGCCATCTAAGCCGCTGGACCTTGACTCGTTTGACAAAGTCAGTGTCGCTGTACAGCCCGTTTAACGATTCGTCGTTAAATCTTCTTCTCCACTCTCCATCTATGCAGACGGGACCAAAAATCACCCGAAGAATTTTTCTCGAATTTTTCTCTCTGCCAATCGTGACGTTCTGTCCAAGACGTCGGTGTTGGGTGTCCTTTCTTGATGACAGCATATACTTGGTCTTGCCCTCATTTACCACTAAACCCATCTTCTTCGCTTCCGTCTCAATGCTTATAAACGCGCCGTTGACATCACGCTGCGTTCTTCCAATTATGTCAATATCGTCGGCATATCCGAGCAATTGAACGGATCTTTGAAAGATTGTGCCTCTTGTGTTGACTTGGGAGTTTTGCACTATTCTTTCAAGAACGGTGTTAATAAAGTCGCAAGGCAGTGCATCGCCTTGCCTAAAACCTTTTTTGACATCGAATGTATCGGTGAGATCTTTTCTGACCCTGATGGAGCAGCGTGCGTTCTCCATCGTCATCCTACACAATCGGACAAGTTTGGTAGGGATGCCAAAACTAGACATGGCTCTATATAACTCCTCTCTATAGATGCTGTCATATGCGGCCTTAAAATCGATAAAAAGGAGGCAGGTATCGATTTGAAGCTCCTGGGTTTTTTCCAAGATCTGCCGTAGTGTGAAGATTTGGTCTATGGTGGACTTTCCTGGTCTTAAGTCGCACTGATATGGACCTATCAGGTTGTTGACGAATGGCTTCAGACGCTCACACAATACGGCAGAGAGGATCTTGTATGCGATATTAAGAAGACTTATACCTCTGTAGTTGGCGCAGTTCAGAGGGTCTCCTTTCTTGAGGACCGGGGAAACAATGCTGAGGTTCCATTCATCGGGCATGCTTTCTTCCGACCATATTTTGCAAATGAGCTGGTGCATACTCCTGACCAGGTCATTGCCTGCCGCTTTAAACAATTCGGCAGTGAGGCCATCAGCTCCAGCAGCTTTGACTGAGACGCCATTACATTCACAAAAACTGACTGTTTGGTGTGCTCTTGCTCTATGGGCTGGTGGAGTCATTGAGTCGTATTTCTTCCGAAATGATGCTAGATATGATAACAGACTATTTTGTTCCCGAATTAGATGGCATGAATGTGGATGAAATGTGGTTCTAACAAGACGGTGCTACATGCCACAGAGGACAGAGCGCATGTTACAATCAAATTATTGCCGGAAACATTCGATTAGCGAATAATTTCACAGAATGGACCTGTCAATTGGCCACCAACAACATTGTACTATTTTCTTCGAGGATATGTGAAATCGTTCGTCTGCGTCAACAAACCAGAAACGTAAGCGGGCTTGGAAGCCAACATTCGTGGCCTTATTGCCGACATACATACGCCCTCAAATGTTAGAAAAAGTGGTTGAAAGTTGGACTTCTATACTTGGCTTTATTCGAGCCAGCCGCGGCGGCGGCCACCTGAGGCACACCCAGGATTTGTTAATTTCCAACTTGTAAACATACAGTTTGACATGTATTGAGTGGCCAGAAAGTCGTTAAGATTAAGTGATTCATCAAAACCAAATGCATGTACTTTTGACAAGAGATCTTATTGAAAAAATCTCAACCAAATGCAATTATTTGTTTTATATAATTATGTATGGTCTTGATTTGACCGTGTAGCTATTGCTTTTAAAGCCGAACTACCGGTAATTAATGAAGAACACTTTGAAGAACACTTTTTCAGAACAATGGGAGAACACTATCCGTGGTCAGTTAACTTACAAGGGAAGATCAAGATTTAGCTATTGCTGATGGAGCGTCGAAAATTGACACTTCCAAAAAATTCACTGTCGCGTCGTTGCAAATTTATCTTTACAATAATTATAGTCGAAGCAGAACTCCATAATTTTTTTTTTTTTTTTTTTGAGGAAAAACTTTTTTTTTTTTTTAGAAATTGTAGCAAATGAAAGATAGTAATTTTTTCAACAGTTCTCAGTAGGAAATGTGTCGATAATGACACTAAAACTACGATAATTTAATCTCAAAGTGATAGCTGTGCTTAATAGTCTGTAAATTTTTATGTCAAGTTTCTAAAAAAAAATTCTCACGTTAAACTTCGTTTATTTACTTTGTATTTATGTGCACTCAGTGTGGTTTTTCCACAAAAATACCTTACCACTATAATTGAAAAAGTTGAAATTCAAACATACCCTAAATACACACATACATACATATGTCTTTATATTACTTTAGTTTTCTGCTAGTGAAAAATTCTTCGGAATCGTTAGTAACCGCATATTACTTATCCTAGAGCCAAAACACACTTACTTGCTTTTGTATGCCTTTTTTTAATCATACTATTTATTAATAATAAGATAATAACAAAGCAGATCCTTTCATAAGATGCCTCTAATCACTAATCAAAAGGAAATCACTTTGTGGCGAGTAGATGATTCCCTCTCCTTTATCAATCCCTCTATCGAGTTCAAATCTCGTTTACCCAAATTAACTTTAAATCCCACCTGAATCCTTAGAGACATTGGTCTCAGCTCTCAGCTCTCAGTCAATATCTGATAAAGGTATGCCTACATACATACATACATACCTACTATTATTCGAATCTTCTGATAGTATAATATTCAATTATCATTGAATTGGAATAAACCTATCCAAGGTGTTATTGTTAGAAAATTCTCACGTTTTGGTTTGCTCTGATAAACAAAACCACTTGAGAAATTTTGCTTTTATATGGGAAATAAAATAAAACTGTGTGGTGCGTGAGTGGTGAAAGAGAATGACACTTTGTTTTATTCTATTTTTCTTAAATATCGACCATTTTTTTTGCTACTCCAGTTTGTTCATCCGTTTTTGGGTAAATCTGTCAATAGTCGATGAGGTGATTTTCCACCATTGAACGCGTCCTTTCCATTCTTCTTAGCCTGTTTGAATAAATCGATTTCAATGGTTTTTGTAAGAGGAGAGAGGACTTTGCAAAAATTATTCGCAATGCATTTACCCGATGCGTGTCATCATCATCATCGGTTGTGGATGGATTGTAGTGTTTTGATATGGAACTTTGAAACGACAAAAAGAAAGAAAAACAATAACAATAAAGGAAATAGTAATACGCAGTTTTGCTCTATTTATTTAGCTTGAATAGAAAGTGTTGTTTTTATTTATTTTTCACGTAAACCATTGTATTCATTCAGTTGTTATGCGATGCGAGTTCAGTGAACTAAAAAACTAGTGATGAGATTGCTAAAATGGGATCGATACGATAGTTGGAAGAATACATAGGAAATTATAGTTTTTTTGTAAATAAATTTTTGCTTTATTTTACGAAGATAAAACCATAAAAATATTCTCGGCTGACAAAGCACTTGCTTAAATGGGGAGAGTAAAATATACATATTTAGCAAAATAATACAGTAAATTATTTTGGAAGAGTTGTATTTTACAACTTGCCAATTTAAAGCGTGTTTGAAAACCTTTGTCGGAGAGTCTGAATGTCTGGGTCATAAAAACAGATTTTGATTTTAGTGGTGGAAGCTGTTTAATTTGTTGTGTTCATTAATCAGTTAGTCAATCGACCTGGGCCCTATTTTGTTTTTCGCTCTATAAAAAGTTGCTTTTCTAAAATCTTTGTTACCTATACTTACCAAATTGAAAACATATCGTCTTCGATTCGTTTTCCGAACGGTAACACTTAGATTTTAAATCTCCTCGTTATTAGAACATTTTTATTTCGGAATTGCATAAAGAGCAGGGCCTTTATGGCTTAGTTCTTCAACTTGCAGCTTTTTCCCGTGGCGTAATGGTTAGCATGTCTGCCTGTTCGAGACTCACAGATACTTATAACTGTTTTTCCGGAACTGGCAAGTCCTCCGAGAGTAATTACATTGCCACGAAGAACATTTTTTTGTTAGCCCTTCGTAATTGGCACCTCTCAAGGTTTGGTTGAGAAAAATGCGCCAGACCCGACGCTTTTCCAAATCTGTTGTGCCGTCCAATTTATTTATTTTATAAGTGGAATATTAAGTATTAAATAAAAACACCCAACTCAATTATTTAACCCGCATCTTAATAAACTTTTATAAAACTGTTCTTGTTTTTTTTTTTCTTTCAGGCTCGTATATCAATGCTACTCGGAGAGCGGAAAGGCCTTGAGAGTCTGAAATCTGATTTGATACGTCGAATCAAAATGCTGGAATATGCTCTAAGACAGGAACGTGTGAAATTTCATCGTCTCAAATATGGCACCGATCCGCCTCAGTTGATGAACGAACTAAAACCACCAACCGATGAGACGGGCATTGGGAACGAAGTTGCACCCGATTCAGAGGTACCCTACAGTTCGGTGTCGAACACAACATGGCGACAGGGCCGACAAATGCTCCGACAGTATTTGCAAGAAATCGGCTATACAGACAACATTATTGATGTTCGTTCGAATCGCGTCCGTTCACTTTTAGGCCTAAATAATAATTCTGAGCAAGAAGAAAACGTTAGTCCCAATGTCAATGGGAATGAAAACAACAAACGCGCCTCCGAATCAGAAGGTAGTCCAAATAAATCAAAAAAATATTTCAAATTTAGCTTTTTATTCAAAACAAAAAGATTTTTTAAACATTTCAGGACGACGAACACCTGCCAAAAAGGCTCAACAAATGAACGATGCCATGATGCTGGAAACCGAAGCCGCTGTGATGGCTAACTTTGAGTTCTTGGCTCAAACAGAAATGTCTGACGATGACGAAATAAATGACGACCTTGAAATGATGGCCGTCGATAATGATGAATCTGATGTGAAGACAACAAAACGAAACAAGGGCAAGGACATGATAACGACTGAAGGTAAAGCTTGTAAACAAAACTGCTCTTAAACTGTAAAAAAAAAGACTTGGCAAAATTTATTAATTTACTAAATGTATATTTATTTTATTTAAAACAAAAACTGCAAAAACAAAAATACATATTATATATCCTAAAAATTCTTTTCTGCTGTAGCAATGTACTAAAGAAAAATTGAAATTGATAATAATCAGTATCAAATCACACGCGTTTCATTTTTCCATAACAAAACCCAAATAAAATAGAAAAAAAAAAAAAAAACAAACAAATACTATGTCAATGTATTAAGAAAAAACTTGGGACACAAATAAGAACTTTAAAATTGCTTTGCTTTTGTGCTTCTTCCACTTGATTACATTACATTTTTAACTGTATCATATTTAATTCTTCCAATCTCTTGCGCTTTTCCTTTTAGTTAGTTTTTTTGTATCTCTATCTCTTGTATTTTTTGTTTCATAGCATTTAGTATCTGAGACAAATCCATCAAACAAACAAAAAAAAGGAAGTAACATTCTTCTAAAGACATTGCAATTATTTTCATCACAAATACGAAATCGATTGATTGAGTTCATTGAATATAAATGATTTTCTTTTGATGTGACCGGTGAGCTTTATGGCCATTAGTATTCGAAAAGCTTTCTAACTTGATCACGAGTGTAGAAGGCGCCTTAATTAAAAATAAAAAAAAACGTGTAACTTGAAAGGCGCGTTTATGAGCATTGAAACGGAAGCGAAGAAGATGGGTTTAGTGGTAAATGAGGGCAAGACCAAGTATATGCTGTCATCAAGAAAGGACACCCAACACCGACGTCTTGGACAGAACGTCACGATTGACAGCTATAACTTTGAGGTAGTTAAGGACTTTGTCTACCTAGGCGCCGCTATTAATTCAGACAACGCTGAAATCAAACGAAGAATAACTCTTGCCAATCGCTTTTCCTTTTAGTTAGTTTTTTTGTATCTCTATCTCTTGTATTTTTTGTTTCATAGCATTTAGTATCTGAGACAAATCCATCAAACAAACAAAAAAAAGGAAGTAACATTCTTCTAAAGACATTGCAATTATTTTCATTCGCCTTAATTAAAAATAAAAAAAAACGTGTAACTTGAAAGGCGAGTGGGTATTAAGGTTCATGTGGTGCGCGAATAAATCAATTTCAATGAATGTCCCTTTTAAACACAATTTGTGTACACAATTTAAGTTCAATTAGTTGAGTAGGGTTTTTTGTTTTCTTTAAAACGGTCAAAAGGAAACAAACAGACGCGACATTTTATTTGTTTTCATGACTTTGGGGCACTGATTGCGAAGATTAATTTGCATAATAATTATAAAAAATAATTCTTCAAAGGTTCAAGGCTTACAAATTGAAATATAGTTCAAACAAAAGTTGTTAGATACTTTCACTGTTTTTTATAGGAATCAAGGAGTGAATGGAAAAGTTCTAGATAATTTGGTGATACCATAAGAGTTTTATTAAGTAATATTGTTCAATATTTTCAAAGGTGCAATGTGATTTTCTTTTTGTGTAAAAAGCGCATGTTGTTTAGTTTTTTACACAAGTAAGGTGGCACTACGGTTTGGAACCGACCAAAATGGACAAATTGATTTAACATTCATTGTTAAATTCACCCATCAAGAAAACTCCGAAAATCACGCATCCTAATTTGGTCTTACTGACCTCAACTAAAATTGAATCTAAACTAGTTTGGAACTGAAAACAACTCTTTCCTGTAAATGAAGGTGTTCAAAGTAACGAAGAGTCTGACCGCTTAGCTAGACTTGGCTCTCAATCGTACTTCAAACACCCGAAACCCTACTGCGGTGTCCCAATCAGCAGCATTAAACGCGAACTGGTTACTTGCGAAGGGCAGAACATGATCCACACCTGGAACAACTCTAATGACCACCGCCAGTCAAAACTATTCATCGACTTATCTCAAAGACGTATGAAAGAAATTCTTGAAATGGGCAAACGTTACGCAAAGTTACTAACGGTCTTCCTCACTGGACACTGCTCTCTCAGATATGATCTTAAAAACATGGGCATCAGATACGGCAGGTGTCATCCTGGCTGACACCTGCCGTCTCTGTCTCGAAGAAACAAAAACGGCTGAACACATTTTATGTGAATGCCCCGCCATAGCCTGGTCCAGGCTAAAAAATGTTCAATAAAGGATGCACTAATCTCCTTCATATAAGAAACACCCCTTATTCGAATATTCTTAGGTTCTTACATGATTTCAACTTCGAATGAACAACTCTACACTTTACGTGTTTAAACCTGAGGGAACAGCACAAAAAGATCTTTCAGGTCGACGTGCTAGTAAAGGTGTTTTGTCTTCGCCCTATTCAATTTAAAAAAAAGATTCAAACCTGGTTTCAGTAGTTTAACAATCCTAATTTGCTAAATTGTTGTTCACTGTATAACAATCCGCGATTGACATTAAGACCTTCTCTGAATAGCTTTGATATTCGGCCCTAGCAATATCTGCGTCCCAAGAGGAAAATTCTCCAATTTTGTAATTCAGAGATTTTCGCTGTAAGGTATTTTCCGAACAACTGTTCCGAATTTGTCTCTTTTAATCTTAAGACACCCGGCGATCTGCGTTGAAGTGCGAGCAATTGCTTTGTTTGCGAAATTTCTCACCGCGTAATGCAATTGTTTTTACGGACGAAATGTCAGACGTTGCCGACAATTATCCGCTCCAAACGGATACTTCGCTAGGGCCGATTGCCTCTGCGTTTTTAACACTTGGGCACTTTAAAATAGATTCGTTGTAATGAAAATAATTTGCTGTTTTTCTCAGAAGAAATTAACGAAAACATATGCTCAGATAAAACCTATGCTGATCTCTAATAAAAAAAATAAATCGTTTTTATTTGCTGAAATTTCTTTAGTGCATCGCTTAAAACGGAAAGAAAATTTAAACCACTAAAGTAAAGGCTGCAACATTATTTAAAAAATAATAAAAATATATTTCAGAATTGGCTTTTTTGTATTAATATTTTGTTTTCTTCTTAAAATTAATGCATTTCTTTTGCCTCATGGTTTCGCTTGAATTTATTATTTTATTCTTGTTATTTTTTTTACTCTAATTTTTTTCATTTTTAAAGATCTTGATGCCGAGGTTGGGGAGCAGATTCTGAATGATATAAATCTATTAACTGAAGGTGCTTAAAAATATACAAGTTAAAACAGAACCAAGCAAACAATAAATGCAATAAGTATTTGTAGATAAATAAGTTATAAAGTAAACATAGTACATAACTCTAGAGTTATCTCTTGTTGAAGAACATAGTGCATGAATAATTATTGAATGATATACTTAGTATATGTTATTTCTAAAATTTTACTATTCATTTTTTTTAGAAAACAAATTGATTATTTTATTTTACCATTTTCATTATCCTTTTTGTGTGTGTGTGTTATTTTTGTTTGAAGGATACGCCAATACGGAAGTTTCACGACGCAATCTTATAGCCGGAGATGAAGAAGTAGATGCCTCACTTGGCCTTGGCGAATTGGCACAACTCACAGTCAATAACGAGGCGGAGAGCAATTATGATGTAGCCAATGCGAAAGACAGCGCTTATCGAAAAACTTGGAATGCCAAATACACCCTTCGATCACACTTTGATGGAGTACGTGCATTGATTTTCCATCCTGAAGAGCCCGTATTGATTACCGCCTCTGAAGATCACACTCTAAAGCTGTGGAACCTGCAAAAAACTGTACAAGCCAAAAAGTCCGCTAGTCTTGATGTTGAACCGCTGTATACTTTTCGCGCCCACACTGGTCCCGTGCTGTGCCTCGCAATGTCAGCAAATGGTGATACATGCTATTCGGGTGGCCTAGATGGCAAAATTGAATGCTGGAAACTGCCAAGCTCAATCATCGATCCATACGACTGTTACGATCCACAAGTGCATGCAGCCACACTTGACGGCCACACTGATGCTGTTTGGGGTTTAACCACCCACCAGGGTAATATTGTGTCGTGTTCGGCGGATAGCACGGTAAAACTATGGTCACCAAAGGCCAAGGAACCACTTCTTAAAACGTATGCATCCGAAGCTGAGGGAATTCCAAGTTCTGTGGACTTTGTTCGTAACGAGGCCGGTCATATTGTTGTGGCTTATCAGAGCGCCCATTGCATAGTCTATGACACTGAAACCGGTAAGCAGGTGATCAAACTTGAAGCTGCCACAGAAATGTCTGGCAATACGGGGAAATTCATAAACAAAGTTGTTAGCCATCCGACGCTTCCCATCACAATTACCGCACACGAAGACCGTCACATTCGTTTCTGGGATAACACAAGTGGAACACTAGTACATTCGATGGTTGCTCATCTAGAGCCGGTCACAAGTTTGGCCATCGATTCGCATGGATTATATTTACTCTCCGGATCGCATGACTGTTCGATACGTCTGTGGAATTTAGACAACAAGACATGTGTGCAGGAAATCACAGCGCATCGCAAAAAGTTTGACGAAAGTATATTTGATGTGGCCTTCCATGCCACGAAACCGTACATAGCGAGCGCCGGAGCGGATGGTCTAGCAAAGGTATTCGTCTAGGAAGCATTTTCATTTTTACAATTATACATACTATATATATAAATATTAATTATACTATAAAACTATGTTATGGACAACAAAAAAAAGCAAAGAAAAAAGAAGAAAAGCATCAGAAAAAATGAAAGAAAATTAAGTAGTTATTTTTAGGTATAAAAAAGCATCTATATATTAAAAGATAAATGATTAAAAAAAATAAAATCATATTAAATTATATACAAATTAAAAGTAATAGTATGTAAAAATGAACAAGAAAAAAACAAAAAAAAAATCAATAAAAACAAAAACAAGATAAAGATGATGGACAAATTAATTATATTAAAATGGTAAGAAATAGTAGTTGCACAGCATTTGGAATCACAGATGAAATTTTGGTAGTAGTAATACTAGTGGAAGAAGTAATAAAAGATAAAAAAGCGCGAATTATTTGATATGCCTGTAATCGAAGCAATGCGAAACATCATCTTGATTGGAAAAAGCTGTAAGCATTTCTGCTTTGTTTAATTTTTTAATTCGCTGGCACCAATGGGCTGTAAATAAGCAATAATTATTATTTTTTTTAAATTCCGAAGCCATTTTACAAGAATCTCAAGAACAAATTATATTTTGATTTACATTGAAATATTTTTAGGGGAAAAGATGGCAGCGAAAACAACAACAACTTACTTACTGACAAAACGATAACATACTGAAGAAGTAAGTGGCTAACTAAACAAATAAGAAATCATAGCTATGCATAAATAAATAAAAATTGCATGGATCAACTCAAATCAAGCCTTGAATAAAGCAATATTTAGAAATTCAATAAAAAATAAATGTTCATATTTAAAAGGTGTATTTCATTTAATAACAACAAAGACCAAACACTTATTTCTTTCGTGTAACTCCTTTACAATTCTTTTCTGTTTGCAAATTGTCAAACTTATAGTCTCCACGTGCATACATACAAAGGACAAGTAGTACTGTCTTTGTTATAGTCTCGTCATAGAACAAAGTTTATGGTAAAATAAATGCAGTCAAATATGAAGATGAAGAGGTAATTTTAAAGAAAAGTTGAGGTCATTATGAATTCCGGTCGGTAGTGGTGAAATAGATGAGTTTGTTGCTCAGTCGCACGTGTCGGTTCGAACCTTTCGTCGGGTAGTCTTCTCTTCTTCTAGTTTCTCATTTGAATTTGCCCCATAGGGTTAGAAATGAAATAACAACCACTTCAATAGCGCTTACTGCTGCACAAAAACTGAGAGGTGGCTATTCTAGTAAGTTATATAAGCCTGTATAAGAATTAGTGCTACAGCTTAGTATCAAATTCCTTTTTTTAGTATGAAGGTTACAAAGTGCAGGGTTGAAAAATTTGAGCTCTTACTCTGCAATTCAATTCTTGATTATTATTGATTAAAAATAGTAAAAAAAATTTTGGATGGTTGAAAAACGTTCCAGTGCTGGCCCCTGCATCCAACTTTTTTAAAACATGTTTATAACTTCTTTTTTCTTCAAGGTAGATTGTTTTTAATCTAATCTACAGGGAATCATGTTTCTAATCTGGTATATTATTTTACTTTAAGTTAAAAGATCCTTATTGATTACAAAGAAACAATATTTTCAAAAAACAAAAATTTTTTTCTTCTTTTTATTTTTATTCGAACATTGTGATCTCGGTGGGATTAGAACTCTCTCACTTATCTTCTTCGCCATATAAGTACATGTTTAAACTATGGTGTGAATTTGTTTCTCATAACCCTTTTTTCTCTTTACTTAGAACTGCTGAACTTCTAGTTCTTTCCCCTAAACTGCAATATGAGCATTTTCATCTGAAAAGGATCATAGCTCTCCCACTATTATAGTGGTCGCTTTATGGGGATCCAGAGTCATTAATGTCAAGAAAGGGAGAAACTTCTTTTTGAAGGATAATGCAGTCAGTCAAGTTTTAAACAGAAAAGAGATCGCTTGTTTGAAATGTAATCAAACATTTTTCAAATCATCTTAATTTAAGCCAAAAAAATAATAGTTGTTAATGTATTTTCGACAAAACCACAGATTTTTGATCAGTAGTTTAATAAAAATTGAATATTGATTATCTATTAGCATAGTAAAAAAAAAAAATTGACAACCACACCTAACCAGAAAAAATATGATTTTAAATCATTGAAAACTCGAATTTTTCTAATCATCATGCTCGTAGAACTCAATAAAGTTAAACGATTTCTTTTCTCCCTATTTTATCACGACTCCCATTTGAATCGCTGGGTAGATAAGTAGGAATGACGGTTCTTCGGACATGCATACTTTCTAAAAGATCAATTAGAGCTGAACAGCTGAACGAAATCAATTTTATACTTTCAAAAATTATTGCAAGTATTTGGTTAGCAAACATAAAGAATGGTTATGCTTTGATTAACCGTACATGGTAAATCAATTGGGATGGTATGTTTGATCAAAACAGTCGTGTTAAAAATACTACCTTGCAAATGCAATTTAACGGTATAAAAAAAATACAGAAAGAAGTTTCAGAAATCACCTAGACAAAACCTAAAAGAGGCATAAACAATCGCCTTCAATATCTGTGATAAAACATTTTTGTTCAGACTTAATGTGAATAATATTCGTAAAAAGGTTGTTGCCACATGCAATTATTAATTCCACCAAGTGTTTCAAATAAAAACGAAACGAAAAATCCAGTCTTGATAAATGCTGCATACGTTGCAAAATAAAATGTAGAGAAATTGTTGCAATTTTTACCAAGCCCTCAAATTTTAATGGAACTTTTTCTTATTCCTTTATAGTTAATTTAAGTTCAAAAATTACTTCTTTCGTACACTGTTTTACATCTATGGAATTGCTCGATTACAATCATATCAAACAATTTATTTTTCATTCAAAATAATTAATATATGTATGTATATGTACCGACTATCTATACTAACAATTTAAAGTTAATGGTCTAAGCATTACAAACGATACTAAATAATTGAAGTTAAAACCCGTTTTAATCCATAAGTAAATGTCTTTTTTGTTAAATCTGTTTTCATTAAGCTTTTACCATTATTTTTTTACAATTGTTTTATTTTTCCACTTTCTAAACTGCTTTAAGAGAAGAGTGCAACAAACTGTGCAAAGAGCGTCGCAATGATCTTTTTTTTTTAAATATTACATTTTAATTCAAAAGAAAGAAAAAGTTATACTAGTTTTATATAACATTTAGTTCTAATGTTCATTAAATGACTTATATTTTTAAACTATTTAATTGAGACAAAAATTATATAAAATAAACATGTATATGAATATATTAGGATTTATATAAAATACATTTAAAAAAAAAAGAATGAAATTATTGATTATAAAAAATAAAAAAAAATAAAACATAGCAAACACAACCGACTTTAAGTGACGAAAAATGGAATATACACAAACATTGATATTCAAAATGCATGATACATGTGAAACATTAAAAAATAAAAAAATAAAAAGAAATATCCCATTTTTACAGTAATAATAATGAATAAATAAAATAAAACAAATCGGCAAAAAATAAAAAAAAGTAATAATAAAAGAAACAAACAACTTAGCGTTATATTAAAAATCATTATTGAAACATGAGATTTTTAAGGAATAACATTTTAAACTATAAGGATTTATTATTATAACAGTTATAATATGATGAAAAAGCATTAAAGAAACGTAAATTAAAATCAACATAATGATAAATATGATTCAAGGTTTTTAATGAACTACCAATGCAAACAAATAAAAAGAAAACAACAAGAAAATAAATATATGGATTATAAATATTTATAGAACGTCTTCTATCTATACTTATGTTTTCAATAAGTTCTCTTGGATTCATTTTATTTAAATTATTAGATTTTCCTTTTTTGTATTTTTATGTAAATTATAGAAGGAGAAAAAAAATATTTTATTTCGAAAAATTAAGCTTCAGTGTTTTTCATATTCATTTGGAGTTATTTAGTGCATATTTTGTATATTTTGACCGTCTGTCTGGTTAATGTGTCGTCACGTCGCTTGTTGGCTTACTATGTAACTCGATTCTACAATAAAATTTTTTGAATATTTTTCTTGTAGAGTCGCATGTAAAGCATGTAAAAGCAGAGTCAAAACTTTCAAATAATTCGAAAGTATACGACCCTATCAAGGTAATCGTCTGAGCGGAGTTTTCTCCGCAACGCACCCTTTTTCGGAGATTAAATTTTGCTTCGAAGTAACTTCGGCAACGCATTGCATTCTCAAAACTAAAACTTTCCGCAGAAAAAACTTATCGGAGGACTTTGGATCGGCCGATCGGAGAACTACCATGAAGCAAAATGTCTCCGAATCGCAGGAAATCGGAGAGAATTCAGCTCAGACGGTTGCCTCGATAGAGCCGATAATAAAGCAACATAATTGGTCCTCTAATTGAAAACAATATATTTTTTAGGTTCCTGGTCTGTCCGACATGTCTGTGTAGAATGTGGAGAAGTTTGTTCGAACTCGCGTGTAAATGCAAAGAGGACGACATAAACCTACCATGGTTGTACTTTTAAAACCATTTCTCGTTTAAAGAGATGTGGTCTCTTGCATAATTCGCACTGGAGCTTTGAGGAACTCGCAAGCAGGCTATCTTTTGACTCAATCCAAAACTAAACTAAGTCAATACAAGGTAACGAATGACCGACACCGTGGAGCACTTCCTCTGTGAGTGTCCTGCATTTTCTCGAATTCAGTTTCTGATACTAGCAGGCTTGGTGTGAGCTGGTACTCTAAGACTCCTTATCATTGGCAGCGTCTTCTGGCTTCTCTACGAACCTCTAGAAAGCTATAACCAAAGGTTGTTATGTGGTAGTACAATGGACCGCTATTAAGGTCTGAGTGCTCCAGGTAGTATTTTTAAAACCTCCAACAGAAAAAAAACCAACGACAACAAGCCGATTTATGTTCAAAAAGACTGCATAGTTTATGAAGAAGTAACTTTCGTTTGAACAAATGATTGAAGCAATGAATTTGCGTAGTGTGTGGGAATTAAAAGCTTTAAATTTTTTTCGAAATTAAAAAGTGTTCCTGCAGCTTACCTTTTTCGAATTCTTTAAAACAGTTTGTACAAGAAAAACAAATATGTTTTCAATGGAACTTTACCATGCTGAGTTTTCGGTTTAAAAAATGCGGTTTGGCACGCAATATGAATTTTGGCAAGTTGTGAATCTAGTAGAAATCTGTTATCTTAAAATGTATTTTGTCCGTTGGTTTTCGTACAAAGTTTTTTTTTTAGAAAGAACGAACACTACTTGTCAAATTGTGTGATGGAAGGCAACTTGAAAGCCACAATTTGTTCAAGGGGTAGACCTGTGCCCCATACAAGTTGTGTCCCTAGCTGACACCTGTCTTCCAATTTTCATGCGTCACCTTCGTTTCGAGTTTCTTTGCTGCGCTAATCTCGGAGAAAAACTCGAAAAATTTCAGGCAATGAGCATTATTGTCCGGGGTACCACTTGTGAAGCTGTGATCCCTTCAGATCACGATATACGAGCATCTCTTAAAAAGGAAGAAGAAGAAAAGCATTGTTTTCTATCTACACATCATCCAATCTCAATATTACAACTAGGTTTTTTTCCGCCTCCCTCTCACTGTTTATGCCTGGGAGAACAAAAATCTTTCGGCGAATTTTCCTCTTAGAATAACTTAAGCACTAAGTTGTTAATCCCTACTTTCGAAAAATGTACTTTCAATAAAAATAAACTACAAATTTTCAGTAAAACTACAAAAAAAATGTACTCAGCCTAAGTATCTCAATTGGACGACTAGTGTATAGCATAGAGCTATGATTTCAATGCTGAGAAAAGAAGACTAAAAATGGGAAATATCAACGGTATAATACACTCTGTTAAAAAATACAAAAAACTAATCTCTTGACTATTATAAGTATGAATGCAAGGTAAGCGCATGTTATAACGGCTAACGGATCACGCACAGCAATCTAATCTGTTGAATGATAAGCTTTTGACTAGACGCTGTAAAGAGAAGCTTGTTTTCATTCTTTGCGAGAGAGAAAAAAGGAACCCGGATCAAAGGTATGAAATTTTTTTTTCAATTTAATTTTTTGATGCATTTTTTTAATAGGATTTTAAATATATCTCAAAAGTTAACAGGATACCTGGGGCTGGGGCCCTACTCTGTATTTCGTTTCGAAAGGCAATTCTATTCGAAAATGATTTTCGAATCGTTTTACGGAATAGATTTGTCGAGTATAGAAATATTTCTCAAGAGATCTGTCAAATCAAGCAAAAAAATAATATCAAAGCAAATCGCAAAAAAGTTAAGAAATAAATGAACAAATTAAAAAAATTCGTTTTCAGATTTGCCTGTCCGAAAGTAGTAAATTCTAATCGGCTTTAGAAATAAAGAGTACCAAAATATTCGTTTTCAGAAATTTTTGCTTTCGAAACGAATTACAGAGAAGGGCCCTGTTGTTTTAAAACAAAATTATCATTAAATTAAATTGTTAAATGATTACTTGTCTTAGAACAATATGAACATAAAAAAATTAATAGTTTCCTAAAAAGATTTCAAGTTACTGTGTTTTCAGTTCTTTCTTTTTTTGATAAGACCAGTTGATTTAAGAAAAAAACATAAAATCGTACAAAACAAAAAGATTTGAAGCCATTCCTGTTTTAATTGACTTACTATACAATTAATCCGACAAATATTTGGCTTTACATTAGAAATTTTCCACCAGAAAACTTGTTGACAAAATATTCATAAAATACTCTTATCAGTTTTTATAACGGGGCACAAAGTGAGTTGGATAAATACGTAGGTGTATCGAATGGAACACGGCGTTAACGATTGTGAAGATATTGACCTCTAAGTATTCCGTATAAGCTGGTTATTCTTTTTCATCATTTTTCCAGCGTTACCACCATGGTGATCTCGAATGGATCATAACTCTGTTTTGGAGTGTTTCATACCCGAGACCAACCAAATGCCGGTTTTGTTGCATTTGTCTGTACCAGGAGTGTTTTGGGCTGCCTTTCATTTTGTTTCGATCTCGTCTGAATGTTGTATGATAGATATTCAGTCCCATCGTGGTAACATGTCCGGCCGATTGGACATTCTATCCGACAAAATACAACGTTTGCCGTTTATATGCGATGCTTTGCGATCAAGTACTTTTGTGGGCTTTATTTTTGACAAATGAAAACAAACATTTCTCCGACGTCCTCAGATAAGCCTTAGCTGGGGAAAGTGTTTTGATGCGTTGTCGCATTTCTTAAAAATTTCTTACGATATAAACTAATTAAATTTCCGAAAAAGGATGCGGTGCGGAGAAACTCCACTCCGAAGGTTACATCGATAGGGCCGATTGCCTTTTTGACGAGGTTTCTGGGTCTCTCCTTTTTTGAACATGGCAATACCAACTGATTCCAATTTTTCCCAAGATTTACAAACTTCTCATAAACTTATTATTATTAGGTCTGTTCGTTGAACTTTCCCCAGGGTTGACCCAGGTTTTCTTGACAACCCTATGAGTTGTCAAAAAAACCTGGGTTTTCCAGTCCTCAAAAAACACTACACCACAGATCACCACACATCCCTGTCATTAAAAAAAATTACATGCCATTTGACAGCCCTCAAATCGCCACAGCAAAAAGCTAGGGCGTGTTTGGGGAAAACCTATGGCAAACCTATGGCTCAAAAAACACTCAATTTGACATTCGGGGCGAATTTAGGTTTCTCAAAAAACGCTTTGTGGCGACCCTAGGGCAACCCCAGGGCTTCAACGAACAAACCTATTATACAATGTTGAAAAATACGAATATGTACTTATTTGTTTGAAGAAGATAAAAAACGGAAACCAAAGTCTTGAGGCTCTTCGCATATCTAATTTTCTTTTTTAAATATAACTGCCTATAAAACTCAACAAGTTCCGTTATTTTCTACTGCTTGTAGTGCCATCTTCTTATCAAATATATTACAAAGCCAACGGATATAGCAAATGACTTCTGACAATCAAGGTGTTTGTGCTTCCTTTCGTTTTTAAAACAGCTACAAATTAGATTTTATTACTACAAACGAAGAAACAATTTGTCTACCTGTCTAAACTAAAATTTATAGTTTATTTTCCAGCAAAATAAAATATTTTTTCAATAACGAATTGTGTAAAATATATTCAAAAAAGAAACCATAAAAATGGCTATAGATATGAGCTTGATATCCATGAAGGAAGGTGGTAGGTTTGCAATGAGCTGGTTAGCTGGAACAAATCCAAAGGCATTACGTTCAAATGCCCTACGCCAATATATTAACTCAGTTGAAATTCCTGAAGTGTGGTAAGCAATTACTATTTTGCCTATAATAGTATCAAATTTTAACAAACATTAGTGAACTTTTAGTGAAGAGATGATTGATTTCATGGAAACGAAGCAAAACAAGCTCTCATTTCGTATTCTGTTTAGGTTGTGCTTTGGAACAATACATATATTTTCTGAACAAGTGCAGCATTTGTATAGTAAGTACATTGGCTCTATGTTGTATTATTTATTTACCAATTAAGATGAACTTTTTTATTTTAGGTGAAACGTTGAATTTTGTCTGTTTCAATAATTTTGTGCTGAAGCAATATTCTCGCAAAAGAACACGGTATGTTGAAGTATGTATTTTTGTGTTTTATTTCAACTACCATTTGGGTGGTGTAAGTTTAATAATCGTTGACATAGCTCCTAAGCGGAGAATACACGATGCAATCAGTTTGCAACTTGAATCGCATACGATCGAATTTGGTTTTCAGTTGAAGGCATTCGACATTGCGGTGTCGGAACAATCGAAATTTTTTACGCGAACACCATAGGTACAATTATCCCATCCGATGTACTATTGTCGGATCGTGTGTTCCCCGCTTTAAGCAATCATTCTTTGAGGCCCAAAAAAAAGTAGACTGCCCGCTGCGGCAAAAAAAGAAAACAGCCTATCACATTCTCTGTATTGTAGTACGTACGTTTGACGTTATATTGTTCAAATTAAATAAGAGAACAAACTAATTTTGTTTTCATGGCGATATTTTGCTAATTTTTAAGTAAATTCATTAAACGCTTCACTGAATTTTCCAAGAAACGAAGAACATAACGTCGTCGCAGTGTGGGCAAGTACATTGAAAGCGGCCAAATCAGATAACTCTTTAGGCCTGATAGGTGCAGGTTTTAAATTATTAACAAAAACCACGTCGGCGTCGGTAGAAACTTTTTTTTTTTTGCAAAACTAAGAACTTTGAAGCTAACCAAATTAAAATAATTATTCCTACTTCTTTTATTTAGTTTATTGTCTGTTGATACTAACAACAACAAGAAACGGCGATTGGAATCATCAGACAGTGTTGACATAACAAGTCTTTTATTTGAGACCGAGTTATTCAACAGTTACTCTGAAGAAAAATTTGAATTTCCTAGCGAAAAAGTACCGTTTACCATTGATATATCTTAAAAATGAGATTTGATTAATATTGCTTTGTACAGGTTCATAGAAGTGGAACAAAACAAACCACCTCAACATGCATTGAGATTGAAAAGATAACAATAAGACAACTGAGCTGGGAAAATGAACCTATTCAAGAAGAAGAAGTCTTTGGTGAAGCAACTCAAGACGAAAGAAGTACTCTTCTGTCCGAGCTAAGTGGTAGATATTTTATATAAAACCAAAATTTTCAAAACATATTGAAACAACGTTCTTTATATTTCGTAAACTATGTCCACTTTTATAATGTTACACAAAAACTTATTTAAAAAAAAACTTATTACTTTTTCTTCTCTAAGGCCTAAAAGACCGTCGTCAAAGTCGTCAAAGCTCTGATGTCAGAAAACGGAAGGTAAGCCGTCGTTTATCCGGTACCCGTTCTACTAGAAAACATAATAAAACAAGAGTACTCCAGATGTTAGAATAGGCGTTTGTAAATCACAAGGTGGTTTCCTTTCCTCTCTATTTTTCTAACCGTTACGAAAAAAATCATTTTTGTAAAACGTCGCCACTGGGTCACTCTTTTTTTACTTCCGTTTCGAGTAAAACAACTACCGGAATGATGATGATTTATGTAGACTATTCAAATTCTACATACATGCATATTTTTCCAGATGTCTTACAATCCCTTCGAATCCACTTCACCTAAGAGATCACTGCGTATGTACTTTCTTTGATGTTTCCAAACCAACATAAGTTATGCTTTTTATTTAATTAGTTTCATGCGAGTCCATTGATGATATTCGCTACGAACCAAGCCTTACTTACGATGAGACAATATCGGAAGCTGGAATGTAAAGCGCAATAAACTCAAAACTAACGTTTTTCTAATTCTTCTTCTGTTTTCAGTGACTCGATACATGAGACAAGATCGGAATCAAGGAAAAACACAGAAAATTTTGAAAAGTACGTAATTTAAAACTTAATTTTGAGTTTATAGCTAAAACTTTTCTTGAAATCAACATAGCGACGACGAATCCACATTTGAAGAATCATTGTTTGAATATCAACAATCAAACAATCAATCAGTACCTGAAACTCAAAGCAGCCCAGTTGCTTTGGAGGTAAGTTCTTTCACGATATAAATACCAGTTAAAAATTTATATTGGTTTCAAAGAACTCCATACAAATCCCGCCATCTTTACCTGAAATGGAAGACTGGGAGACCAACAGAGCTACATCCTCAAATGTAACTAACCTTGAACCAGATGAAAATGCTTCTCATTGCTCTTTATTGCAAGAAGTGAACGATAGTTCTCATTGCTCTCTCTTACAACAAAGAAAACTTCGAAGACGTACTATCATTGACAAAGAAAGACAAATATCAAAAGATGAAGTTGAACGCAGATTGCACAATCCTTGGATACATTGTTACGATCCGGTAAATATTTTTTGATCTTTATTGAGTTCCTCATTGAATTTGATTGTTTTTTAGCGCGAAAAGAGTTACTTAATGAGTACTGCAGAACCGATAAAGCCTGTTGTGTTTAACAAACGAACAGTCAGCTCGAGGTAGTTACTTTAAAACGATTAGTCCTTTAGCTATTTCATTTTTTGTTTTTACTAAAACCAGATTCCAAAGTGAAAAACTGCTCGTCCGTTTCAAAAATAATTTGAAACCACGATTGAAGCATAAACACGATTTAAATAAACAGCTCATCGTTAAAGAAATTCTAGGAGATAATTATGAAGATCTCAAAAGTTTGTTCAACATTAAATCGAAGGAGGAGAAGAATATACCAAATTTGATGATAACAAATAAACCTCCGGAACTGGAAGAACGGCTGGAAGAAGAAAGTAGATCTGAAATACCCAAATTGGATGATAATAATAACATTCAAACAGAAATGGAACAAAATAACTTACCAAACTTGGAGATGAATGGATGTGTCAGCCATGAACTCGAACATCAAGTTTTGACACTAAAGTGCTCACTGGATGAGGTAGGCATAGTTGTTTATTTTTTGTTTATTTTTTTCGCATGCAAGTTCTTAAGCAGTAGGTAAGCTGAATTCATTATAAACAGATTAGAGATAACAAATAACAATTGCTGTTTCTGTATTCACTCAAATCTAATTCGCAATTCACTTGGCATTTGTAATCCGAAATTTTTACGATAGGCCTTTTCATAGCGTCCAATATCTGCGTTAACAAAGGTTAGGGTACTCCAAAATAGCTCTAAGGCAACTCGAGAACTATTGTCGATTTTGAGTTTCGTGTGTGGTTTAACTTATGTTGAAGCGATTAGATCGACAATATGACTAACTTACTTAGGTGGGTATTACAGTTCGGGATGAACCTGGGCCTCAACCAACATCATTCTATAACGACTTCGATTTCGGGCGAGCTCTCTCCAGTTTTGCACTCTAAGTCGGTTGAGGTCTTCTTCCACTTGATTGCGCCAGCTAAGACTTCCATTTAAGTCTTCCCCTTCCGTGATTTCCCTGCAATGTGCTTTCGAAAGCCCGTCGAGCCGGAGCTTTGGGTCCATCCGCTCTATATGGCCCAACCATCGTAACCTCGCGATGCGTACTCTTCTGGCTACTCCCATATCGCGGTACAGCTCATACAGCTCGTTGTTGTATCTTCTTCTTCACACATTATTGTCGGAAACGGGACCAACGTCATTCGGAGAATTTTCTATTTCGATAGTATATATAGATAGTTGAGGCTCGAACGCTTCGAAATTTAACACGTAAACTTTCGAATCGATCGAATCTCAAAACTCGAACGATCCGACAGTTAACACGATCGAATCTCAAAATGTATTTTTTCCGAACTCGACAAACTTTCTATAGAAATAAAGTTTCTAAATAAGCATAATATTTTGGCGCAACATACCTGGGGAACCACTGATCCTAGCGCATTCCGGAGACTTACAATTTTATACTGAAAAGAAAAGAAAGTAAGCTGCGTTTGCATACTTTGCAGTTCTCGCGACGATATAAACCTTGTCAACGTTTCTGCGCAACCACAACCACAAAATCACTTTTGTTTAGGGAAAACCTTAATACTGCCTTAAAGTATCCCTTCACATTTGTTGAATTTTTTGATTTTACAGATTGATCTTCATACGATCTCATTTAACTTCCCACTTGAAGAAGGGAAGCACAGGTACTGGAAAATAAATCAAATACATATTCAAATAATTAAATAAAAAACAAAATGATTTCCTTAGGTCGGAATGGGGAAAAGAAGGAATTCTAAAAAAACTGCTCTTTGCTTGGAAATCGGAGAGTCCCGTCATCAATATGACAACGATCATTGTGGGTGCTAACAGAATTAATGCGGCTCTGGCATTTCACACACTAATGGGTAGACAAAGGTCTTTATTTTGTATTTTAAGTAAACCAACAAGAATGTCTTGTTTGCAGATCTGGCTGGCCAGCAGTACATCGAAATTTTAAAAGACAAGCTAAGCTCTATCGAATCAATCAAAATGGGCCGTGAGATGATTAGAATAATTAATGCAGCTCTTGTGTAAGCTCCCAACTTTGTTACAAAAAATGTTTAAGATTTAATTTACTAACAATTAAATGAATTTCGTACAGTAGTTTAGTAACATTAATCGTCTTTATATGCCTATTTGCTGGGCAAGGCCAGTATAGACATGCAGGGTTATAAATCCGATTCCAGCGGCTGTTAACGCCTTAAACGCGATAGTAGTCCAAATGCCAAAGGAGAGGACACTAAGAAGCCCATCTAGCCACACGCCCTTGAAGACGGTTGCAATCAACAAAAATGTAACCAATGGCTTTAGTTTCTTGTTCAAATCATGGCGTGTGAATAACCAGATGAGTGTAGCTGTTGAAATGTGCTGAATCTATTGATTAGAAGAGTAAAAAGATTAGACCGAGATAAGCTCGACTCAGATATACACCACATACCAATAGCACGTTTGATTCTAAACATTTCTGAATGTAAATCCAACTGAATTCAGCTCCTCTAGCTCCGAGCCATAACATTAGTCCACGTGATAGCATCACTTCGGCAGCTGCCCATCCTAAACCAGCTGTGATAAGTTTACTATGGCCTTTTCCAGGAATTCTAGACAAAATAACTGCAAAACCAAGTAGATCGGCAATATCCACACTGCATCGAAGGAGTTCCTTTATAAGAAATGTTTGTTTTAACCCTGCTCTAAATCATATAAAAGGTACAACTAATCTCACCGATAAAAAGACAAAATCTCCGGTTGAGGTAAGAGTTTCAGAGTCGAAGAACGTTGCTAGAACTAACATTTTACAAAGTTGTGTGAATATGTATATGCCACCTGCTTGAATGCATTTCCAAAACGCTCCATATTCTGACCTAAGAAATTGGATCAATTTAATTAGTAAAGCAAAAACACGACAAAATAGATCATTCACTTACAGCCCTGAGTATTTATAGGTCATATAATATGGCACATAGACTAATGCTATACAGTTTCCAAAATGGTATAGGGTCATTTTAAACTTAAGTTTAATTGAGGAACGAATATAAATAATTTGTAAAATGTGGTCAAATGAATTTTATTTTGTAGGGCAGTGAGTTCGGTATTTTTTTCTATTCCATGTGAAAAACGTCATACGTCACTGACAGATCTAGCAAATCTGCTACTTTTTAAACAGGGTGTGTCAGAAAAATTTTGTATGGGTAAAAGTAGCAGATGAAATTGATTCTGTCGACCTGCAGGCAATCAAAAACTCCAAAGCAAAGCTAAGAAATAAAAATAGTTGCAATGAAAAGGTCACTCAATAATTTTATTGACAAAATTCAGAGTTTAAAACAAAAATAAATCAACCCCTTTTCTGAAAATTAGTTTCTATGGAAAACTTTTGGATCTAGTACTTGCACTTTATCTACTTATCCGCCACCTCTGTTTTCATACTGTAACTATCTACTCCCTAACGTCACTTTCTTTTTGACAAGTACACGTCCCCATCTGTCATGCAGATTCATTTTGATCGGAAGGTGTTTTTCTTTTTCTTTCTTTATTTTTAATTTATCTACACCCAATTAAAATTGAAGAAGAAATTGTTTAAATAACTTCTCGATGTCAGTAAATTAAATATAAAGTGCAGTTATTCATCGCAAAGCAAAAAGGCAATATACAAAGGCCAAAACAAAACGTAAAAACTTTCCCAAGGACGTTCATTGCTGAGTCACTTGTGCAAAACTTATAAGAAAAAAGAAAAAGCAAATCGAAAACCATTTTGCACCAAATAAAACTCAAAACAAATCAAAATATCTGAATGAATATATCGGATAACTAACATCCGTTAGTACTTTACTACTGATTAGTAGATTATGAGATGCAAACTAGACGTCGCTTACATTCGGGACATTTCACTGAAGCAGACGAAGGCTTAAGCGGAACTGTAACCACAACCATTCCATCATCTGTAGTTGTTGATACCCAACTTGACCTACAACTCCAGGAATCGGATGATAACAAAAAATATTCAAAAGGCTGGAATTTTCGCAATTTCTCGAATCGCATTCAGATTACATCGGGGAATGCCCTCAGGGCATTAATACAAACACCTCTCACATCAGGATTAACTGCAACCGAAACTTATAATAACCTGCCACTTGGTTCGCATAACCAAGGACATTTCAACCAGTCGGACGACCAATTAAGTGATTCCTTGGACGAACCATTTGATAAAGACAAAATAATTGTAATGGCAGCCAGAGATCGAACGAGCGAGTTTGCGAACGCAATACGTTCACTACAAAGCCGCAACATATCCAGGGCGGTTAGTGTGAAAGATCCACGAAAAGCCAGACAAATACAAAGCCATTCGGAATTTATGATGGTAGCGAAATATGTTGGCAAAAACATTGCAAGCACTTATGCCAAACTGGAAAAACTAACACTTTGTAAGTAAAGGTCTTTCTCTTTCTTTTTGTTTTATTTAAAAAAAAGTTTAGTTAATTATCGGAAACGTGTCATTTTTTCTGTTTCTTATGTAAACATCGAAGTGAAGTGAACCCTCCAAGTATACAAAACACGGTGTTTTATTGTTTTTATTAGCTCAGACTTTTACGTAAGAGTATTGTTTACTTATACTGTGTGCAATATGGCAAATAGAAATTTTTTGTCAAAGTATTCAAACTCAAGATACGTCATTCCATGCACACACAAATACGAATACATTGAGTAATCTGAAACCAGAAGACTCGCCAAAGAGTTATGGGGCCAAAATGAGCAATTGTAACACTTCACTGGGATCTCCAGAATTAATTGTACCCCCGGTATGATGGAGCGGTTATTTGGGTTGAGAACCCTCACAAAACCATTTGGACCGGTGAATGAACTTTGGGGTGCTGTTCAGTGAAAGGTTACAGATATCACCCAGTTCGTCGAAGAAGAATTCTTAGGGCTTTTTCCTAGTATCATCATCATCTTCTTTTATAGTTCTGTTTTCCTCCCAGCATTTCCTTGTCATTATGTGGCGACTGGGTTGAAATTAGCATGCTGTAGGGTGTAGTTTATTTGGATGTCAAACCCTGTACCATTCATTATAGCTCTGCAGCCTAATAGGCCTGTTTTCCAGTAAGATTAGATTTAGATGACTTTATTTACATATTTTCTTAATGCTCTATTCTAACAAATCATAAATAAGCATGAGATACGCCGCCGCCGTCTGTCAGAGTGACATTTTTATGTTTTTAAAATTAAAAAATTACTAAAAAAAACAAATTTAAATTTTTATAAAATACTAGCAGATCCGCCCGGCGTAGCTCGGGTCCTACTTCGACCTAGTGTATAGCATAGTCTGCTCCCAATATTTGAATAAAAAAAAGAAACATTCTAATGTTGAAAGAATTCAGGAAATCTGTTTAGCGCTCTATGCTAGACTCTAAAACGCGGGCTTGTAAGGTTCTGGCATTTTGACGTTCAACTCGCTGAAAGCGTTCGGTGTTAGAATCCGAAAAGCAAGCTCGTGATGATCTGGCATTTTAATACTAAAGTCGCTAAAAACGCTTGGTAGTAGACACCGATACGCGAGCTTGTTAATTTCTTTTATTTTAATTGGCAGAACGTTTTGAACCTTTAGTGATAGGCTCTTTAGCTCGAGATTGCGAAGTATACTCCCTTTGAATTGTAAGGCGATTGTCTGTTTCTATTGAAGACTCTCTAATGCGACGTATTTTGGTTGTCCTTGATGTTGGCACATGTTTTGATAGCCTTGATCTTCTTATTTAGGCACACTTACTGTTTATTTGAAGAAGCTTTTTGGAAAGAGTCATAGGAAATTGCCGGTTATTGTGGAATGGAGTGTTAGTAAGACGAAAAAAGAGGTAGAGATAACTCAAAAAACACTTTCGAATTTACTGTTCAATGTTTAATTCCTTTGAACTATAAAAAGAGGTGTATTTCTTAAAAGTAATGTTTTGTTTTAAAATATAGTTCACCCGCCTGAGCCAGCTGCTTTTATATACAGGGTATCCCGTAATTCGTGTAACAAAATTTCTGAAATGATTCTTGGTCATATTCTTAGAAAAAAAAACTGTAACACAGTAAGGTCCGTTTCTCAACTTTGACATCACTCTTCGACAATTTAAAAAAAAGGCTAGCTTTGGTGTTTCCTAACCTGTGTTAAACTCGATTTCTCTGTCAATACTGATGGTAGAAATTTATTTATTTATTTATTTATTTTAAATTCTGTTCAAATTTTCTTCCCCCAACAAAGTTTTGACTTTGAGGTCATGTTTTTGCGACAAAATATTATCAAGCTACGTTTTTTTTAATTCCGCACACGACCATTTAGTAGGGTGTCGACCGCGAGAGGGAGCTCCGCGGTATAATTATTTCGTGATCTTAACCCACTTCCCATACCTCCGTGCTCAAATCGATGCAGTAGTTTTGGAGCCTATTCGAGACAAACGAAACAAACAATCAAACCTTTCCTTTACAATATTAGTAAGAAGTAAGATATAAATATCTACAAAACATGTTTTCAAAATCCTCTTAAAATACCTCATCAATAATATTTTTCCGATATCCTAACCCCCATAGTATGTACTTAGACAATTGTTTTCAATTTTCACGGTTTAGAGTATTTTTCATCTCTGCATTGCTCGGGACACTTTTTCCGAACACTGATGCTCTGATTTCCGCCAGAATAAGACATCTTCCCAGAAAGTGGCATACATTTTCTCTCACCTTCATGTTACACCGCCCACGGATATCTACAAGATCGTTTCTGTAAGGAATGAAATTCAATTCGATAACTTCTGCTCTTGTTTTGATGATGGAAGATCCTTTTGTGTAGTTGAAATTGAAGTAGTTCCTAATCCTTAGGTTTAGGTTAAGTTGAGCATAGATAACACGTTGTGAAGATAACCTTGGCTTCGTTTCGAAATCTAGCCTTTTTCTCAAATCTGCTTCAATCAATTCATGTACCTCGGGTTTCCAGGTTTCTATATTATTTATCTGGAGGTCTAGGGAATAGTTCCAATATTCTGTTCCAATATCTTCCGCTGAGCATACCATGAAATTTCTTTTCTTATTACCAACATGCTTATTTTTTTTAGGCAGTCTTCTGTCGTCCATCTTAAGTGTGTTTATTGCTTTTTTAATGTTGATTTAAACATAGGAGACAACTCAGTTTCAAGCAGAAGAATATGATTTGGCGTTGCCTGAGGCTACTTAAAAATCCTTTTTAAAAAGAATCGCAAAAGTTGTTCTATTGCTTCAAATTCTTGGTGACCCTAAATTTGGGCACCATATCACATTATGGCCTCAATGACTCGATATTTTGATGCAGAATCCACATCTTTTCTAGACATAACACTCCTCCAGGTTGCAATTATGGCACTTTTTGATTTTATTAGTTTTCCGGTCATATGTTTTGTGAAATTTAGATTTCTTGTAATGAGAACTCCTATGTAATTGTATTTGTTTACTACCTCTACGTCGTGGCTGGCAAACTTCCATTTGTCGTTTTGGTAATTCCTACCTGCTGCATTACAAAAGATCATGATTTTGGATTTGTTCAGGTTTACTTGCAGTCTCCACGTAACGCAGTATTCAGCTAGCCTGTTCAACATTAGTTGAAGCCCATGCGATGTTTCAGATAGTGCAACAGTATCATCTACAAACATTAAATGGCTCACAATTAGTGTTTCTGACAACCTTACTCCTCCAGTCTCATTGCATTTATATCGTCTATGAATAGAGCAAACAGAAGTGGGCTTCGATTGCTTACTTGCCTGAGGCCAATCTTTACTTCAAATTCTGCCATGTTTTTCAATAATAGCCGTGTTTTATTGGGAATCTATACTCACGGTTGCAAAACATCGCACATGGGACATTAACGTTTAGTGAACAACGATTAGTGAACAAAAATAAGTCAGTGTTCAGAAGTGAACAATAGGGATTGCTGGTCAATGGAGTTTATGGAATAAAGTTGCATTAGTGAGTACAGCGTTTTATTGAGACTCGTTAGAAGATGACTATAAAATTCCCAACAAAACACGGCTTATATTGCTTTGTCTGAGCCGCAGTGCTCTTTGGCCGCCTTTGCGATAGGAAAGTTTTGACATCTGCGGTTGGTGTTGTTCTCGTGGCACTAATTTAACCAATGGATTTTGGTCATAATCTTGACGTTTGACGCTTACTCCAATGATAGCGACCACACCAAACAGGTGTATGTGAGGATTGGTCTTATTATGGATGTGTACATTCAGTTAATGGTTTTGGATGATAATCTGACAAAATGGCTGACCCTACCCACTCATCCGTTCTGTTTATGGCTAATCAAAAACCGACAGTGTTCCCATGAAATCGATACAATAGAGTGATTAAAATGGAAGGTGTTTTCTTTGCAAAGACATATTTATCATCTTTCATTGAGAAAGTTCACTGTGGCGTATACGCAACTTTTTTTTACATAGTTTTTTTTTGTTGAGAGAAACCATGTGCGACATAGGCTATCAGACTTTAAGGGCCAGTTGCTCAATCGAATCATAAATTTAAGTTCTACATAAAGTTCTACTTTAGTATGGGGATTTTATGTAGAACTTAAGAATTCCGGAACGTCTCATACAAAAATGAAAACTTTATGTAGAACTTAAATTTATGATTCGATTGAGCAACTGGCCCTAAGTTAGTTTCGTATTTCAGAGCAATTTGTACATACACAACACTCGTGGCTACTTCTTCATTTCGGTGATATGAGCATTGTAATTTTGAAGGGATCACAGTTCTCGAACTTCTCTGCTTCATACTCTTGATCCGCCTGTGGCAGTGCTTAAGGCCCTTCTCAACCCACTAACTACTTCAAAATTGATATAGGAACGCAAGAGATCTCTGAATGCAGTCGGAACATTAAATTCTTTGAGTCTCGTTTGGGTTCCAGGCCTCCACGGTAAAGCTGGAAATGAGATCGCCGTGGAACCTTCTAGGCAAGGATCTCAGACATGTTTCTCAGGACCTGAACCGATAGATAGATCTGCCAGCGTCCTCAGTGAGGGCTTCAATCAACGATTGGATCTACCAAGAGCATAACCGTAGATGGTATGCAGACAGACCAATCGTAAGCTCCCCTACATAAATGAGAAGACTGCAACATTTTTGCTATCCCGTAGCAGAAAAGTTTGTAGAAGGCTTATTGGCTTCCTCTTTGAATTTCCTGCATGAGGTTACAGATACTCGGCGCAGACATGGTGAGAGCTGGCTCCTTATCATGGCAGCGTCTTTTGGCTTTTCTCTGAACATCTGGAAAGCTGTAGCAAATAGAATGTTGTGTCTGGAAGTACAACAAAATAAAACTGTCTCGTTCGTTGAGCCTTTCGAGCCCTTGATTTGATAATCCACGCAAATCGCTTTTTGAAAGAATTAAGCTCATTCTGTAAGCTGAATTCCGTGTTTTCTGAGCCTCGATCTAGGTTTTTGCTTGAAGCGAGTTTAAGTAACAAATTACAGTGAGTGGTTTTTGAGAGCATATACTTTTTGTAGGTTGTACAAAAACGAAAACATGAGTCCGTCCAGTAATATTCAATACTTTTGGCTGTTGCCCAATAGCTCTAAGCGGATTTGCAGATTAAAACTCCTTCATCTGCGCCGTGTTGTCTGTGTTGTCTCTTAGTCAGGTCTCACTTATACGAGTACTCAGGAAAAAATTTGAATAGAAAGTGTATCGATGTAAACGGGGTTGCCTGTCTGTTGTAAAATACAAAGCTTACCAAAAACTTTCCTTTAATATTAATCATTACATTCAAAATATTTTCACTTTCGATGCACTTCCTTGTTTCTAATATCATGCGATTTTTCTTTAAAATTTTAGTGGCAAAAAAGAAAAGTCTTTTTGATGACCGACCTCAAGAAATCCAAGAGCTCACTTATATCATCAAAGGAGACCTCAACGCACTTAACCAGCAAATTGCACGCCTGCAAGATATATCAAAAGACCAACGCCGCACCACCAATGGCAAGCATTTGGTATCACATTCCTCAAATATGGTACTCGCATTACAATCCAAATTGGCCAGCATGAGCACTGATTTCAAGCAAATTCTCGAAGTTCGAACAGAAAATCTAAAACAACAAAAAACCCGACGTGACCAATTCAGTCAAGGACCAATGACAAGTAGAATGTCAGCTGCGACAGCTAAACAAGGAAGTCTTCTTCTTAGCGAAGAAAACCAAATCAGCATTGACATGTCTAATGATGAAAATCGTCCATTACTAGCCGGTCCATCTGGGCATTCGCATCAAATGCAAGCCCAACAACAAATGGTATTGTATGATGAATCTGATAATTACGTCCAACAGCGAGCTGAAACTATGCAAAACATTGAAAGTACAATTGTGGAATTAGGAGGAATATTCCAGCAGCTAGCACACATGGTGAAAGAGCAAGAGGAAATTGTAGAACGTATTGATACGAATGTCCAAGACGCTGAGCTAAATATTGAAGCTGCCCATGGCGAGATTCTCAAGTATTTTCAATCCGTATCAAAAAATCGCTGGTTGATGATAAAGATATTCGGAGTTCTGATATTCTTCTTTATTTTCTTTGTTGTGTTTTTAGCGTAATAATTAATGTTTCAACTTATGATTATTGATTGTATACTGTAAAATGATTTATTTTATTGTCTTATTCTTTCTTTGTTTGGTAGGAAAATCACTAAAAATATAAACTACTGATTAATGGATGATGAAAATGAGGAATATATTATGTAAAGAAAAATTTATAAATAAATAAAACAAAAATATTCAAACACTCTAGATGGTGGTCTGAAATTTGAGAGGTCCATTTTCGCCTCACATTTATTAGAAAGGGGTGGTACATAAAATACCAAAGTAAATGAAAGTAATCAACATTTGTATTACGAATGACAAAAACTGAAAAAAGTCGTCAACCATACTGAGTGAAGGGATTCAATAGTCAAGAAAATGGGGCTATAACTGAAACGAAACAATTTTAAAATCTTAAAAGTTAAGTTAATTTTCTAGTTTGCCGGACAACAATGGCCCCTATCGTATAGCCCGTCGTTACAATTTAAGACTACAAATGTCAAAAAGGAGGCATTGTAGACGCCCTCGTAGTGAATGCTGTGCTATGAAATTTATAACTCTTGATTCATTTTTTGATGTCTTCTAAATATCTGTTTCAAACATAAGGGAAATTTAGGATTAGGAAGATGTTTCCATTTTGCATACGTAGTCTCAAATTTTTACGACAGAGCTTGTGATAAGGGTGAATAGCACGCCATATCATCGTAACAGATTGAAACCTAATTTTCTTCAATTTATAGGAAAAGACAGACATTTGCATCGTGTTAAACATTCCAACTGAAAAATTAGACGTCTGAAGTACAAATTTAAATGTTGATTGGGGCATATGAACTTTCCGATCGTCAGCAATAACGAGACTTGCGGACACCAATAAGACATTAAATCATAAAATAAATCAGCGGAACATCTCTCTATAATTTATAATACTTCAGTTGGTTTACCGTTTACCCAATAGTTGAGGACATTTCCTTGCAAAAATCTATTCTTGCTGGTCTCTGACGCAGACATAGAAGTTATACTTTCTGATAATAAAACAAAAAGATCACAAGACAAATGTGTAAATGTGTTTTTTTTTTGGGATGTGGTTTTCAGTCTTGGAACTTTTTTTCGCAGTTGGTGGAAGCCGCGCGAACACTGAGCACTGTCCACGTACGGTAAATTGTCTCGAAACGAAATCGGTGTTGACGCTGATTTTTACAAGATTTCGAAATAAAAACTTGTGAGTTGTCTCTAAGATCGAGCGATTTAACACCGCTACTATTTTTTTGTGAGGTTTTGTAAAGTTGCTATGCAGGTAAGCCCGAGACGATTGACGCCTCGTAAGAGAACATTATGCGCGTAATTGGTGACGTACGGTCCCAAAAGCTGCAAAATGTGGTCGAATTAGTTTGAGCTACTACCACTTGGCCGAAATTATTTTTAAAACATAATGGCAAACCTTTATCTTTAAAATAAAACCGAATTCTTGGAAATAACACTAAATTATATGCGTTTTATTTCTTTTTGAAAACCACACATTTAAAAAAAGGCACCCTTACTACTAACTCAGGGATGGTTAAGCATTCTTATATATTTTTTTAAATCGGTCCAATAGTAGGCCCGGTAAGTTCGTTGAACTTTTCCCAGGGTTGACCAAGATTTTCTTGGCAACCCTATGAGTTGTCAAAAAATACTGGGTTTTCCAGGCCTGTTTTTTGAGGTCTGGAAGCCCCAAAATACATGCCATCTGATAGCCCTCAAATCGCCACAGCAAAAACCTAGGGCGAGTTGAGGGAAAACCTATGTCAACCCCAGGGCTCAAAAATCACTCAATTTGACATTCAGGGCTACTTTGGGTTAAAAAAAAAACGCTTTGTGGCGACCCCAGGCCGACCCTAGGGCTTCAACGAACAAGTTTAGTCTCTAAGTTCCTGTCCACGTTAACGCACGAATATGGGGATAGACGATAGATTATTTTATAGCCTATACCTGTGTAAAAAAGTTTCATTAAAATCTATTTAGTAGTGAAAGTATGCGTGAAAGAACAAAAAGCACCCACACATCCACATTTCCAAGCATTCGCGTTTGTTCACTGAGGAAGTACGATAGATTAACACAATTTTAAATTTAACTACATTTGTTGTATTTTTTATTGTGAAGCGTGGTCAAATTTGCGAAAAAGTTAAAAAAGCAAAATAAAAACAAGTAAACAAAAAAAATTGCATGCCTTGTTGTTGTAACGCGAAACCTATCGGTGAACAAAATAACATCAGTGGAAGTGGAGCTTTGTATTTTATAGGAGTATCGTGTATTATAGGATTTCCATGTATGAAGCTGTGTTAGTAAAACCCACTTTTTTCGTTCTCATTATAGTTTATCGATGGTGCAGATCGCGTGATTTTGACAGCACCTGCTCGGTTTGCATATTTGCCCTGTATTTAAATTTAGCAGTCAATGACCTTCTTTTGTTTTTCAGCTCGTAATTTATTGTTTTTGCTTCAAATTACATTATAAATGATTGTGCCTAGCTTTGTGATAAATTTTTCATTAAAATCAATTTCAAAGTGTTCAAAGTAAAGTTAGTTGTTTGGTGAATCTAGGAATGATTTTTGAAGATCATGTCCTCATATATATTTTGTGATGTGAAAGTGCAAGTGTTTTTGAAAAACTGCAAAATTTAAATTAAACGATAAATCGTCGTGTCTAGAGCAGAAAGCAGATATGGAAAATTGTGAAGATTATAAAAGGCAAACAAAGAAGAAGCAGCAGCCAAGGTAAGTCTTTATTAGGAACTTATGTACATTATATTTATGTAAATACGCAAATACAACAGAAGCATCAGATGGTTTTCTGAGTGACCGTAATGAACCATAGCCATAGGTATAGATAGATACACATAGCTATAGATACACAACGCTTAGAGTTGAAAGTTTTCTAACTGGTGCGGCTCCGGTTTGCAGCCTTGTTTTCGCGATTGGGCACGTTCAAGAATCTATGGGATAGGCTACCTCGGACACCCGTTTCTCTCTTTTTTTCTCTTTTTCCGGATTGTTGTAGGCAACAGCTGTGAAATATTCAAAATTCGACTTTTAAGGCCCCGACCCATAGAATCCGTTGCGTCCGTTCGCTGCCGGATTCAACTGACAGCTCGATTAAATACACTCGATCTTATGAGAGGTGTCCCATAAGCATCGGATGCAACGGACGCAACGGAAAAAGTAGCCCAACTTTTAACTTTTGCGTCCGGCAGAACTGATGACATGCGCAGTCAAAACCAATTTGAAGTTTTCTCTTCACACCGCAACGGATTCCATGGGTCACCCCAATCCGTTGTGTCCGGTAAAACTCATTGCTGTCAGTTGAATCCGGCAGCGAACGTACGCAACAGATTCTATGGGTCGGGGCCTTTAGGAACAGAAAATCTTTCAAAATATCAAAAATCAAAATATCACTTTATAACAAAAAACCAATGAAAATAAATAAAAATATATTTTCTATCACTTGAATAGAAAGGTATACCCAATATACTCGGACCTCGGATACCTTTAGATAGCTTTTTAGTAGAAATGGGTAATGTGACTCTGCTAAACGTTTAACACGTAAACAACAACAAAAATCTATCTGGTTATTGAACAATTGTAAACTTTGCAAATTCGGCTACGTATGTGACTGGGTATCAAACTCTTTCGGTAGTTAGATGTATTTGAGCTAGGAGAACTTCCTCTAGTTTCGTTTTGATCTAGATTCATTTTTGAAGACCTATAAAAACTTGCCACCTTGAGAATGATTGTGTTGAAGGAATCGTAGGCATGAATCCTATTAAATTCTTTTTGAGAAACAAACTTTAGAAAGTTCATAATTTGTTGCTTCTAGCTTCCAATTAACTCAAGGGTTTTACTACCGTTGGCTCACGAACGGTGTAAACAGAAAATATGTTCAATGAAATATGTTCCGTACTGTTCGGAACAGAAAAAACACTTCTCTTCGGTGTACCCCTGTTGGCCTGTTCTGTATCTATCGAATCATTAAGTGTGTTTAATGTCCTGCTCTAGATCGATCTAGAGCAGAAAAAAGCAGCTTTTTGGTGTTTAATGACAAATTTTTCTACTCCGAGCAAGAACTTTTTCCCCCGTATTAATAAACGCGGAATAGCCTTATTCCATGGATTAAGTTTCCATTATACCATTTCCCATTTAATTAAAGCTACCATTATACCATTTTTCACTTAATCCATGGAACGCAGCTATTCCACGTTTTATTAATACGGGGGTTTGTGTTTAATGACCTGCTCTAGAGCTTTTAGAGCAGCAATTTCTGCACTTGCTTTTGAGTAAGAGTAGAGTGGAGCAAAAGTGTCAAAATCAGCTGTTGACATTTGATTCAAATATTTTTGTTTATATTTTGCGTTTTGCAATCTATTTGAAATCGAATTTAACTTAAAATCAATTGAATTAACATCGCATGTTAGTTTAGTTTTGATTCCAATGTTTCCGCATATAGATTTTTATTATAATAGCATACCAAACATAATTTTGCAAACTAGCAAAATTTTTGTTGCTTTCTTATCAGCTGACTTTTGACACCAGCTGTTCTGCTCTAAATTGCCTGACATTTATCTCATTTCTTGCTCTGCTCTGAGCTACGCTGCTCTGCTCTTTTTTTCATTAAACACGCCTGTTAATATTAATCGAGAAACGGTGGAGACCAGAACGAAATACTACTAAACTCGGAGAATTTTCGGATTAAGGAATTTTATGAGTACGAATTATCAGGTTTGTTCATTGAAGTCCTAGGGTCGCCTTGGGCTCAACACAAAGCGTGTTTTGAGAAACCTAAAGTTTCTCAAACTGAGCGTTTTTTGAGCCCTACGGTTGACCTAGGTTTTCCCTCAACTCGCCCTAGGTTTTTGCGGTAAATATTTGAGGGCTGTCGAATAGCATGTATACGTTCATTGAATCACTGGGGCCACCCTATTGTCACAAAGGGTTTTTGAAATACCTCAACTCCACCTGAATGTCAAACTGAACCTAGTAGGCTCGTTCGATAAGTTTTACCAAGGGTGGACGCAGATATTCTTTACAGCCCCATGAGTTCATAAAAAAACCTGGGCTTTCGGTTCTCAGAAAACGCCTAGCCACGAAAATATTTGAAGAAAATGTTTGTTACCTCAACTTGCCATAGCAACAATTTACGGCTACTTTAGGGCGAGTTGAAGCCCAACCTAAGGTTAGAAAACACTCAGTTTAGCATTCAAAGTAAATTTACATTTTTCAAAAAAATACTTTGTGGCGACTAGGGTGAATCCAGGTCGTGAAAAACGATCGTAATAGCAGTATAGTCTTTACCTTGCTACATTCAAATTTTATACTAAATTTTCCCGGCAAAGTCACAAAATTTTTGTTTAATTTTTGAACAACTGAGTTTTAACACACATACTACTACTGTTCTGTAATTATCGCATTGATAAGTTAAGTCTTACCACATTTGTGTGAAATACTTTTCATACAAAATTTGTCAGTTTTATTACCGACTGGTAAGCTAACACAGACTACACGAATTACACGGACTTACACGATTCTAACGACGATATGTGAATACTCCCAATATTTATCGGAATAGGTTTTTTGGTATAATTTTGACATAACGTAGAACATTTCATTCCAATTACATCCATAATCTTGTTTTTTAAGTGCCGGCAAATACTGACAAACTTGCCGTTCGTGTAAGTATAAGTAAAGTAAACTAACAAAAAACAAATTTGAATAATTATGTCATTGTGGCCAAAAATAAGACTCAACATGAGATTCATGTTGGTGATTCTGGTTTTCGTATAGGAATGAACTTTCTTTGAATTTCCGTTTGATCTTATACTCTTTCTAACCTCTTCTTTGCTTTTGATTAGTCTCAAAAGAAAATTGATCTACCAGGGGGATGAAAAAGCGAGAACCCAAAGTGTTTGTCAGGCAGAAACAAGTCAGCATTAAACTATTCGAATATTATTGCAAAATAATGGAAGTTTCAAATATTATTATTTTTCTTATAAGGGCGACATGCCGACCGACCGACGACGTCATGACCCAAAATCTTATCCTTGGATTAGAAAATAAACAGAAAAATGCCAATGATGGTATAGCGAATATAAAAATTCATGCGCTGAGATCCATGTAACTATTTATTTCCAAGATATTCTTGTTGAGATAACTCCCCCACATGACAAACAAACGATATGCCATCTTGTGTGTCGCAGCACAAAAACCAAAGTATTGTCAAAGTATTTTTTCTTTTCTTCTTATACGCGTGCAAAATAAAATCATATCTGGGCAGGAGGCTGTGAATGGTAATGGTACAGCTTAAGGACAACAAATGTGGAGAACGTTGTAGCACCACTGTCGGTATGGTCTCCATAACACGAGAACGTATATTTGACTGTGCAATAAAAATGAAATTGGATCAACATTCATGCATTTAAGCTCATATCAGCATATTGAGAAGATTGTATGGTTAAGAAGGAGGGTGAGAGTTATTCTAGGGCCTATACCTACTCTGTTTCGGAGAAAGCACATAACCAGATATTTTTCTTTTTTCAACAGCCTCCCATACTTCTTGAAGTCGTGAATATGGGATTTTCTTTTATTTTATGGAGGCGTTTGAGTGCCAAAGCAGAGTATTGCGCGTTTTTTCCCTTAGGAACGAGGATACTCATTACTAGAGAAATGGGTGCTTCGCTCGTATGGTATTTTATTTCGTGCATATACGAACATATACCTAACAGCTAGCACCATAGAATAGGTATAAAAACCGAAGCTCCAATCAGCATCGGATTTATGGAACAGAGGGAATATGGGTGTGACAGCCCCCTGACAATAAAAAAAGGATAACTGGATTTTTGTTTTGGCTATAAAAGAAGGATGTGTTTCTGTGAATGAAAATATGAGCATCGAATAAGAGTTGAGGGTTCCATAAGATTATAACATTGAATACAGTTAGTGAGTAGAAGGAAGCAAATAAAAACAAGAACAGAATTTGTACATACTGAAGTGAAGACAAAAAAAAAAGAAACAAATAAAACTTATCCAACAGATAAGCTTAAGTTGTGAGTATGTTAAGTTGAGTTAAGTTTATTCTAGAAGAAATGTGACCTTGACACGTTACACCTAGACTGATCTTCTTAATAACAAGTTAAACAGATTTTCTCACAAGAAAGAAATTTCATTAAGAGTTCACATCTCTAACCAAATCCAAGCCGTTTTTGATAATAAACCGCTAAACCAACCAACATTTCCTCTACATGGCCCATATTACAAATAACTACCCTACGTCATGGTTACGTTGCGATTAAATCTCACGACATTTGCTGTCATTTACAACTGCGTTTCGCTGTCGTTTTGTCATCGTTCTGACATTTTCATGGGTTTATTTTGGTAACTATCATTTTCGGTTTATGTCGTGGCTATCATTGCTTTAAGTTTCGTTTTTTGCTTTGCGTTTCGTAATCTAATTCTCGTAATCTTTGTTTGAATTTGTGTATTACATTATAACGTAATCAACTGCCCACTCATTTAATCCTCAGCCGTTTTTTTCCAATCATTCTTCTCCTTCATCTAGCGTTGTTAAGAGTATTGACTGATTGAATGAGTCTTTGAATGCCTTGTCAAATATCTCAGTAAGTGACTAATTGTATGAATCACTGAACGAACCATTGAATGAATAATTTTTTGGAAATTCATTGATATTTCATTGAATGAATTCTTGAATTAATTACAAAATGGCATATTGAATGACTCATTGAATGTTCCATTAAATGACTGATTAAATGAGTCCTTGAATGGTTTATGAAATGGCTTGCTGAGTAGCTCACTCTGTCAATAATTGAATAACTTATTAAGTAACCCACTAAATAAACAGCTGAATAAGTCATTGAATGAATCTTTGAATAATTTATTCGTGCTTATTTTGACATTCTATTCGAATGAAAGTTTAGTCGAATTCGAAAGAAGTGCATTTTGAGACTCGCATGATTCGAATGTTAAGCATGTAAAATTTCGAATCATTCGAGTTTCAAAATTCACTTCTTTCGAATTCGACTACACTTTCATTCGAATAGAATGTCAAAATAAGCATGATTGTATAACTTACTGAATAAATAGTAATTAAATGCCTCGTTGAATTAATTATGACTTATCTAATAAATCATTAGATAATTCATAGCATAGTTCATTGAATGACTTTTTGAATAGCTCACTGAATATCTCATTGAATGATTGATTGCAAGAAACATTTAGGGTTCCCGCAAACCACAAACTTTCTATCGGCGGATAGTTCGGTCGGGTTGGGCTGTTGGTAATGGTTGATTACGTTGGTAGTGAGTGCGCAGACTAGACAGCAGCCTTCCGACTATTATCAGTTTTTCAGTGCGGATCTTTTTTCAATTTCTTCAATTAAACTTACGATTGACGTTTCGATTCAGTAGAATTTGGCAGTGCCATAATAGAAAAAAAATGACCATCTAATGAACCATCGGACGACTAAACAATCGGTCAGTGTGCACGCTTGCGAGGACCTCATAATGATATAGCAGTCAGCTGATAGTTCGCCGATATTTTAGTTTGAACGCAGTTGAGAAGCCCATCAAACTTATATCGGCCCATACCAAATCGTTGTTGTATGCGGACTTGCATACATCTTCATACTTGTTATAAGCCAAACCAAACTGCAGGGCGATAGAAAGTTTGTGGTTTGCGGGGACCCTTAATGACTCATTGAGTGTCTTGTTGAATGAGCCATTGAATCACCAATTTCTCTGTCAGCTAAGGACTAACCTCGAAAGTTGTCTTAGTCTTAGAAAGTTAGTTTTTCAAGTTTTATTTATAAAAGCAAAAGTTCAAACTATCAGCAAGCTAACAAGATCATAAATGTAGCACATTTTTGACGCATTTAGTGCAATCTGGTGCCCGGCTCTCAAACTACATAGAACAAATTGTAAATCTATTGTCGGTTTTTATATCTACAATGAACGAAAAAATCTATCAGTTTCAAAAGACGTCTCATTTCAGATCATTCAAGCAGGGGCAGTCTATTCTTGTTTTTTCTTTTTTTTTAACCATCGACCAAAAAAATTTTTCAGTTCCAAAAGATGTATATTTTTAGTTTAAAGAAGGAGGCTACATTTTTTTAATAGTTGTAAAGCTAGTTTAAAGTTTCTCAAATACACACCAAGAGGTAGCAGTATCGCAGGCCTCGCTTTGAAATAGTCAACTTTCTCTTCATACTAAGTTCATACGAGGGCAGTCCGGTATGTTCTTAGCCTACAAAAGAAAAACGAAAATTTTGGAAAAGTGTTGGTTTATTTTCCAACACAATCTCTTTTTAGTTCGATACACTTGACCCAGCGATGCTCCCACTTCTTTAACCCACCTGAAAAATACGTTTTCTCGAGTTCCGCAAAGTAGGCCTCGGTGGCGATGATGACCTCCTCATTCGACACAAATTTCTGCCCGGCAAGTGATTTTTTCATGTTTGGAAATAAAAGTAGTCGTACGCGGCCAAATCTGGAGAATTCGGTGAATGGGGCAATAGTTCATAGCCCAATTCGGCCAATTTAGCCGCGGCGATGACGGGGTAAACCGGTACGTTGTCGTATGGTGGAACAGAACTTTTTTCTTTGCTAAATGGGGCCGGTTATGCTGCAATTCGGCGTCCAATCGGATCAATAATTCGGCATAGTACTGTCCTGTGATCGTTTTACCCTTCTCCCTTCTACCCTTCTAGTTGATGTAGATCACACCTTGTTAATCCCAGAAAACGGTGGCCATCACCTTTCCGGCCGATGTGACAGTTTTCGACTTCTTCGGAGCACGTTCGCCGGGTAAAGTCCACTGTTTCGACTGTTCCTTGGTTTCTGGTGTATATCAGTGGATCCATGTTTTCTTGACGGTCACGGAACGACGCAGAAACTCCTTCGGATTGCGCTTAAACAGCTTCAAACACAGCTCTGAAGTGGTCACACGGTTGCGTTCGTTGTCCGGAGTGAGCAAACGCGGCACCCATATCGCCGACAGCTTTCTGATGCCCAAAAATTTCATGCAGGATATGACCCACGCGGTCTTTCGAGATGTCTACTATCTCAGCTATCTCGCGCACCTTCAAACGGCGCAGCGGCCTACCAATACAAGATCGTGGATTTTTGTCATATTGTCCTCCGTGGTAGACGTTTTCGGGGCACCTGGGCATGGCTCGTCAAAAACCGACGTGCGACCACGTTGAAACTCGTTGAACCAATTTTCGACGGTCGCCTTCGAAGGAGAAGAGTCAACGTACACAGCATCCAACCGGTCTTTGATTTCGCTGCGTGATTTCCCTTCCAAAAACAAGAATCGAATCACTGACCGATGTTGCTCTTTTTCCATTTTTCTAAAATCCGCTGACAAAAACTAATATCGTTTTTCATTGACGAAAAGAGTTACTCCTTTTGTGAAAAGATCTACTCTTTTTCCATTTTTGATGTTTCATTGGAAAAAAGAGTAGTTCTGGAGTAACTCTAAACGACAAAGATCTACTCCCAATCGGTTGGGAGATCTACTCTGAAAATTACACACACATGCAAAAACATCTGTTGTATCAAATGTCAAATTGAAAAAAATTGTTATGAAATTTGTTTGATGATTATTAAAATTGAAAAGAAAACAGAAAGTAATTGAATATGCTTGCAGGAATATGTAAATAATTTAGAATTTGTTAGTTCGCTGCATTGTTTGTTGTCATTTTCTTCGTCGTCATCCCTTTCCATCCATCACCTACATGGAGTTTAAAAAAAAAATTTAAAAGATGCAAGTGGGCGCATTCACTGCTTTAGTAACTACGTAATCAAGTCAATAGAAACAACTGCGAAATGAGTTGAAAATTTGTCACCCCACGTAATGTAAAAATTTCTGATATAAAATAAAGTTAATTGAGAATCATTTTGACGTTTCACAATCGGCTGTTTTAAAAAGAATACAAAAGATAGATAAGATACAAAAGAGAAATAGGATTTATTGCGTTTGTAGTTCAATTTTGCATTCACAAAACTAATTGAATTTTGACTACATAGAGACTACAGAAGTGAATGCACCCAATGCTATTCATGACAATTGTCACCGATCCTACGATAAAACTGTTGAAAAATGTTTCATTGAAAAGAGTAGTTCTGCGTTTGAGAGTAGTTCTTTCGGATTTCAATGAAAAACGCTATAAGAGTCCGATTTGACTGAAATTTCAACAGTAGCCTTCTACAAAAATGTACTACACTATAGTAAGTTCCTCTTGCGATAGTGGCGCTATTGAGCGGAGAGACTAAGTACTTTTCGGACTGCCCTCAAATCTCAATCCAAAGTTGTTGTCGACAGCCACACTCGCGCTCATATTCGTATAAGGTCGATTTTACTATTTCAATTCCCATTCAAATTCAAATGATAATGGCTATCGAAAAACAGATATGGTACCGAAAAAGGTTATTGTTGTAAGCGCTGTTCAGTTAACTGCTTACACGATGCTATAATATTGGCAATAATTTAAAGCAGGTTCTCGGTTAATATTTAACTGGCAGAAAGTATGGGCAACTATTTTCATGATTTTGGCGAAAATTGTGCAGAATTGAATTAGCAAAGTTCTCATTCGCGTATGCCAGGCATAAAAGTCAGCTCCATTAAACAACTGACAGAGGAATATTGACATTTATTCTTGACAATAAATTATAGTTAGGTATGTATTCAATAGTAGAATGCCATTAAGAAATTACGAAAAAAGTAGAAAGTGGGTAGCAAACAAAGCACTCCCCTATCACTGCCCTTTTTACACGCTTCAAATCTTTCCCTCTTCTTATACTCGTACATTCTCTCTATTTGCTTCAAAAAGTTCATTACTTTTATGTCATACCGACCATCCTCCTTTTGTGATCGGATAGAAATAATATCCAAACCGCATCAGAGTTTCTCCTTCTTTATGCCATGGTCAGTCCCCTATACTTAGTTTGTTACCTCTACCCAAACTTATAGAAGACCTCTAAGAAGATTAAAAATGCTGGGCCTTCTGGCAGTGCTTCAGCTTTACTTTACGTTTACAGGAAATTAAATTACGTTCACTACAACCCTCTAAGACCCACTCTAAAAATTTCTTCATAAGGAAATTGAAAATCCAAAAATTTTAAGAGAAAATTCCGTAAACCCGTAAACTCCTTCATCTGCTCCATATCTGTGTATAGGTCCATACCTACACACCTGTCTACAGTAGACCATTGTCGAGTGAAAAGTTTTTCATCAATTTCATACCCTGAACTCACTGCTGCATCATCCCTGCCCATACAAAAGCCATAGCTGTAATGCTCCGTCCTCCATGATGATGCATTCAACTAAAATTTTCTTCATTTCTACAGCCATCCATAATCACATAAATACCACACAGCTAGATATTTTTCCTCACCCTCTACCTCGCTGAAAAGAGAGATGCCAAAGCGTCATCGACAATAAAACTATATAAGAGGGAAAAATTTCCTAGAATCCGAACAGAAACTTTAAAATTCGTTTGTTGATTCCTTTGACCACGTTCCTTTGGTTTTGCTCTTTAGATTAGAGAGTACATACCTATATAGTTGACCAAGAGATGGGGTACTCCGACCATTGCTAAACCTCCTTGCATCAGCATCATGACCATTTCTGGCATCTTTGGTATAGTTTTCCCAATTCATAGTTCTGTCCAGGCGTATATACCCAGGTCGATCTTCACCACCCCCGTTGCAGTGCGGGTAAAAGCTCGTATGTTTTTTGTACCTTTTCTTTTTCAAATACTATGGTTTGATAGAGGACATCAGTTTCAGGTATACTTTTGGGCATTAGCCTCAACCTCAATGGGGATATATGAAGGTAACATTTTTCGTGCACAATGAGGGTGCATTGGAATCTTTTAAGTCTAAAAGAACTTTGCTTCAAGAGTTTTCTCATTCTACACACACATTATATATAATTTTAACCTGAAAACTATATATAGCTTGCTCATACTCAACACATGGCCGGGTGTATATAACCATGAGAAGGGTGCTTGCTTGGTTGCTTTGAAACGAGGACGAACAGAAAAATCATCTCCAAAAGATGGTGGAGATAGAAATTCTTATCAGGATTTTCATTTTGAATTATCCACAAAATGCTTTTCAGAACTTTTCCTCATTCCACTAAGTTGCTTAATACATTTTAGTGCAGAGCAAAGGAAGGAGGGAGTCTCGTGTCTGTAGGTACTCGTACTCGTATCCGAAGAATTGTACATACATGTGAGTTCACCGGGGTCTTATAGTTATACTCATAACAGTATAACACAAAAGAATGAAATTTATCAAAAAGAACACGAAAGGAATCCCATCGAAGCTATGTGTACATATACCGGAAGAATCAGGCGGTTGTGGGTGGGATTCTTCATGGCCGCAACTTCTAATTTCGAGGATAGAGATGTGGTTTTGACTTAGGATCTCTAGTGCGCTCGTCTGGTTTAATTTATATCGAATTGGAAAATTTCCCTCAAGGTATATGTTAGATATCTAGGTAGATGTAGAACGAACATAATCAAGTTGCTTTAATAATACAAAAGTTTTCCAATGAAACAACTTTGATTTTCTTTGATTTCTTTAACCTCAAATTCATTTCACAAATTAATGTATTTTGAGTTCGTTGTGCAGCTGTGAAGAATTGAATCGCCATTTTCTTTTGTCCAGTGAAAACTCCACCTTTTATTGAACTTGAGTGCGCGCAAAGTTATGAAATCTGAAAGTTATGAAATATCATTCAATCAGGGGTGGAAAAAGCACCCTTATGTTCGTGTGCTTCTTGTAGATACAGTTTATGGAAACACACTGAATAGTTCCACCCACTTTCTGGTTTCAACATTTTGAAAAGTGTAAAGAAAAGCTAATGGAAAAGAAGACAATCGTTGTGTATTCTGATGATGATGATGAAACAGGCACTTGTTTTTACTCCTACTCTAGAAAGGCACTTTGAACCCCGCTTTTAGACAAATTACTCATCACCCATCCATCATGTGTCATTGCAGAATCAAATTGAATGACAATTTCCCAATAACGTTCCCGGTATTTGAACACATTATGATCTGATCATCCTCGTGATAATGTCCTATTTATTTATAAGGCATTCTGGTGAAAGTAACAAAAGCAAGTTAACCGAATGACGAGTGACGACCGTGGATGACATGTCCTGTTCCTCTTTCCTTCTATCGCACTGAGAGTCCAAATAATGTCCAATTTTATCCGCCCTCTTGAACATACAAACATGATTCCATTTATTTAAGAAGGACAACTCGCATAGAGTTTGTGAACGTGTATAGTTTTTTTTTTTTTTTTTTTTTCTTTTGTTGTTTTGGGGGACATCATCTTCATCGTTGCACACACATCATGAGTCTCATCAATAACGTTGATGATGCTGATGACTGTTCTTATCAAATTTAATATCTAAAAGTGAGTACTCGAACTCTAACAATCGGTATTTTTATATTGAAAAGTCAGTCAATTTGTCGCATTGACAGTTGAGTGGAATAGAAGTGTACAGATTTGAGTTCTATATATTTTGGCATTTGCGAAAAAAAGTTTGATTACTTTCGGTGCGAGGTTGAAACAACAAAAAAGATAATACATCGACCTTAATGTAAAAACATATGGATAAGTTGTAGTATTAGATATAAAATCAACATATACATTTGAGTGAGTCAAAAAATCAAATTTTTTTTTGATCCGACACACGAAAACTTGTTCTTTGGTACCTCTATAAAGTATGTACTTACAAAATTTGAGCTCTTAATATTAACGGGAAGATTATGCTCATCGTAGTTTTCCATTTTCAGTTTAGTATCATATAAAAATGGTCATATCTTTTTAACTATACATTTTTCAACCAGTCGCAAAAACAATAATTATTATTAGTACTGCGTATATCTTATAAATTGTTAGAGTAATCGATCGAAACAGAAGACCATTTTTGTAGACCGTTTAATTTCCTATAATTATTGTTTTTGTGACTGGTTGAACACACTATAGTTGAAAAGATATGACACATTTTTATATGATACTAAACTGAAAATGGAAAACCACGATGAGCATAATCTTGCCGTTAATATTAAGAGCTCAAATTTTGTAAGTAGGTACTTTGATCTAATATACATACATGTATCAATCATTAACGGCGCTCGAAAATGTAAGCTTATTGATTGAAGAAAAGTTTTTATACAATTATACACCGAAAAAGTTGTGATATAGGGCCATTCTGAGAGCCAGGAATGCATGCTTATTTTTATGTTCCTTATAACAAACTACGTTCCGGACTTAGATTTCGGGAACCGGCAGAAAGTTCTAGGCTTGAGGTTGGGTTGAGGAAACACCCTTGATCTTGGCCCATCATAAGATTGCTGCTCCCAAATAGGTACGGGAGCTGCTTACGATCAGTATAACGAGATTTACAAGGAGAAAAGAAGGGAAGAACACCGAATTCTCAAAAAGAAAAAGAAGCAGCATGAGAAGCGCTCGTTTGAGGAAATTGAGAGGTGCCATGACAGGAACGAGATTCGGAAGTTTTACCAAAAGGTAAAAAGATCCTGCCAGGGTGGCAAACCCCGAACTCAAGCCTGTAAAGACCAGCAGGGAAACATAGTTATAGAGTTACAGCCGCTACTGAGGATCTGGAAAGATCATTTCTGCAGACTGCTTAACGGCGATGAAGACACAAATTCCGCTGTCAGGCAGATTGCCCCATTCAGCTTGGACGATGATCAAGAATGCCGTCCTCCCGACCTATAAGAGGTTAAGCTTGCCATATGCAAACTTAAGTCAAATAAAACTGCAGGTGCAGATGGCCTTGATGCCGAACTTTTCAAGGCAGCTGGAGATCAGTTGGAAAGGAGCATACACCAGCTGATCTGCATCATATGGTCGGAAGAAAGCATGCCCGATGAATGGAACCTCAGTATCGTATGCCCGATCCTAAGGAAAGGAGACCCTCACAAATGCGCCAATTATAGAGGGATAAGCCTCCTTAACGTCGCTTATAAGATCTTGTCTGCTGTAATATGTGAACGTCTGAAACCCCACGTCAACAACTTGATAGGTCCGTATCAATGTGGTCTTAGACCACAAAGACCTAATTTTCACAGTACGGCAGACCTTGGAAAAAACCCGAGAACATAATATCGATATTCACCATCTCTTTATCGATTTTAACAGTATTTATAGAGACGAGCTGTACAGAGTAATGTCTAGTTTAGGCATCCCTGCAAAACTCGTACGACTATGCAGAATGGCTTGGAGAATTAACGCTGCTGTGTCAAGGTCGGTAAAGAACTCACCGAGACCTTTGATGTTGAAAAAGGCTTAAGGCAAGGCGACAAACTGTTATATGCGATTTCTTCAACATCATACTTGAACAGATTGTAAGAAACTCAAACGTCAACATCAGAGGAACAATCTTTCAAAAGTCTGTTCATTTATTCGCCTATGCAGACGATATTGACGTAATGGGAAGAAAAAAGCGTGATGTCATAGGTGCTTTTGCGAGTATTGAAACAGAAGCGGCAAAAATGGGTTTGATGGTTAATGAGGGCAAAACGAAGTATATGTTGTCATCAAACAAGGACACAGAACATCGACGAATTGGACAAAATGTCACAATAGACAGACATAACTTCGAGGTAGTACAGGACTTCGTCTACCTAGGATCCGCTGTAGACACGGACAAGAACATCAGTGCGGAGATCAAACGGAGAGTAACTCTTGCCAACCGTTGCTTCTTTGGCTTAAGAAGGCAATTGAGAAACAAAACCCTCTCCAGAAAAACCACGGTAACCTTGTATAAGACCTTAATCATCCCAGTCCTGCTGTACGGCGCGGAAGTATGGACCTTATCGAAAACGGATGAGGAAACCCTTGGTCGTTTCGAAAGAAAAATTCTCCGAATGATCTTTGATCCCGTAAGCGAAGACAATGTGTGGAGAAGAAGATGTATGAGCTCTACCGCAACATGGGCATAGCCAGAAGAGTACGCATCGCGAGGCTACGATGGTTGGGCCATGTAGAGCGAATGGACCCAAACGAACCGGCTCGTCGGGTGTTCGAAAGCACATTGCAGGGAAATCGCGGAACCTCGTCTTAGGTGGCGCAATCAAGTGGATGAAGACCTCAACCGACTTGGAGTGCGAAACTGGAGAAAGCTCGCCCGAAATCGAAGTCGTTATAGAAAGATGTTGGTTGAGGCCTTGGTTCACCCCGAACTGTAATGCCCACCTAAGTAAGTAAGTGAGTAAATAGGTATTATCTTTTAATGGCAATACCTTAGATATTGTAACATACGTCTTAGAACACACACACTGTGAAAAATGAACTCCCTACTGCAAAAGCGCCCTCTCTTAGTAGTAGTTCACTACTTCCAAATTTCAAATTTGACACCAGTATTTTGGAAATTTCTAGGCTGAAGGTCCGGACCGTTCAGCAAGCTTTTAAGTCAACTGTAAAAAGCTGAAAGCGGCAGCTAGTAGGTGAAATTTGAGTTCTGCCCTCACGAAGAAACAATTGGATAAGTGACGTTAAAGAAAAATTGAAGAGTTAGTAGCTATTGTACAACGACTGTAACTGTTATGAAATTTTTACTAATTTTTTATTTAAAAATTTAGATATCCTTAAAACGCTACCTTTGATTTTTTCAAATTTTTTTGCCAATACATCTTCCAGCAAGATCTTAAAACTTACTTACTTGACAAAAAAAGAAATTGAAACATAAGAAGCCGGTTTTCAAAAAAAACCAAAACTTTATATTCAGACTGTAGATTATAATGTTTTATTTAACATACAATGGTAAGTACGTGCAACACAATCGTGCCTATTTTTTAAAGGGTTTAAACATTTATGTTGTTTTTTTTTTGCCATGCCAAAATATATTCAATAAAGCAATTAAAAATTGATTTTTCTTGCCCAATCTATAGTGCCTACCCTGCGGCAATTCGGTTCAAATTTATGAGGAGTTTCGGTTAAAAGGAGAGTCGGATAGGCTGTCTCGGATACCTGTACTTTAGATACGGTTTAGATACAAACGGTTCAGATATTTTTTTTCTATATTGCTGCCGATAAAAGCTGTAAGATATAAAAATTCATCATTCAATTTCTGTTCAGAAAACAAAAAAAAATTGCAAATTTCGTTGGTTACTTTTGCCGGTTTAGATACGGTTTAGATACAAACGGTTCAGATATTTTTTTTCTATATTGCTGCCGATAAAAGCTGTAAGATATAAAAATTCATCATTCAATTTCTGTTCAGAAAACAAAAAAAAATTGCAAATTTCGTTGGTTACTTTTGCCGATTTCCTCGCATCTAGAATGACTGTGATACTGTTACTGTGATCGTCGGCAGACGAAAGGAAATAAAAGTACATTTTCTATGAGCTGATCACTTGAATAAAAAGGTATACCAAAAACTCTTAAAGTTTAAAAGGCGATTAAATAATCCTAAATGACAATGGTGGCGCAGCAATAGTTTTTATACACGCAATAGTAAAACCAATAGTTTGGCTAAGTTGGCCCGAAGAAAAAAGGTTCGCGACCATTACAGAAAGAAGTCTACACAATCCTACTATAGTTTCTATATACATGATAGCTTTTTGGCAAAAATGGGTTCATGTCTTTGCTAAGTGTTTGACACGTAAACAACAGCAAAAATCCATCCGGATACGATTATTGAACGCCTTTAATTATTTTGTCAGTTATTCATACAGCGATGTCAAATCAAGCTACACAATTGAGCTATTGAGCTACGTGAAATTTGAAACTACTAACACTAACAGCGTCGCATCCTTTGAAACAATTAGCGACAACTATTAGATTTTGTTGTGGACTTTCTGAAAGTATGAAGTGTTATCGATATTCTTTGGTCAAAATTACAAACACTTGTTGAAATTACAAGAAATAATCGGTAAGTTACCTGTTGTTACAAGACTCTACTCTAGTCTACTTCCGAGCCTATACAGTGCGTTGAGCAAAACAAACATTTGGGTATTTGACTTGAACAACATTAGAGCAAAAGTTTGAGTCTGTTGAGCCAGTTCCATTGAAGATACGAAAATAAATAAACAAACTGGCGCAACTAGGCGAGAAGTACCAGTCCTAGCTCTTTTCTACCTAGTGAGGGAATGGAAGAGACCCACAATTTTTACACGATTGAAGTAGTTGAGTGAACAACCCCAAATATGTATATTCATATAATCTCGAATTCTTGTTCCATGCTCTCACTACAAGCTGCACCAATCAAAAAAGTTTACGTATAGCCAACTTCTGTTAAACTTAACAAAAGCCTTTTGCAAATCAAAGAACAAATATAAAAACAACACCAGTCTTTGAGTAAATAATCATTATCAATTAACTGCATAGCACCCATCTGCTCAGCCATAAAAATGAAGAAAAAAAAAATTAAATCCTTGAGAAATATTAATATCAAAACGCCTCATAATATTTAATGGACACTAAACTGATTTCTTCTCTCTTTATTGTTCTCTTGTGTAAATATTGGTTTCAAAATGTATATTTTGTGCGTTTTTCCACATGCAGTGAACATTTATTTGTTCCAACCCCACAAGTCATTTGTTGCGGACTTGAAATATTATTTTGCTGGCTCGCTTCGTAGCACCCATCTGGTTAATAAAAAGCATAAAGATGTATATTTATCTTTTTTATTTCAAAGAAACTCACATGGTTAATAAGAAAACACCATATTGTGACGGCTCGACTTGTGGGCTGTGGCAATATTTTCGCGGTTGCTATTAAAATGCGAAAAATTCTGAGAACAACGAAGGCCATAGTATAAAATTATTTGGTTATGGTTATGGTAAAAGATATTCACAAATAAAGAAAGTTGAAACGTGGTGTGTTTAAAAGTCTGTTGGAAACACGATATTTTGACCAAATATTTTCTCCAGTTCTTTGATTTACAATTCGAGGAAAAAATAATTACTCACAAAAAACTACCCATTAATATCGTTGCATACAAATTCCCGATGTGTGCATTTGTTGGGTCAGCATTTTCCCCAACTAAAACCTCCGACTTGCTATAAGAGCCTCGGTCATATACTCATTTTTGCTTGCACATACACACAAACCGTTAAATTCTCAACAACAATCTAATAAATGACCAATAGAATACCAATACAATTTGGATTCCTACCCCATATTCCTTCAGCAAACAGGTGGTGTTTCTACCACATGATATGGCATAAGGATATGTGAAAAAGGATCGATGGTTGAATTATAGGATAGTAGGTGGGTGTGGGTGGTATACGTAAACGTATAGTTGGTATATGTTTCGTATATAGTTGAGTTAAACATCGTTCACCAAGATAAAGGAAAATGAAAGAAAATTAAGAACAAAGCTCGTAAATATATTTTCTGCAAAAGTTTATTGCCTTCGCCGTTAAACATATTTATTCTCGAGCGTACTTGAAGGACGATAAATTGTTGCTGGCTGTGCTGTTTTGCTCTGTTATGCTGTTTTCTGCTGACCAAAGAGGTGGATGGATATGAGCTTATATATGAAAAATCATTTATTTGCTATACATTTTGTTCATTTGATGTGGAAAGGGCAAAATTGTTGCTGCCATCAAACACAAGAACAAAAAAACAGCAAACGGGAAAAGAAATACTTGGAATGAGGATTGTGAGTTGGAGGGGTGTTAGATGAGTTTGCAGGATAAGAACGGAAATAAACCTTGTGTTTTTGTTTTTGCACAACCCACTAGTATAGTTTAAGTAAATGAAATGGTTAAAAATCTCCCTCGTATAGAGAGTATAGGTTTGGATGTGTACCTTGGATCGTGATAAATTGTAGTTTACTGCATTTGAAGTTTAGATTTATTTGCAATGTAGGTAGGTACTAGGTAGGTATAGGTACATTTGTGAACATGAGAATTTATGGTTCTTTTTCTGCTGTTATGATAAAGTGGGGAAAGTTAATATCCTTTTAGATTTTTTTAAGTAATAATATACCAAAAATCGATGGTATATAACGTCTAGTGAGTAATGTGAAATTTTTCCATCATTTAAATGCAGGTATGTAATTCGATCAGCTATTCAATAAATGATTTGCTTCATTAGATTGATAAGTAGATTAAAAGCAAATAAGTAGTTTAAATCTTACACCGTCGCACGTTTGAGGCAAACGTAGGTGTCACATTTAAGACAAATTGGGAGCGTGCCAAGGATTAGAGCAAGTCTTTTATTTCAAATACAATGCACGTGTAATGAGGAAATGAACGTCACTGGTGTAGAATATCTTTAAATTCGTATCACAAGACTATTACTTAAGATAGTTTTACCCTGCTCTTAAAAGTTAGGTAAGAATGAGCTAATACGCAAAATTTATTGGAAAATCTAAGGGTGGTGGGATTGACTCGAAATTGAAAATAATCTCTCCTTAATTTGCTAAAATAATACCAATTCCATGAAATATCAACGAGTTGCAATATAAGCCTTCCTCTCCAAGGTCCTTGAAAGGTTTAGGACTATCAATAATAAAAGACGACGAGAATATCATCGAAATCAATTAACTATGTGATAGTTTGTTTGGTGTCTGTCAAAAGCCGAGCTCTTAAGTTGCACTTATAGAACAATGGTATTAGGGAAGTGGCAGAGGGCCCGTTCACATGTCTGTTATGTGGGAGGCTCGTGGCTCGAATGTGAGAAACATAAAAAAAAAATTTATGTAGGTCCTTGAAATGGATTAGGCTCTGAGGTTTCTAAAGCTTTGTTGCGCCACCTTACTTATTTACTAGTTTAAAAGGCGAAAACTAGGCTTTCATAATGTTTCTTGAATTCTCTAAACCATTTGACACGGTTAACCAAAATGCTTCCATACTAGTTTGATGTATTTAAGTCATGAACAGAACCTTTGGCCTCTTTTTATATACTTCGTAGATGTCAGGCAGAAGTAGCCAATAACTTTGCATCAGATTTTCTTCGCCTTAGGTTAGGTGTTCTTCAAGGTTCGACATTTAGACCACTCTTCTTGGTGATTTACAAAAATTACCTGCCCATGTGTCTCTAGAGTTTGTCGATTGATATGTCACACACGCATTTCAATGTCTTAAATGTCACTAAATATGTAACGGGTGATTTTTTAAGAGGTTTAGAACTTTTTTTTTTTAAAAACACAAAAAACTCGAAAAAAGAAATATTTATTTGAATCGATAGTTTGAACCTTGCAATTTAATGTTCAAAGATAATTTCATGAAAATGTGACCGCGGCTGCGTCTCAGGTAGCCCATCCGCTGAGTCCAATTTTGGCATACTCTTTCACACATATCGGCCAGTATCTCACGAATGAATGCATGGATGTTGGCTTCCAGTGCGTCAATCGAAGCGGGCTTGTCCCTATAGACATTAGCCTTGACATACCCCCACAAAAAATAGTCTAATGGTGTCAAATCGCACGATCTAGGCGGCCAATTGACCGGCCTCATCGCTGAACACAATTTTTCGATAAAAAAGCGGATCCTCGGCCAGCTTTCCAAGAGCCCATTCACCAAAAATTCGGCGTTGTGGTAGGTCGGCTGGCTTTAGTTCTTGCACCAGCTGTATCTTAAAAGGCTTTACGCCCAAATCCTTCCGCAAAATTTTCCACGTAGTGCTGTAACAAAGGCCTAACTGTTGGGAACGGCGCCGAATCGACATTTCGCGGTCTTCTGTCACACTAGCTGATACGGCCGCAATATTTTCTTCACTACGCACAGTACGTAAATGTGTTGGTGGTTTAATGTCCAACAAAGTAAATTTGGTGCGAAATTTGGTCACAATCTTCCGAATAGACTGCTCAGAAGGTCGAGAATGCCGACCATAAAATGGAAGCAGCGCGCGATGAACATTTCGAACCAAGCACGAATTTTGATAGTAAAATTCAATAATTTGCAAGCGTTGTTCATTTGTAAGACGATCCATGGTTAAATTGCAAACCAAACTGAAGCTGTTTGACAGTGACACAAGCACAAGGTACTAAACACACGTCAGCTGTCAAAACCAGTGTTGCCAAAACCAAACCAGCTAAAAAATCACCCTTTAGTATAAATGTCGATTTGGTTGATTTTGCAAAAAAGCAAGTCATTTAACAAAACACTTACTTACATTAAAACACCAGATTGACGCCAGTAAAGGTTTATGGAAGTCTGCAGTAATGTTTGAAGCTTTGTCATCAACTATGTACATTCCTAGTCTAAGACCTGACTGATTGGAACCTATGAATTTGAAACCATGGGACTTATGATGGTCTCAAAATATGAACTACAACGTCCCCTATTTGAGGTTAAGGAAAGGGTCTGCATTCCGAGGTTCAGACAAAAGATACTCAGGTTCCATTCATCGGGCATTCTCTGTATGCGTGCTGCTTTGAAGCTGATCTTGAAAAACTTAAAAAACCGGACATCTCCATTCTTTCAAGATTTTAGCAAATAATGGACACATTTAGTTTCTTTCAAGTCGAAGAACAAAATGTTTTACCATCGTCATAGTTGAAAAAATATTCTGTTTCTGCTTCACAGTGGTTTTGTGTCAACAGAGGAATTGCTATTTCCAGATTTTTAGTAAGGGATGTGATTCTACTTCAATGTTTCTGTGTTGGTATTTAGAGACTTGAGTCTTACGTTGGCCACCCTCTTTTGATATTTTTAACTTTTTGTAAAACTTTCGAATGTCGTTCCTTAAATCACATCACACAACTTCCTCAAAAAATTGCTTCTCATGTTCTTCTGATTCAAAATGCCTCATAATCTCTGCTTGTAAACTCCACCATGAGCTATTTTTTTGTTGCATTTACTCGTTTGCTTTCTTCGTTGAACTATATGGCTCTCGTGTTGCTATCCAAATGATGTCGTAGGCTGAGGTTCTAATGAGTTGCTGGTTATTGGAATTGTTACTGTTGGTTTTCGATACCTAAATCTTGCCGTTTTCCAATTAGGAATGTCGTTGAAATGGTACTTGATTGGAAAATGTATAAGCTATCTCTTGTGATTACCGCCATACCGCCATCCAACGTCATATCGTTTCACAGGGTGAGGCATCGTGCATACGCTCATTCCGCGGCTGCACGCGATCTATTAGGATCTTACGTTCCAGTTGTAGATCCAAGGATCTCTGTCTATTTTATTTCACCATTTTTCTGCTGTAATATTTGAACGTCTGAAACCCCACGTCAACAACTTGATAGGTCCTTATCAATGTGATTTTAAACCAGAGAAGTCCACAATAGACCAAATTTTCACATTACGGGACATCTTGGAAAAAACCCTAGAATATAATATCGTAATTCACCATCTCTTTATCGATTTCAAGGCCGCGTATGACAGTATACGTAATGGGAAGAAATAAGCGTGATGTCATGACACGGAAGCGGCAAAAATGGTTGGTTAATGAGGGCAAAACGAAGTATATGTTGTCATCAAACAAGGACACAGAACATCGAGGAATTGGACAAGACGTCACAGTAGACAGACATATCTTCGAAGTAGTACAGGACTTTGTCTACCTAGGATCCGCTGTAGACACGGAAAACAACATCAGTGCGGAGATCAAACGGAGAATAACTCTTGCCAACCGTTGCTTCTTTGGGTTAAGAAGGCAATTGAGAAACAAAACCCTCTCCAGAAAACCCAAACCTTATATAAGACCTTGATCATCCCAGTCCGGCCTTACGGCGCGGCAGCATGGACCTTATCGAAAGCGGATGAGGAAACCCTTGGTCGTTTCGAAAGAAAAATTCTCCGAATGATCTTTGGTCCCGTATGCGAAGACAATGTGTGGAGAAGAAGATACAACAACGAGCTGTATGACCTATACCGCGACATGGGCATAGCCAGAAGACGCATCGCGAGGCTACGATGGTTGGGCCATGTAGAGCGGATGGACACAAACGCTCCGGCTCGACGTGTTTTCGAAAACCCATAGCAGGGAAATCGCGAAAGTTGAAGGCCTCGTCTTAGGTGGCGCAGTCAAGTGGATGAAGACCTCAACCGACTTAGAGTGCAAAACTGGAGAGATCTCGCTCGAAATCGAAGTCGTTATAGAAGGATATTAGTTGAGGCCCAGGTTCACCCCGAACTGCAATGCCCACCTAACTAAGTAAGTACTTGGCCATTTTCATTAAAAGTGAGAATAGAATAGGTCGCCAAACTGAGCCCTATGGTATTTCTGTATATAAAACCTTTTTCGAGATAGTATTTTTTTTTTCGGTGTTAAGAGCATCGTGACTCGTGATCTCCCACAGTTCTCCCACTAAAATGACTCACACTAGTAAGGAGTCCTTCTCGTTAACCTCAGAACGCATCGGAAATCATACCGGCTTTGGATTGTTCCATGTCTGAGGCCTACCAAATACAAATTACATTGCATTTGTTCGTACTAGGAGTGTTTCGGTCTATCTTTCTTTTTTTATTTCAAAACCACTTGCTTTTGTTGAAAAATCCGAAAAGACCCATAAACCAAATAAGTCGGAGTTGCTCATGCAGGGATTCCTTTTTCGGCGAGTAGACAAGACCAGGGCATTGTGGTTTACAGGTTCAATTGACGAAAATTATTGATTGAAACTTAAAATATCCTTAAAAATACTAAATACTTTGCTTTTTTAAAGACGATGGTAGCTTTTCATTAAGCTTTTGCTTCACATAGTTAAATTTAACAACAAGCCAATAAAAAACAATAAAAACAACACACCATATTCTCACGTCTTTTTGCATTTATCTGCGATCATTCATTTTATTATTTCATTAAAAAAAAAAGAAAAAAAAATATTTATCGACAAACGCAAACAAAACGTGCGAGAGTTTCAGCCAAGGCGAAAACAGATGAAGCTGATGCTGTGGCTGGCTGGCATTTCTGGCAGATGGAGGTAAATTATTCTTTCGTATGCGAATGGCGTGCGGGTGATATTGCTTGTCGTAAATTTTGATATCAAATTTTATTTTATTGCATCCCTGTCAACCCCTATTTAAGCTTTATGGATTTGATCCGCACGCCATTGGGTGGCACAGGCAACGATTTTTTGTCCATTCCTTTTTTTTTCCTACATCCACATCCCCACTGACGCTTTCTTTCGTTTATTCCTGTTTGTTTCTTCTTTTTTTTTGTTATATTTTGTTTTCGTTATCTAAATTGATATTGTTTGCTTTGGGGTATGGCATCTAAAGCGTGCTTGAAGCGAGTATATGTGTGCGAGACCGAGAATATGTTTTTATTTTATTTGCTATATTTTTATCAATATTGGAGAAGGGATGATTGTGAGATGAAGCAAAAATTCACCTAGGAAATAATGGAAGACGAAGTAGTGGTGATGATGGAGGTATAAGCTTATGTACTTTTTGTGCAGAATCTCTATTCTGAGTTTTCCTTTTGTATCCGGATTATGGTGCAATTTTTTCCGCTTTGTGCTGTGATAAAAACTATGGAGGATAAGAAAAGGAGGACGAGCAGAAAAGCAAAGCAAAGCAGAGTGCCCATACTCGTGGGTGGCCTCTTATATTTTGCCAGAGTTTGATGTGATATCAACGCCTGCGTCTTCGGTGGCGGTGACAAGAGGGTGTCTTGCTGTGGGTGGCTCAAGGTGCCCTCCCTGTGTTAGTTGATTGTTTTTGTATATGTGTTGTATTTTGTGGTGTTATCCTGGTTGCTATCGAAAAATTACGATTTGCAACTATAGGACTGTATAGATATTCTCCTATGGCGGGCTCCGGTCGTTCCCTCTGTGTACTGACAAAATGGATAATGGCATCCAAGGGGATGACGGTTTAATACAAAATGTTGATATGAAACATATTTATGTTTTCGAGGCTGCATGCAATGTTGTGTGATGGGGAGTTTCCATTCGACTCGCAAGTTAGACAAGCAGCCGAGGAGGAGGTGGGCGAGGATTTATCGAATTCAATATGGTGGAAAATTGTTTCGTTTATATTTATTTGTTTCTTATTTTTATTGTTATTGCTTTTGAAAGGGAATTTTCTTTTTGCATTTTGTTTTTTGTTTTTTATTTTTTAGTATAACCTGTCATGACTTTGCAGAAAAAGATATCCTCTTTTTGTATTGTCATGTCGTATGTTTTGATTTTTTTTGTTGTTGCTGATGTTGAAATTGTTTTAGATTCCTATTGTGATAGAATAAGTGTTTGCATGTTATGATGCCATTTACATACTTTAAATTCAGAAAATCTCTTATCGGTATTTTTATTTTACGTGATTATTTTTCGAGCTTGTCAACATTTTCTAATAGAAAAAGGACCAAATTAATGGGCATAAGAAGCAAATGGTTTCTATGAACAATGTGATTTAGAGTAGGTTGATATGCAGATACTAAGATTTTATTAAAAGAGTTGGAATTGATTTGAATTTGATTTTAACTACATCAGGAGTCACTTTTACATTAAATTTAGATTTTAATTTGAAATCAGAGTTTAAGGGGGCTTCAAGTGCAGTGGTTTCATTAGAGATTGGAGTTATTGTGTTAGAATAAGAAAGTCGCTTTGTATTTTCTACACAACACATATATGTCTCCTGTTTCACTAGGGGTAGCTTTCCGATTCATTCGACGTGTTTGAAGAAGTAGTACGACAAAGAGAAGTGTTGTCACCGTTTCTAATTCAGCTGCCCATTAACGATGTACTAACTTTACTAACCATTCACTCAGCCGAGAGTCATGTTTCTTACGAAATTGATGTGGTATACAGTCCGAAGGTTTTTATGAACCAAGGTCATTGTTTCATTCTCAATATTAGTTGGATAAGTGAGGATTGGTCTTATTATGGATGTATACATCCAGTGAATGGTTTTGGGACCAGGTCCCCATTTTTTCCCAAAAATTCTACTACAAGTATAAAAGCGATTTGAGCTTTCCTTTCTCTTTCTTTTAAATTTTCTTTCCAGTTAAGTTTACGATCAAGGACAATTTCGAGATATTTAACAGTACCAGATAAGTTTATTGGTATACCATTGATGGAGGGTGGAAGTATAACTGGAATGTTACGTTTTCTCGTAAACATAACAAGTTCTGTTTTTGTAGGGTTGACATTTGGCCCACAGTTTTTTGCCCAGCTGGTGAGCTTGCTTAGAGCTGTCTGAAGAAGTTCACAAAGGATTGTTGTGAATTTTCCCGAGGTCATGATGACGATGTCATAGGCTACTGCTTTTATTCCACTCCTGTCAAGTTTAACCAGGATTTGGTTAACTACTAGGAGCCAGAGTATCGGGGATAACACTCCTCCTTGAGGTGTACCTCTACAAGTTTTGACTTTTAGGGTACTTGCGCCCATTTCTGCTTTTACTATTCTCGTTTGGAGCATGGAGTCGATCCAGTTTGACAGCGTTGGCTCGATATTTATGGAACTTAATGCCATGCGAATGGCACTGTATTCAACGTTGTTGAAGGCCCCTTCTATGTCGAGGAATGCAGCCAACGTGTACTCTTTATATTGGATTGGCTGTTCAATGGTTCCGACTACTTCATGAAGTGCAGTCTCTACTGATTTGCCCTTTATATATGCATGTTGGACTGTAGAGATCACATTGTTATTCAGTTTTGTTCGGATATGCGTTTCTATAAGTCTTTCTAGAGTCTTAAGTAGAAAGGAGGATAGGCTTATTAGTGTAAAATCTTTGGGTTCAGTGTGTGAGGGCTTACCGGCTTTGGGAATAAATATGACTTTAACTTCCCTCCAACTAGTTGGAATAAAGGTGAGGCTTAAACAACCTCTGAATATTTCCACTAGAATCGGCACAATCAAGTCTTTGAGGCTTTGGAGCATCATTGAAATAATACCGTCAGGGCCTGCAGATTTGTATGCTGAGAATGAGTCAAAGGCCCACATTACCTTTCTATTATCTACTAATAGATTTCCTATGTTGGATCTAATGTTAGCGCTAGGGTTTCCTTGTTCTGGGGATGTCATCTGAGAACACCCTTTAAAGTGGGTGTTCATGAGTGAGTCTAGGGTTTCAGAGCATAGATAAGTCTGTCTTCTTAGAAAACTAGGGGTACTTTGGACCTTGGACATGACCTTTCTTAGCCTTGCGGCGTCATTAGTGCGCTCAATATCTGACCAGAAGTTGCACCAGCCTGCTCTTTTTGCGTAGGTAGTTTTATTTTTGTATTCATTTTTACTGATCTTGTATAGGTCCCAGTTAGTCGAAAGGTTGCTAAATTTTGCTCTATTGAAGAGCCTCCTATAGTTCCTTCTGAGGGTCGATAGTTCGCTTGTCCACCATATGGGGTTGGATCTATGTACCTTTACCTTGGATGGCGGGCATGAGTTTTCGTAGGCATTGATTATGTCTGACGTAAGCCTGTATACCTGTGTCTCTATGGCTGAACGGCTAAGCAAAGGCTAGGGTTTCCTTGTTGTTCTGGCTGAGAGTTAGGGCCAGTTTTTGGTTATAGAAGACCCCAGTCAGTTTTCCTAGGGTTTCTATAAGGGATACAGTTTTCAGACTTTTGTTCTATGTTGAATGTTATCATTCTGTGGTCAGAGAAGGTTAAGTTTTTGGAGACCCTCCAATTACTGGTACCTAACCTAGCGTACCATAATTGGTGGAAAGTGTAACGCCTAACACTTCTGTTCTTACCTTTGTTATAAACGTTGGTTCGTTACCTCTATTCATAAGAGATTTTACTTAACACTGGTCTCGTTTTATTCTAAAAACATATCCGTTTGTCATAAATCATCTCTAATGTTGAGATGTGGTTTTGAACTAGTACTGGTCAGATAAGAGTGGAACTTGAACTCAAAAACCATTTGCCAGTAGTTCAGGTGCGATGGGGTAAGATGACCAAAGAATTTTACGGTATTTTCACTACATTATTAAGGGGGGCGGCCAAGTAGTTTTGAAATGGCAATGAACACAGACTTTAAAAAAGTCATTTTAAAACTACTTGATTCATTTCAAACTATAGACACATTTTTGACGTACACATGAAATACCGCCCCAAAGTTTAGCAAACAATTTTAAGGATGTTTTCTACCTCTAAAATGGCAGAATTTTTAGTTGGAAAATAATAGTTCACACTTGAAATTGCATTGGTTTTTTATTTTCAAATTATTTCCAGCCGACTTATGGTGAACACCTTACTTACTTAGGTGGGCATTACAATTCGGGGTGAACGTGGGCATCAACCAACATCCTTCTATAACGACATCGATTTCGGGTGAGCTCTCTCCAGTTTTGCACTCTAAGTCGGTTGAGGTCTTCATACACTTGATTGCGCCACCTAAGACGAGGTCTTCCCCTTTCGCGATTTCCCTGCAATGTGCTTTCGAAAACCCTTCGAGCCGGAGCGTTTGGGTCCATCCGCTCTACATGACCCAACCATCGTAGCCTCGCGATGCGTACTCTTCTGGCTATGCCCATTTCGCGGTATAGGTCATACAACTCGTTGTTGTATCTTCTTCTCCACATATTGTCTTCGCATACCGGACCAAAGATTATTCGGAGATTTTTTCTTTCGATAAGGTCCATGCTTCCGCGCCGTACAGCAGGACTGCGATGATCAAGGTCTTATACAAGGTTACCTTGGTTTTTCTGGAGAGGGTTTTGTTTCTTAATTGCCTTCTTAACCCAAAGAAGCAACGGTTGACAAGAGTTATTCTCCGTTTGATCTCAGCACTGATGTTGTTTTCCGTGTCTATAGCGGATCCTAGACGCAGTCCTGTACTACCTCGAAGTTATGTTTGTGTATTGTGATGTTTTGTCTAATTCGTCGATGTTCTGTGTCCTTGTTTGATGACAACATATACTTCGTTTTGCCCTCATTCACCATCAAACCCATTTTTGCCGCTTCTGTTTCAATACTCGAAAAAATACTCCGAACATATCATGCAGATCAGCTGGTGCATGCTCCTTTCGAACTGGTCTCCAGCCTCGAAAAGTTCGGCATCAAGGCCATCTGCACCTGCAGTCTCATTTGATTTAAGTTTGCATATGGCAAGCTTAACTTCTTCTAGGTCGGGAGGACGGCATTCTTGATCATCGTCCAAGCTGAATGGGGCAATCTGCCTGACAGTGGAATTTGCATCCTCATCGCCGTTTAGCATTCTGTGGAATTGATCTTTCCAGATCCTCAGTAGTGACTGTGACTCCAAAACTATATGTTTCCCTGCTGGTCTTTACAGGATTGAGTTCGGGGTTTGCCACCCTGGCAGGATCTTTTTACCTTTTGCTAAAACTTCCGAATCTAGTTCCTGCCATGGCACCTCTCTATTTCCTCAAACGAGCGCTTCTCATGCTGCTTCTTTTTCTTTTTAAGAATTCGGTGTTCTTCCCTTCTTTTCTTCTTGCAAATCTCGTTATACTGATCATAAGCAGCCCTTGTTCGTTTTTGCATCAGCATTTGTCGTGCTTTTTGTTTGGCTGCATTTGACTGCCTGCATTCTTCATCAAACGATGGGTTTCGTTTTGGTAGCAGAGGCAGCGGTTCCGATGGCTTCTTGGAATTACTACCACTGGTCTTCAATGCTTAATGCTGACGGCATGGCGTTCAAGGATAATTGAATGGACACTCGATTGGAAAAGGCATTGGCAGTCTCTTGCGATTGTAGCTTTCTGACGTCATATCTCTTCACAGAGTTAGTTCGTGCAGGTCGTGAACAAGATATCCTCATTCGTACCTTTGCTACAACCAGGTAGTGGATCGAGTCAAAGTTGGCCCCTTCGAAAGTTCGGACCTCTAACACACTGGAAGAGTGCCTTGCGTCGATCGCAAGAAGTCAAGAATATAGTAGGTCTCTTCCATTCCCTTACAAAGTATGGTTGAGAGAAATGCGCTAGGCACCAGGGGCTCCCCGCTCTGTTGCGCAACCCTGTTTTGTTTTATTTTTGTAACTAAAATACGAATGAATCTATCTTTGGCCTCCACACTCAACATAATACCTAAATGCTATGCTTCTTTAACAAATCCCATGTCAGATATTATGAAGTATGTATGTGTGTGGCGACTTCGCTGTTTCAGTCTTTATTTAGTTTGTTTCATCGAAATCTGACGTTTTACATGTAACACTTTCACCCTGCATATCAATTGCTACACAGAACGTTAATAAATTAAGAACATTTCCACATCCCACAACACTCCTTATTCAGTTCTTCGTTCGCTAATCGAGACTTTTGTTCAAAGTTCAGTGAAAAAATAAAGTTGTATCTTTGCAGTTGCTTAGGTAATCAAAGTTTATACATCCTACTTCGAAACTCTTTCCTTTCTACTCATTCGTGGTTGGCAAAATGTTTACTCGAAGAGTCTCCTCCGCCAAATTTTAAATAAAATCACTATTCTTCGTATCCCTCCAGCCAAGTTTTCGAGTTCAAACATTGCTTTGTTTGCTTTTGGAATCTAGGCAGTTTGCAAGCGAGTTTTTGTCTGAAACTTGTAAAAACACTTCGTGCAAACAGACTTTGCCTTTGCATTTGTACACCTAACTCAAAAAGTAAATCTTGCTTTGCTTTGTGTGTGGAGTGGATGCACTTTCTTCTCAGTCCATCACATCATATCTCATGATTGTGTTTTAAGGAACATTCCCAATTGAATACCAAAACTGAATGAAACAGATGTTGGCCATAACCATTTACACTCAAATTGATAGCAAACAATACTGACAACATTTCCCCTTTTAGTTAATTAATTTAATGATCCCAACTGCGAATTTATATTCACAATGCCACCACCAGCAACATTACCCGGAATCAATTTGTCATAATACTCTCGCGTCTCAATAAAGAATCATTAACGCACCAGCGGGCGACAGACACACCCACAGATTTTATGCCAAAATTTAACCATAATGGTATTACAATGTCACAAAGAACCGAAGCAACGATATAACACAGAGACTTTAACCCCCGCAGCCCTCAATAAAGAACTAAACAAAGTTAAGCGTAAATAGCATCAGAATCAGGGAAGCTTCTTTATCTGTCGCAGGTCTCAGTAGGTATAGAGACGAGTATACATTTAAACGATAAGCTTGCCGGCAACTCATCCGAAAAAATGATTTAGTTGTCCTTTGTGCTTCTTTGAATTATTGTTCCACCTCCACCTCCACTATCACCACTACCACCCAATGCATTTTCAAGCAGAAGCTAGGTATCTATTTCAAGGGAATTTGCTGGTATTGTTTGTCACCCATATGCCACCTTTCTCGCTTCCTTTTTTGTTTTGTGTATTTTTTTTTTTTTTGTCAAGCGACAAATTGCCAGAAACTCACTTGTTGTTTACACAGGGGTCCGGAAAAATTAGAAAGGATATTCAACATCAGTGCCATCCGACACCCTTTCCTTTAACTCCAGCTAATGTACTTTTCATCTTTCAGATGCGGAAATATTTTCAAGTCTTTTACTTAGAACATATATGTCGTGGGTTGTGCTCTATGTGTGTGTTGTTGTGTTGCTGAACTGCGAAACTCATCCCCTGTAGGATAAATAAAAGAAAAAATCAATCTGCAACAGACAATGGTCTCAATTTACACTCTGCCACTTCAGCGATCCAAAGGCATTGCACCCCTCATTGTCGCATCGCATTTATAGACGAAGGACAGTATTGTCATCCAGTAGAGCGAATAATACAGACGAAGGGATTTCCTGGTTAAGTAACAACTCCAAAATTCGAATATAAGGCGTGTTTTTTTTTAACCTAGTATATAGTACAGCATTCGAGTTAAAAAAAAACGATCTGTCCACAGTATTTTCAGTTCTATTTTCAGCAACAAGATGGAGCTCAACGTCAAAGCTTGTTGCTTCTTTTCAAAGCTCTCTGTGAAATTCAAGATGAAACAAAATCAAATTCATACCAGGTTTGTTTCGTTAATTGTTTTATCAAATGAATAACGATACAAAGCAAGGTATGAATTTGTATATTTTTTCTTATTTTCCATACATCAGATTCTCTCTTACAGCTCTTTTTTTACTATTTTTGGAGGCATCGTCCAGCAGTGAAGAAAGCTCTATGTCAAAGTCAGCTGTTTTGTTGAAAAAAACTTTCGGGTATGTTCGGGGAGTATGTAAAAAGATAAAAAAAACCAATCTTTGATGAGATTTTCCATTGGCAAACAGAATCAATTTATTTCTTATCCAAACCTGTGGTAAAGCAATTTTACACTATAGACCAGTCTTGTCGATAGGTTTAGAAAGAAAATAAGTTGATTCTGTTTACAAAACCTTGAAATGGAACTATAATATTACCGCACAAATAAACGCAACCCAAATTAAATTAAGTTGAAACACGTACTGCTAGTCCCAAACTTGAATTTCTATTGAAGAATGTTTAATTTTCATACATATATCTTTCCCTTTTGACCATTTTTTACTGCTTCGTTTGTTTGTTTGATTTGTTTTTTTCTTGTATTGGGCTATATTTTTTAGTCAAATAATTCCATGAGAAAAGCTATTTGCTTCAGCAAAAAAGAACTAGTCCAAAATCCTGTATTATATACACCACCAGGTAAGAAACAGGGCGAAAATTCAATATGAATATAGTTTTTATTTCTTTAATTTTAAATCGAGAGAAAAAATGTCTTTGCAAATACCACATTTTTTTTGAACACGTCCTTTCGAAAAAGCTTTGATGAACTGAAATCATTTGTGGTGCCATCTTATTTTCAAAGCTGGAAACTATCAATCCACAGCAATGCCACCCCTGTTTTCACTGTGGAAAATTACGACAGTAAAATGATTTGTTGTTGTTCCCCAAGGGAAATTTTTACTGTACTATATACTAGCATAAAAAAAAACACGCCTATAAAAATTTATACTTTTATTTCATTGTCATTTAAGCTTCGTTACTTGAAAATGAGTTCGAAAGACATTGATTTATAGTTTTTCTAGTTTTTTTAAATTAAATTTTTAAATTATTCGACCACAGATGCATAAATTTTGTTTTGCCATGTGATCCAAGCACGACATCATCTCATAGTCACACTAAAAGACTGCAACACACCGAGGAGCGAGGAAGAAGCAACAGATTTCCTCTATTCATCTTGGTTCGCTGCAATTTCTGCTTCCGATGTATGGACGTTTAAATATGTTAAAGAAGCTTTATTGAACACTATTGATCTCCATGTTTTCTCTAATTTTCCATTGTTCTTACACCCTGAAAAGTCCTTACGAGAAACTGTTTAGCTAATCTGTCGTTAAGTTTTGTTAACTGGTACCGCTTTCGTTATCTAAAATCAACATCAACTTCTTCTCATTTGTCCTATTCCATACCTCAAAAAACAATGAATCAAAGTCTGTGCCAAATGACCGATTTTTTTTTACCGAGGAGTACGCGCCTGAACTACTGTCAAATTGTTTTCTGATTTGGAACACCACTCTTTTCTAATTTATTGATAAAACATATTTTATGTCCATTTATGCCCATAGGTTGTATATTTATGTAAAAAAAAAACAGTATTTATTAGCCTGTATTAAATTTAGCCTGTCAACGAATCGGTTATCGACCCCTGCAAGCCTGAACTATTGAATCGCTGGGACTATTTTAATTTTGGTTTTTTAATTTTGGTGGGGGCAAAACCCCCATTTATTAAGCTTAATACAAGCTATTAACTTACAAACTAAGAAACTTAATAGCTAAGACTTACTAACTAGTTGGACGGCTTAGGAGACGAAGTTTTAGGCAGGGAGTACTCATATTGAAGTCAAAACAAGAGGAGTGGGAGTTGACATTCCTCAGCATTCGGGAGATGGGTTCATTGGAGCCGTAAGAGGTTCGATGGGTGGGAAGATAAAAGAGACGGGGATTCCGGGTGTTACGAGGGTTAGTTTTTAGAAAAATGGATTCGTTAAGGGCTGGATAGTCAATGGTACCTGTGAAGATTCGGTGAATGAAAAGAACGTCAAATATTTCTCTTCGATCTTTCAGCGTATTGAGGTTGAGGAGTTTGATTCGGTCTTGATAAGGAGGTAATATCAAAGGATTACTCCAATTAAGACCTCGAAGAGCAAATCGGAGGAAACGGCGTTGAATGCTCTCAATTCTGGCAATATGCACTTGTTGGAAAGGCGATCAGACTTGACAAGCGTATTCAAGAAGTGGACGGACAAATGAAATGTAAAGGGATCGGGTTACGTAGGGGTCAGCAAATTCTTTGGACCATCGTTTCACGAAGCCAAGTGCTGAATTAGCCTTAAGGATTATATCGTCGATATGCTTGAGGAAATTCAGTTCACGGTCGCAAATACTCCCAAGGTCCCGGATCACCTCAACGGTGGAAATGATTTGACCGTTTAGAAGATAGAGACGGGGAGGAGATTTGATGCGTTTGCGTGAGAAGGTTATTGATTGGCACTTGGAAACATTTAGCTCCAGGCAGTTTTTGGAGCACCATATTGAAAAATTGTCGAGGTCATGTTGGAGGTGGGAAGAGTCTTCAGAAGAAGAAATGACTCGGTAAAACTTAGTATCGTCCGCATAGAGAGAGATAGAGGAGTGTTTTATGATCATTTCAATGTCATTAATACTGAGAATGAAGAGGAGAGGGCCTAAATGGCTGCCTTGGGGAACACCGGATGTAGCTAGAAAGCGGCTGGATAAGGCGGATCTGAACCGAACGCTGTAAAAACGGTTTTCTAAATAAGAAGAAATCCATCTCAACAGAATGGGTTCAAAGCCGAGGGTGGAAAGTTTAAAAAGAATAAGTTTGTGAGAGATTTTATCGAAAGCTTTACTAAAGTCAGTTGAAACTACATCGACCTCCTTTCCATTCTCCAAGGCTGAGAGGGAAAATGAGACAAAGTCAACGAGGTTTGTTGTTGTTGACCTGCCTTTGAGGAACCCGTGTTGTCTAGGGGAAATGAGAGATTTGCAACGAAAACTTAAGTTTTCATACAATATGCTTTCGAAAATTTTTGGTATATGCGATAGTTTAGCGATGGGACGATAATTTTTCACGTCGCACTTGGGACCTTTCTTGTGTATAGGGGTTATAAAAGCCGTTTTCCAAGCTTGGGGGAAAACTCCAAGGGATATAGACAAGCTAAAAATTTTTGAGAGGGGAAGGGAAAGAGTGGAGGAGCATTTCTTAAGAAATATGGCAGGTATACCATCGGGGCCAGGAACATACTCATCATTTAGATGATTTATCTTTTCTTCAATCAGGTAGGAGTCAAGGAAGCGTGGAAGGAATGGATCAAAAGAATAATTCGGTAAAAACGAGAAATAATCTGAATCAGGAACAAATGAATCATTCGTGAAAGACTGTTTGAAGTAATTTGCGAAATAGTTGGCTATGGCGAGTGCATCGGATGAGGTTTCGTTATTGAAGGAAAGGGAGGAAGGGTACCCGTCAGATTTTCTTTTGTGGTTGACAAATTTATAAAAAGACTTAGGGTCATTTATAATGTTAGATTTCATATCGATTAAATAGCGTTGGTAAAGGGTGTTGAAAAGCTCACAGAAGTGTAGATAAGAGCCAAGGTAAGCTGAATAGTCAGTAGGAGATCGAGTGCGAAGGAAGATTGTCCACAATTTATTCCTTTTATTTCTTAGAGTACGGAGCCTATGGTTATACCACGGAGGGGAAGTAAAAGAAGTTTTAAGTCTAGAAAGGGGAACGAATAGGGATATAGCTTTATGTATTTCTCTGTAGAACGCGGATGTGGCATCTTCTACAGTTAAATTTTCAAAATTAAAGTGAGTTCTATTGAGGTAATCGTTAATTTTGCGAAAGTTTGCTTTGTGGAAATCGTATGAAGCTGGAGGTTCAGGAGGGTTAGATGGTTGTGAAGACTGGAGAAAAAATGAGAGAAGGAGAGGAGGGTGTAGGTTATCTATGGTTGAAAGAAGCAGGGGTGAAAGTGAGATTGAAGAATTAATAGGGTCTGTTGTAAATACAAGGTCAAGTTGTCTACCCATGAAGTTTGAAATTCCACTTACTTGGCAGAGGCAAGAGTCTGCAAGGCGATCAACGAACAGACATTCTTTGGCAGAGATGGGGCTTGGAGCAATATAAAACGATTGGTCGTCTGACAAAGTCCAGTTTAGATACGGCAGGTTGAAGTCACCGAAAATAAGGATCTCATCATGGGGTTCACATAAATCTGAAATGTCATCAATCGTTTTGATTGCAAATTCATAAGATTCGAGGGGTTGCGATGGTAAAATGTAAAAGCAGATAATGTATAGCGATTTATGGGGTAGTGAAATTTTAATTGAGACAAAATCAAGGCATGAGGAGGTGGATGTTGAGAGAAGAGATGAGTCAAATGTATTGGAGACAGCAATGAGGACACCACGACAAGGAGAGTAATCAGTTTCGCGGTCTTGATCGTCATCTCGATAAACATTGAAAGTAGAAGGGAACAGTTCCTGGTTGTTAATGCTAGGGATAAGGTTAGTTTCAGTCAGAGCATAGACTTCAAAAGGCAAAGCGTGGGATTGTTGAAGGACAGCACTAGTTTTTGAGCGAAGACCTCTTACGTTTTGATAGTAAAAGGTAAGAGGTAGATTATTAACGAAAAAACTTATCATGGTCAGCTCTACTACGTTGAAGGTGGGATATTCGCTTTGAGTGAACATATTGACCAAAAGCTTCAAGATCATTAGCGACCTTTTCAGGGGACAGATTAAAAAGCTCATGGTATTTGATGTACAGTTTCTTGAGGGTGGGAACATCCCCTCTTCTTTTTTCAGTTCTAGTTTACACGTCAACATAATATATGATTCATGAGTTATAGCTATTTAATCTTTACGGACCATTCGTACATTATTGAGCATATTTTCGACAATATAGGGTAATTTTTTCATGCAAAAATATTGAAGCATAAGCCGTTAACAGAGCTTCCCCGAAAACGTCTTGAGTACAAAACAATTTGCGGTGTCCACTGTATTATATTCCGAGAATATAATATCGATATTCAACATCTCTTTATCGATTTCAAGGCCGCGTATGACAATATTTACAGAGACGAACGGTACAGAGCCATGTCTAGTTTCGGCGTCCCTGCAAAACTCGTAAGACTATGCAAGATGACTTTGGAGAATTCACGCTGCTCCGTCAAGGTCGGAACCTACCGAGACCTTTGATGTCGAAAAAGACTTTAGGCACGGCGGCAAACTGTCATGCGATTTCTTCAACATCATACTTGAAAAGATTGTAAGAAACTCAAAAGTCAACAATCTTTCAAAAGTCTGTACAATTACTCGCCTATGCAGACGATATTGACGTAATGGGCAGGAAAAAGCGTGATGTCATAGGTGCTTTTGCGAGTATTGAAACAGAAGCGGCAAAAATGGGTTTGATGGTGAATGAGGGCAAAACGAAGTATAGTGTGTCATCAAACAAGGACACAGGAACATCGATGAATTGGACAAAACGTCACAATAGACAGACATAACTTCGTAGTAGTACAGGACTTCGTCTACCTAGGATCCACTGTAGACACGGACAACAACATCAGTGCGGAGATCAAACGGTGAATAACTTAGTCCTGGTGTACGCGCCGTAGCATGAAGCGTGGACCTTATCGAAAGCGGATGAGGAAACCCTTGTTCATTTCGAAAGACAAATTACAGTAAGCGAAGATACAACAACGAGCTGTAAGAGCTGTACCGCGACATGGCCAAAGCCAGAAGAATACCCATCGCGAGGCTACGATGGTTGGGTCATGTAGAGCGGATGGACCCAAACGACGGGTTTTCGAAAGCACATTACAGGGAAATCGTGGAAGGGGAGGACCTCGTCTTGGGTGGCGCAATCAAGTGGAAGAAGACCTCAACCGACTTACAGTGCAAAACGGGAGAGAGCTCGCCCGAAATCAAAGTCGTTATAGGATGTTGGTCGAGGCCTTGGTTCACCCCGAACTGTAATGCCCACCTAAGTAAGTAATCAAGAAAGTGCTTTTCATGGCAACGAAGTTACCATCGGAAGACTTGTCAACTCCTTGTGAAAGGCGATACCCATGAAAAACTTGTTTCTGTTAGGAATCGAACAATCGTTAATAGGCAGACATGCTAATCACCACGCCACGGGTACCACCTTGCTCCCAGTCCCCCAAGCTTTTTTCAGAATTTGAATGACGCTTACAATTGTTTTTTAATATTCGAAAAATTGATTTCTTCTTAGATGTCCTCAATCCCAACAATTTCAGCCGATTTCAATTGAATTTTTTGGTTAGCTAGTCTGGAGTAATATTTCACTCAAGTTATTCTCGGTGTACTCGAATATTTTAAAAATTCACCAAGTCCCTGTTATATCACGAAGGGGCATACAAATTTAATCTGATTTAATACAAAGTTTTCGTTTGCTATCATCAAGAAGTTACTTCTTTCTTCTTTTGGATTAATACCACTCTAATGTTCACTTCTAACCCACAAACACATTTTACTCAGTTCGGAGAAAGTAAGCGTTAGTAACCACCAATAGATTACAGAGAATAATAAATGCGAACCCAGTCCTCTTTTAAATATAATTTCAAGTTAAAGTACCTACAGGACATTGGATGCCAAAGTAGCCAGTGGAACAGTGGGTAAAGAGGTACAACGTAACGTATAGGTACATACACTTAACAACGTCCATTGCAACCAGATAAAATTACTTTCCAAAAAGTTAGTCCAATTTGAGTTTCGGTCTGGAGACTTTTGCTGGAACTGGATGTGGAGCATTTCTTGCACCGAATATTTTCGTTTTATGAAGTTTTCCAAAATAAAGAGAAAACTTCTCTGCTTTTACCATACCAAGCTTAAAACAATTCAAATATTAATGAGAATTCTGTGTGTGAGCCACAAAGTTGGTTTACTTGTGTTTTATGTTTATGATTTTAGAAAAGCGACTTCAGGTCTTGCCCAAAGATTCAAATCCAATGTCGCTGATACAAATTCGTTCTGGTGACTTCACACATAGCGTAAAAGCGACAATCCCATCTTCGTGTCTAGACAATGGCAATCGACTGCACTCACTTTCGAACGTGTTTTTTGTCAAATGTATGTTCTCGTCACATTAATTTGCCTCTATCGTTTCTTTATTTTCTCCAAACAGAGCCACCCGTCAATTAAACGAAAAGAAATGAAAGTCACAAAACAATTTCAATAGGCAAGCAATTAACACAATCAATTCAATTTCACCCACTGCACCAAATGTGCAACCGCATCAGGCAGTTAACATTGGCGCTGCATAATCGGTTACCATCACGCAACTTGCGTTGAAGAATCTGCACAGGGAATGCCTTGCTTGTGATCCATCTTCACATATGTGTATTCCTAGAACATAAACACTCTGTGCTCTAGGCTATCTCATAACAAGAAACAGTGGTCACGGTCAAGTTAGTGCACCGCAGAAGATTTAAACTTACAATTTAGACCATCAGAGGCATATGGGGTTTGCTAATTTTATTCAAGTTCTAGATTCTTATAAACGGTTGTTTTCTCCGGAAGATTCAGTCCGAGCCCAGGTATCGAGGCAGCAAGAAACTCATAGTTGCAAGCTGCAAAATAAACAAACTAAGTCGTGTTATTAAAAAACAAAAGTTCTTTAAAAATTTTTAATTTTACAAATGTGTCAGAGAATGTTTGAAGAATACTCACAAAGTTGTTGTTGGTTCATCTGCTGGTAACCATATATGAATCGGTCGGAGGCACGAAACATCTTTCCAAGCGAATGATTCAGTCTTCATGAGGTGCATGGCATGAGATTAAGCAGAGCATTGAATCTTGGCATTTATAAAAGTGCTATCAGATCGGTTGAGATCACTAGTAGACGTTCATCAGCGCACCAGTTCGGATTTGGATAAACACTTCTAACAATTTAGACAGAAAACAAAAACTCAAGACTCAAGCTGCCCACCGCAATCAGCGCAATGAAACTGCGATTGATTTTCGAGCTCCTGGTGATGGCAGTGGTTGTGGCTGCCCTAAGCGAAGCGGCGACTAATACGGTTCGGGGCAACAGTTGGTTGGGACCAGAATTCATGATTGTTCGTAAGGTGTACGACGATTGTCAGGATAAAAACGACTTCGTGGCGTGTCTCAAGGAGAAAGCTCTGATGGTTCTCACAAAAGCCTTGCAGCAGAACTCAATACGAATCGTCGATGGACTGGTGTTGGAGAAACAAAATACCACGGACAAGGAGAGTATAATGCAACTAGCAGATGCTCGAATGGTCTCCAGCTTATCACAATTAGACCGATCACTTCTGGAGAAAACAGATCAGCTTCTGAGAACGCATGTAATGAAAATGGACATGAGTGAGAGTCGTGACCGCAAAGGTGGTCACCAAAAAAAAGATGGTGGTCATGTGAAGTACGTAGTGGCGGCTCTCTTAACTGCAATGGGTATTGCTGGACCCATTGGACTGAAAGCTCTGGCAGCTATCGCCATCAAAGCCCTAGTAATTAGTAAGGTGGCCCTTACAATCGCAAGTATAATCGCGCTGAAAAAACTGTTCTCGCACGACCACCAGGAGGAAACCAGCTTCCAGGTGCATGCCGGAGATCATAATCGGTAAGTTTTTCATTAAATATGTCGTTTTGAGTCAAGTTTTGAATGAATTCTTCTTCAGGCGAAATGCATTCGTTGTGAGACCCATAGCCAAACCAACAAACACAGGAACAGCTCCTGCAGGACTCGACCCATATCGTTATTATTACGAATATCACTAATCAAAGACTCATATAGTAGCAGTAAGCTAGCATAAGTATAAGCGATTTGTATTTAGTCTTATAAGTATTTATTTTATTCAATTAAAGATGATACATTTTTTATTGTGGAACACAGCTAAGCATACCAAAGACAGAGAGAGGGAGTTTATTTACTCATTGATTGCAACGACTGAAATTGTTATTGCTTATTAATTTATGAATTGCTATAAATACAAAATGAGGTTAGTATGTAAGGTGAGTGCGTACTTTTTGCACTTTCACTTTATCTTTAATAATTTATCTCTCCACTCCACATAATTGGAGAAAACATAATGTGGTTGAAATATTAATACAAATAAAATTAAGAGGCGTTGTTGGTTTAATTGCCTCAGAACATGCATATGATTGTCTGTTTGTATTTGATGAGGGTGAACATTGAACATGCAACGTATAATCATTGTTTGTTGACTTTTTTTTAAGGACTTTGCTTCGAAAATGACTTTTTGAGAACCAGATAATGACGAAAGCATGATGTCTCATTGATGAAAAAGAAAGTGAGAAGCGTGAGAAGGTCTTCGGATATTTCCGTCATCGTATAAAATTTTATTGAAAAATAAATTGATGGATTTCAAAACATCAACTTGACTTTTGGTAATAGCTCAGGCAACGTCTTGCTAAGAGCTTCAAAGAGACACTCACACTACCAATAAGTCAAAGAAACACTACGGTGGAGCCATGAAGCTAAAGCAATGATAAGTAAGAAAAACGCTTTTAAGGCATGGTCCAAGTGCCTCTTTAAATAGTAAACATTAAAAAGCTCGGCTTGAAAGGAAATACAGAAGCTGCAAGAAAGGTTTAAGCCCCAACTGCTGAGGCAAACAAAGCTAAAAGCAAAAGACAAAACAACTTTGATAAAGGAGCAACTATTTTCAAAAAATATTTCTCAAAGAAGGAGAAATGATCAGGAGATTCTTTCGCCGAAGTTCATTAACGATGTTCAAAAACAGCTTCTTGTGGATTATGACGAAGTTCTTCATAGATGGCGACAGTGTTGTGATAGCCTTTCGAACGAACAGTTTCCTCTAGAGCACTTTTTAGAATCTATCTTGGGAAATACGCGTCATCACAGTCGAAAATGGTAGTGATGCAGTTAGGGACTCCAAAAGTAAGCAAAGGTACTGTACCGGCGAGATGCGATGGGCCTGTAATACTAAGCTACAAGTCTACAAGTCGAAATCCACTTGTAGAATTATGTCCAATACACTTAAACGTTTTGGAGCATCTTTATAGCGCAACAACTTCTGCAGTCGCTTTTGGAAGCAAAGTATCCCAGCAATTCGAAGTAGAAAAAGGTCTGAGGCAGGGATGTAATTTGAGTCCCCTATATTATTTGCTCTATTTATTTATGACTTAGAGGAGATTTTGCAAGGTGGAGTTTGTGTTTCAGCAAATCTTTTAGTTCTGGTTCTCATGTTTGCGGATGACATTGTGGTGCTAGCAGAGTCGCCTGGTAGTCTCCAGCTAATGATCAATAGGTTGTTTGACAATAGGAGGCTCCAGGTTAACCTAGATAAGTCCAAAATTATGACTTTCCGTAACGCTAGAGGCCGAGACTGCCGCACTGAGACCAGGAAGTTTGAAACCCAAAGCATTGAAGTTGTAAATGAACACAACTATCTTGGTATACGGATATCTAGGAATTTGAACTGGAGAAGCCACATGCTTGATAAGTTGGCAAAATCTAAATACGCATTGAACGCCACATGGAGGACTGTGGCTCATTGTAAAGACGTTTAATACGAATCCAAATATCGTACTTTTGAATCCTCAGCTAAGGCAATCATGTGCTATGCAGCTCAAGTTTGGGGTCATACACTACAAGAAGTTCGATGAAGTGGAGCAGCTTCTGCGTTATTTCTTAAAAAGAAGTTTAAAGCTACCAAATAGTACTGCAAATTACATACTAATGTAAGAAACAGGTCTTCCAGCTTTATTGATCTCAACTCTAAAAACACAGGTAGACTACATTTTAAGAACAATTACAATGGATGATAGGAGACTACCGAAGAAAATGACAATACTTGTGATTCGAAAACAAATATCATGGTTCGAATCGTGGAGGGAGCTAGCCGATTACTGTGGACATACACATCAACTCCGGAACGACAGAATGGACACGTGGAAAAGCGACCTCTATATAGCCTAATAACTTTAGTCGATGAAAAAAAGAGAGAGGACTACATTCTAAAAGCCAGAAGTTCATTTCACAAGGGCATATACGCAAGGCTCAATTAAACCCGCTAACAAACAATTACTTCAGGGCGGAGTATCCTACCGATCTAAATTCACTGGTTTTAAAAGCACGAGGAGAGATACTTCCCCTGAACTATATCCCTCACAGGAATGATTTGGAAGTAACATGTGGACTCTGTGATCTAAATGAACGTGAAAACGTGTTCCATTTCTTGGGAAAGTGTCCTGTTTTAGTGGAAACAAGAAGGAGTACACTTGGTGTAAATTACCTCAATGAAGAGTAAATCATAGGAGTTCTAAATGGCGCAATGGACTAGGAAGCCCTTTACAATTACGTCAAGCTAGCACTTAACTACAGGAAACGAATCTTAGATGAACTATTCTAAAGTTTCAATTTATGTATTAAACAATTAAACAAAAAATATTAATAATAATAGTCAACTGACAGACTTCGTAAGCCATGTTAAAAAAATTAAAGATACCTATACTTAATTGTTGTAACTTTTATGAAATAAAAATCAATTGAAAACTAGAAAAACTTTAAAGAAAAAAAAAAACACTTTTAGAGGAAGAGCAAGTAAACTTGTAGCCTTATGTTTCAGAAATTATTAGTACTTGTACTTTTATCGCACAGTTTTGGAGATGTTGGGGAACATCGGGCTTATATGGCTCATGCTTCTTATCTCCAAGCTGATAGGAGATGATTTTGTCTGCGGCTGCGATAAGAAATAATAAACAATGATCCAATACAAAGTTTAAGGATTGCAATGGAAAAATATTGTAGTTCCTTAGGAGAATTGCATGTTGGGCTGGTTGTTTTCGAAAAAGCATTCGATCGAAAACAAAAAGATTTTCGACAGTTTTCGCCTTCTTCGGAGCACGTTCGGCGGGTAAAGTCTACTGTTTCGACTGTTCCTTGGTCTCTGCTGTATACCAGTGGATCCATGTTTTGTTGACGGTCACGAAACGATGCACAAACCCCTTCGGATTGCGCTTAAACAGCGTCAAACACAGCTCTGAAGTGGTCACACGGTTGCGTTTGTTGTCCGGAGTGAGCAAACGCGGCACCCATCGCGCCGACAGCTTTCTCATGCCCAAAGTTTCATGCAGGATATGACCCACGGTCTTTCGAGATGCCTACTATCTCAGCTATCTCGCGTACCTTCAAACGGCGGCGGCGGTCAGTCAATACGAGATTCTGGATTTTTGTCACATTGTCCTCCGTGGTAGACGTTTTCGGGGCACATGGGCGTGGCTCATTAAAAACCGACGTGCGACCACGTTGAAACTCGTTGAACCAATTTTTGACGCCATCGTAGGAGAAGAGTCACCGTACACAGCATCCAACCGCTCTTTGATTTCGCTGCGTGATTTCCCTTCCAAAAACAAGAATCGACTGACCGATATTGCTCTTTTTCCATTTCTCTAAAATCCGCTGACACGTTTTCTTCCACACAGAGTTAAAACAAAACTACGATTTGGCTGAAATTTCGACAGTAGCCTTCTACAAAAATGTACTACACTATAGTAAGTATAGCAAGTGTGTCTTGCTATAGTAGCGCTATTGGGCGGAGAGGCTAAGTACTTATCGGACTGCCCTCGTATCTGAATGTTAGCCGTAGGGTTAGTGGTCCGAATGCCAACAGAAGCAAAAATGCTTTTTCACGGGTTTCGTCTTTCGCGAGGAATTTGGGCAGTCCTCCGATATTAAATTCATTGCCATGAAAAGTGTCGTTCGGAATTCTCAGAAAATTGTTGGTCCCCTCCATTTCCTCACAAAGCAATGGTTGTGAGAAATGCGCAAGGCCCCGGGGCTCTTCGCTCCATATTATTGCACACTTTTGAATCCTGAACTGGAATTATATAAAAAATAAGTCTTTTTGGACACATTTTGCTTATACTCTGCAGTTGATTCTATTCTCATTGCTGGTATTTACAAAAACATTTTTATATATCAAAACACATGCTTCTTTGTATAAATATACATCCCTTTTTTCAAATAATCATCCAATACGTTTACAATGTCTGAACTGCGCTGACTCCTTGTTCTTTCTTGTCATGATCTTATTCCGATGTTAATTCCTCGAACATGATAATTCATCCATATTCCCTTGTCAAAATGTATTAAGTCCACCCCGGCGCACGTCTTCAATTTCATATCTAACCCATTTTAACCCTATACTCGATGTCATGTTTACACAGAGTGCATGCGTCGCGCGTTTATCATTTTCATATCTCCCAGCGATTAGCATCTTCACACCCTCACCAAAATGTGTTGACAAAGAAAACGTGCCCTTTGCCATTAAACGGATGTCAATTTTTATATTGCTTATGAAAAAAGGCAAGAAGAAACAAAATAAATTATAAATGGTGGGTGGACCTGAAAACCAGACAAAATCTATAAAAGTTGTGGGTCTTCATGCATCATGCTTCTTCTTCACAAAAAACGAAATGAAAATCTTCGGAAGATTTACCTCTCCCCGATTAGACCTGATTTATTTCTATCGCAGTGACAAAGGTACACATGCCTTGTCATCTTTCGAAAGTAAAATACACTCCATGAGGATGCTTACGTTAACCAAAATAAAAAGAAAATAAAAAACTAATCCCATTTAAACGTGACTTTTCGTGACATGAATAAATCCTTTAAATCATTAAATTAACGATAATCAAAACTTAAGGCACATTTAATGCATAAAATTACCAATTACACTAAAATGAAGCTGCGGATGGAAAGGTTTTGTAGAGAGAGAGAGAGAGAGGCCATGAATCTAATCAACATTATACAGTTGTCGGGTGGTGTGGTAACTGTTGTTACAACACTTACAACGCAGCCGATGTAATATTACCTTACCTCTATATCTCGGCGTGTCAATCTTCATTAAAAATTCTCAGCAGGTGACCAGTTTATTGTTTTTCGATAAATTCATTAAATGCAAATACTAATTTATTTTTACAATCATTGCAAGATTGTGCTCTCGAATTGATAGAGGTGTTTGGAGGCCGTCTTACAGATTTCATGATTGTTTTTTGAGATTTGCAAGGAATGTTTTCATGAGTTCTTAGAAATCAGAAATGGTCGATTGGTCGATTTCTTTTCAATTTAAATATTTTTTGCAAAATTTAAGAGAGATGCCAACTATGCCAACCTTCGAATAGTGTGCATTTGAGTTGTATAATTCTCATAACAACGCATATAAAGAAGTGCTTCGTGTTTTGTATTGACGACGGAATAACAAAAGAATGGTACAAATTTCAAGTGCAAACCAACGTCAGATACCTATATTTTAAATTTTTTGAGATCGGTTTCCCTGACTTACGAAGCTAGGGACTGCAACTAATTTGCATTTTCAGTCAGCTTAAACTGTAAGCTTACTATGCCTTCTTTTTATTTTGATAGCAGCTTCTTAGTTTTGGGTTTGAGCTTTACTATTGAGCTGCAAGCAGTTCAACGAAACGAACTACAAAAAGTATACTAAAACCGAAACAGAGTTCTTAGCTATGAGGACATTGAGAAACCTCGTCATTCGCAATTCGCTTTAAATAATTAAAATACTCCAAGAAAAAGTTGAGATAAGTTAGAGTTAGCTTATGAATGACATTAAAAAAGGCAGAAGCTCAAAAGTTACTTCACACTCGAGGCTACTCCACAACTTTAATATACAAAGGGCACACAAGTTGCATTTGTACGAACCGTTCAGAACTTTTAGGTTGCTTAGCTACTTGAAATTTTCAACCATCCGCCGCTAAAAAGGCTAAGCAAGAGCAGAACATTTAAATTAAAACTCGCCAACCAACCCCTACCCAGCAGGAGAAAAACTTAGCGAGCACGAGCAAGCTTGAAGAGCATTATCGTTTTTTAGGGATAGCTTCAGCCAGTGCTATGAACAAATTTATCGGAATATTGGGTTCAAATTGATCTTAAGCCTAAGTGATTTTATGTCAAGAAAGCGAACTTCAAATTGACGAGCTTCAAATTATAGAGGTGTAAAAGCTTGCCGCCTCGAAATGGAGTAAATAAGTTACAAGAGAGAAGTGTAAAAAAGTGCACCAACTCGTGTCTGGTAAGATAGTCAGACTATTACGAAGGGTCTTAGAAGGGTGAGACATATCTATCTGTTGATTTCATTGTCGTACCTGGGAGAGGCACTTTTGGAGTTGAGGTCACTTGATCTCTTGGTCTTACTTGTTTGTTGATTTATTACGATGGAAGTTGGGTCTTTTATTCCAGAAAGATCACATTTGACAATTAATGTGCCCGTCCTCTTAGATAAGTATAGCCATGAACAGTTCTTTCTCACATTAAAATTTGGATGCGGCTAAAAATTATTTGCCTACTCTTTTTTTTTAGATAGAATCGGTTGAAATAAATGCTCTAGGTCCTGACAGTGGCGTAGCGTGGGAGGACCACTCTGGGTGACAAAATGTCGCTGTTGAAGCGGGTATAGTAGAGATCATATGTTTCATGACAAAACGCTCGACAAGTCAACAAACAACAATGACGTAAATTCGAAATTTGCCACCCTGTCTGTGATTCGTCCTTGACGCTCTCGGCTGCTTTCCACTAGCTAACATACCAGAGAGTGGATCTACAAATTGCATTATCTAACGGTGAAAAGTGAAAAAAAGATGGTGTACTCTGTACTCGCCTTTAAAGCAATCATTGTATTTTTTCTGTTGCAAGCTGTTTGGCAATTCCGACTTGAACTGAAGAAGGATTTTCAAATGGTGGAAGCTAAATCCACAACTTGGAGACCATGAGCAGAGCTTCTTGAAATGGAAAGAGTTGGAAGTCCCATTGAACCGTAAAGCAACCATCGACATCAAGAAGTTTTTAAAAGCGAGAAGAAGAAGTAGAGGGATGTACCGAATCAGTTGCTGAATATTATCCAATTCTTAGACAAACAGAATCTGGACTTAAGAGAACATCGAGAAGACAATGGAAGAGTTGATAGTGGCAATGGCGGGAACTTTATGCAGTTAGTTCTCCTCCTAACTAAATTATACTATCTTTTATTGAAACACTCGACAAAGATAAACTGGGAGCATAAGTCCCAGTTTCGAATCTATCTCCAGAAACCCAGAATGAAATTTTAAATTAACTGGGACAGCAAGTTCGATCCACCATTTTCCGTCACAAGAAGCTAAATATTATGGCGCAATTTTTGACACTACACACAACATCCCTCACAAAGAACAAATGAGCCAGATTCTGCGATGCGTACATATCGAAGGAGAAAAGGTTGCTGTGGAAGAATTTTTCATCGACTTCTTCGAACCAATAGGAAAAAACTCGAAGAGATGATGAGAAGGAGGCGAGTGGACATCTTGTGTGTTCAGGAAACGAAATGGCGAAACACAGCAAACAAAGCCCGTTTCTTAGATGCAAAGACCAAGGCTTACAAGATGTTCTACTATGGAACGGAACAAGGTAGGAACGGAGTCGGTATCATCCTTGACCAAAGTTTATGTAACAGCGTGTTGACCATTTTGAAGTCCAGTGACCGTTTGATGTCTCTTAAATTGGTGATGGAAGGAAAGGTCTGGAATATAATCAGTGCATATGCTCCCCAAATAGGGTGTGAGCAGGAGGAAAAAGATGCATTCTGGCTTGATTTTCATAACCTACTTAAGAACATCCCAAAAGAAGAGTATTTGTTTGTTGGAGGAGATTTGAATGGACATGTCGGGAAGACAAACGAGGATTATGAAGACTGCCATGGAGGTTTGGGATTCGGCACCAGGAACACTCCTGGTGAAGATATTCTAAGTATGTGCAAGTCATACGGTCTAATCGTACTAAATACCATGTTCATCAAACAAGACCGACACCTTATCACTTACAGCAGTGGAGGAAATGAAACCCAGATTGATTACCATTTGGTCACCAATTACATGAAATCTCGGGTGAAAGACTGCAAAGTGATACTAGGAGAAGCGGCCGCTCAACAACACCGTCTTCTTTTAACAGAATTTTTTACGGATGCGGTAAAGGAAGTCAAACAAACAAAGGCTCCTAGGAGAATCAAGTGGTACAATCTGGAGAAAACCAAAGGACAGCAATTCATTTCGTATATGCAAAGTCAGCTGTGTAATACCATCGACGCAGTTTCAAATGCAATCACGGCACAAAATATGTGGGATCGACTACAACGAACCTGCTTAGAGAGAGCCAAATCACTGTTAGGAGTCTCAAAAGGACACCACCAACAAGCTAAAGAAACCTGGTGGTGGGATGATGAAGCTAAAGCAGTGATTAGAAAGAAGAAAGCAGCTTTCCAAGCTTGGTCGAAGTGCCCCTCAAGAAATACAAATGAAAAAGCGCGTTTCAAAATGGAATACAAGAGTTGCAGAAAAGAAGCGAAGAAGAAGTGCGCCCAACTTCAAGCAAAATGCACGGAGGGCCTGTATCGAGAGCTGGAAGAGATTTCTGCCCCAGCTGCTGAAGCAAATCAGGCAATCCAAGAGCTAAGACAAAGCAACTTGAATAAGGGAGCAACCATTTTCAAAATAGCCGCTCAGAGAAGGAGAAATGCGCAGGAGATTCGTTCGCCGAAGTTCATCAATAATGCTCAAGGAGTACTACTTGCGGATGACGACAGAATTCTTCACAGGTGGCGACAGTATTGTGATGATCTTTTGAATAAACAGTTTCCTCGGCGCCACTTTCCAACAGCTGCACCTAACTTTACGGAAGTATCCGACTTCACAGTCGAAGAAGTTAGGGAGGCAGTTAAGAACTCCAAAAAAGGCAAAGCGATTGGGCCAGACGAGGTACCATATGAGTTTTGGAAAAATATGGGAGACATCGGGTTAAGATGGCTCACGATTCTCATCTCCAAACTTGTAAGAGGTGACAGTTTGCCTAATCAATGGAGGGAAAGTTTTCTTCTTCCAATGTACAAGGGAAAGGGAGATACCAGAAGCTGTGACAACTATCGTTCGATCAAGTTGATGTCCCACACTATGAAGATCGTTGAGCGGGTTTTGGATAGCCGACTGCGGAAAATAATAAGGCTGTCTGATGACCAATGCGGGTTTGTCGCGGGTAAGTCAACTACAGACGCAATCCAAAGCATAAGGATCATTATGGAAAAACACCGAGATGCCTTAGAGGATTTGCATATTGTGTTGGTTGACTTCGAAAAGGCATTCGATCGACAACCACGAGATCTGATATGGGTGGCCCTCAGACACCGAGGAGTTCCTGAAGCCTATGTGCGAATAATTATGGACATGTACGAGGGAGCAGTTACAAAAGTGAGATGCCCAGCTGGAGTCACCGAAGAATTCCAAATAACAGTAGGTGTACATCAGGGAAGTGTCTTGAGTCCACTGCTCTTTATTGCTGTTCTGGATTATTTGCTCGAAGGAAAAGTAACGGACAATAAAGTAAAACAATTATTCTTTGCTGACGATGGAGCCATCATAAGCGAGGATCCTACATCCCTGCAACGAGCACTTGACGTTTGGATTGATGTTCTGGAAGGAAATGGGTACCGTATTAGCGCTAAAAAGACGGAATACCTGTGCTGCCCTTTTTCAGATCCAGACAATCCTATTCCAGACATTTATTTGAATGGAAATGTGCTTCCCAAGTGTGAAAAGTTTAAATATCTGGGATCTATGATCAATAGTGAAGCAACTTGTGATGACGACATCAATCATCGAGTAAGCGTAGGGTGGATGAAGTGGCGAGAAAACTCCGCTATCTTCTGTGATCGAAAAATGCCCCCTAAGCTGAAGGGAAGACTCTACACAGCAGTTGTCCGTCCAGCTCTGACATACGGTTCACAATGTTGGACAATGTACAAAAAGTATGAGAGCAAATTGACGGCAGCCGAAATGAAGATACTTCGGATGACAGCAGGAGTAACAAAGCTTGATCGAATTAGAAGTACTAAGATCCGTGGAAGCCTTCATGTCAAAAGTACCATCTTGGACAAAATTCAGCACGACCGGCTCAGTTGGTATTGTCATGTTCAAAGGAGAGATCCGCAGAACCCCGTCAAAAAGGCAATATCGTACAACGTTTCAACAAATTCGCGACGAAAAAGAAAAGGCAGGCCAAAACACTCCTGGTACAAGCAAATGCAAAAACAGCAGCATTTGGTTGGCCTCAGACATGGAACAATCCAAAACCGGGAGGCTTGCCGACGATTTCTGAGGTCAACGCGGCGTACCCCACAGGCGGATCACTAGTGTGAAGCAGCAAAGTGGGAGAGTTGTGATCGCTTCAAGATCACTACTCGTAACGCCGAAAATGAAGAAGAAGAAGAAGGAAAAAAACTGCATGAAGCTGTTGAAAATAAGTTTAATTAAGTTCTTGATTCATCTCAAACTTCCGAAACAAGATCGGGGCCAGTTTTCTTCTGACAGCCATGAAGTCACTGAACTTCCTAACTTTTCTTGGCTTTTGGGCTAGAGTGCTACTTGAAGTAAGTGACCCACAGATTTACCTGCAACAACGAGGACTGAGTGTGGATAAGTTTGCTCAGAAACTGCGATTTAATAGCTCTCCTAGTGTAAGGCAGAGGCCGTTTCGTCCAAGCCTCAATCGACTTTTCTAAGACTCTCTGCGAAAAATTAGGAATCGAACTCAAACGAAATGAAGTTGTTAAAAAAAAACGAATGCATGGCGATGAATCTGCAGATGCAGATTTTCCTCACGATCAGAAACTCCGTCGTGAGGTGTTTCGCATCATTTGACCAGATCTATCATTTGACTTTGGCAATTAGTATTGCAAGTTGTGTGAGAAGTTTTTCGAAGTTGAAACCAATCTAAAACTGTCTCAGATTCTTCAATGAGCTCCGCTAGACTATCAAACTTGGCTTGGAAAATATTGATTTTGAAAAGGCTATTTCTGACTTCGCTATTCGTAAGACCCGTAGAATCCGTTTGGGAAACCGCTGATTCCATTTTATCTCCAATAAAAAATACCACATTGCTTGTGATAATGTCTCGAAAGTATTGAATTGAATTGGGGCGCTTAAATTGGTCTCCCGCCCGGGGCGCAGAGATGGCACGCTACGCCACTGGGTCCTGTTTCATTTCTCACTAATAAATTTGTTTATTTCAACTATCAACAATTTGAATACTGTGGTTATGACTATTAACCGAAAATTAACGCTCTTCACTGAATCCCTGACTGATTCCATTACGTTGTCAGGTTGCAAATGCAATGCGTTGGGCGGCAATTTTCTCTTGCCATAAATGACTTACCTTTTACTAAAATCTATAGCCATAATCTAATCTCACCAAATATGATCAATGCTAAGCTTTCTTTTAGAATCACCAAAAAAGTAAACATCTGCGTTCACATGCATTTTGACTTACAAAAAAAAAAACCTCGCCAATCTCATTTCCTCAAAAGATAAGTAAAAAAGAAAGTACCTACTGAACATTTTTCTTAATTCGGTACCTGTTCAAAGACAAAAATAAAACTAATAAAATTGTATCTCAGCTAAAATCAAAAAGTTCTCCTTTCATCCATCCTTTGGGCCAATGCCAGGGCCAGCCATCGTAATTGGAAGCCATTCGATTGTTACAGATGTTGTACGCGGCTTAACACACAATTTTAATCCCAAAGAAGGCATAGACTTTAAACCTCCAGAGCTCCAACAGCGCAAATATCCAACACGCATTAATGATGCTGCATAATATAAGAATGTGTATGATGCTGCCTTTTGCTCCTGCTACCCTATCGCACAGTTGTTTATGTCCGTCCAGGCGTCCAGCGTCCACACACCACACAGTGCGGTCCGGTCTCCCGTCCCCGGAACACACACAAACACACAAACATTCCATCAAAGCGGAGCCTCTGTGTGGATGTGGAATCGCACGATGCAATTATGCCGGTGAGACAATTTATGACATACAATGGCCGGAGATCTTGTTTTATATATCACACATCTCTCCTTCACTCGTTCGATTATATATGCGCTTATGAAAATCATAAACTTCATGTGACATCCGAGCAACGAATATGCATTTCAATAACATACGATAAAAGCCTTATAAATCACCTAAAAGGTTCCTCTGGTCACGCTTTGGACCTCTCATTGGTTGGTTGGATGGTTGAAAGTGCTGCTGGGAGCGTTGTGTGGCTTAAAAGGGAAAATATAAAGGACACAGTCTTGTTTGGAGTGCTACTGATGGTAGGTTTTCTTGATTCTGTAGGCTTTAGGTGAGTGGTGCTAATTTGTTTCAACTGAGTAAACAAAAAATCTTAAGTTGGCAGTCAAAATGCTGGCGGCTCCTATCGGGAAAGTCACATGGTAAGAAGGCAGAGTAGGTATGTTGCTTTCGCTCAGGAGCTTGACAAAGGTCATTGTGATTTTTTACTAAATCAAAAACAGTCTTTATCACCTGTTTTGGTTTGCCTGCGAAAGGTATCCCAAGCGAACCAACTGCAACCCTACGTGTCAATTTCCTTTAGATAACTCTGCTAAGGCAAACCTCAGCTGACTACATTCTGACATCGTTTAGGTTCACAATTCACAATACTTGATATGTCCTCAGGACAGAGAAAGAGAGAGAACTTGGCTTGGAGTCGACTCTATACCAATCATCAAACCGCAAAACGAAAGAAATTCGCCCGAAACCATCACACATTCAAAATTAATTGCAACTTATGTGTCGGATACACAATTATTATGGCATTCTCTCTCGAAGAGTCTCGAAGAGATGTCATAACTAATTGCCATGTTGGATTTTAAAATTTGAAATTTTCTGACACATGGATGGCAATTTGCATCCGGTGTTGTGTGAGGATTTTGATATGGGATGCGGTGGAAGCTGTGCAATCATTTAATCTCATTCATCGAATCAACTTTGTGCGCAGAGTCTAGACAAAATCTGTCCAAAAAGATTGCTCCGGCTCTTGAGTGTATGCCAACTGATTTGATGTTCTTATATAATTCGAGTTCGGTATACAAAAGTGTGCAATTTATTTTTAATAATTTGACTGACGGATTAAGGACAAAGTGGTTTTGTTTTGTAAAAGGAAGAAAATTGCATCCTTTGTGTCTACGTATAATTATATGAATGTGGCTTTTGATTAGGGGTCATTTGAAGCATTCGATTGTTGTGTTTGTGTTAAGGCATAAAGTTTTCAAAATCGTAGCAGCATTTGCACAAAAAGAATCTTATACACGTTTGTGAAAAAAGATGCGAAGGAAGGGAACGGATGCTATTGCATTGAGTTCAGCAAGGATTATAAAAAAAATCGAGTTGTTCGTGCAGAAGATTCCGTTTCAATTTATCAAGTTTCAAAATATTTTGCATGTTTTCCATAAACATTATGGAGCTTATCGTCTTAAGCAAAAATCCCATACATGCAGGATATCCGATTACAAAATGGTTGCTTCCCGCCTCACTCCTGTCTAAAAGAACACCAACCAATGCTTGTGTGAACACTTGCAATCTTCCCATTAAACAAAATCACATTACACTTAATCCCTTAATAACTCTTTTCCATAATAATTTCACCCTCGTTTTAATATTCGCCCTGTTTTTTGTCATACAGCTAAGCCCCCAAGGGCGGATTTGCACCATGGCAATGTCAAGCGTTTGCCTTTTACACCTCCTCCATTCCAAAGAAGTGTAACACTCTTCACCGGGGTTAATAAGGCAAAAGCACTGCGAAAAGTGTCACATCGCACTAATCTTCTGCATAGGTTGAGACTCTCAGATTTTTCCCAAAAACATAGAGGGTGTTCATTCCGTTCATTTTAATAATTTCAACAATTTCATGGCTTTTATATGTTAATTTCATTAAAAAGACATTTTTGCATATTATTCGACTGTTTATATGCGATGCAGACTGAGATTCTTGCTGTTGTATTGGGTGAGGAGGATAAGCGTTTAGTTTCTGTAGCAACATGGAATTTCAACTTAACTGCGGGGGAAATTAAGAAAAAAATTAAATCGTTTTAGATTTTTAACACTTGGGGTTGAATATGCCCCGCGTGTGAGGGAAGATCAAAAGATGTCATGGACTCAATCGGAAGTTATTGGCTTCTTTTGTGTTTTGTTTTAATTTATTGTTAAAGGACATTTTTGGAATCGATTGAGAAGGATTTTAAAAGCCAATGCTGATTGTGTTTTAAACTTAATATGCACCTCCTCCCTCCTACTGCTGCTTTTTATATTTCAAAATTTATCAATTCAACCAAAGTAAACTTTCTCTCTGCTAGGTACCCAAATACCACCGCCATCACCAAATTGGAACAAAAAGATTTTCTTTATAAGTACCGCCACGCTCGCTGCAACTTCAATGACTTGACAAAGTGTGTAGAACGTCAGCATCGTATATCCATCATAAGGATGCCTAAGATGACAACAATGATGATGACAAAATTTACATAATGAATTGAACGTTTAAGGGTACTTCAATGCTAAATAGAAGCTCTTCAAAAGTTTCAAAAGTACCATTGACTAAAAAGGGGTTGATTCAAGCGAACCAGCATGATGAATTATATTCAAATTTATACCATTTTCTGTAAGATGCTTGTACAGTTGAGTTGCCAAAAAAAAGAAGAAGAATGGAAGACAAAAACTGTTAAATTTTGACAGGGAACGATGTATAGTTGCATAATTTTAATATATTGAAAAGAGTCGAGAAAAGATAATGCTGAATAAAAATCGACCACTCAGCATTTTTCTTTCTGGAGTGGAGAGGTACCTGATTTGACATTTTCCCAATCTGTCAACACGAAATTTTGTTAAGGCCCAGCCATGGTTGCTTTATAGACGCATTAAGATTGGTTGTCAGAAGTTAGTAGGACCGCGACTTCCGGTCATATCCGTGATTCGAAAATACTTCCGGTTCTGATTTAAAATAATGAGGGCAGTATTATCATTGTATATAGAAACTACATATATACATAAGTTAAAAAAGGCTATTTAACAATCTTATTTAGTTTATCTAATCTAATCTTGTTTAGTTTATGGACCGAAGGGGACCCGCGCGGCGGCGCAGCAATCGCTTTTAAACACACAATGATGAAACCGATAGCTTTTAACGAGACTGCTAAGTTGTACAATAGGTTCACCAACAGTCCAAAAGTCTCATCTAAACAGTCCTACGATAATTTCTATATACATAAATACAATTGTTAAGTATAATAGCAGAGACAACCACCTATTCCGATTTAATAGAAAATCTTTCAACCGTTGCTATAATTAGGGTGCGTGTACTAACTAAGATATCATCAGACTGTGTGTATAGGCTTAGCGGGAAACTAACTATCTACGTACCTTTTTTTTTTTTTAATAAATATACGCGTTTCACTGTTGCATATGAAGAAATGTTCATGCCGATAAATTTAGTCAAATATGAGTAAAAGTTACGAGAAAATCGCAGCTATCATTCAAAGCAATTTGCTCATTTGCTTATGATTCTGTGATGTTTTGAATCGTAGAAAGGAAATTCATGAAATCTTAAAGAACATGTCTTTTTTCTTGAAGTTTTGAGACTTGAAGTTCAAAGAACAGCTGATTTTGTCAAACTTAAGCAGCTTTTCTATTTTTCCCGGTGGGATAAAAACCTTTGTTGTCTTGAAGAAAAGCACTTGCTTTTGTCTGCGAAAACATTTTTCGTTTGTTCTACTAACAACTTTTCTGTGATCGTTTTAAGATTGTGACATCCAGTAAATTATACTATCAAAGCAATGAATGGTTTAACTAATAGGGCCCATACACTACGCATGCATGCATGCGCATTAGAAGATTGCGCAATATTGCTTTTGCCCTACACTACTCATGCAAACTGCGCAATCTTCATTCGTGTATTTATAGCCGTGTAGACAAGTTGTAAAGATGTCAAGCCAAAACTCCGCTGCTGCTCTTCTCTTCATTCGAATTTTATCACTTGACTGAGCAATTTAGCCCACACACCACACATGCATGCATGCGCAAACAAGAAAATATCAAAAAATTCTGATTTTGCTCATGCTGCATGCACAACCACTCAGTCAACACCATACACCTTCAATCGGCATGCGCAATCACTTGATTGCGCATGCGTGCATGTGTAGTGTATGGGCCCTATAACTGGTGATCAACTCGTTAGGCCAGGTTCGATTGGAGGGTGTTTTAACTCTCTGATCCTTTAGATAGGGACCATAGGGTGATCTGGTCTCAGTGATATCACAATGGACCCTCTGGAGTCTAAATGTGTCGGTCCTCGTGTACTGACAGTCACATCTAACCTAACCTAACCTGTAACTATCAAAGCGAACCAATAAATAAACAGAGAAGCCCAACAAAGCTGTGGAAAGCTCGGGGCGTAACGCATTTTCTGGACCTACAATCTTAATCCGATTCCCATCAGTTAAGCTAGAAAGCGTTTTTCATGGCAGTGTATTTTGCTCTTAGAAGACTTGTCAATTCCTCGCGATACCCATGAAAACTACGTTTATTCTTTAATGATGCGATCTTCAAACCTACCATGTAACAAGCAAAGACGCTTACCATTACTCCACGGGCACCAGAGCCAAAGCAAATACTGTAAATAAAGCGGCCATCACTTTTCTAATATTCTTCTTAAAGATCTGTAAAAAGAAGTCGGAAAGCACTGTCGCGGAGGTCAGCCAAAATCACAATTATTCGATGGTAGGCGTCCGAAAAACAAAATCTGTAATGAAGCTGTTGGTGGGAGGTGGGACGAACACCTTAATGATCTGTATCTGTAGAGAAGTGTTCATCTTAATGCGTTTCTACAAGCAAATTTGTTCATCATTTCAACACTTTCCAAATATTGGCTGGCTAGTGAAGTGTCATCTCCATATACGACTGGGGTTTTGCAGCCGACGAAATAACCACTATAGCATTTCGGTGGGCGAATTCAATGATCTCCACGTAGAACCAAATGACACATGTTGTTGTTTTTCTCAACAATCAACAGAAGTTAATCACTTTCAATATATGCCATTTTTCAAGTCGTAGAAGCAGAGCACATATTTTGTCGAAGTCCAAGACAAGTTTCAAAATGGTTGTAGAATTTCTCAATACGCGCCAATGAGGTTAAAGGCATCACATCACCAGCGGGCATTTCATATTTAGTATGTCAATGTCCGCTACCATTCTGGAAGATTGTACGCAGTAAGGTTTTGCTCTGGAAAGTTCTACTCAGGAAAATTCCCTAAATTTATATTCTGGAATGTTCGGTAATACTCTACATCAACCATAGAAGCTTAGAGCTGCTGCCAGTGAAGTTGGAATAAAAGTAATGGAAGTAATTTTATAGGTGAGTTTCTGGTTATGTCACAACGATTATGTTAAGAGTATCGAAAATGGAATAAAAGTTAAGAGTATCGAAAATGGAATAATGGAAATATGGATTCTAGTCGAACGTACTACCTATAATATCATGGTGCTTTTCGAACAAGGGCTAACAACCAATCTGAAACAACTGTTAAAACCATAGGGTTTCTATTTGCCGAATATTTTAATGAATTGCAATCTCTTCTTTTTGTATCAGTGCGTGTGATGGTGTTGTTCACCAGCATAACCTAGCGTAAAATAATAACCAACTGATGACCGGCGCGGCATTAGCCTTTAGGCACTCGTTTTTGAATAATTATTCCAATGATTTTGGCTTAATCAAATAGAGTTCCTTTTTCTTTATCCTGATTTTTATAACACACGTCGCCTGACTTGCCTCACCCGCAAAAACCTCATAAAAATAACGGAGAAGTCATTGTGGGAAAATATTAAAGACAGAGGTGTATATATCGAACCTTGTGGTTATCCACAAAACCTCTCACTTTCTTTACACTCTATTGTATTTTCTCGGACGGATAGGTATTCAGTGGAGTAGCAAGCGGCTCTGCATTCTAGTGGTTGGAGGTAGCAGCAAAACTTATAGTTACGCCACTGTAGCTATTTCACATTTTTCACAGATCCTCGCCAGCTAAGTTGGTATAGTACTTCGCTCTGTGCATGGGTAATAGTTCCAACTATCAGTATAATGTTAACTCAAGTATTTTTAGGGTTAATATACGTACTAAGCTATTTAAAATTCAAACACATGTAAGATTCTAAATCACGAAAGAAAATTAAGTTATGTATACCTAATATCAAATTTCTAAAGTCTACATTGTTTGGCCTACCAAATAACTACGATCTATGGAAGCCTCAACGTCCAAAATTCCACCTTTCAGGAAATATAAAGTGTATAAGCGCGAGTTATCGATCTTTATTGAGCATTTTTAAGAAACTCACATCTACCCTACGAAAAGAAAACAGTAGGTAAATGTATACCGCCAGATAATTGGGATAAGAAAAAATACGAAATAACTATCTGATGGAGACCACGTCGCGACGGCATTATAGAAGCTCTGACTTTGCATATTTAGACGCACGCCTCCAAGCCATCTTTTATTCAAAAGAAATCAGTAAACCTCAACAGCCTAAATGTAGCAAGTACCTACCAACACAACCGCATGTTGTTTGAATAGAAATAAAGCTCTTGAAAAACACATTAATAAAAATCGCTTTTGGACACTTTTCCTTTGGGAATTTGTACATAGCTAGCGGATAAATCAGTGCCACAAACTGAACTACCCTTCCCAATCCGGGATTTTATTTTTTGACATGACTCTCGAAGGTCCTTTTGTGAAATAATTTCACACAATATTGTCTCTCTGACAGATGCCACTTGTTTTTCATTATTATTTTATTTTTGTATTACTAAATCTGTATGGATTTTTTTTTGGTCGTTGTCATATCCGAAGTCCCAACCCTCATCGATGTTAAATTTGTGATGAGTGAGTATGGCACTAGACACCTTCAACAGCCAGCCCAGAGTGTGTTTATTCTGTCAAAATCTCAATTCGTTATATTAAGAAGCACTTTTTTTACGCATATTATGTCATGTTACCATTTCGATTTCTTAATGAATAAAATACCCCAGAGGGTGACTCAATATAGAAAACAAGCGAACGACTGCTGAATAAACAAACAATTGTATCATCGTCCTCTGTTTTCGAGTGGAACACTATACCGACAACATTTTAAATAAATCGCGCTGAGTCCGTTGGGTGTTCTGTCACCCCGATCAGCTTTGATATAATAAATAAAAAACAGAAAAAAAATCTATGGAGTTCAAAATTGAGATAAAATTGCGCTATCGCGAGTTGTTGTGCGTTGTCCGTTTCGGTCCCCTGTGATTGTTTCAACCTGTCCTTGTAGGGAAAAGAAGAATGATTTCCCTTGTTTTCCCTCTTGCTCAAAAGAAGGGAAGTGTGATACAAGCTACTGCCAAAGCGTTTTAAACAAATTATGGTTTAAAATTTACACCGCTTTGGGGTTGCAAGCACCCCCGGGCGACTGTTTGTACCTTTTTTTTTACCCTTCGCGTTGCATTTTCAATCATTCTTTATAATAATTGTGTACATAACACAATAAGGGTGATGTTTAAATTGATGATGGAAAACATTAGTTTTGTAACTATAATGATTTTCAACATTCTGCGATGGACTCTTGTGTGTGTTTTAGTGAAATTATTGATGTGTGTTTTTGAAAGTCATTACATGGTTAGTGGGAAACAAGGTTAGGAAAGAAAGACTGGTCCAGTCTTTCCCAACAAATGCGTTCTAGGACTCAAATGAGTATTAGAATCTAGTGAAGAAAGGTTAGGTTAGGTGGAAGTGGCTGTCAGCCAATGAGTACATTGCCTAACACACCTAGGCCGCAAGGGCCCATTGTGGTACCACAGATATCAGCAAGTTAATCACCTACTGATCTCAGAAACCCGATGTAAGATTAACGAGTTGATCACTTATTAATCTTCCATTACGGGACTAGGCGATAAATCACCTAATTTTAATCTATTTCGAAAGACTTTTAGGGCCTATGTAAGCTAAGTCGCTAGTATCATCGAAGAATAATTCACCGAGATGAGTTTTCCTCCTATGAAGTAGTGCAGAGCATGAACATAGAAGGTGTTGAACGGTTTCTTCCTCTTCTTCGTCCATGCAGCTTCTGCAGAAATCATTGGAAAACACACCAAGTCTTTTGGCGTGTCTTCCTATTAGACAGTGTCCCGTAAGAACACCTATGGTAGAACCTAGATACATGCGTTTCAGGGCTAACAAACTCTTCAAGCGTTTTGAGTTTACACACGGCCAAACTTTTTTGGTTGCAAGGCAGTTGTGACTCTCAGTCTATCTAGTGTTTGTTATTCTTGAAGCGGGTTGTCTAAGTATAGGAGTTTACATGCAGCGATAGGTATACCTTTACCTATGTTGTTCCATTCTGAGCGTATGGAACAACTTTGGCTAGTTCGTCTGCCAGACAGTTGCCTGGCATGTCCCTGTACCCTGGCACCCATGAAAGGTGAATGTTTGATATCTCCCTCAGATCCTCAGAGACATTTTACAATTTTGGACCGTGATGGATTTTAGAGGCAAGAGATTTAAGGGCAGCTTGGCTGTCTGAGAAGATCCGAATATCCGTGGAGGATATGAAGTTTTCTTTGAGCCAAGACAGCACCTCCTTAATCGCCAGAATTTCCGCTTGGAACACACTACAATGATCAGGTAGGCGGAAGAAAAGACTGAGATTCAGTTTTTCTGAGTAGATTCCACTTCCCACACCTTCGCTGGTTTTTGAACCATCGGTGAGAAGTGTATTGCTTCATTTTCCAAAAGAGCGCCATTTTCCCAAGCTTCTCTTGAAGGTATGGTTACTTGGAAATTATTGTCAAACACCAATTTGGAGGTGGTGTAGTCGGATCGATTCGGTAAGAATCTAAAGTTATCTAGAATGGTAGTGTGGCCGATTTGATTATTGGTCCACTGTGATGTAGCTCTGAGTCGAGTAGCTGGGGTAGCTGTGACTTGTTTGCTGAAGATATCTAGGGGTGTGAGATCCAGTAGTACATTGAGGGCGTCCGATGGGGTTGTCCTCAGTGCGCCACTAATACACAGACCAGCCGTTCTTTGAACTTTGGCCAGCTTGTTGTAGTTGATCATCTTGTCTAGTGCGCACCACCAGACCAAGGTAAACAGCCAATGGGTGATTTGGGGGGATAAACCCCATTTCCCACCAATGGCTTTCCTACAGGAGAAGATTGCCACGTTGGCTTTATTTACTCTTTCCTCAATATTGGTTTCCCAGGTCAGTTTTTTGTCAAAAATGAGACCTAGATACTTAGCCTGATTTGACAGTGTGAGAGTTACCCCTTTAATAGTTGGGGGTCTGAAGTCCGGAATTTTGTATTTCCTCGTAAAGAGAACTAATTCCGTTTTGTGTGGATTGATGTTCAGACCACAATCTGCAGCCCAATTGTTAAGCTTGATAAGTGCTGTTTGTAGCAGCTCAGCTAGGGTTTGTGGGTGCTTGCCTGAAACGGCAATTGCTACATCATCGGCATAGGCTATGGTTTTGAGATCTTCGTCCTTTAGGTCGATTAACAATTTGTTGACGACCAGGTTCCACAGTAGGGGAGATAAAACTCCTCCCTGCGGTGTTCCTCTATTGGCCATTCTGCTTGTTTTGTAGTTCCTCAATTCGGAGCTAATGATTCTGCTGCTGAGCATTGTTGTTATTATGTTCTTGATGTGTTCTTCTATGAGTAGCCCATCAAGAGCATTAGTGATTGCTGAATTTTTAACATTATTAAATGCACCCTCTATGTCTAGGAATGCGACGAGAGAGTATTCTTTGTAGTGCAGGGATTTTTCAGTAGTGCAAACCAGAGAGTGGAGTGCAGTTTCCACTGATTTACCTTTTGTATAAGCATGTTGCGCCGTTGAGATCGTTGGTGAAGAAAACTTCGTCAAGGTGTTGTTTCTGAAATGTTGGCTGAAGCCTTGCAACCACCTGAACCTCTATCAACCATATTCTATCCGCTACCTAAAACACCAAATTAAGGAAGCTGAAATAACCCGAAAATCGTTTGGAAGTCTTGTAAATGTTGACAAATAGAAAAATCAATTGTCAAAGAATCGTGGGAAGCCTTCGACCACATCAAATGAAACCTAGCATCCCTGCCTTACCACTCAAATTTGGAAACTTTCTTTATTTCGCGATAGAAGCCAAAGCAACCTTCTTCCTGTGTATGTGCATCGTGTTCGGTGACTTGAAGTATGGAGCTCCCTGTCACAAACCACCAGTCATGTTTAAACTTCAAACAAGAAAATCTCATTTTAATTTTTAAAATGCTTCGGCAATGTCACAGACACATTAATTGCATTAGCGTGGCATTACTCTACTTTTATAATACTCCTGAGCTATTCCCTAAACTCATTTTATATTGAAAATATTTCCGGAAATGGCGTACCATTCAAATCGATCAAAGTTTCCGTGAAAAACAAATACATTTGTTCCATTTTAAATTAGATGAAAATTACCTTGCTCTCGCTGTCATACAGTCAAGTCTGGCCCCCTGCTTAAATCACTAAGACATTCCGCAGAAGGACACGATTTTTGTTCATTCGTTTTTGTTGATCCCCGCTTTTGAATGTCAATTCTTATTAAGGACTAAGCACAATTGATTGATTTATTTTGCAATTATAATCGTAGATCCAGACCGCTTACTGAATATTTTGAGGGAGAAGGAAAAAAAAACAACAAAATTAAACCAACAAAACCACGTCAAAATAAAAAAACACACAAAAATCAGACCCCAAAAGGCAAAAGATACAAAACTCCGTGATCCCCGTGAGAGAGCGTGGGGCTTAATAAGGCGAATGATGTTTACCGTTTCTATGCAAAATTAGGGATGAAACACCACCGCCACCAACCACCGACAGTGTCAAGGAAGCAATTTACCGATACAAGCGAATGTCCTTCCGAAGGTAAAGTAGGTTTGGGGGTTTTAGAACAGAGAAAAGAAGAGAAAAAAAAAAATGAATCTTGTAGATAATTTATGTCCATTTCACTATTGATTTAATGCGTTTACAAAATGCTTAGCTGTTTTGGCTTCTTATTACATTTACTTAATTTTTTTTTCTTTTGTGTCTTGAAAAATCCGAGGGTAAAGGCATTACACACACCTCTGTGTGTTTTCTACCCTCCTCCATCATGGCTACTTCAGGTTAATTTCTGATTCTATTTTTGCTTTTCCAATTATTTCTACTTTTTTTTTGTGTTCCTTTATATACATAAAATATCCAAAATCGTCAACTTCAGGGATTCCACATCTATAGATGTCCTTTGAATAACCAGAACCGCACCGATGCGATGTATTCGGTGCGGTGCCGGTGGTGGTGCAAAGAGTGTTGGAAAGGAAGTGTAATTGTAATTTCATGGATTGAAAAGGTCACAGATGTCGTTCGTTGTTCGTTGATTTCCCCAGCAAATAATTGAACATCAAGTAATGTTATGGGTGATTGGTCAAGTGCGATGAACGAGGAGAAGTTAAATACTTGACTGTGACGATCAACCCTTGAATATTAGTTGATTTGGTAAATGTATATTTTCCGTGTTGATGGGGTTTTCTTCTACCTATTTTTTTCTATATTTGCTGGTCAGAAATCAGAATGTTCTTGATTCGAGTCTTTGTTCAGTATAGACTATGAGAGTAGATATGGAGAGTGGATCTTAATTCGTAACATGCTTGGGAGGAATTTTGAACAGCACCCTTTAGAAACGAAAAATATAGCTTCGTGAGCAGAGACGGTCATGTTCAAGAAAATGTAGGTATGAGTCAAATGGGAATAATTAAATTTATGTGTGTGCACCGTAACAATTCGCTTTTTAGTGTAATTTTTGCATCCCCGTAGAACCGTAGATGAAAAAATGCAATCAGTGGTTTTATTGCTCAGATATACAAACGTGCACGGGGTAAAAGTGTGAATAAAACTCTTATTGTTGATACCATAGCATAGTAATAAATATACATAAGGGACCATGTGGCGTAATGGTTAGCATGTCCACCTGCTAACCCAGAGGTCCGAGGTTCGAATCCCAGCAGAACCAAAATGCAAAAATGTTTTTCCACGGGTATCGCCTTTCGCGAGGAATTGGCAAGTCCTCCGTTAGTAAATTCATTGCCATGAAAAGCGCATTCTCAATTAGCCGTTCGAAACCGGCGAAAAATTGTAGGTCCCCTCCATTCCCTCATAAGGCATGGTTGTGAGAAATGCGCTAGGCCCAGGGGCTCCTCGCTCTGTTGCGCCACCCTATTTATTTATTTATTTTATTTTTAAGGGACTAGAAAGTCTCCGTACACTAATTTTTTCGTATTTTCTTAAAAATAGGAAATATTTATCCCAAAACAACAAATATCGTAGCTTAATAACTAGTAGAACCTCCTCTGTTATTTCTGTTACTTCTTGCAACCTATTTTTCATGGAATGGACCAGTTAAGAAGTAGTATTGGGGGAATCTTGTTCCATTCCTCAAGTAAATGGCTTTGAGGCCACTTTTGCTGGAAACTGTGTGCTCACGAATTTTTTTTCCAAATGATCCCACAAATGCTCAATGGGGTTGAGATCTGGTGACTGAGCAGGACATTGTAAAGCAGCCATTCTCTTACCAGCATCGATGTGTGCTTAGGATCGTTGTCCTGTTGGAAAATTAAATTGTTGCCGAGACCCAGTTTTTCAGCGCTTGGACGAACATTTTCTTTAAGGATATTTAAGTATCCACATTTATCCATCGTATTTTCAATTCAAGAAGATGCCATACAACCCCGCACCATAATATGGCCACCGCCGTGCTTCACAGTAGGGGTTAAGTTTTTTGAACTCAGAGCAGTGTTGGGCTTCCTCCACACCATACGACGACCATCTGAGCCGAAGACGTTGAATTTACTCTCGTCGGTAAATATGACTTGATCCCAAAACGAGGTTTCTTTTCCCAAATGGTCCAAGGCGTAGTTCAGCCTAGCTTTCTGATTCACTTTTCTTATGAATGGCTTCTTCCGACTTACTCGACCATGTGATCCATTCTTGTTCAACAGATTGCGAATTGTTTGGGGCATACATCAACTCCGTCACTGATTTTTTAGTTTTCCAGCGAGAACTGGATCTTCTGCAACACTCCTCAGCAACCTATTCTCCGTTCAACGATCTATCTTTGACCAGATCTTGGCTTGTTTAAAATCGTTTTTGTTTTCTTAAAGTGTTCCAGTGCTGAACGGAACAACGTGGCCTTTTGACTATTTTTGAAATTTCAGCATAAGATTTCCCCTCATTGCACAGAGCGATGATAATCTGCTTGTTAGCCAAAAGAATTTGCTTATTTTTCGATTCCATTTAATTTTCCTTGTTACGAAACAAAATATTTAGCTAAGACATAATTGGGAACACTTAAGCTTACCAAAACTACTACTTCAACAACTACAACAAGAAAATGAAATCTGTAAGGAGACATTTTTTCTCTATTTCAAGGAAACGCCACATAATTATGATCATAACGGTATCCTTCGAGCATAAAAGTTCTTGGAATTGGCAAAACAAGCGAGGGGAGACAATGTGCTGTCATCTGTGCTACCATTTTGGTTTTTTGCTAAACATAACTAGTTTTATTTTTGCAAAAACACAAACAATAGTCTCTGTACGGAGACTTTTTGGATCATGTGTACTTCTATACGTTTATGTTAATTTTTACACGTATTTTTACTCACGCATGGATTTTTATTTACATTCGTGTTTTTATATAACCATAAGGTTAGGTACACTCTAACCCTAACCAATATTGATCTGGTTTATAAAACACTGAATTGCAATAACGTGTATCTTTATTTACACGTGTATTTTTCCTTTCGCGTGTATTTTCATTTAAACTAGTGTATTTATTTTCACGTGAATTTTTAACTTTCACGTGTATTTTAAATCTACTTATTTTTATGTACAGGAGTGTTTTCATTAACAGATTTTTTTTTTTAAATCAAAACTAATCTTAAACTAATATTGATCAGGTTTAAAAACACTTTGTATTTAGTTAACGTGTATCTTTATTTACAAGTGTATCTCTACTTCTGCCTATATTTTCATTTAAAGTCGTATATTTATTTCCACTTGAATCTTTATTTAAGCGTGTGTATTCTTATATACACGTATATTTTTACTGTATTGTTTTTTATTCGTGTATTTTTGCGTTTACGTATATTTTCTTCTAAACGTATATTCTTATCTGCAGGTATATTTTTATTTGCACGAGTATTTACACTCACGTGTGTTTTTAAGACTACTTATTAACGTTAAATCAAGTGACAGTCTGGTTAAAAGTTACCAGATTTAAAAGTTACCTTAATTCAAACGTGTATTTTAGAACTACACGCCAACCTTTCAAAAGAGTTTTTGATGCATTTCTAAACGTGCGAGCTGGAGTGAGGAGTGATGTTTAGCTGTGATTGCGGCAGGTCTTCTTTGTTCGAATAAATTTGTAAACTTTCTTCCAGATCTTTTCATTGTGCAGAAAAAGTACCACGTACTTAGCTCCTACTGCTTCTTCAACTTCAAATTGCTTCGCTTTTTCTTAAAATATCAACTTGAATTTATGGAATTAACACAATTATCCTTTTCGTGGGTCTTGAAGATTCGAGTGGTCGGTCCGTTTTGTGAGGTACTCTTTTCAAAGCAAATATTTCCCCTCTAACCCTCAAAAACCAACCCCGGAAGGTAGCTGATGGCCTAGCTGATGAAATCTATTCGATATTTTTAGTCTGTTTTCTTGACGCGTAGGTCCAATAAATATCTATAATTGGGAGCCCTGCTTTAAAAAATTTTCTTCAAACATAGTGGCGCAACAGAGCAGGGAGCCTCGTCGACATTTCTCACAACCATGCCTTGTGAGGAATTGGAAGGAATCTACAATTTTCTGCAGGCTCCGAACGGCTAATCGAGAAACCGCTTGTCATGGCAATGAACTTACTATCGAATGACCTGCCAATTCTCCACGAAAGGCGATACCAGTGAAAAATAATTTTTTTGGTTTCTGTTGGGATTCAAACTACGTACCTGTGGGTTAACACTTAACAGGCAGTCATGATAACCATCACACCACGGGAACCAAATTGCGTTTACACCGAATGTATTCTGGCTTGACCAAATTTCGTGTCACTGAAAATACTATCGTAGGACGTTCCGATTCTTCGAGAAAGGCTATACCCGTTTTACAGCAATTGGACTTGTATTTTATTCGAACGCTGAACTTCTAGGAAAAAGGCAGAAATGGTAACCAGTACGTCACGGGTACCACACACCATTAAACAAACAGCATAATCGTTTATTGATACATATTCACAAATCACAAGATTTTACAAAAAAAAAGTTTCGAACTCTATAACAGGATTGTAGTACTTATAAAAAGGAGACGTTTTTAAAGTGACAAGTTTTGTTTTTCAAAATGTCGCAATGGGCTATAGAGTTGAACGTCACAAAACCTGAAAACAATCAACCAAATGTTGGTGACCGTACTCTAACGAAACTTTTTTCCTGAACTAATTGCAGATAATGATGCGAAGGGATGATGCATATCTCACATATCAAGTGCTCAATATCCTACTCGCGCAAAGGGTGACATATGTAAACATTAAAATGCATGTCGCATAATATTCCTGATTAGTAATCTGTGAACAGACACATATGCCTGAACCAGGAGGGATGTTTTGTCACAATTTCAATTTGTTTGAGCGATTATCGAAACGATAAATTTAAACAAACAAGGTTTGTTTGTTTATAATTTCTTTTTTCTTTTGACAAAGAGTTTAAGAGTTTTTCATTTTTAGTTCAGTGGGACCTACCTATACGACCCCCTACAATATACAGATCAGTTGGTAAATGCTTCTTTCCGTTTCATAAATGATTTCCAGCTGCCTCAGCGACAAGCCATTAGCAGGTCTTAGCTCACATACAACCAAAAGGAAAGGGGCTTAGAAGTCTGAATATTGAAAGAAGACATATTGGTTTGGTAACAATGACAAAGATTAAGCTTGAAAGCCTTATGGAACCGATCTAGTAAACGCGATGGGGTCTTAAGCTATAACCCATATCAGTAGGCCCCTATTGCTGGTTTGCACTTCCTCGAAGAATTTAAGATCTGTAGTTGGTACCTATACCATGGTTTTCTTAAGGCTTTAGATTCCTTTCCTGCAATCAGTGGCTGACGCTATACGAAAGGACATTTGACGGTAATGCCGCCAAGTGTATTTAAGTTTACATTCATTTTCTGGTCTTTTTAAAGGTCCTCGAATAGAATAGTTAATTTTCATCAGAATTCTGTAGAACTCTGCTGGACATCGCTGTTTCAAAAGCATCCTTTCATCTCTGCAAACCAACCATCAAATAAACAAAAACGAAGTCATTCTTCACCAACGATCAATTCGAAATGAAATACCTTCGTCATATTAATTATTTTCCATTTCATTTGAAACGACATAAAACAATAAACTCATCGGAGCTAAAGTGCATTTCATTTGTCAACTTAACGAGCATACTTTACAATATCCCTTTTTTCATTCATTTTTTATAAAATCACATATCCAACGAGGTACCTGCATCCAAGTAGACGTAATTTTTGTCGAATTCATGTTGCAAAAATAAGAATTGATTGCAGCAAAAGAAAGAAAACACATCAAATATAATGCAAAACGAGTAAAAAAAGAGAATACGAACTTAAAAAGAAAAAATGCTCGGGACAGATAAATATACAAAACATGAAACAACGAAACACAACTGTCATTCTCAAATTGACAGATGAAAATCAACTCCCCGAATGAACATATTCAATTTGATCCGAACGATGTTTGCAAATAAATTGCAAAATTCAAAATCCGCTCCACATGTGATATGCAGTCATGCATCCACCTAGCAGTTCCACAGCCACTCAGAAATCCCCATGAATGCATCTGCTAAAAATGTTCAAATAAAAGATACAAAAATATCGCAACGGAACTACAATACCTACAAGTATACGAGTACCGAGTACCGACCGTTTATACGACGCGGTGTGCAGCGCTGGTGTATTGATATTTTTGAGTTTTTCCCTTTTTCCAATATTTTTTTTTTCATATATTTTCTGTAAGGATTTGTTGAAGTTTTGTCTTTTTTTCCTTATTTTTGAAATCCAGGAAACTACTGCGCTACAAGCCCATTTGTTTTTGTGTTTAGACCGAGTGGTTAGAGAGGTGAGTGAGAGGAGTGAGTTTGTGCGATGGAAGTGAATCAGAAAAAATTTCAATATTCCTGGTATTTATTTTATTCGGATGAGTGGTGTATTTGAATTTTGTATGCTGTTTGGTAAAAATATACAAAGTTGTCAAATAAAATGGTTTTCGTCCTAAGCTATGAATGTAAATGCTTCCAATTGACAGCAAATTTGTTTAGTGTGATTGTGGAATTGCCGCAATGGAGGGGGAGAGGAAAGAGTTGTAGAAAATGACTTTTAGCAAAGTTTTTGAGTGACCAGTTTTCGAAACTAGATTTGTTTATTATTTTTTGTGCTTCTTTTTGTTTATCATTGATGCAGGTGCATGACAAATCTGATGGATACTAAATTTAAAGTCGGAGTCGGAGCGGAGGGGGGTTAGCAAAAACACAACACATCATTCGAATAAGCAATTAAGTGAAACAGAAAAGTTTGCATCCTCGTTCTCGTTCTCCTGTGAAGCTTTTAGGAAGAAATTTACTGTCATGATGGAAAATTTATTTGTGCTTAAATTTGACACTTATTTTGACAAGTTGGAGTGGAGTAATCGCTCTTTAAAATGTTAGAGATTTGACGTTGATTCTTCTGAGTCTACCTCTCAAAAATTTGGGTGATAGCATTAGACAAAAATTTCTTAGTTAAGTGCATTTACATACTTTTACACAAGTTGGGCCATCTAGCCTTTTTTTTTAATTATAGGTTATTTTGACACTGCTTCCCGCCTCAAATTGATTGGACCCCTTTGCACTCTTTTTTTGTGAGGAACCGTAAATGACCAATGTTTTGCCAACAGTCCGGAAACAATTCATTTAGTATCACCCAAGTCATCCGTGAGCTACAGTTCAAAACCATTAAAAAGAAAGACAGCCAGGGGCAACCAATTGGGCGAGTTTAAAGTAATTCCTTGTGCGCTTTAAAAGGATAAAAATGAGTTCGAATTTAATTTGATTTGAAAATGGACGAAACAAGAGAGTTGTTACAGAAAAACTAAGTTTTTACGTAAAGAAAATCGTTATCAAGGATGTGTAAGTGTATACTACGATATCCATGGCGCCACAATCTGACAAATTTGGCTTATTTAGGTCAAAATAAAACGAACATGTTACTCAAAATATTTTAATTTCTCGCTTCACTTTCGAGACATCGATACCTGAAAACCTAAAACAAAAATAAAGCAAACATATTTTTTCGGCTTTAAGTATCTATATCTCGAAAATAAACCGAGATATCGAAAAATTTTATTTAATATTTTGGTTTTATTTAGGCCTAGTTGAGCTAAAAGCACTTCAGAGGAAGGACACTCCGATTACAATAATAAAGTGCTAGTGCAATGCTTAAAACAAGAACGGCAGAAACACACTCTAGCCAAACGATTCAGAGAGTCATCACTACGAGAGGCTGCCTACAAGGAGGGGTCCTATCACCTCTGCTTTGGAGTCTTAGCAGATGAACTATTAGAAAAACTAACCACGCAAGGCATAAGATGCATTGGCTATGCTGATGACATCACATTATTAGCCTGTGGGAAATGTGAAGAAACCCTTTGCGATATAATACAGAGGGGTCTGGCAATCACGAAAAAGTGGTGTACATCTGTAGGACTGAACATCAACCCCAAAAAAACTAAAATTATACCATTCACCAGAAGAAGACTCCTACCACTTATGAAAGACATTACACTGGATGGAGTAACCATAGTACCTACCCACAACAGAGGTTAAGTATCTAGGCGTCATTCTAGATAGTAAACTCCTGTGGAAAAGCAAATAGAAGCAGCAACTGAAAAGGCTAAGAAAACCAACTGAAAAGACTAAGATATGCAAAAGTATAGCAGGGAGATCATGGGCTGTAAACCGAGCATTATTCGGTGGATGTACCTAATGATGGTAAGACCAACCCTTACCTATGGAGCGGAAGTCTGGAACAAGAGAACTGACCAGGTGACCACTAGGAAAGCATTAGAAAAAGCACAAAGACTCGCGTGCATATGCATATCAGGAGCAATGAGAAGCTGTCCAACTGCGGCTTTGAAAGTATTGCTAACCCTGACACCTTTGCACCTGGTAATAAGAAGCATCTCAAATGCAACGATAGCTAGATTTGCCAAAGAGACTGAGTATGTCTAGCGAAAAGAGTATAATATCGAACGAGTTACCACTCATTGACTTCCCTCGGGATAGCAAGACCAAGGAATTCGAATTCGATAAGCTCTTCAACGTTGAGCTAAGTAACAAAAAGGCATGTCAAAGTGAAAAAGAGACCTACTCAATTAACACCCATGCTCAAAATTTACATATGTAGGTACATTTTTGCAACTTCAAGTATCGATATCACGAAAAGGAAGAGAGACATCAAAAAAATTTCATCTAACATTTTCGTTTTATTTTGGGATAGTTAAGCCGAATTCATTGTGAGATTGCGGCGTCACGAGTATCTTATCACGGATATTCCCAATTTTAGCAAAATCCTTAAAGATAGCTGAAACTTTTTTTTTTTTTAAATAAAAAAATTGTTTCCGGCAAAAGTTTAGCAATGCTGCTTTCACATTTATACTGTGGAAATATATCTTAGCTATTCAATATAATTAGCTAATCAATCTGCTAAGCTTTTGCAAGAACAGAAGATATCATGCGAAATTAAAAAAAAGTTAAGAAAACCGCTCGATTAATTAAAAACAAAATATGTTTCGTTTTTTTTTTTTTAAAAATGTACACATCTTTAGCTTTCTCGAACATTTTTAATTGCAAATCTGTAGAAAAAACTTTACCTTTTCCGAATTGCAAATTTCGTACTGAACGGGTCCACTTTGATCGCTTGACTAAAATAGTGCAAAGCATAAAAATACAACTTAAATAAATTTTGTATACCTTATTTAAAAATAACTTTTTTTCACTGATTTCTATGGAACTGTTTCAGTGTGCGACGCATTGTGGGGCTAAAAAATAAATAAATAAATAGGGTGGCGCAACAGAGCGACGAGCCCCTGGGCCTAGCGCATTTCTCACAACCATGCCTTGTGAGGGAATGGATGGGACCTACAATTTTCTGCCGCTTTCGAACGGCTTATTGAGAAAGCGCTTTCCATCTTCATTGACTTTAGGTCAGCAACAAAACCATTTACTTTTACTGACCATAAACGTAGCTTGGGGTCACTTCTAGACTTTAATGGTAGAAAACTAAGTAAGTCCATAGTAAGACCGTGAACAAGAACATCTGAACGACCAAATACTGCCTTTAAGGAGTTCATGATAGCAGCGTCATCTGAAGAGTATCTTAGTCTGTCACTAACCATTTGGTAAGCGTCGCCCTTTAAGGCTTTTCTTAGCTGCGCTACATTTTCTTTCCCATTGTACCTGCCTTCAATGGTAGTTGACTTGAAAACTTCTTCAAAATACGGCCATTCTCTTTTATTATCACCAGAAGGTATAGCTCCTGAACGTTGTTCCGGTTGAGAATGGTTAGTAAGCTAGCCATGTCAACTTGAGATGGTTCTTTTTTTAAATGGTCCTTATACGAGATTCACTCTCGGAAAAAGAATTTGAGGAATGATTTGGACTTACCAGAACAGAATTATGTTTTTCTTGAATTTTTCTAATGATATCTTACCTCGGGTTTGTAGCTTTGACTGGTGAAACAGAAACAATTGATGGTTTTCTTGATTGCTTAGACAAATTGACCATTTCCGCTTTCAGTTTTTCCATCTCTGCTTTCAAAACCGCTATTTCGTCGTCTCTCTCTGCTACTAGTTCTTGAGCAACAACAGCAGATTCAATTAGCACATCAACATCAACAGAATCCTGAACTATGTCATTTTCAGCTGATACTTCTTTATGTGAAAAACTGACTGTTGCATCGGGAATTTCGTTGTCATCCATTTTTCAAAAGGTTTTTCCACAAAACCATGGAGTCTCATCATCGTACAAATCCTGATTGAATCCAGCGCGGTCAAAATGCCACCAAAATGCCGACGGCAAACCTCACATGAAACCATTTGCTCATTGTCGACTCTGGAACATTCTGCAGCTGAGCAACTATGTCTGTTCTCATCCATTTCGAATCAAAGGAAATCGCAAGTCCACCAATTTAAAATAAAATAATGTTGAGGAAACGTAATCGCTCTTTTTCAATATCAAAAATCCTTCTATTTTGATGAAATACTTAATTTTGTTTTAACTAGAAAAAAATACAACAATTTAAAATACATACATACATATCTAAATGAAATATACTTACATTGGTCTAGAGCCAATTCTTTCCTTGCTTACAGGTTGAACTTTGAACCACGAAGTGTTGTTCGCCAATTTGCGAAGTGTTGATTCACATTTCTTTTATTAAACTGGCCAGAGAATCGGAATGCGCTAATGATTTAAGCCAAAACTTAAGTTTTTGCATCTAATAGAAGAAGTACGATATCCGTGGCATCGCAACCTGACACTGAGTTTGGCCTTATAAGACCAAAATGAAAAGTTTTCGATAGCACTTCGTTTTTAAGATATCGATAGGTACTTGAAGTGGAAAAAATTTGTTCGGTTTACATACGAACATTTTGGATAAACACCACAATTGAACAATTTAACTAAATAGAACGAAAATGTAAAATAAAATTTTTCAATATCTCGAGATATTGATCCCATAAATTTTTTTTTTACTTTCTTAAGGTGGGGTGGGGGGATGGTGGGTGACAGTGGGTGGAAACTCATCGTTTCAACTTCTTTTCATAATAACTATCATTTCTGAAAGTTTTTTCCTAATCAGTTTAGTGGTTCGGTTTTATGGACTTTTTTCTGCTCTCCAATACAAATGGCCCCACTGTGCGACGCGACCTTGTGTTCCATAGTTAAATGGAATGTCTGATCTTACTAATAAAGCAACAATCATAAAAGAAAAAAACCTTATTGGGACAACCATTTAGATAAATCAGTGGCCAATTTCGCCAAAAACATGCTTGACGTTTTGACTGCAAACATCACATTCAATTTTATCTTTCTATGGTCTGTGAAGAAGCTCCAAGAGAGATCTCTATCGTCTTTTAATTTGATCCTTTTTTATAAAACTTACCTTCTTCAAAAGATTCTCTAATGTTTATCTAGAATAAAATCATTAATTTGTTTAAAAAGCTCAAGGCCCCGAACTCGACTAACTATAGGCACATTTATTTATTTTAAAATTCCGATTCAATAAACGAACAAATAAAAACTCAGTTTTAATTAAATCTCTGCGTCTCAAAAAAACAAATGAAAATAAATAAATAAAAACTCACACACGGTTTTTACTTTACTTTACATACATACTTCCAAATATATGTACAATGTACATATATATAAATTTTGTTCGAATTTTTCGTTAATTAAAATCCAATCAAATTTTAAGTCGCTTTTTTTTTTGTTCGTGTGTGTGTGCATTCCATCTGCTATAATCCTGAAATTCTGCGAATCCCTTTGAATGAAAAATAATAAAAAATAAAATTTAATCAATTGTCTGATTGACGACATGTCGATCAAATTGAATGTTTTAAAATAAAAAGAAATAAAAATGTGCGATGACACCAAATGTGACAAAAACAAAAAAATTGGTTTAATCTACGACGATAATGAAAATAGAGTGGAGGAGTATGGGATACTCTCTGAGAGAGCTTTGTTTTGTAAGTAAATATTTTTCAAAAATCTAGGCTATTCACATAGAGATGATTTGAATCAAACCAAAGCAAAAAAAAAGTTGAAAAGCTTTTAGTTGATGATGAATTAATTAACTTTGAGGATACTTCAAAAGTTCTCTGACTTTTTTACGTAAGAACTTTTTTTTTGGAAATCATTGACAAGTAAGCAGCTGATTACAGCTCAACTATTACTTTCTCCAACCACAGACCACTTGGCTGACCACTCACGGTCCTAGTCAAACGGTGTGCTCAGACGATGACATGACTGCTGTAGACGAGAGTGTGCGAAACTTAGTCCACAAACATCCACTTAAAATCGATCTCAATAGTTCAACATTTCACGCTCTAGCCTGAGGAAACCCCTTCGCAAAGATTTTGGATTATTGGCTTTAAGGTCCAATTGATTCAGCAATTGAAGACAGACGACTAACCCAATTCGCTATTGCTCTACAGTTTGGGCCTTAGAGAAGCTCGAACTGGGCTACGAATTTGGGAGAGCAATCATCTTTTGTGACATACAAAATTGCCGCTTCTTGGGCTCAATCAGCGTAGTGCGGATTTTGGAGTGGTTGGATCATTAGGCCCTTATTCTTATCTACAAATTTACGATTTGAAAAATCTACAGGCTAGGAGTGACGTTTGAGTCAACGTTAGTCGTTACAGAGCCACGTTCTCGGGCCTCCATCTACATCTACAGCGACAAACAGCACTAAGCTCTTCTTAGTTACGGTGTTCTAAAGGGAAACCGTGGCGTAATGGTTAGCATGTCTGCAGGTCACTTGTTAGGAGGTTCGAGATTCGAATCCCACAGAAGCATATAATTATTTCTCCACGAGTATCGCCGTGGAGGACACCAATTGACATAAACAGAGACAGGTAAAGCATTCCACATTCGAATTGAGCGGCCAAAATAGAAAGACTGGTAACATTAGACAATATTGAAGATAGTCAATGGTTCCCATGATTGAATAATCATCTATCTGTTTTAAAATTATGTTTTGAGCTCTTTGAAGTAGGCCTACGGATGTTTGAGAAGCATCTGACCAAACATTGGAGTTTTCTAAGACATAGTAGGTACTCACAATTTTAACCTGATCAGAATTTGTAAAAAATGTCTTGCGTCTGCGTCGTTTTAAGAAACCAAAGCACCTAGCAGAATTTTTGGTAACTTCAAATGTGTGTACTGACAGCTCTCTCTCTTGGCCTTATTAAGGCAGGCACCATTGATCGAAAAGAAAAATGGGTCCAACATCCACGTTTAGTTTTACAGATAAAAGTCAGAATTCGGCTTTAGAACCATTGAATTCGACACGGCTTGTATTACGTTCAATTCTGAAGAGCAGTTTCCTTAAGTTGGAAACAGAGCTGAGGCGTCATCAAAACAGTTCAGAGGATGAAGAGTTTCAAAAAACAGATCATTTATGAGATTACAAAAAAGAAAGTCGGACAAAAAATGGAGCCCTGTGGCCCACCAGCACTTTTAAGTGAATACGAAACTTGAAATCAACCAACACAACTTCTATTGAGTCTTCCTCTTCATCCTTTTCGACCTTTTCGACCTTACAAGAGTTTCTATCTCGAAGATAACTGCTTCACATTAGTCATCATCTCGTGGAGTTTTGTGCTAAGAAAGCGTCAGCAAACCGCCCGGTCTGGATTGTTCCATGTTCTGAGGCCAACCAAATGCAGATTTCGTTGGATTTTTCGATACAGAAGAGTTTTAGTGTGCCTTTCTTTTTCTTCCTTCGCGATCCTGTCTGAAAGTTGTATGACTGAAAACAACTCATTTGATTTATTGCCTTACTTTCGCGAAGTGCTCTCTTAAAATACTCTTAAAAGCAAATATGACCGTGTCTGTATCGATAAAGAGTGCACCGAACCAGTGTCAAAAATCGTTCAAGGATTTGTTACCATAGCGGTGATCACAGAGTGACCTTTTGCAGCACACTCGCTCTCTAGTCTTGGTCGTAACCATAGCCTAACACGTTGAGTATAGACGCAAGCGATTTTCGCTGCACTCTACAAAAAAGTAATTTGTGTTTCAGTTTAGGTCTAATCCATTGAAGTTTTCCTAGTTTCCTACACGCAAAGGACTACAAAGCTTCTGTCAAAGATGAAGTCAACCTTTGATTTTTCCTAAAATCTTATTGCTTAGGAGAATCATCGGTGATTGTTTGAATGTCTCATTGCTAACATCATGCTATTGGTACGCTGCTTAAGTCACCAATTCAATTTTATTCCGTGCTGTGCCAAGCAACTATACATACTAGGGTGCTTTTTTTTGGACAATTTTTTTTTCACTCCCACCCCGAAATTTTGTGGAAAATACCTAAAAAAATTCTCTAAAACTTTGAGCCCTTAATATTAAAATTTAGTTCTCGACCAAGGCATGCAAAGATTTCCTATATAAAATACTTACTTACTTACTTATGTGGGCATTACAGTTCGGGGTGAACCTGGGCCTCAACCAACATCCTTCTATAACGACTTCGATTTCGGGCGAGCTCTCTCCAGTTTCGCACTCCAAGTCGGTTCAGACCTTCATCCACTTGATTGCGCCACCTAAGACGAGGTCTTCTCCTTCCGCGATTTCCCTGCAATGTGCTTTCGAACACCCGACGAGCCGGAGCGTTTGGGTCCATCCGCTCTACATGACCCAACCATCGTAGCCTCGCGATGCGTACTCTTCTGGCTATGCCCATGTCGCGGTACAGCTCATAGAGCTCGTTGTTGTATCTTCTTCTCCACACATTGTCTTCGCATACGGGACCAAAGATTATTCGGAGAATTTTTCTTTCGAAACGACCAAGGGTTTCCTCATCCGATTTCGATAAGGTCCATGCTTCCGCGTCGAAAAGCAGGACTGGGATGATTAAGGTCTTATACAAGGTTACCTTGGTTTTTCTGGAGAGGGTTTTGTTTCTCAATTGCCTTCTTAACCCAAAGAAGCAACGGTTGGCAAGAGTTATTCTCCGTTTGATCTCCGCACTGATGTTGTTGTCCGTGTCTACAGCGGATCCTAGGTAGACGGACTCCTGTACTACCTCGAAGCTATGTCTGTCTATTGTGACGTTTTGTCCAATTCGTCGATGTTCTGTGTCCTTGTTTGATGACAGCATATACTTCGTTTTGCCCTCATTAACCATTAAACCCATTTTTGCCGCTTCTGTTTCAATACTCGCAAAAGCACCTATGACATCACGCTTTTTTCTTCCCATTACGTCAATATCGTCTGCATAGGCGAGTAATTGTACAGACTTTTGAAAGATTGTTCCTCTGGTGTTGACGTTTGAGTTTCTTACAATCTGTTCAAGTATGATGTTGAAGAAATCGCATGACAGTTTGTCGCCTTGCCTAGAACCTTTTTCGACATCAATGGTCTCGGTGAGTTCTTTACCGACCTTGACGGAGCAGCGTCAATTCTCGAAAGTCATCCTGCATAGTCGTACGAGTTTTGCAGGGATGCCGAAACTAGACATGGCTCTGTACAGCTCGTCTCTGTAAATACTGTCATACGCGGCCTTGAAATCGATAAAGAGATGGTGAATATCGATATTACGTTCTCGGGTTTTTTCCAAGATCTGTCGTAATGTGAAAATTTGGTCTATTGTGGACTTCTCTGGTCTAAAACCCCAACCTATGAAGTTGTTGACGTGGGGTTTCAGACGTTCACATATTACAGCAGACAAGATCTTATAAGCGACGTTAAGGAGGCTTATCCCTCTATAATTGGCGCAATTGTGAGGGTCTCCCTTCTTTAGGGTCGGGCATACGATCTTCTTCCCTTATTTTCTCCTTGTAAATCTCGTTATACTGATCTTAAGCAGCCCTTGTTCGTTGTTGCATCAGCATTTGTCGTGCTTTTTGTTTGGCTGCATTTGCCTGCCTGCATTTTCGTTTTGGTGGCCGAGTGAAACCCAGAACCTCAGAGGCAGCGGGTCTGATGGCTTCTTGGCATTTCTGCCAGTGGTCTTCAATGCTTAATGCTGGCGGCATGGCATTCAAGGATAATTGAAGGGACAATCGATTGGAAAGGGCATTGGAAATCTCTTGCGATTGTAGCTTTCCGACGTCATATCTCTTCACAGCGTTAGTTCGTGCTGGTCGTGAACAAGATATCCTCATTCGTACCTTGGCTACAGCAAGGTAGTGGTCCGAGTCAAAGTTGGCCCCTCGGAAAGTTCGGACATCTAACACACTGGAAGAGTGCCTTGCGTCGATCGCAACATGGTCAATTTGGTTGACGGGTAATTGATCTGGTGATCGCCATTCATGACCTTTATGAATTTTGAGATGCGGGAAGCGTGTACTACTTACAACAAGATTTAGCCCCGCAGCAAAATCGATTAGCCTCAATCCGTTTTGGGAGGTTTTGTCGTGGAGGTTATGCTTACCGATTGTATTTCCAAAGATGTCCTCCTTCCCTAGTTTTGCGTTAAAATCGCCAAGAACGATTTTCACGTCGTATCTAGGGCACTGCGGTAGTCGGTAGTCGGTACTCGGAAATCGGTAGTGGGTAGTCGCTAGTTGGTAGTCGGTGATTACTATTGTTAATCAAAATTCCATACTTTCTTAACTTAAAAGCTCAATATCTCAATAAATATCGATGTTAGCATATTGATTTAATTTTGTAGAAAATTGAATTTCCTACAAGTTTTTAAAAAACTTTTCTTTTGAGGCTATTGTCTTTTACGAGATAAAGACAAAAGAACAAGAATTTAATGGAAAAATTGGGTTTAGTGACCCGTACTACTTCGCCGGTGTAAGTTATGACTTGACCGCAATAAGAACTTTTGTAGAGCATTCAATTCTAAAGAAAACCCACTTATGTCCTAGACTATTACATAAAATGCCTCTGAACTGTAGAATTTTCAAGAAAAAAAGTTTAAGTTTAGATGTATTTTATGTGGGAAATCTTTGCATGCCTTGGTCGAGTACTAAATGTTAATATTAAGGGCTCAAATTTTTAGAGCAGAAAATTTCGGGATGGGAGTGAAAAAAAAAATTTGTCCAAAAAAAGCACCCTACTACATACAGTTCCTTTTCATTTTGAACTTTGATTTCAAAACAGAGATACAAAGTTAATGTTGTTGATGTTGTATACCCACAATACTTCTAACATAACCGCACCAATTTTTCAGAGCAGACTATGTTTGCAGTGGTTAACTCCTTTGCGGTGGCACCAATTTGCACGAAACACACCTTACCTCTCTCTCTGTCTCTATCACTGTATTCCGTGCCAATTATGAAAGTTATAAAAATTAACCGAAGTTGGTACACTTGAGTCAGCTCTCGAGCATGCGAGTTTCCACATAACCTACTTTAACTTCAAATTAAAGTTTTGAAAAGGGGTAAGAATTATAGTTGAATATACAGCGTTTTGGTATATCCTTGTGGCCGTCTTCGGTTGTCGGTCGGTCGAAGGCAAGCTGACGGAACGCGGTATCCATATCGCAGTGGCAGTGCCGATAATTACTGCGGTACCCAGGTCGGCGGCAATTTGTTACGCCTAAATGTCGGCACGCGTAGTCTAATCTTTGCCCTTAATTCGCCTCCTGATTCGAGTCCGTGTATAGATAAATGGGTTTTGAGGATATCCAACCCTCCTGCTGACGATAATGCCTTGTTTTGTTTAAGTATGCAAAACTGTATCGATGATTATGTCCTTTCGTGTTATGGGTTTGGATAGTTGTCTTTACCTGGGCAAAGTCAATTGTTTACATGATGTTCTTATAGTGGGTGAACGAGGCATGAATTTGATTTGCTTGGCCGTAAATAATTAACTTTATACTTTGCCTATAGAGGTAGACACATATACAAAGCGGGAGCAGGAGAGCGAGAGAGTGTATTTCAACATTTTCATAATAAAAGGGGTTTAGGTGTACTTAAACACTTTAAGAAAGTCCTTTGCTGCAATCATTTTCTTTTCAAATAATGTGAAGAGCTTGAGGTTTAGGATACCACACTTGGAAGGGTATGGGTCTGTCTGTCTGCATACATCCACACAAACACACACACACACGGACACACTCACAGGCGATGAAAGTCATGTCTTGCGTGTATAATAAGTAATTTTAGATAGAAAATTTAATTGCCTCCTGGCTCCTGGATGTATATGTTAATTCAAGTGGAATTAATTGTTTCCGGTATTTAAGTTGCTTCAAGGATTTTTACCCCCACTATACCTTTATCCTATGGCCTCATCCGACAATTGTTCGAGTAGTTGGGTGTTTTTATTGTTGTTGGTATGATTTGAGTATAGGTCTACGTATCTCTCTATATCTTGATGTGGTGAGTATAGTGCTATCTCAGATGACTTGGTTTCTTTTGGGGCTTTCGAGTCGACTTGGCTTTTGCTGGCTTTTCAATATTTGATTAAAGTCTGTGCCGAATAACACAGCTATCAGGGCTTGTTATGAGTACCTACCACCGGAGCTATTATCATGATTTTTAACTTTTGTTGTGGGTTGAATCGATAATTGCTGTTGAATTGGGTTTAAGGTTCAGTAAGCAGAAGGAATTGGCATAGGAAGGATGTAATCAAGTGGTGGTTTTTTATTTTGCTATAAAGGAGTTAATTGTGGTGCGGTTGTTGAGTTTTTTTTTTGTTGCTTTCTGTTTCATTTTTCATAACGACGAAATGGATTTTTGTATATTGAAGTTGTCCTTGGATCATCCAAGAGCTGTAGGAAGTTTGACTAAATCCCCGGCCACTTATTCTGAACGGCAAAGTAATGGTGATGCGATAAACATAAGAATGAGGTTGAAAGCTGAGGGGTATACCAACGTCAACGCCAGCCGCTTAGCTTTAAGTTACCCTCTCAGGTGAGCATTACAAGTCGGGGTAAACCTGGCCCTCAACCAAAATCTTTCGATAAAAAATTCGATTTAAGACAAGCTCTCACCCATTTTTCCGTCTAAGGATACAGACAATTACTGAGCGGCAAAGCGGTAGAGTGACAAAATTGAAAAAACCCAAACTGAGCGGCTGAAAGATGCGCCACTAGCCCCGTGGGAAAACCGATTAGTCTTAGTCCGTTTTCGGAGTTTTTTTTAATGAGAGCTAAGCTTGCCGACTGCGTGTTTCCAAAGGTGTCCTCCTACCATAGTTTTGCCTTGAAATTCCCAAGAACGTTTTTCAAGTCATTTCTAGGGCACTGCTCATATAGATTTCTTGAGTTCTTTTCCTTAAATTTCTCGTCTTTCTCTTCTGTGGGGGTGTGGGTGCATATTAGATTTACAAACTATTTTTATTATCTCAGGTTTTAAAAAACAAAGTGTTCATTTGATTATCCTTGTTTCTGTGCCAATTCTCTCGCCTTAGCACATTCCAGCTTGGAGCTGCTGGCCAAATTTTTTGAACCCAAGAAACCGCCTCCCCAGTGTTTCCTGATTTCGTCTTGACGGTCCTTGCAGTTAGTCTTGACAACCTGCAAGATCTTGCTCAGGTTAACCTTGTCGTTGGCTTCAACACCGGTCAAAGCGAGTGCAGTGCAGGTCCTGCGAGTTGCGACGGACCAAGAGTCCTAAACGGGCCTTGCCTTTAAAAATGCGGTATGGGACACCCATTTTGCGGCACAAAGCTGGCAGGAACAGAACCAACTCTATATAGGATCGACATCATGAGTGATAACGACCAATTGAGCCATCTTGGCAACGGTGTTTGTTCCTGACCGCACAAAGGTTGCCTTCTTCTTCGGTGGCACTTCCTTGCCGTTGGTCCTGGCTTCAGCGAGTTTCTTCAAACGCTGCTTCTTGGCCAAGCTGACTCGGGCCTGTACTTCTCCAACAACTTGAGCATTTTAACAGCTGTGGTTTTGTCCAAGGTTTGTGTAAGCTGGTGAATTGGAGGAGGTACCTTCAAACGCTTCTGAAGGACAACCTTTTGGCGCTGGACACGAATGTAGGTAGGTACTGAGGCCATCTGATGAAACGAGACAAATCACGTTTGGTCTATATGTTTTGTCCAATGCCAAAGTTCTGTGGCCTCTTCTCGAGAAACTGGTTGACAGTTTTCTTGACTACGGCTTTCTTCACTGCCAGAGGGGCTGGAGCCACCTTCTTGGTCACTGGCTTAATATATTTTAAACGAAGTTAATGTCAAAAGCTGATTTTGGGCGGCTCGAAAATTGAGGTGCTTGTTAGTTTGCCTGTCAAGATTAACGTTTGACGAGTTTAACCCTGAAACGGATCGTCATTTTACGCTCATTTACCGGGTTTTGGCTGATAATCTTATCCCTGAGTGTAATCCGCAACCAAATAAGAAATGTTTCTGTTGTCTAGCGGCCCGTTAGTTGATGTCGCAGTTTCCAATTTTCTTTATGTGCCCGTCCCATTTCTTCGCACTTCTTAGATGGCGGTTGATTCTGCTTTGCAGCATTTAAGGGTGTACGCTAATTCTTCTGCTGCGCGTAATCCGTCACTAGATCTAACGTTCCACTTGCAGATCCTGAGATCTTTGTTCTTTTTTCTGTTTGCGTCGGTCATCAATATTGTCATCCAAGGGTGATGGTTGTTCCGGAACCATTGAATTTGTATGTGTTTTGGAATTGCTTACTTACTTAGGTGAACATTACAGTTCGGGGTGAATCTGAGCCTCAACCAACATCCTTCTGTAACGACTTCGATTTCGGGCGAGCTCTCTCCAGTTTCGCACTCTTAGTCGGTTGAGGTCTTCATCCACTTGATTGCGCCACCTAAGACGAGGTCTTCCCCTTCCGCGATTTCTACAGCGTATCCTAGGTAGACGAAGTCCTGTACTACTCGAAGTTATGACTGTATATTGTGACGATTTGTCCAATTCGTCAATGTTATGTGTCCCTGTTTGATGACAGCATATACTTCGTTTTTCCCTCATTAACCATCAAACCCATTTTTGCCGCTTCTGTTTCAATACTCGCAAAAGCACCTTCGACATCACGCTTCTTTTTCGACATTAAAGGTCTCGGTGAGTTCTTTACCTACCTTGACGGAGCAGCGTGAATTCTCCAAAGTCATCCTGCATAGTCGTACGAGTTTTGCAGGGATGCCGAAACTAGACATGGCTCTGTACAGCTCGTCTCTGTAAATGCTGTCATACGCGGCCTTGAAATCGATAAAGAGATGGTGATATTCGATATTATGTTTTTGGGTTTTTTCCAAGATCTGCCGTAATGTGAAAAGTTGGTCTATTGTGGACTTCTCTGGTCTAAAACCCACATTGATAAGGACCTATCAAGTTGTTGACGTAGGGTTTCAGACTTTCACATATTACAGCAGACAAGATCTTATAAGCGACTTTAAGGAGATACCTTATCCCTGAGTCTTCCTCTAACGACAAATCCGCACCCAAATAAGCGTTGTTTCTGTTGTCTGTAGCAGTCGCCATTTAGATGCCACAGTTTTTCATCTTCTTTATGCCCGGTCCACTCCATCGCACTTCTTGGATGGCGGTTATGTCTGCTTTGCAGCAGTCCAGCGCGTCCGCCTATTCTCCAGCTGAACGTAATCCGTTAAGAGATCTTACGTTCCACGTGCAGATCCGGAGGGTCATTGCCCTTTTTTCGTTTGCTTGGGTCGTCAACTTTGAAATCATTATCGTTATCCGAGATTTGTTGTTTCGGAACAAGGTCTTTTGTGGCATTGCCACAATGTCTAACGCGGCATAGGATTCAAAGGTAGTTAAAGGGACACTCGATAGGGGAAATGACTGGCAATCCCTTGCGATTGTTACTTTCCGACGACGTAATTCGAGCGATTTGTGAACAGGATATCCTCAATCCCACCTTGGCTAAATCAAGATAGTAACTTTAATACGTTTTCCAATCAAGTCGTTCCGCTGCTTTGCGTTTTGTAGGTAGGTTGCCATCAGGCTCATTGGTGCAACTTCTCAAAAATGTCTAACAACGCAAATAATTTTCTTTGGTTTGAAGCTGAAAAGTAGTCTCAATAAACTGCTGACAACATTTTAAAGAAATTTTTGCAACTGGATGACTTTTTTGTTTGCCATTACCTGCATTTTTCCAGTTTTCCGCTTGCCATTCACTATCATAGTTCCGGCTTCAGCTCATGAAATCTATAGAGGCTCCAAATATGAATGTGAAGCTAATATAAACTCACTAACACGCCTTGAGCTCAGGGGGCGAAATCGCAAGATTTTATTCAGGGGCATATTTACGATCGTTTTTTAATTTAACGCGCTTTGATAGGCACGTGTAGGAGTAAGGGACTTGATATGCAAAATAAAAAACACAGTTTTTATAGGAACACACTTTGCTTAACTAGGTGAATACAGTGAACGATAAGTGTCTTAGGCTGGAGTAGCTATCAATCAACAATGACACCCATTTAAACAAAACCAATTACTTTTGAAGTTTATGTATCCGGCGCTTATCTCTTTGCGTTATAAAAACCGAAAGACATTACACAAGCCGGTATAGTTTCGCTCAAAAGACTCTTACTATCTTCCCCCACAAGCCTCACAAACAGCCAAATAAATTAATATTCCAAACGCACTCCCTTCCAAAATGATTGAATTTCAAAAAAATGGAAACTTCAAAGTAGATCACCACGACGACACCACCAATCAAGAGCAGCAGACTGAGGTAGAAAACCCCATAATTTAACGAAATTTCAATTCAACGCCACAATTCGCACAATTGTTCCGTTCCCATGATCTAACAAAAAATAAAAATAAAAAATTATGCCAAATGAATATAATTTGGCATTTTATATGGTTAGAATTTTAAGTACAAAATTCGGTTTTTACTTTTGTGTGTGTGTGTGAATTCAAAGCACAACACAAAGCTGAAGATCTCATAAATAATTTTGCATCAGTAGGTACGTAAATAAAATTATGTCGCATACAAAGTGAAAGGCAGCCGCACATCCTTTACGCTGCAATCGAATTGACTTTTTTCCCACCTCCTCAAAGGAAAGTTTACTATGAACATGAAAATACAAAATTAAATTAAAAAAAAAAGAAATGAAAAGCTCAACGAGGTGCAAATGAATAGTGTAGGGGTAGGGGGTAGGAACCTTTTTATATGAGAGTCGAGTATGAGGATTACATCTGCATCGATGCAATTCACAGGGACAAAATCAAAATGGAATTTAATCAGAAAAATATCCTTTTGGCTGCCCCAGTGTAGGTATAGTGAGAACCTTTGTGCGTTTGGTCGGGGTCCACACACACACACACATACACAACGTAATCCGTTCCTTTGGTAAGCCGACAGTTTTTCATATGTATAAAATTTCTGTTGACGCTTTTTGGATCCATTTGAGCAGAAACTCCAACAGTGGATCCAATTATGCAACCCTCTTTTGCCCTTCATATGTGCGAAGGACTCCTTTTCAATGCACAAAATAAAAATAATTGAAAATTTGCATTGCCTTCGGATTTTATAAAGCAAAATAATTAAGTATTTCGGTTCTTTTAATTTATGGCTACTCATGCAAGTTGGCGTTTGTTGAGATTAATTTACGTCCCAAACAAGGCTTTTTGACAAGCTTAGGCGGACACAACTGAACTATCCGACATATTTCGGTACAAAAAGGTCATTAAGAGGTCTTTCAATACTGAGTCTTGAAATAGAGATGGTGGCGGTGAGCCAAAAGCGGCTCTCACTCCTCTGCAGCAGGATGCTGACCTCGGAGTATCAGGTCCTTTATGTACATGGGGATTCGAAAAGGAAACGTGGCTGTGTATGGGGCTAACTATCCAACTATATTAATAGTATGTCGTTCCGAAACAACCATCAGCCTCGGATAACTATTGTGATTTTAACGCAGACGACCCACGCAAGAGGAAAAAATACAAAGACCTCAGGGATCTGCACATGTAACGTAAGATTTCTTAACGGATTACAAGCAGTTGCAGAATTATCGGACGTCCTGGATTGCTGCAATACAGAAATAACCGCCATCTGCGAATGAATAGGCCGGGCATAAAGAAAATCAATGGCGACTGCTGCATACAACAGAAACAGCGCTTACTCGAGGGTGGATCTGCCGTTTTAAATGTCCTCTGGGATAATCTAAAATCCGGTTAATAAGCGTATAATAACAATTCACATCAACGCCAATGCCCCACAGAAGAGAAGGACGATCATGACGTGAAAATTCGGATCAATGCCTTGCCACTCCGACTACACCATCCCCCAAATGGTTTTTGATAATAAGTCTCAATCCCATCAAGAACGACCTGGGAAGACGAAGAAATTTTTAGAGATGATTCAATTCATTTCTATACAGATGGTTCAAAAACCGAAGAATGGATAGGTGGCGGGTTGTACTCAAACCGACTTAACGTAAGCCTCTCGTTTCGCCTTCCAAACCATTGTAGCGTGTTCCAAGCGGAAATTCTCGCGATCAAAGAGGTTCTATCATGCCTAGAAGAAAATGTGATATCCTCAACGAATATCCGGATTTTCTCAGACAGTCAAGCAGCCCTCAAATCACTCGGCGCTGTTTCCACGAACTCAGTAACCGCCCTTAACTGTCGCCTATCTCTTAAGGAGACTGAACAGTTCAATATTCACCTTATTTGGGTGCCGGGGAACAGAGATATCGTAGGTAACTACAAATCCGATGAACTCGCCAGTAAAGGAGCCGTTCTACCGATCTCAACCAGTAGGTTGATTATTGTTATTCCAATCGCTACGTGTAAACTTAAGCTAAAGGAAGAGGTGGAACAATATCACCACGTGTGTGGCAACAAAACGGATATGGCCAGGACTAGTTCCAAAACGCACAAGATATTTGTTATCTATAACCAGATTGCAAGTTAGCTCCGTAATCAGTGTCATCACCGGACATTGTCTGATAGGAAGGCACGCCATAAGACTCGGCGTTCCCTCTAATGACTTCTGCAGAAGTTGCTTAGACGACGAGGAGGAATGTGATTATTCTACACCTACTCTGCTCATGTCCTGCACTCTCCTTTAAAAGAAAACGGCATCTAGGAAAATATTTCCTCGATGATCTAAACGATCTGGCAAATACAGATATCCTACATCTTTTTCGCTTTATCAAAAGCTCCAAATGGTTTTGTTAAGTGTGGTTTTTCCTCGCTTAATTTCTTATGGTATCGCAATGGACCTAATACTGGTTTTAGTGTGTCAGTTGTTTTCCTGACAGCCATTTTAACCTAACCTAACCTAACCATCAGCGAACATCGGGGAATTGGACAAAACGTCACAATCTCACAATAGACAGGTATAACTTCCAGGTAGTACAAGACTGCGTCTACCTCTGATCCACTATAGACACGAATAATACGGAGATCAAACGGAAAACTACTCTTGTCAGTGCTTATTTGGGTTAAGAAGGTAATAGAGAATTATTTTTGAATTTTTGAAGAAATACCTAACTTTGCAGCAGAAGAAGAGTCATGCTTCACCAGTTGAAACATTGCGTTGGAATTCTCCTAAAAGCAACTTTGTCATTTTAAGCAGTTTTGATTATTTTCAAAAATTCTGACCGCATTTTCTATGAATCTACGACGTGACACCACTGCCCACTGCTCCTACTCCTCCTCCCATCTCATTATTTTGTTGATAACATCCGGAGTTTTTCAAATTACTTTCCGCCATTTGGGAATAAAAAGCAAATAAACAAAAAGAAAAAGAAAAAAACATATATTTTCTTACTTGACTACTTTACTAAATAAAAATTGACTTAAAACCCCTTGGCCTCCTTAAAACCAACCTTTTCACATTTTCAAAAACAATACACTTGCAAAACAGAAAAGAACTCATTATAAACTTGAGTACGTCTCAGAGCAGAACAGATGCCCTGTGGTCCCCCAGACCATTATATTTTTGCCCATGATTTTTGTGGGTGGAATAACTCTATTTCAAAAAGCGAAAAGGATATTATTTACTTAGGAGGTACTTACAACTCGACTGCTGAAGATTCAAAAAAAAAAAAACAAAAAAAAACAAAAAAGAAACACACGAAAGAAATATAATAATTAAAAATTCACCCCTTGAAGCTGAACATTAAGACAAGAGACGAGTTATAAATAAAATGTCGTCGTCTTCCCCCAAATTAATGGGTTGATGGAGGATTCTTGCTCATTTTATGCCATGGGATGTTGTTTTCGTTGGCTTGGTTTTCTTACCCAAAAACGAACTGGCAACCGGCAAGAGGAAATGAATGGAAATGGACGTGAGGGTGGATTCGTCGTAGCATTTATTGTGCATTGAAAATTGTGCGTCTAGTTTGTTAATTAGAAGACATCTATATCTGCAAGAATGTTGTTTCATTTATGAGAGAAGCGCCGGACAACTGCAACGCCCCGAGAACAAAATTTATAGCTACCACCAAATGACATTAATAAGTTAAGATATTTCGTCCTTGTTTTAGGAAGGGAGGTTTCTCCATCCTCATTTGAGGGAAGGAAGTGCCTAATATCCTTCCGTAAATAGATGGAAATGTCTTAAAGTCGGTTTCCGGGTTTCGATATTATCGCATTGTTGATGTTTTGAATGTGAAAACGCCACCATTTTCTGTCATCGTTTGAGCCCGATATTAAGTATGACTTCTTCTGCTGCTTTTTCTGGGCCAACTGACCATGTTTTAACCAAAATTTGTTTTAACTTCAGTAGCCAGTAGGTGGGTATCTTACAAAATAGGGTGAGTTTCAAAATGGTCAACCCAGGCGCAAATTCGTTATTCGAAGCAGACCCTCCATCAAAAAGGATTCTATCATAATCAACAACATTCGATTGACAACCCGCCAGACATTCCCATTACTCGGATTCGATCCACTTCCACTCGTAGTAATTACGAACAAAAAGCAGAAACAACAAACTCTTCTCTCCTACTCAACTCAAACAACATACTCACTCAACAGTTCTACCAAAAAGAAATCTATCATGAAAAATACTCAGTTTAATAAAAGAAAAAGTATGGTAGAGTGGTATTTGGCCTATACACAGTTTGAGCATTGAATTGGGGGGAGAATAAACAAACTAAAAGAAATAAAATTCGAACTTCGAAGGGGAAAATTCGCTTAGTTGGGTGAAATAAGCCACTCCTCTTCTGTCTCTGCTCATATCTCATGCGATATATGCTGTGAGAGAGAATTCTGTGAGTGTTTTTAGTCGCGGGAATCATTAAAAGGTGTCAGAGTCATAAATGGAGGTGGAATATTTTCGGGTAGGTATACACACTACCTACACAAAATTTGAAGTTTAAAAAAGGCTTTAAGAAAATTGTCTATAATGTTAAATTTTCGTCATCTTTAAAAGGTAGATAGACATCTACAAGTGAAGAGGCGCCATGCGAAAAGTCAATGCTTTGGTTTTTTATCTTTGTAAGAAGAAAGTTTGTTTTTTTAATGCTGTTTTTGAACACTTGTAAGCTCCTTCTGGTAACAAAATAAATTTCAATTATTGTATCCGATACGATACGCGGTGAGGTCTCTTGCAGCTAAGGTTGTATTTTTATACCTAAAAATGATCGACCTAGGTCTGCAGTCTTCTTGAATCCTATAAAAAACTTATACCTATGCATAGTTTTTAACTAAAACAAAACAGGATGATGTCATGGAATATCACAAAAACTTAAGGAGCAACCTTTCTACGCTGGGTGTCAGAAAGGGTGTTTTACACTGTACAACTTGTGCAACAGACTTTGGTATATGAAAAACCAATGTTGGATAATGTGAACGTTCAAATGACTGACAGTCCGACTTGTTGGGTGAGTTTGAAATTTTTACATGACCAAAGAGGGTAGCGGTACCCGTGGTGCGATGGTTAGCATGTCCACCTGCTAATCCAAAGGTTCGAGGTTCGAATCCCAGCAGATGCAAAAATGTTTTTCCACGGGTATCGCCTTTCGCGAGGAATTGGCAAGTCCTCCGTTAGTAAATTCACTGCCATGAAAAGCGCTTTCTCAATTAGCCGTTCGGAACCGGCCCAAAATAGTAGGTCCCCTCCATTCCCTCACAAGGTTTGGTTGTGAGAAATGCGCTAGGCCCAGGGGCTCCTCGCTCTGTTGCGCCACCCAATTTATTTTAAAGAGGGTAGCGTAACAGAGCGAGGAGTCCCAGGGTCTAGCAAACATGGCAGACATGCTAACCATCACACCACGGGTAGGTACATTTTTTGTCCAAAGGGAAGTAAAAATGTTTGGGCCTTTTCATTGCGTATAAGCTTTTCTATCTATCCTTTTCTTCTGGGGTTTTCCAGAGCAGATGGAAAACTGCATTTGTCCAACCAGTTCCTAAAAAAGGTAAATCTTTATCCTCTTCAAGTTTCCGTTCAGTTGCACTCCCTTCTTTCCAAGGTCATATGGAGACATTAATAAACCGTCAAGTCATGAATTATGTTGGAAAATGAAAGCCTCTTAGTGACCGACTGTACGGTTTTCGTATAGCAAAAGATTCACTGGTTATTTGATTTCATACATAACCGAATAAAGGAACTAAGCTTTACACTTTTTTGGAGAAAGGAGAAAATAAGATTTATGCACTTGATATTTCTAAAGCGCTCGATATAGTTTGGCATCTATCGCGCTCGATGAGTCACTTCTTCGTATGATTAGGAACTACCTTTCCGACCGTTCAATACAAGGTGTGTTGGATGGTTTCAAGTCTTGAAACTTTTCTACAAACACTGGTGTTCACTAGGGCTCCATTTTGTTTCCGACTCTTTATTTTTTCTTCTTAAGGTTTCTTGTCTAAATTTCTAATACTCTTAACAGTTTTGCTGACGATTCAAACTTTAGCTTTTCATATTAGTTCCAATATTTACGTCCCTGCTCTTCGGATGTGGGAAGGTTGCGTATGATGACCTTGACAGCATTGTTACAGGTGGTAATAAGAACTGAGCACCTATAATTTTTAAATGCTTCGAAAACTCAATGCTGTCTCTTGTCGTTAAAGCTTAACATTCTCACATTGCCATTATCTATAAATCGTAGAATCGATGGATTTTTTTTTAACGAAACGTTGCTGTCTCTCTCTTTTGTCGCTTTTTTCACAACAAGTGCTCTAGCAAAGTAGCCTACCTTGATCCCCAGCACGTACAGTAAAGTATAGAGGTTCATATTTTAGTCGCACCACCCGAATGTGGAATGCTTTGCCAGACTATGTGTTTCACCAGCATTACGATTCCCATAAAAATTCAAAAAACAATGTGCATCGGTGTCTGCTCGCACTATATTTTATAACATTATTAGAGTATTCATAAAAACTTAAGGAAAATTGCATGTAAGTAGTTAAAAAAAAAGTTATTTTAATTAAAAAAAAATATAAAACAAAGTTTAATTGAACTAAAATGTTATAAAAAGTAAGCGAGGACGGATTTTTTTGAACAGACAAAAAATATCTGTCCATTGTAGGTACTACCAGATACCAAATTTCTGTTGTTTGAGTTTTCCAGATTCTAGAACAAATTTTGATACTGTCACTTCAAGGCCAACTTTTCAGTTTTAAATCATCGGCGCGGCATTTGAATAGAGATCAGCGCAAATGTAAACTGAGCACAGAGCACAGTTTAGCTTCAGAGTTATCGTGCTCTGAAAAATTTCATCTTAAACAAGGTCTTCAGAGACTTTTTTTTTTGTAAGAAAACACTTTAAGCGTAAAGGTTTTAGAGCTGTCAGTCATTTTGACTTAGCAAACCTTATACAGTCCCTAATTTTGTGATCAACAGTTATCAGAAATAGTAAAAAAGTTTAAGGAAGACGCTGATATGTTTGTTTATTATTAGCGGACTTCGTTTTATGGATGTTGGATGGTCGGATGTAGTTTGCGTGTTCAGACTTATATCAGATTTTTCGTCCAACATTATGTAATATATTCCTCCGCTCCGTCCAACTTCAAAGTTTTCAAAAATATTTGAAAGCAATCCAACAACTCTGTCCAACTGATTGTACAATGTGAACTCTGCTAATGAAAAGTTGGAAATCGGTTGAATAAAATGAAAACAATTTGAATATGACTTTACAGAGATGCTCGGAAAACAAATTCCTGAATTTCAATTTGGAAAATTTTGTATGCTTTGGAGCTAGTTTTACCACTATCTATGTAGAATCGAAAAATACACCATAAAATAATAGATGAATGAACGTTTTACATGCTACATTACAATTTTAATCAAATAAGTATACATATGATGATTGCAACATTGAAGAGTTAAATGAAAAGTTCATCCAACCATGCCCTGTGGATAATCTCAGACCAGTTGTGAGAGATTCTGAAAACAGTCTGCTTGGTATTCTTTCCATTTCCATTGATTACATTGATCAAATATCAGTTGGTCAGGAAATTTTACGAACACGTTCAAAAGCAATGTGTTCAGATAACATATGTACATCCTGATTTTATTAAAATCCTCTTTCCTGTCAAATTGCGCCACATAACACATATCTTTAATACTGTGCTAACAACTTCTATTTTTCCCGACTGCTGGAAAATTGCTAAAACTGTCCCCATACCAAAAGCATCTTTTGGAAGTACTGAGGAGTATAGACCTATTGCAATCCTTCCGTATATAAGCAAGGTTCTAGAATCAATTATTAGTAAGCAAATAAAAACCTATCTGGAAAATAATAAACTATTAACCAAGTACCAATCCGGTTTTCGCTCTAAACATAGCTGTACGAAAGCTTTGTCAAAAGTTTGTATGATATCCGTGTGGGCCTGGATGCTGAAATGCTTTCATTAATAGTCTTATTGGATTTTTCCAAAGCATTTAACTCAGTAAACCACAAGATCTTGTTAGATAAATTGAAAAGCACATCCTTATTTCAAAACAGTCTGTGTAATATGATAATGTCATATCTTATCTGTCGATATCAGTATGTTTGTCATCAAGGACAGTATTCTTCAAGAAAGTGGGTACCATCTGGTGTTCCGCAAGGATCCATACTAGGTCCTCTGTTATTTACATGTTTTATAAATGATATATCCGAATACTTTTCTGTCTAAAAATATCACATCTATGCCGATGATGTCCAAGTGTACCTAACTTTCTTTAAACAACAAATAATTAGTGCTATTCTCAGAATAAACCAAGAATTGAGAATTGTTAACGACTGGACACTGGACAGTCCAAAATAAACTTCTTCTCAATTCTCTCACAACGAAAATTTTATTGATTGATAAAAGTTATACCTCTAATATTGAACAAATTCCTACACTATTTACCTAGATAAATCACCTATCGAATGTGTACCTTTTGTAAAGAATCTAGGAATATATTTGAGCAGCAAACAAAAAAGCAGCAAAACCGTGTGCAAAATATATAGAGCACTGAGAAGTCTGACTCCCACAAGAAAATACTTACATACTTTAAAAGATTATAGTCTTACATGTATCAAGAATAATTTCTCAATAAACTTAACTAAACTAAACTAAATTACTATTGAGAACACTCGATTTAATGATGGTTATTTTTTTTTCAGAGAAACCGGTAAGCCTTTATAAGAAAAACATATCTGAGCTCCCATATGAGTTATGAGGAGCGTCTTAATCTTCCAAAAAGTAAGTAAGTACCTATTTTGTAGTGTCTAAATTGAAACTTTTTTGCTGTTTTAAAGTTAATATAGACTAGAAATCTGAGTCTTTTTTTATCATGTGAACTTTCAAAAACAGTCTAAACATATCAATTGAAAGAATGGGTGGGTAAGGCCTTTCGCGAGGAATTCGTCTAGTAATTACACTGCCATGAAAATCGGTATATCGCTGGCACAATATTGTGAATCAAATGAAGTGCTTTGGGCAGAGATTGGCCGAGAATGGCACCCAATTTTTGTGGTTTTGAAAAAAATTAGGGCAATAAAATTTTAGGTTGAAGCCAATGCCATATTCCATATATCAACAAATGTTTCTGTCAGATTCACATCGCCTTCTTATTTCTAGTGTGAGAACAAAATATTCAAAAATATCGTTTTTATATCCTAAATTTTTATTTTGTCAGCGTTAAAACTACTCCCAATCAAAATTTGACTACACCTTTTACACCACTAACAAAAATATTCTTCAAAGTAAGGAGACGAAATGTTTGTCAATACACACATTGGTTTTTTTTGGTTACTCGAAATTTGTTCAACCAAAATGTGATCTCCTGAAACCTTCTACAAAAACGTAATCATGTAAATGTGTCATCTGCACAACAAACTCCCAATTTTTCCCTAAAATGCATTAAAGTTGAGTTCGACGTTTATGTGTCACCAGCAGTCGCCTGCTTCAAAATCAATTAAACTTTCCGGTCGATAATTTTACCAAGCAGCCAACACAGTTTAGGATCCACCCACATAAACAAGTTGCAGACTCAATGACTTGTTGCTGCTTGACTACCCCTTTAAACGTTGTGTTGAGTTAGCCTTTAATTTTGCGCACACAGCACAAGTTCGAGTATGTAGTGCCCTAGGGCAAATGAGGTCCTCTTAAAAAACATTCCACTTTCAATTTTATTTACTTCTTTTTTTTAACATCCGCAACAAAACACCACCACCTCAGCACAGTCAAGTCTATCATCATCCCCTTGAAAATAAATTTTTAATTTCTTTTTCCAATTTGCCATTCGTGGGGTTGAATAAACAGACACGACCAAGATATGTACATATATACACCCTCCAAAGACACATCCACTTACGGGCGGTGTCGCCTGCGGGTACTCAGGTGTTTTTGTTAAACTAAATTATAATTTCAAATAAATTTATCGTTTGTTTGTCGATTAAATGCGGGGGCGTTCACTTTATGCATTTGACAGTTGTTCATTTCGAGGTATACACGTTTCGTTTTCGTTTACACATCGTCATCGCATCGCCTTTGTGAAGTTCAACAGCAGGTTGAAGGTTCCCTCTCAGCCGCAATATGAATAAGAAATTTGTAATTCCTTACAATTCAAGCATTTTTGTCATCACCTTCTCACGAATTTGGGGAAAGGGGAGATGAAAAACTTACTTTTTATATCGACGGATGCGCGAAAAATATGTCTCAAAATATGCCTTTTGGAATTCCTGTATCCCCTTCGGACCTTCACATCCTGCGCGCATCTTCACTCAATCTCGATCACATAAATAACATCGGTCGGCCAGAAATATCATTGCGATCATAAATATTATTCTGCGTTATTCCGTTTATCGCACCTTTTGGTGGCATTTGGTGGAAGGTCTCCGTCAGCGGCACCATAACAAAAAAGCGCACCTTCGTGCGAAACAATAACACAACAACAACAACTACAATCAAGGTGTCTTATCCAAAGAGACGCTCTGTCTGCGGATGCTGGTAAATTTTTTTTTGTGAAACTTAAGGCTTAAGGCGCATGTATTGGCTTGTGCAAATTTTGGCGTTGGCTAATGCTTTAAACACAGTGCTGGTTCTTGCTTTCAAACTGGTAAGTGTTTGCCTTCGTTGCCTTAAAGGGTCAAAACACTGAATAGGCTAGGGAAAGGTATGACTTAGTTGTTGTATTTTAGAAACTTTTATAGGCAAACTTAAAATCTTTTCCACGCGAAGAAATTCACCCTGAATTAGAAGTCTGTATAGACTTAGAAGCCTACACCGACTTAGTCTATACAGCCCATACAGACTTAGAGCTTATACAGACTTAGAAATCTATACAGACTTAGAAGCCTATACGGACTCAGAAGTCTATGCAGACCTAGAAGCTTGTACAGAGTTAGAAGCCTATGCAGATCTGGACTTAGAAGCCTATGCAGACTTAGAAGCCTATACAGACTTAGAAGCCTTTACAGACTTAGAAGCCTATGCAGACTTAGAAGCCTAAGCAGACTTTGAAACCTTTACAGACTTAGAAGTCTATACGGAAGTCTGTGCAGACCTAGAATCTTATACAGATTTAGAAGCCTATGCAGACTTAGAAGCCTATGCAGACTTAGAAGGCTATGCAGACTTAGAAGCCTATACAGACGTAGAAGCCTATACAGACTTTGAAGCCTTTACAGACTTAGAAGCCTATACAGGCTAAGAAGTCTATACAGACTTAAAAGCCTCAGACTTAGAAGCCTATACAGTCTTTGAAACCTGTACAGACTTAGAAGCCTATACAGACTTTGAAGCCTGTAAAGACTAAGAAGTCTATGCAGATCTAGCAGCTTATACAGACTCAGAAGCCTATACAGACTTAGAAGCCTATACAGACTTAGAAGCCTATACAGACTTAGAAGCCTATACAGACTTAGAAGCCTATACAGACTTTGAAGCCTTTACAGACTTAGAAGTCTATACGGAAGTCTATGCAGACCTAGAATCTTATACAGAGTTAGAATCCTATGCAGACTTAGAAGCCTATGCAGACTTAGAAGGCTATGCAGACTTAGAAGCCTATACAGACGTAGAAGCCTATACAGACTAAAAAGCCTCAGACTTAGAAGCCTATACAGTCTTTGAAACCTGTACAGACTTAGAAGCCTATACAGACTTTGAAGCCTGTAAAGACTTAGAAGTCTATGCAGATCTAGCAGCTTATACAGACACAAAAGCCTATACAGACTTAGAAGCCTATGCGGACTTAGAAGCAGTCTATGCAGACCTAGAAGCTTATACACAGTTAGAAGACTGCGGACTTAGAAGCCTATATACGGACTTACAAGCCTTTACAGACTTAAAAAGCAAGAGTTTACATAGACAAAGAAAACTTATTCAGGCTAAGAAGTCCATACAGAATAATTAGAAGCCCGTACAGGTTATGATACTTATCAGAAAGAAGCCTACACGAGCCAAAAAGCCCACACAGGTTAAGAAGACTATACAGGATATGAAGCCTGTCCACTCTTTCAAGCCAATACAAGCTAAGAATTATGAACAAATCTATACTAGATAGGCTAGTTGGTTTGAAAATGGTTTCCACTTTACCTAACCGTCGACCCATTCAAAGCCTACACTAATATTTTGTATAAGACAAGCGTAAGAGCAACTCAAAACACCAGCAGAGCACCTTTACCTTTTTTAATTTCGTCAGTCACAACACCTGAATCACACTTCTTAAACAATAGGCCCCCAAACATGGAACATAACATCGATGTGTGCCCTTCAAAAATTTATGAAACACCAAGAGACCGCATCGAGCTGCCCATAACGGAAAGAAGATGATGATGATGATAATGATGGTTATGATCATCATCGATGCGTTCAAAAAATCTCCAACCTAAAGCGTTGAAGAGTTAGTAAAAATTCTTATGCAAAACGTAAAGCCCAGTCAAGGATAATGCGTCTCTGCATCGCAGGACTCTAAGGAACCGTAGAGCCAAGAAAAAGATGAAAAATATGGAATAAATGAATAAATTTCAAAAGTATTCCCTTTTTTTCTGTTGGTCTCTTCTGTTCGGATTTGATGTTAGCCAAGGTGTAGAAATATGATTGCTGGTACGCGGTCGGCTGACGCGGCGCGAATGTATGCATGAGCCAAGCAAAAGAAGCATCGTGTAGAACATGAGATAGTGTAACAAGCCAACGATAGATCCTATCGTGCGCGCAATTTTATATTCATTTATTCTTGGTGATTGTTCTCGTTTTGTGAGTGTGTGTGTGTTGGAGTTTTGGTATATTTATCTGTGATTTGACTCCTTGGAGTTGAGGTGACAGATTTTTAACTTGTGTCTTTTTGAGTACCAGCCATGTGAGGTTAGTCATATCGTTTGGCACATTCGATTGTCATACAGTGATGGGTGTTTATGCTCGTTGCTCGTATAGATCTGGTATCTGGAAGTGGAGTCATGTTGTTTTACAAAATGGGTTGAGTGTGAATGTGCTAAGAAAGGAAACTTCTTGCTGGAAAGATATATACGCTTATCGCAATATCGGGAGCAGAGTTTTAATAGTCTGTGGCAAATTGCTAGGAAATCATATGGGCGTGCTTGGGTTTAGGCAGAATAAGGAGTTGCAGATAAGTTAAAGTTTCTCCTTGTTAATATAAGCTGGCTTGGAGAATCATTGCAGCATCTTCCCACTTTTTCATGATGAATGAAGGAGAAATCATACCTGAAGAATTATCATCAAAGTGAGTTAGCGACATCCGTGACGCCTAAAAAATATCACATAAGTGTGCATCTACAGATTCAAGGGCTCACACGAAGGGAGTTCGCCGGTGTAGTAAAAAAAAAAAATGTTCATCATAGAGGAACACACGTCAAATTTCGTCAGAGAATATTAAAAATTTTAATCATCCTTACAATAATTTATCCATTTATTCTATCAACCAAGTAAGATAGATGCGCCCATCTAATCTTCGAGTTACGACTATATACAGAGCGTAACTATAACTTCGCACAATTACCCGCAACTTCTCATAACTTTTCGCAACTACGCACAACCAGCCATAACTTTAAGCAACTTGGCAAAATTAGGCGCAATCAAGTGCAACTACTTTCAACCTAGTTAGAACACCTTTGCGCAATTCAGCTTTTACTTACTTACTTAGGTGGGCATTACAGTTCGGGGTGAACCTGGGCCTCAACCGACATCCTTCTATAACGACTTCGATTTCGGGCGAGCTCTCTCCAGTTTCGCACTCCAAGTCGGTTGAGGTCTTCATCCACTTGATTGTGCCACCTAAAACGAGCTCTTCCCTTTCCGCGATTTCCCTGCAATGTGCTTTCGAAAACCCGTCGAGCCGGAACGTTTGGGTCCATCCGCTCTACATGGCCCAACCATCGTAGCCTCGCGATGCGTACTCTTCTGGCTATGCCCATGTCGCGGTACAGCTCATACAGCTCGTTGTTGTATCTTCTTCTCCACACATTGTCTTCGCATACGGGACCAAAGATAATTCGGAGAATTTTTCTTTCGAAACGACCAAGTGTTTCCTCATCCGCTTTCCATAAAGTCCATGCTTCCGCGCCGTAAAACAGGACTGGGATGATCAAGGTCTTATACAAGGTTACCTTGGTTTTTCTGGAGAGGGTTTTGTTTCTCAATTGCCTTCTTAACCCAAAGAAGCAACGGTTGGCAAGAGTTATTCTACGTTTGATCTCCGCAATGATGTTGTTGTCCGTGTCTACAGCGGATCCTAGGTAGACGAAGTCCTGCACTACCTCGAAGTTATGTCTGTCTATTGTGACGTTTTGTCCAATTCGTCGATGTTCTGTGTCCCTGTTTGATGACAGCATATTCTTCGTTTTGTCCTCATTAACCATCAAACCATTTTTGGCGCTTCTGTTTCAATACTCGCAAAAGCACCTATGACATCACGCTTTTTTCTTTCCATTACGTCAATATCGTCTGCGTAGGCGAGTAATTGTACAGACTTTTGAAAGATTGTTCCTCTGGTGTTGACTTTTGAGTTTCTTACAATCTTTTCAAGTATGATGTTGAAGAAATCGCATGACAGTTTGTCCCCTTACCTAAAGCCTTTTTCGACATCAAAGGTCTCGGTGAGTTCTTTACCGACCTTGACGGAGCAGCGTGAATTCTCCAAAGTCATCCTGCATAGTCGTACGAGTTTTGCAGGGATGCCGAAACTAGACATGGCTCTGTACTGCTCGTCTCTCTAAATACTATCATACGCGGCCTTGAAATCGATAAAAAGATGGTGAATATCGATATTACGTTCTCGGGCTTTTTCCAAGATCTGCCGTAATGTGAAAATTTGGTCTATTGTGGACTTCTCTGGTTTAAAACCACATTGATAAGGACCTATCAAGTTGTTGACGTGGGGTTTCAGACGTTCACATATTACAGCAGACAAGATCTTATAAGCGACGTTAAGGAGGCTTATACCTCTATAATTGGCGCAATTGTGAGGGTCTCCTTTCTTTAGGATCGGGCATACGATACTGAGGTTCCATTCATCGGGCATGCTTTCTTCCGACCATATCATGCAGATCAGCTGGTGCATGCTCCTTTCCAACTGATCTCCAGCTGCTTTGAAAAGTTCGGCATCAAGGCCATCTGCACCTGCAGTCTTATTTGATTTAAGTTTGCATATGGCAAGCTTAACTTCCTCTAGGTCGGGAGGACGGCACTCTTGATCATCGTCCAAGCTGAATGGGGAAATCTGCCTAAAAGCGGAATTTGTGTCCTCATCGCCGTTAAACAGTCTGCAGAAGTGATCTTTCCAGATCCTCAGTAGCGACTGTGACTCTACAACTATGTTTCCCTGCTGGTTTTTACAGGCTTGAGTTCGGGGTTTGCCAACCTGGCACGATTCAGCTTTTAACATAAATTATAATTCGACTAAGTGCAATTTTCCACAACTGCATGTGCAACTTGTAGCAACTACTGGCAACAACCAATAACTTTAAGCAATTTGGTACAACTTGCAATGACGTGTAACCAAACTTAACTATAAGCAATTTTGTGCATCTTGGCGCAGGTTAGAGAAAATTTGCTGTACTAAGCGCAACTTCAGCAAGCTCTTCGCTACTTTTCGCAACTTTTCGCAACTCTTCGCATGTTTTCGCAACTTCGATTCATCGCGCAGCTACGGTTAATTTCGTGCATACGCCAAACTTAACAAAACTACGTGAAACTTCCCACAGCTACATGCAGCTATGAGTAACTGCGCGTAAATATGAAGAACTCTTCTAAACTACGAGCAATTCGCGCACGATCTAGCAGCACTGCCCAACTTCTCGCAAAGTAATGCATATTAACTGAACTTTTCTGTCGCAGAACAATTATTTTGATGCCTTTTTGGGAGTTCGCGAGTATCGGGATCCGGAGAGATAACAAACAACTTTCTCGTGAAATCGTTGGCAAGATTCCCGGCTTCAGATTGTTCTATGTCTGAGCCAAACCAAATACTGATAGTTTCAATTAACCTATACCAACCCATCCAGGCTCAAAGAAAAATAAGAGAAATTGTTAACTCCCTGATGTGTGCGTAAAACCAAAATATTAAAATAGTTAAAAATTATCTCAAAAACATCTACATTTTAACTTTGTTTGACTCGTTGTTGTCACGAACTAAGCTTCTTATATCAATTCCATGTACAAACTTCAATATATCATCCAGATTCCCCAGGGATAAATATGTACACATGGGTAACCTCCATATTGTGTGATTTCTTGCATTCCTTAGATCTTCCTTAATTCATAAGGGAATATGGCCTCAAGCTTTTCCAGAAATTAATTACTGTCCAATTGTTGATTCATAAGATCACACACCAACAACGTAGCCATTAAACCACACGTTAATATCGCGTCCGTCCATTCTATGGTCGTACGTCTTTCTACGACGACGACGACGACGACGTTCATTCGCAACTGATTTGGAGCAATAAAAAATATTTTCCATGTCTATTTGACCACAACTTACTGCTGCCGTCACCGCTGGCTGCTTCCTTCCTTATGCCTTTTAGTTTTGCTATTGCCTGGGTGATGAAGAAATTGTCCAACGCCACCGCCACCACCACCACACAACGATGGACCTAGAAAACTTACCTGCCATTAATTAGTCACTTGATTTATGAATTCTGCGATAGCACCAACAAATGTGGTACGTGGCCTTATAAGCCTTAGCGGCTGAATAGTCATCGATCTGTAGACTGCCGCCGCGTCGGGGCTGCTGTTGCTTCTCAATGTGTATATATGGCAGTACAGAGGGACCCGCGCACACACATATACTCACACATTCTCGCGGAGAGATAGAACAGCGCCATCCTTGGCCCATGTAAATATGATCTAGGCCGTTCATCTAAGTGGGAGGTGGGGGATGCCTCCTGCAAAGAAAATGAGATGAATCTGTTGCTTTAATTCCGCGGGCGAGCATAATTCTTCATCATTGTGTTAATTGGAGTGTTATCCTGGTCGGTAGACTGTTTGCTCTTTATATACTCGTATACCTACCTCCTCTTGTGGCTTTCGAAGCGTGAGCCATGGCGGCATTGGTTGTGTACAAAGAGCAACGGAATTTTCCATTTTTAGAGATATATTTATTTTTAATAAATTACGTGTGGGTTGTAAATCTTAAAGCTGATGCGAGAACTAGGTGAGCTGTGAAGTGTGGAATGAGTGGATGGCGATGACGGGAATACGGATCTGGGGATGATTTGTAAATACTTTTCTCAAAGTGCAGAGCTTAGCTACTTCATGTTTTCATTTCGAAAGGGTTTTGAATCTTTATTCAAGACACTGGACTCGGGCAAGTTGCAACGGTTCACAAATCTATGACAATAAACTTTTCAAGATCCTAAAATTTTACTCCAATTCTTTTAAAGAGACGAGGATTTCTTATGTTGCGAAGAATTAGTATAGGGAAGATAGACTTGTAAAGGGTTGCGCAGTTGACAGACGGAAAGAACTAGATGAATGAAGAGTATTTCTCTTTTTTGATGGAATCTCAATAAGGAAATGTACTACTCCCAAAAAAAATCTAAGGGCAAATCGAAGGAAACGGCGCTGAATATTATTATCTCTGAAAACGTGAAATTGTTGGAAGAGGGACAACACTCTGCAGGTGAATTCGAGAAGCGGTGGAACTGAGATAATGTAGGGAGGTCGGGTTGCATATAGGTCGAAAAATTCCTTTTACCATCGCTTAACGAAGCCATGTGCTGAACTTTCTGTAAGTATAATATCATCAATATGTGAGAGGACATTGAGCTTCTGGTCGCAAATGATCCTCAACTGGTAAAACGGCAACGAATAGGAGATTAAAGGAGCTTACGAGAGAACTAAATGGATTGACTCTCGGAAATGTTCAGTTGCAAGTAGTAAGAAAATTACCAGATAGAAAATTTGTTTGTCCTGTTGGAAATAAGACAGTCAGAAATGATCTTGTAAGACTTCGTATTTCTGCGTACAATAAAATCAAGGAATGACAAATGACCGATTCGAGATCATTAATTGTAAGAGTGCACAGAAAGGACATAAATGACAGCCCTGAAGGACGCCGGATGTAGTTAGACTTTTGTCCTTTTAAATGTTGGTTGCAGATAAACGGATCTTTAGCTCATATGCGCTCCCAAGGAGTTTAAGGCGAACCTAGTTACAGCTCGTTCAAATGACAAACCAAGATGGTTCCAATCAGACGGAGTGGAGTACTTCTATGCTAAGAGACGGTTACTGGCTTTAGCCACGTTTTAAGGATAAGTTGAGTTGGCGAAGACTGAAAAAGCTGTCTAATGAGGACTTTCAGTATTAATCAAGTGTGAACCGCGTGAGATTTGGTGACCTGTAAGTATGGAGTGTTCCTATACCCACAAGCGTTGCTATATCCGCATAGGTAATATTTAGAGCGTTAAAATCTTATGTGTGAGTTCGAGCTTCGAATTCAATAATTTAAACGGATATCACCTTTCAGGGAGATTCGGCTGCTCCTCCAAGAGCAATAATATAGGAAAAATTCTTTCTAGTTTGAAGGAAAAATTGTAGGTATCCTTTATTCCCCACAACCATATGGTTGATGGAAATGCACAAGCCTCGAATCGTCATTAGATGTTTCGTGCTTGTAAAGACTAAGTATGCGAGGCGTTTGTCTCAAGAGAAAATCTATTTAATTTTTCAAGTAAGAAACAGCTGGTCTTTCGTAAATCTTTCTGATGAGGGTCTCTCAGAGGACCTTATGGAATTCACCGATACCGATGAAGGAGCTGTTGTAGCTGGTACAGGTGATATTACCCCAGAAAAGAAAGATCTCATTCTCAAGGATGACGATTGTCAATCATTTTCTAGTTCAGACGACTCAATTGGGCACGGCGCTGTGACCGAAAAACCCGACCCAAAGCGGACAGAACCCTGGCGAAATCCGAAAAATCAACCTCAACAAATAGAGGTCCAGAAAATAGTGCACTGACCAAATTCAGCGTGAATAATAAGCTCCACTCACAAGCCAGCGCTCAGCAGGGCCGATTAAGGTGTTAGGCGCTTATCCGAAGGAGCAAAATAATTGAAGCGTTCTAGATCCTGGCCAAAAGAGCCTTGAAAAATTCAGAAAAGCCGCAAAAAGATATTGTAAGAGATGACTCCTCAATGCTTAGTTGTCGTGACTGGAAACGCCTTAGCTGGGCTCAAAAATGTATTCACTAAACTAAAGCCAAAACCTTACCCCTGGCAGAACTCAAAGGAACAGTCAAAAATTCATAACCAAATCAGAGAATTTCACATCCGAAGACTGCGGTGTCCAAAGTAGCACCAGAGAGACCACCACGGGATGGTCCGAAAACCGAGATAAGCATTCAATGAAAAAGAGCCAGATATAACGGTTCTACTGCACCTCCAAGGTCCACAAACTAGAAGAAGCCGAAGACGGCCAGTACAAGACATTAAAGGCAGCGGAATTGATAAAAGAGAGCCTATGAGCGGTCATTATCAATGAAGAGAATTTGATGAAAAAAAAAAAAAACTAAGCGAGGAGTCGAGTTGAAATGAGGCTTGGTACTCGAGTGAATGACTAACAACGGACCCACCTCTACTTTAAAGGGTTTCAAAATTGTCACTTGCTGTGACGATTTTACCCTGAACCGGCTCAAATCTATGATATCCCAAATGGCGGGCCTTATAGAAGGAGCAACTTTTAAAAATGACGACCACAACAGATCCAAAGTCCGAATAAATTACCGGGACTGCGCTTGAAAGTAGAAAGGGTTTAAATTATAATAAATCTAAGTTGTAAAAGTCTTAGTTATGATAAACCCTGCGTCGTGCATGCATTATAATCTTTATAAGAGACTTCCTTCTCTTTTTTCCTGTCTAAAACCCATTCTATGTGAAGGGATAAGTCGTTGTACGATTGAATACCATCAAGTTAGAGCTAAAATTGAAAATCTACCAACTTTGCTCTTGGGATCTTTGATCCAATGTCTAGAATGAATTTTTTGCAAAGCGTTGATCGCGCTTTTGGTTTTCTCTTCAATCGCACTTAGCACTTCTTCTTCTTCCTTTTCCGGAGTCACGAGCCTTGTGAACTCGTAAGGAGGAAAACTCTCCTACTTAACTGCAGTGATCCAATCGTGGAGAACTCCGCCAACGAAGCACATTTATATTTTAAATAAATTAAAAATGTGCCATAATTGTGCGAATGCAGCACCAATGAAAACCATCCCACTGATAGTCACCAAGGTGGCATGCAATATTTACATCTTACGACACTAATGAATCCTTCTGGGTCGTCGTCGAGCCACGACCAGAGTCCTATTAGTTACCCTTTGCAATCGCCATTTTCATATACTTATCATGGAATTCATTTGCTGAAGTTCCAGCGATAAGAAATATCCACCGCCAAGCAGTTGCGTTGCACTTTGCTGCCCCCAGCTCCTGCTGCTGCCGCTGCTGCTTCTGCTGCTATAAGCTGCCATCAGCCAATAGCATAGATAGCTCTCCTTTTGCATGGTTGACTTTGGCTTTAACATCTTTCACCGGTTTCTTTGGTCTTCATTTTGAAAAATGTTGGTTTTTAGTTATTAATATGAAGAAAATGATCTTATCTCCTCGACTGTGCTCTTTATTTATTGCCACTGTCCCACTAGTGTTTGTGGTGCCTCGGCCTATAATAACGTTGAGTTGCGTTTTTGCGAATCGGCCAGCGCGTTGTGACGGTCGACGGTGGCTATGCCGAAGAACTTGAACATCAGAGCCTCAGGAGAGCTAAGAAAATAGAGCGCAGGAAAACAGGTTAAATTATTATCGAGGGTTAAAGTGATTTACATTTTGTCGGCTATTGGTGATTAGTGACACAGGCTTTGTAGATTTTGTCATCTTTTATGTCGGACCACACAAATGGGGAGGGAATAGAATTTAGAAGTAATAAAAGTTCCTGGAATAACAATCGCGAAAGTAAAGAGGAAGTCCATGTCTACACTGGGAAAAAATTTGTGAAGTTAAAAATGGGGTGATGGAAATTTTCTTAAGCGCTTTTTGCGGGCAGAGTGTGGATTGGTAAAGGTTTTGTTGCTTTCGATATAAAAGATTTATGCTCTGCGGTTCTTCCCCGGTCCTCAAGAAAGGAGACCCTCTGAACTGCCCCAACTACAGAGATATCAGTCTTCTTAACATCGCGTACAAGATCCTCTCTGCTGTATAGTGTGAGCGTCTGAAGCCATTCGTTAACAACTTGATAGGTACTTATCAGTGCAGCTTTAGACCTGGAAAGTCCACCATAGACCAAATCTTTACATTACGGCAGATTTTGGAAAAAACCCAGGAGCTTCAAATCGATACCTATCACTTTTCAATCGATTTTAAGGCCGCGTATGGCAGCATCTATAGAGAGGAGTTATATAGAGCCATGTCTAATTTTGGCATCCCTACCAAACTTGTCCGATTGTGTAGGATGACGATGGAGAACGCACGCTGCTCCATCAGGGTCAGAAAAGAGCTCACCGATACATTCGATGTCAAAAAAGGTGTTAGGCAAGGCGATGCACTGTCATGCTACTTCTTCAACATCGTTCTTGAAAGAATAGTGCAAATCTCCCACGTCAACACCAATTACTCGGATATGCCGACGATATTGACATAATTGGAAGAACGCAGCGTGATGTCAATGGCGCGTTTATGAGCATTGAGACGGAAGCGAAGAAGATGGGTTTAGTGTTCAATGAGGGCAAGACCAAGTATATGCTGTCATCAAGAAAGGACACCCAACACCGACGTCTTGGACAGAACGTCACGATAGACAGCTATAACTTTGAGGTAGTTAAGGACTTTGTCTACCTAGGCGCCGCTATTAATTCAGACAACGGCACCAGCGCTGAAATCAAACGAAGAATAACTCCTTTTCTTCATACTAAGAAGGCAATTGAGTAGTAAAGTCCTCTCTCGAGCAACTTAAGTGCCCCTGTATAAGATACTTATCATCCCGGTTCTTATATATGGCGCAGAGGCATGGACCTTGTCAAAGGGAGACGAGCACGCTTTAGGATGCTTCGAAACAAAAATTCTTTGGGTGGTTTTTGGTCCTGTCTGCATAGATGGAGAGTGGAGAAGAAGATTCAACAACGAACTGTACGGGCTGTACATCGACACTGTCAAACGAGTTAAGGTCTAGCGGCTTAGATGGCTGGGGCATGTAGAGCGAATGCACATTGGACACCAACGCTCCGGCCCGGAAAGTCTTCGAATCCAATCCCGAGGGACGGCGCAGAAGAGGAAGACCGCGACTCAAGTGGCACACGAAAGTAGGAGAGGACCTCAACCAACTTGGCGTGCAAAACTGGAGGCAGCTAGCTAGGTATCGAGCTGGCTGGAGAAGCATGTTGGTTGAGGCCCTAGTCTGACCCGGACTGTAGCGCCACCTTAAGTAAGTAAGTAAGCTCTGCGGTTCTTGTATCTCTAACCTTTTCAACTAAAAAGGTTTTTTTAACTTAGCCCGGGGCCTAATCATCGTGCTTTCGACGAAAAGTTCTATATTCTCCCAGGCTTACAGCTTTCCCCTTTTCAACTAAAAAGGTTTTATACCTATTTTTGAAAACAAAGCCCACAAAAGCGGCCTAAACGGCTTCATTTGTAGATGCTTTGAGGTTTTGTACTCTCCCTTTCGTATTTTCTGCACTTCCGGTGGTGTTTGAGGCAAAATACACACTTTTTTAATTAAGTGGGTGTTACATTTCGAGGTGAACCTAAACCTTTACCTAGACCTTTTACCAATAATTTCAATTTATGGAAGGTTCCTTCAGTTTCGTACTCTTAGGGTGCGACCACTTAATGAGAGGGACAAAGAGGGACATAGCGGTAGAATGAAATTTTAAGCGATGTGACTCCGTTTTAAATATTGTTCTAATTTTGCTTCTTTGCTGCTTGGTACTGGCCAGTGCCGAAAGTCGGTTGAGATCCTCTTTCATTTGATTGCGGCACCCTCTGTCTGGCACCTTCCCTTTCAGCGACTTCCCTGCAATATGCTCTCGAAAAAAACAGTGCCATAGTATCCCAAAGTAAAACAATGCTATCATTTCTTAAAACTTGAAGACCTCACGAAGCTCAGCTGAATGAACCACATCATTTTTTCGAGTGTATACCTCATTTGCCTATCCAAAATTTATTTATTAGTTGAAAACTCAATTTTAATGAAGGCCCACTCCACTACAAACGTCTACCAGATATTATTTGTTCCTGGTTCTGGTTTTGAACCTCCCCAGGTTGCCATTTAAACACAAAGTCTGTATTCATTCACCCATCTGCCTTTATAAACTCTTGTCGTTGATAAGGACACGTTCTACAAAAGAGACAAAAATCCCAAAAATGATGACAAAAAATCGTTTTGCATGTTGTTGTTCTTGGTGATCCTCGTCCACCTTCGCCGTCGTCCAATTTAAATAAAATTCAACAAAACTAAATCACCAAAAAACCTAAATAATATATTGACAGATCTGCATGTCGCTTGCTTTACGATATGGTTCGTAAGATAAATTCAACGATTGATCTGCATGCAACATGCGACGCAAAAGGTCGATCAGAAGACGGTTTTTGGATTGTTGTGTGTGTATTTGTATATCCTTTAGTAGAGCGGGATATTCTCTGGTTGTACCAACCAACATACGAACTTATATCGATGATTGCACATGCAGATTTTTGAATTTCCAGAAAATTATTATTGAAGATGCCAGACCAAATTGATGTGGAAAACGATAAAGGAACTAAGTTCTCCTCTATACAACAAACGAAGAAGGAGGAAGAATAAAAAATAATTTCGCTGAATGAGAATGGGACTCATTAGGGAATTCCTTGTTGGTTTTGTTGATGATTTTTGTTATTTCAATGGACGAAATTTGAATATCTCCTACGGTCTGCTGATGGCTGCGTTAAGTGTCACGTATGTGTTTGTGTGTGTGCTGGTTTTTGTTGTGCGTTCCTGTCAATTTGCATTGTATATTTATTAAGGGCAATTTAAGGGCCTATAAAGAGCTCTAAGGTAGTCATTATTTTATAGAAATTTATTGGGTAAAGCTGAATCTGAATATTGATTTGATAAGATTGTTAGTTGATTTGATTTTGGTAGTTTGACCTCGAGCACTCATTGTAAGGAATTGTAAAATGCTATGGCGATGTCTGTGTGTGGCGTGTGTGAATAGATGAAAATTAATGCGACAAGATCTTGTTCCTTTTTACTGCGATCATTAATCTTTGTTTAGCTGAACTTTGACTCTGTGTATTGATTTAACTTTCTCATATTTTGCTATATGAGCCTTTTTGTATAACGTTTTGGTATTTTCTAATAACTTTTAACGTCGTATCAGCGCATTTTCGACACATAGAAGCTCTCCGTAAAGCTTTAAATGTAGTAGAGGATAAGTCCGCTGACGTAGATACTTGCAAACATATCTCCATTCAAATCCATTCGTATCGACATTCGTATCAAAAACCACGTGGAAAGTCGTTATAGCAGCGGTATTCTCATCGGATGCACAGCCGTATGAAAATTTGTTTCGGTAGCAGTCATCGCAGACGTATGTACAGACGTATCAACAGCCACATCCATAGCCGTATCTGCAGCTGTATCCATAACAGCAACCGTACCCACCGAAGTATCCTCAGCCATATCGGAAGCCGTACGGACAGCCTCAGCCGTATCCGTTGCCATTTCGGCAGACGAAATTTGTTCACAACGGTTTTCGCAGCTGTATCAAAGACTTTTTCAGGAGCTATAACCACCGCCATATACACAGCCGTTTTAACAGTCTCAACATCCGTATCAACAGCCATGTACATAGCCGTATTCCCAGCAGCGGTATCCTCGTCGTTTTTCTGCCGTATCCGCACCCGCATTCACAGACGTGTCAGTATTCATATCTGTAGATGCAATTGCAGCAATATTGACAGCCGTATCGGTATCCGTATCTACAACTGCATCCACATATCGGAATCCTTATCGGATAGCCACATACTCAACCGTATCTTTAGACATATCGCTAGACGTATCTGAAAACCGGTCCAAGCACTATCAGCAGCGGAATTTCTAGCCATATCGACTGCCGAATCCAAATCTATATATTTTCAGTTGTTTCTACGGCGCTTTTTCATCTATGCCGGTTGCCGTGGTCATAGCCGTATTGGAAGCTGTGTCTATATCTGTATTGGCAGTATCTGACCGGTTTTTGCAGCTTTATCTGAAGCCGGTTCTCCAGTTGTATTGACAGCCGTATTGATATCCGTATCTGCAGCCGCACACGTAACTATCTTTTCATATCCTATCCACAACCGTTTCCGTAGCCGAATCGACACCAGTGTTCATAACCATCTCTACAGTTGTTTTCTAAGCCGTATCCGCAGCCAATTCGGTAGCCAATTTGGCAGCCGTATTACCAAACATACGGGCAGCCACTTCGGTTGCTGTATTCACAGTCACTTTCTTAACCGCATCCATATCGGCATTAGTCTTTGCAGCTGTGTCTCCAATCGTATACGCAACCTAACCCGGCGTTTTTTTAGTTTACTCATCATTGTCTTTTTATACCCCCTCTTAAATTTTTCTTCCATCGTTTCCTCCCTCCCCTTATTTTTTTCCCTTGTTTAGCCTTTCTATTTCTTCCAAGGACCACATTCATTTTTATGAAATTGGAAAGGTTTGGTCAGTTTGCAACCAACATAAGTCTGACGATCTAACTGGCTAACACTTCTCTCCAAACAAAGATTGTTGAATTGTTGAGAAAGTTGCGAAAAGTCTTGGCTTACCTACAAGCTCTTGTGCCATCGTGTTTTTATATTTTCTTTCCAATAAGGTCTGCTTTTTATCCGCCGACTTGGGAACGACTTTAGTATTTTACCGTTCCTAGCTCCTACGGCTTAGGCTTTCATCACTGATCATCACTTTCAAGAATACAAAAGCTTGTTACAGTTTCCACCAATGTAATGCCAAATTATGGAGTTTGCATTTCTCACGGTTTGAAAACTTCTTCCTTTATTCTTCCCGCGATATAACAAACAGCTCCTTTCAGAAAAATCAAAATCCCTTTGTACTCTCGTCAGACTTCAAATGAAAGAACTTCTTTCTCAATGCCACAATGCTAAACACAAAGCTCAAATATCTCTTCAATAATCCGCATTTAAATACGGTCGCAACCAGATCAGTGATTATGATTGATTGCCTCGCTGTCAATTGTTGTCCTATTGTTCACCACTCAAAAAGTTGATCAGTTTCACTTTTCGTTTTGTTTTGATCACTCACCGAGGCCGCAAAGTCAATCGAGTAAAACAGATTGTCGGCAGCCAGAAGCCAGCATCCCGCGTTTTGTAACTATATAAGACACATCGCGATCGTCCCTTTCTACCACCCCACGCCGGGCATCATCACCTCCCCACAAACAGTAGTGGTCCGGCAACATTTCAGCAGCATCCATCGTGGTAGTACTTTGGTGCCTGCCTACAAAACATGCTTGCTTGCCTCTGGCAACTTGTTTACCTGCTACAAATACCTGCCTCGTATATTCGTGTCAACCGTTTTTGGATCTGATATGAGATTTATAACTTATGCCATCGATAGTGTTAGCTGGCCATATTTTTGACATTGTCAATTTGACATCACACATTGTGGTTGGAAGACATCGTGCGGGATGACCGACCAAGTCCAAGTCGTCCATCGTTTGGTGGTTTTCATCGATCGTTTGCGAATGTCCTCGCGCATATCGTGAACTCCTTGCGTTCGATTTTATTTATGGAACGCTCTGCATGGGTATTTGAAAAGTGATTTCGTCGTATATATGCGTGACGATCAGTACAAGTTGGACGACGAGTCAAATCTGTTTTAATGAGCTGATTTCTGGGAAAGATATCGAATTTTGTTTTTGGGAGGAATAAAATAATATTTTGTTTTTTGTTGTTGTTTTTGTTTTTTTTTTTTTTGTCAAGTCAAGACCAAGGCAGGAAGAGAATGAGCGAGCGCATCTGAAGGACATGTATGTTGTGTGTGTGGTGCAACTAGGGCAAACATTTGCTTATGCCGAAGCCATGTTAGATGCGAGACCTGCAATCATGACAGGGCTCATGTTGTTTGAGATAGAAACGGCTACTTTGTGTAGGTTGGTAAAGTAATCTGGCTCATGTAATCTATTCAAATCAGTTATATTTGCATTCTAGATCGAACTTAAGGGTTCTTGGTATCGATGATGTGAGTCTGAGTTATGTAGGTAGTGTGTAAAGACCAGAGAGTGACCATTGACCAAGAGGTTCCCACAGGCAGTCGCACCCATGAAACTTTGTATGATGTGATGCTTCGGATTAGCACTTTCATAGACTTTGAATGAAAACTCTTCATGGAATAGAGCCTCTTTTTTTTGCTTGAACTGCGTATTCAGTGAATTTTGAAGTGATTAAAAATTTAATTTGACAGAGTTTCAATATCTGCTTCTGCATGTTTCAATTTCAACACTCATACAGTCGATTCAGACCGCATTCGCTGGCCACATCACATTCATCACAAGAAATATCTACTTATAATCGCCTATTTGTATCGAACACGATTTTAATTAACAAACAATCCAGCTACACAACATCAAAATAAAAATCACCGCTCCACGCAACACATCACAGAGCAAAGCATATTAAAAAATACACATTCGCAATGCTTTCATTAATAATAATAATCACAGCAATGATAATTAAGTGGGTGAGTACGATTTTTCCACCATTGCAAAAAAAAGAACGGATTTCCACTTTGCTAAACCCTTTGGTGTGTATGGTAATTTTTTAATGAAATAACCTGAAAATAATGTATCCTCAATCCCAAAAAAAAAAAATTGTCGATTCTCAGTAATAGTCTGATATTAATCCTTTCATTACATAAAAAAAGTCTGCAATTTTAATCAGCATTTTGCACTGTACTCGTTAATCATTTAATTGTATATATTATTGCAATGGGAATGGAACACGATAATTCACGTAATACCCGTATATGAAAAATGTTATTTTAAAAACGTACACATTTGTCGTAAAATTACTATAGGCAGGGAATAAATAAAAAATTAACTCCATCAGTGCATAGACTCAAATAATTTCGAACATATGAACAAATTATGTTGGTCAACAATAAAGAGGGTTTTTATGTCGGTAATTTGAAAATTATGAAGTTTTATGGGAATAATTTTTGTTGGCTTAGATATCTCCTTTAATTTTTTCTCCTTATTTCAAAACGTATTATGATGAGAAGGACTTGGCGAGTATAGACACCTTCTGTGTCCAAGAAACAAAATGGCGGAATTCTAGAAACAGATGTCGTTTTTTTTAGATGTAAAACAAAGGCTGAAATGGTGTATATTTCAGGAAAGTGTTATGCGACCTTTTGAATATTAATTAATCAGATTTATGAAATGGTGTACTACAATGAAACAGATAAAAGCGCAGCAGGAATCGGTATCATCCTTGCGGAAGAGCTATTTACCAACGTGTCGACCATTCCGAAATATAGTGACCGTTTGATGTCTCTTGAATCGGTTTATGGAAGGATAGACATTATAGACAGATATAAGATTTTTATTAGTCATAAACTTTAGAGATAACGTACAATATTTATGATATGATCGTTTGAGCTTGGAATTCGCCGTCTGCAAGATTGACAATCCACTTGAACTCTAGGTATATATGTTTTATAAAATTACAATTTTTAATTTTATAGTTTGAGCATTGCTTTAATTAAGGGTTAAGTATTAAATTTTTGTTTGTTTATTCGTATATATGTCTTTTTTAAGCTATAAGTACAAGTTTCAAAAATCACCATTTTTAATTCTGTTCCTATACATTGGAGCAATTTTTAGGAATTCATACAATATTTCATTCACTTAGTTTAACAAGAAAATGCAGTAACTTTCTGATATGGTATCATACCCAAATATGCTTTTTCTTATTTCTCGCAAAACCGGACAGATTCCCAAGAAATGTATGATGTCTTCACGTTCATTTCGGTTGCAAAGATCGAATAAAATTGGCAAATCACTTCTATGTGGAATGTAATTGAAATGTTGCAATTCGCCTCGTAAACGGAATATCATTGAAATTGTTTTTATACTATTTTCATCTTTGAAGTAATTGTTTTCCTTGAGAGAAAGATCGAGGCGGTTGTAGACTGTTCAATGAAGAGATCTTACTGCTTCTTCTTCATTTTTTTCTCTATGTCTCAGGTTTAATTTTTTTTTAAGATCGTACAATAAGGACCTCAGTACTTGGTTCGTCCAGATTTATATTAAGAACCAACGTTCCTATTCTTTACCATTATTTAAAAAAACCTCTTTTGCTTCGCACCATTTTAATGGCCACAGATTTAGAAAACCGCTGTTCAGGAATTCGCATATCATGGAGAACATAGTGAACTTGCAACTTGAGAGTCTTTATTAGCAACGGAGGCAATCCAGTCTCAATCATAATAGTTCGGTGAGTTGGGAGGGAAATGAAATGCTCTTTTGAGGTGGTACCTTAGAAGTTTTTCCACCGACTCATTTTCTGATCCTCCCCATACTTGAGCACCATAAAAGAGGATTGATTGCGCTACAGTTTCAAAGACACGATATTTACTACTGTGCCTTATGAATTTATTGTCGAAGCAACTTTTCCAAGTAGCGTTTAATGCGATTTTCGCCTTGGATAATTTATCTTTCAAATGTTTATCCATTTTCATATTTTGAGTGAATAGTACACCAAGATATTTGAACTCTTTTACAACTTCAACAGCATTCCCTTCGAAAAACCACTTTTACTTTACTGTCATTCTGCCTCCTCCCTTCTTTATAACCATAACTTTGGATTTGTCCGGATTAACCACAAGGCTCCACAGCTTACAGAACTCGTGCAGCCTATTTAGCATCAACTGTAGAGTTTCAGGTGAGTTTGCCATCATCACTACATCATCTGCAAAAAGAAGGGCTTTAATTTGCAGTTCCACAAATTCTATGCCACCTGGAAGACAATAGACCAAGTCGTCAATAAAGAGTACAAACAGATCGGGGCTAAGTAGGCAGCCTTGTCTAACCCCTGTTTGTTTTTGCAAACCAATCAGATTTTTCAGCACCATTCCAAACTGACGACTTCGTATATCCATAGATATTTTGGATGACTTTACCAAATTTTAAGGACATTCCAAGTCCGTACAGCTTATACATAACGGAATCCCTGTCGACTGTATCGAACGCTGCCTTGAAACCCACAAAGAGAACATAAATCTTTTTTCCTCTTTCAAGTATGAACAAAAATATGGTCAATAGTAGATTAACCCGATCTGAACCTTGCTTGAAATTCATTCAAAAGATTTTTCGATGAAATCCACATTTTAAGCCAATTCTGTAATAATGAGGTGAACATTTTATAAGAGGCATTGAGAAAGGAAATTCCCCTATAGTTAGCAGGATCATTTGCACAGCGTTTTTTGTAGATTGGGAACGCTAAGGCTTCCTTAATCTGCTCAGGTATTATACCATCCTCCATAATGTTGTCCATTAGTCCAGCCAGAGTTTGATGGTTTATGGAAGGAAAAGTGCGAATTATTGAACAGTGCATATGCTCCCCAAATTGAAGGCGAGCACGTGGAAAAGATGCGTTTTGATAAGATTTTCACGATCTACTTCTGGGGCCTGTAAGCTGTAACACAAAACTAAAAATCTACAAGTCAAGAGCCACTTCAACGATTTTGTCCATTGCACTCGTAGAAGAGCAAGAACACTTTTAGCCTTGTGTTACAGAAATTTTTCACAATTGTTATAACTCACTTATGTTACAAGTACCTCATATAGTTTTGTTTTAAGAAACCCAGCTGGTGAAGATAACCCAAGTATGTGCTAGTTACATGTTCCTATCACATCAAATACCATGTTCATCAAACAAGACCGACACCTTCTCACTCATTGCAGTCTTGGACCCGAATTGACTTCATTTGGTAATCAACTTTATTAGATCTCTGGTGAAAGATTGCAAAGTGATACTGGATGAAGCTGTTCCCAGCAACAGAATTTGTTATGGATGCGGTGAAGGAAATAAGATACGAATAGAATCAGCTGGTTTGATTTGGACAAGGAAAAGCCAACTAATTCGTTTTGAAAGTTCACAGATATCTGTGCAACACCATTAACACAGTCCGAGGTGCATTGAGCAATACAAAAAGTAAAGAGAGCCCTTGACGTAATGGTTAGCATGTCTATTTGTTAAGTGAGAGGTTCATTGTTGGGATCCTTGCAGAAAATAAAAATCTTTTCCACGAACATCGGCTTTCGTGAGGAGTTGAAAAGTTCTCCGATGGTAAATCCATTGCCATGCAAAGCGCTTTCTAGTTTAGCCGTTGGGAACCTGCAGACAAAATAAGATCTCCTCAAAGGCATAATTGTGAGAAATGCGCTGGGACCGGGAGCTGCACGGTCTGTTGCACCATCTTATGTATGTACATTGAGCCAAATGATTGCTAGTTTCAAAAACACTGCGACAAATCCAAAAAACCGGTTTTTTTTTTTAATAAAGACAAAAAGGATCGCCTCAAAAGTGAATACCGAAGCTGCAAGAAAGAAGTGAAGAAGAAGTGCGCCCAAGTCAAAGCAAAGAGATCGGAGTGAATGTATCGGAAGCTGGAAAAGGCTTCTGCTGGGTTCTGATGCAAACCAAACTATTCTCGACTTTCGTCGAAGTATATTGATTACAAGAGCAAAAATCTTCAAAAGACGCGCTCAAAGCAGGAGAAATGGTCAGGAGATTCGTTCGTTGAAGTTCATTTATGATGCTGAAGGAAACTTCTTGCGGGTGACGAATAAATTCTGCACAAGTGGGATAGTATTATGATGGTCTTTTAAACCAACAGTTTCCTTGAGAGCACTTTCTAGAAGCCGAATCTAACTTAACAAAAATCCCCGACATTATAGGAAATTAGTGAAGGAGTTAAGAACTGAAAAAAAAAGAGAAAGGTGCTGGACCAGACGACTTTTGGAGAAAATGAGGGACATCGGTCTTTGATGACTAACGATTCTCATATCCAAGTTTTAAGGATTAGCAAAGAGCCTTCCTTTTGTACATTGGTAGAGAGTAGCTTTGCCTCCACTGTTAAGGAAGACTATCCTCTTCTATGCATGTAATTGCGGTAACTACTGTTCGATCAAGCTGACGTTCCACTGTTTGAAGATTGGTGGGCAGGTTTTGTGAACCCAACTGCGATAAATAATGAAGCTGTCTGATAATCAATTCGGGTTTGTCGATAGCAAGTCAGCAATAGATGCCATCCAGGATAAGGATTCTTATGGAAAAACATCGTGATTCTTTAGAAGATGTGCATGTTGTGCAGGTTAACTCCAAAAATGATTCGATAGACATCAACGAGATCTAATATAGGTTGCAATCAAACAAAAAGAAGTTCCAGAGGGATATGTGCGGATGATTGAGGAAATGTATGAAGGAGCAGTGACTAAGGTTAGATATCGAGCTTAAATCATCATAGCATTCCAACATTCCAAGCCACAGTAGGTGTACCCTTACTACCTTCTGGATAATAAAGTACTTAACACCAAAAAAATCAACTATTCTCTGTTGAGGAATCATAAGGGAGGATCCAGCATCTCTGCAAGAAGCGGGGGAAATGATAACCTTTTTCCAAAAATGGAGATTTTTAAATTGTGCATCCTTTTTTACAAACTACGAATCTTTTCATTGAAAATAAAGAACACTTAATGCTTCGATGTAGAACTTTAACCTCTTAACTATTCAACGACTTTCTAAAAAGCTCAGCTTTTCAAAACCTTTTTTGATTTAATATAGAGGATACTTTCCGCTAAAACAATTCTTTTTGAGAACCTGCTTTATTTCTAACTGTTAAAGTCTCACAAGAGAGAAAACAAGAACATTATATAGTCACACCTACCGTACTTAGCATTACCCCAAGCTACTCTTAATAATTCCAAACCACGCAACAACAACTTGAAAACATCTTAATACATCTCATTTAAAGGACATGGACACGCTGATGTCCATGCAATAAATCATTTCAATTAAATTGGCGTTAAACACTCAAACAATTTATCAAGCAACAGGCAACTAACTAAGCCCCTACACATCGCTCCGCAGTTAAAAACGCCACAGGTCAGACAATTTATGCGCTTCCTGGATTAAAAGAGACCAATTTATTAAAAATGGAAAATAATTCATTGTTGACTGAAAACATGACACATTTGGATGTTATACCCGCATAAGCCCAGAAGCTACAATTTTGAATGCGCATTTAGAGTCCTGAGTGTGCGCGCTTGCATTTTAGTATAGCTTAAATCGAAATTAATTATGACTCTTCTCAACGTGAGACAAGAGGACATAAAAAAAGGAAATATCCTTGGGGCTGCAGTCGATCCTTTCATATCTTGATTATATCACACGCATTGCATTCCACCACACTGCGAAGTGGATCTATAGAAGCGTCCGGCGTCGTGCTGCGGGGACCCTCGTTTCTTAAACAATTATCACCTGTTTGGACAATTTATCATATGTTTAACATTAGTTCAAAAATACCTCAACTAAACCGTGTCAACATGTGGTGGATGGGGGGTGTTTCAAGAAATTTGTTTTATTTTCTCTTTTGCATGGTCTTGGCACCTTTCAACCGGGCAATGCAGTGCAGTAGTGGTATGAATAATTTATGACAAGTGTATTGAGTATCTCCTCCTTCTTCTTATTGCGGGATTAGGTTCAATTGAATTCACAGAAATATTTTGTAGATCGTATTATTGCGATCTGAATCCTTTGGCAGATGTTGCAAAATAATTGCCTTTGGCTGATGTTGCAAAAGCTGTTACGCGCACTGAGTAATTGGTGAAGAATTACTTCAGTTTATTGGGGTGGACTTCTTCGGTATTAATGGCCCAATTATTTATCTGACGGTACTCTTTTTTTATACGAGCGACGTCATGTAGGAATAATGTTTATTTGTTTATTTATTCCTCTGAATATGCTTGACTGCGACTGACAGGAGTGTTTACACGCTTTTTAGGAATATGAAGTAGCAAGTAGGTATAGTTGCGGTTAAAATGCGAGTTTAGTTCTTTGTACAGGGATTTCCGGAATGTCTTTAGCATATGAGTTTTGATTGGATTTCACTTTAAATAGTTGAAATCAATGGAGGTTTGTGGATCCGTAAAAGCCTGTGATGCCTCTTTTTCAAAGGCTTGGGTATAACTCAGGGTGTCCAGGGTCTACCCAAGGAAGCTTCGTAAGACTTGGGTTTCGGTGGTCCAACTTCTCAAAATGATACGCGAAACGGTCGGTTTAGTTTTAATTAACTCTAAATTTATCACAATATCTTCTCTCAGGATTGAGTTTACATATTAACAAATTTTATATTCAGTTTTACGAAAAAGCAAGTTTTATGTTTTCTTGAGTAGGGTCTACTTCTGGTGCTGGTCCACGGAACGGCTGATATCGATCCTCACTTGAGTAGTGGCGATGGTTTCTTTGGGTATACGCTTGTATACCACGGCAGTTATTCCTCTGTTCGGCGGCGGTGAACTCCTATCTAGATCTGCGTTAAGCAGGCCTCAGGGCGTTCTATCGGCAGCAGCGGATTTTGTAGCAAAGGTCGCGTGAAAGGCAGAGCAATTTTTCGGCGGCGGTGGACTTCGTAGAAAGTGCCTGCGTTTACTAGGGGCGGAACACTCTGTTGGCGGCGGCAGATTTCGTAGAAAAGGTCTGCGATTGCTTTGCTTACTACGATGAAAACTCCTTTGTGGAGACGCAATGCCTAGTCAAGGAAACAAGCCACAGCCCGGCTTGAAACAAGCCACAACGTTTAAATTTCCTCTACGGAGGCGCAAATCCGGCAAAGACCGAGTAAAGACAATCCAACGCCCGGCTGGGAACAAGCCACAGCGATTGAACTTCCTACACGGACTTTACGGTGGACGCCGTGTCAAAGAAAACTAACTAAGGAGAATTCAAACACCCTGCTGAGAACATGCCACAACGACCAGACTTCCTTCACGGAGACTAAACGGTAAGGAGGATTCAAACACCCGGCTGAAACAAGCCACAACGATTGAATCTCTTTTGCGGTGAAAAGAGAAAAAGTATCAGGTAAATTCTATTCGCCCGGCTAAGCCACAACAAGTAGAAACCTATAAAATCCTTTTCTGATTTTTGTTGATTAATTCACTTCTATTCATTGACTTTGCCACTGAAACCGAATGTGAGTTGTAAACGGTCAGCGACAATTTTGCATAAAAAAAATTTGGATGAGTATTGCCAACGTATTTCCCCATAAGGAAATGCACAAGAAGTGATAAGGCACGGAGAGGTAAACAATGTTTGGCCTTGGAGTAGGCATTCACTTTGTACTTTAATTGCGTGCGTGCGGGAGATTTGAATGGAATTAAATACTGCACTGTTTTGGTGCGGCATTTTGGGAGGAGGTAGGAAAAAGAAATTGTGACGCTTCGTCACAAGCCTTCAAGTCAAACATAGTATATTGGATAAAAATAGGGTATGACCCACTCACAAAGGAGAGATCCAGAAAACCTCATCAAAAAGACTACATCATACAACTGGCGATCACTATCGCGAAGGAAGAAAAATAAAGGCAGACTAAAACAATTTTGGTAGAGACAGACAATTGCAACAAAATCTGTACGGGCGGATCAGTAGTACAAAGCGACTTTGTGAAAGAGCTGCACTGCTCGATAACTGAAAACTGATGCGATAATTAGACAGGATATTTTAACAGTACCTACAGTTTACAAAGCTACCACATCCTATTTGCTCCATTTTCTTTACATTTTGACCTTACGTTAGCTTATGTCAGCGATGCTCGTGGCGTAATGGTTAGCATGTCTGCCTGTTACGTGAGAGGTTCAAGGTTGGAACACCAACTAGACAATGTTTTTTGAGGGCTATAACGCTTCGCAAGGAGTTTCAAGTCCTCCGATAGTAGTTCCATGCCCTGAAAAGCGCTTTCTCGATTAGTCTTTCAGAATCGGCAAAAAATTGTAGGTCCTTCCCATTCCCTCCAAAGGTAGGTATGCTTTTTAGAAATGCGATAGGCCTCGTTTCTCCCCACCTGTTGCAACATGCTATTCTTTTACTTAGCCAATGTCTGTACATTTATGTTTAACTAAAATCTATCAATGACCACAACACTCTCAAAGCTCATTGACTTCATCAAGAACGGGACCCCTCCCTCAAAACTTAAACAGTTAGCTTAAAAATATTTCTCACACATGCCACACAATCAGGCGCAACTCGTGGCGTTTGAGGGCATTTGGCATTTAAAATAATTATAACCCGCAGGACGAACTCTGAGCCAACCAACCAGCCAACACCAACCAACTGACTGACCTGACTGTCCAAATCGCTGACTGACGGCCTAAATTGCACCGCCATGACAGCCACGATCAAACATTTGATTTCCGGCTCGCAAACAATATAATAGCCCGTTATTGTTTCATCTCGATAATTATCCAAAATCATTTAAATATTTTTTCCCTCCTTTTTATTCGCCATACTATTCACGGCTAGCGCGCTAGCAAATTTTTGCAAATTTTTTCGTCGTGATCAACGTCGCGTCGGTCGGTTGGTTGGTTTGTGTCTTTTGTTGATGGTTGTGCCCGATCATCCGGAGCACAGTTTGATTGCGCGCATTCATGGAACTGGGAGGGGTGAGAAGAAACGAAGCAATTTTCCATAAAATGTGAGCAAACACTGAATATATGTAAGTTCGACTATAATCATCTTCAGCGTAATCATATCGGAGACGTTTCTCTCTCACAAGTCACAACCCTTTTCGCACACACTCACACGGGGCATAAACGGTCGGCAAATAAATTGTATCTGTAAGATACAATTTTTAATACGGTCGATCTGACATTTAAATTATGTGAACAAGACAATTCTGCTCGTTGGCGATGATCGCCAAAACCTAAAGCGCAAAATAACTCCGATACTACAGATAGATACCGCACTCATGGATCAGCACTACGATCATCGTCATCAGATACCTACCTACGTTTACAAAACAATGCAAAGCTGATGGGGCTTTTGTGTGTGACCATATCGTTTGGAGACCGCGGGACGGACGGAAGGAGCCGGCCAACTGTGCGAGATGACGACGAATGGCAGCCGCGAAGAATTGTCCGAAATGGAGATGGAAATATTCCAGATATTTTCCATGTTAACGAAAATACTTTACATGGTTTCTGGTTGTTCAGTTGGTTGGTTGGTTGAATTTGGCTTATAGATGGGGACTTCACTTTCAACGATGCATATTTAGGAGAGGCCATATTTTCCAGAGAACAATCATTTTAGTTCACAACCTTAATCGAAATTATCTTTTCGGTGTGAAATATTTGAAGCTTTTCATTGGGCAGCAGCATGTAATTTGCATGAGATCATGGTGATGAAGGGGAAAGCTTGTGGTCATCGACGATGCACTTATATTTGATGTCATTGTGTCTTTAATATGATGACGTATTTGACGCTCTGCGATAAAAGAGTTCAGACTTTGGTGGGAGTAGCACCCCAACTTATGTGGCATATTTCAAGCTACATAAATAACTTAATCTAACTTACAAACTACCTAACTTATAGCTAGAGATTTGGCTAGTTAAACGGAAAGGTTTGGTGAGGAACTTTTCATACAAATGAACATTCCAGAGCATAAGGGTAAAGGGTTCATTAGAACCTTAAGAAGAAGCACGATGGAAGGAAGTCAAAATGGGCAGGTATTACTTAAGTTGCGAGGGCTAGTGTTAAAAAGGTCACAGTTTAGTAAAGATTTGAGCAGTTAACAAGATCTTAGATATCTTCCTACGTATAAGTTGAAGGCGGTTATCGTATGGAGGGAGGATCAGAGGATCACGTCAAGGTAGGCCTCGAAGAACAAATCGAAGAAATCGATTTTGATGAGCGCTCTCAATCCTTGAAATGTATATAAGAAGAGCATACTGGAGGGGCGTATTCAAGGATGGGTCGGGCAAAGGTGATGTACAGTGAACGGGTAGCAAAGGGTTGGAAAATTTTTATGAAAACCGTTTTACAAAGCCAATAGTTGATTTGGTTTTTGACACTGTATTGTCTCGAAAATTGAGGTCCTGAAGGTATAGAAAACCAAATTCTCGAATAACCTTAACAGTCGGTATTGGTTGACTATGGAGAAAATATTGACGGGGTGAAGATCTAATACGCTTTTGTGACAAAGTTATTGACTTTAGATCTTAACAGTTCTTTTGACACCAGACTGAGAAACTACATTTTCATTTACATGAAACCTACTCCACACATAAATCTGCGGAGTAGGGGGTTGCAGCCACGCGACAAAGACCATTTGGCTGATACACAAATACTACATAGAACAAATAACACATGACAACAGCACGCAGTAGTACAGGATGGTCACCATCTTGTTACTAAAAGCGCTCATTCCGATTGAACTACGGTGTTCTAATGGGAAACTATTAAGGGTCAGCTGAATAAGGGAAAGGGCTGAATAAGGATAATGCAGCGATTTTATGGTCTTAAAGAATTTTGTTTCGTCAGCGTAAAGTGAGATATGGGAATTTTTTAAAAGCATTTCCATATCATTTATGGTTATGAATTAAAAGGAGAGGACCTAAGTGGCTACCTTGAAGAACGCCAGAAGTAGCATGAAATGGGTAGGAAAGAGTACATCTGAAAAGAAACATTATACATGCGGTTAGCTAAGTAAGAATAAATCCAATTCAACAAAATTGGTTGAACCCCTTGATTAGATATCATAAAAAGCATGAGTTTATGTGAAAATTTGTCAAAGGCCTGGCTAAAATCTGTGGAGATGACGTCAACTTCATTATCTTTTTCAAAACCTAAAAACGCCAGGGACACAATTTCCGCAAGACAAGTGTTTGTAGACTTTCTTGAGACCATGTTGACTTGCCATTAAAACTTAAAATCTCATATAAGATGCTTTCAAATATTTTTGGGATGTGGGACAGTTTGGCAACATGGTGATAATTTTTTTTTCACTTTTGGGACCTTTTTTCTGAATTGGTGTTATATGGGAGGTTTTCATACATGTGGGATGTGGGAACTCTCACTGGGCTTGGAATTAATTAAATATTAGTGAGAAAGGGAATGATAATTACGCGCAGCGGTTATCGTATGGAGAATACGAAAAAAAACGTTTGTATTTTTTAGTTTATATTTCATCAGATCAGGGTCAATTAATGCGGAAGAAATGGACCGAGGAAGAAATTCGGTAGGTAATCGATATACGCTTAATCGAGAGCAAAAGAGTCAACGATAAAAGATTGTTTGAAAAACGCAGCGAACAAGTTGGCGATATTTTGTGGATCATTTGAAGTTTCATTGCTTGAAAGCATGTTATCTATCGCAGACTATGAAAATAAAGTTTCTTTAATGGTTTCTACTTGCGGTAATTAGACGCTGATGCAAAAGCTACGATCGACTTAAGGAATGTGGAGATTTGGGGTGTGTAACACAAAACTACAAGTACTTGTAAAACCAGTGAATAATGAAGACTTAAAAAATTCCCTCAAGCTACGAGTCTGCTTTCTTTTATACAAATAAAATGAATATGGTTCTACAAGTGGCTCTTGTCCTGTAGACTTATAGCTTTGTGTTACATTCCCCTGGCGTTATTAGCTACAAATAAAATTATGAACAAAATTTCTCCATTTTATGAATGTTGGACAATGTACAAAAAGTATGAGAGCAAATTGACGGCAGCCGAAATGAAGATGCTTCGGATGACAGCAGGAGTAACAAAGCTTGATCGAATTAGAAGTACTAAGATCCGTGGAAGCCTTCATGTCAAAAGTACCATCTTGGACAAAATTCAGCACGACCGGCTCAGTTGGTATTGTCATGTTCAAAGGAGAGATCCGCAGAACCCCGTCCAAAAGGCAATATCGTACAACGTTTCAACAAATTCGCGACGAAAAAGAAAAGGCAGGCCAAAACACTCCTGGTACAAGCAAATGCAAAAACAGCAGCATTTGGTTGGCCTCAGACATGGAACAATCCAAAACCGGGAGGCTTGCCGACGCTTTCTGAGGTCAACGCGGCGTACCCCACAGGCGGATCACTAGTGTGAAGCGGAAAAGTGGGAGAGTTGTGATCGCTTCAAGATCACTACTCGTAACGCCGGAAATGAAAAAGAAGAAGAAGTGTAAATAATACCACAAATGTGAGAAATTTGACAAATAACTTCTCTTTGTTCAAGATGAAATAAAAAGTATCCTAGGCCTGGGTTCCGTAACTTTTAAGAAAATTAACGCCCAATCGTCTATTGTCGATTCTCCATAGCCAACATATTGTTACATGTAACTTAGCTTTGAGCGATTGAAGGAAAGGATAGTTATTCTACTATCGGTCTTACAAATTTTGGTAACTTTTTAGGTTCTTAAACGCGATAGTGTCTTAAACGTTACGGAATCCAATTCCTGAATCATCAAGATGGTTAAACACCACTTTGCATTGAAACATTGCATTCTTTTAAAATACGATTGCTTCCAATTTATCAACGAGTATTTAGGAAGCGATAAACTAGTGTTCGATTAGGATGACATTTAAGAATGTCTCTCTAGTTTGCTTCTGACTCAACTTCAACTAATTAGCATGCAAAACGCTTAACTAATTATGTCTATTTCTGTTTTGACTTTGCAAAGAATTTATTGACATAAAACCAAAAAAACAAAATTTGGAATTCAGCATTAAACCCCCAAACGATGGATGCGTGGGAATTAATTCTTTTCCCATGATAATACCTTGCTGATTGCAATTTTGAATAGAATATAATTAATAAATTATGCATTGAATATGATGCAAGTTTTGTCCAATTTGAAGATTTATTAATTATGAACATAGAAATCAATTGTAGAATCAATGAATTTATGATTTCTCCTTACTATTCGCTTTGGTCTGATGTTCTTAGATATTTTTAGTAAAACAAAAGACTGGTTTAAGCTGACGACATACTTACTTAGGTGTGTAATACAGGACGTGGTGAGTGTAAGTCTCAACCAACAACATTCTGTAACAATTTCGATTTCGGGCCAGCTCAATAAAATTGAAAACTACACGACATCAATCTGCCGCCCAGCTTTCAATTTCAAGTTGGTTGAAGTTTTCCTCCAATAGATTTCGCCAGCTGAGACGAAGTCTTCCTCTTCTGCGGACTTCTACAATGTGCTTTCGAAAACCCGTCTAGCCGGCCATAACGCTTAACCGTTTCGTTTTAGAATCTTCTTCCCCACATATTGTCCTCCATACGAGACTTAACATATTTTTCTATCAAAATGACTTAGGGTTTCCGCATCCGCCTTATGTGGTCCATGATTCCGCTCCATGTAATAGGACATGGGTGATCTGGTGAATGTCGAAGTTAGGCCTGTCTTTTTTGACGTTTTGTCCAATTCGTCGATGTTTTTTGTTCTTATTTGATTACAGCACATACTTCGTTTTGCTCTCATTAACCATCAAAGGGGAAGAAGACCTCAACCAACTTAGTTGTCACTGCCCAGCAATCTGCCATGGGAGGAAACAATTTCTGGACAGTTACTTCTTCGACAAGCTCGAAGAATTATCAGGCCTTTCGGGCAATAGCTTATTAAGGCCGCAAATGGTTAAAAATTAACTAACCATAGACTCATAGCTTTTTAGCTATAAAAAGGGTTACAAAACTTCAGTGTATCACAATGGATCTAAATTGGTCTAAGTGTGGCGGAAATACGGTAAACTATCAGCCCATTATACCTACCTATGTATGCGACATTATAACGACTTATCTATAATTGGCACAGTTGTTAAGAGCCTCTTTTTTAGAACCATGTTTTACTGAGGCTCCGTTCATCAGTTATGCTTCAACCATCTATTGTAGCTGTGATCATGTTGATGGAAATTTGTTCTTAGACAATCCACGACCGCTTGTAATCCTCAAATGCAGCATTCGAGTCACTCAATAGAATTGGCATCAAAGTTAGCTTTTGGTGGTGCCGATGCCGGTGGATTTATGGTTAGAGTGTCTGCTGTTACGCTGGAGTTCGAGAATTGAACCTCGAAAACATTTCATTGTTTCTTCGGATATCACCTTTCGGTATGAATTGACTAGTCCTTCTCGAGTAAAAACACTGCAATGAATAGCACTTTTCACACAAATTATAGGCCTCGTTAGGCACCGAAGCTCTTTACCAATCTTCTCAAAATAACTCTCATGAAAGTTCCAAATGTTTCAGAACCGTTGAACTTGATGCAGCTGGATTTGAGACCGATCTCTATCATCACCTGTCGGTGCGGTATCGTTTCTCTCAGTTTACTCGGTATACCTACAACTTTCGGTACAGATAGCTCACTAAATACCTACATACATATTTATGGGAACCTTCTGAGTGGCGTCGCATGTGCGGAATAAGTGATGGTTTTTACCGCAAGTCTTTGTGTTTGACATCTAAAAAAATACGTAAGCAGCTCATAAAGTTTAGTTTAGTTTAGTTTATTTGTACCCAAAAAAAATATTTTCGCATAATTCTGTACCGAAAGTTTACCGACAAGTGAGCGGAAGAATATGTTTTCGGTATTCATTCGGTAAATCGAAAAATACCAAATCTGTTAACCGCACCACAAATTCCACAAATGTAACGAAAATTTGTGATCAACGAGGTCGAAGAAAACCTCGACGGACGACTATAGACATAAAATGAAGTGGAACAACTGCATTTCTTATTCTAATTCTATCACTTTATGTTCCATTTTTGTTTTTATTTATCCATACCAAATGTTTTCTTTACAAATGACCATGAGCCTGACTCGTAACATTTGCTTAGAAGTCCTAAACAATGTGTCTCTTGACCTATTCGTCCTTATCTTTTTTACTTTTACACCTTCATGCAGGACATTCACATTTGAACCGCCGAAAACTATCGACCTCGCAGCAGGTGGGAGTGATAAAATTAAAAAAAAAAAAAAATTAATTTCACACCACAAACAAAAAAAAAAACTCTTTCAATTGTTGTAGCAGCGTCATTCGGGCCAATGACTTATCAACTCGACAAATGATGTTTTATGAAAATTTCGAAAGGCTTCCATGATACAACGGCTATGAAAAAATCAACTCAACAGAGCGGAACTTGGTTTTAAGTTAGTTGCCTTTGGTGTAATTTATTATTGTGCCAGTTCCAAGTAGATAAGGCCAAATAAAAGGCATGTTCTTGATATGTTTTATGAACTTCAGGAGGAGAACTTTTCCCAACTCTTAAAACATTTGCTATGTAGTTATAGTTGGTTTGCAAAGGGACAACCGCTGAGACTGAGTTTTCTGTGACAAGTCAATTCTAAATGAAGCCTCTCGCCACCCGCCGCTGTCGCACCGTCAAGAACCACGCCTATGTCTTGGGTTTTTCTATGCATGCACACACAATGGACTTATGCAAAACACTTTTTTTTTCGGACTCCTTTTTCGTTATGAAGTCAGGCTACAAAATGATTATGGGCCCTGTTTTCATTATGATTACCATCGTAGGTCTAGTTGTCGGGACGTAGTCGTAGTCGTCGCCGACGCCGCCACTGGCCTCCGGTTGGCTTTGTATGACTTGAAAACTTGGAAAAGCAGCCAACCAGGAATCATTTTAAATTCGCCATTTATGCATACATGCGGAGCTGGTCCGGCATTATACGGTGTGTAGAGTGTACACTAAGGTGGGTTGGTTTTATGGTCTGAGGAGAAAAATAAACCTTATTTATGAACAACTGACCGACCGACAGTGAAGTTGGAGTTGGCCGGCCGGCGCTCTTCTATCTGTCCTCCAACCACCTCCCGTAAACTTCTGATTAATGATGATTTTATACGACGGTATTCATTTTAATGTATTTTGTAATGAAAGCCGGAACGAACTGGAACGCAGGGAAGTACCTACGTACTCGTATCAGCAGTCAGCACACTTCTCTGGGGTGGAAAATGTCATCTACAGGAGCGAGAACTAACAGACGGAGAGTAATAAGAAAACGCAGCCTCGGGCTAATAAATCACAACAAAACCTTCCGCCAAACGAATCCAGTAGCTTTCCAAGTCCCAAGCACTGCGGGAGTTTTCGCTGAATTGGAAGATCATTGGGCTGGCGTTGTGCTTTCAAGTTTTTACTTTGTAAGTGAGTTGCAGTTCGCCATATGAGGCTGTATTTGACTTTTCTGTAGGTACATCCTCACTTTGCATCATCGACAGGTAAAGGTTTATTCCCATCGACGTTGTCGTATAGTCCTGCCTACAGAATTGTTTGACAAGTGAGTTAGGAGGACGCACTAAGCACATTCTCTTAATCTTTCAGGTTTTCTAAACAACAATTTGGCACTTTTCTCTTTCGAGTGGCTAAGGTGAAGACTTGAATTGAAAGCAACAGGGCTAACTTCAAGAGATCAGCTGAATTATTGCGAACCCTAGACATTCCCCTAAGAAACAATAACAAAGACACAATCAGCATGGGCACCGTGTCTTCCCCGCACAAACGTCTGAAATTCAAAATTCAATAAATTTTTATCACAATATCTGGCGAAAAGGACATCATAACAGTGTGCCCCTTGATGACACACAGCACTCTGTTATACTGCCACTGTGTCTTCTTCTCTTCTTGAGACTCTCATATCAAGGTCGCGCATCATTTTATTGCAATAATAATCGCGCACGCTGCAGCGATATAAAACTCAATCGAATCATAAATAATTCGTTCAATGGGTGTCCCCCGTATTGGCTGGAGAGTTGGAGGATGCGTGCGGTCGTCTCATATTGCCACATTTGGCATTGCCACATAGAGTTCGAGATGTGGCAGCAGCGGAGCAAGCAAGTCACCTCGGGACATCACGACCATAATTAGATTGCGGCAAATGGTGTATCGTTCTGCAGCTCGTTACGAAATAAGATCAATTTTTATTGAAATGCAATAATTTTTGTATGGAATTCGAGATCATGATTATGAGCGTTTTAGATTGCCGCATCATTGTCGGCAGTGTTGCTTTTGGAATACTTACACTCGTATGTGTGGTTGCTAGTGGCCGACTGAGGAATGGGTACCCGACTTCGCTGTTGGTCGAACGGAAGGTTTAATTTTTTTTTTATTAATTAATGAGATTGCTGATGATGAATTTATTGCTACTGTCAGAATTATTATGGAGTCGGAATTTCAATTGGTTTCGTCAATTGATGGTTAAGTTTACATTGGCATCGCAATGGAAAAGTAATTACGTTTTGTGGAGAACAACAAAAAAAGAGAGGTGAATACTTTGTTGAGTCAATGCGGCCTCAATTTATGTTAAAATAATGTCAATTTTGTGATACAAGTGTTGCTATTAATTTTATTTTTGCTTTGTATACATTTTGTAATGCTTAAATCAATATTTGACATACACCCATAAAATAGTTCCATAAATTTGACGTGTTTCTGTACCAGATGAACGGGGCATCGCACGCCAAGTGCTCAATTAAAAAATGTCTGTTTCCCATTTTGGTGAAAATTGAGTAGGTGTACCTATGCATGTCATTGAAACGTTTCCCAAATATTTTTGCTAAACTTTAGTGGCTGACTTTGACCAAATGTTCGACATGCAGTACTTCAAAGCCAATTACCAAGGCATAAAGTTTTAGATTGAAATAATACATCAATTGGATTTTTTACTTCATTTAGTGAGCTTTATAATTGCATTTTTGAGCTTGACATACATTTTTTTTTTAAGTATTTATTAAGTGCGGTTCAATTTTAAAATTGATTTTCACTAGTTTGCACCATGTTAAGTTTTATAATGGGCCGAGAAGTGGATTAGGAGCTAGACCTAAAGTAAAAAACTGCAATCTGCAATCTCGTACAAGGGGCGGGCTTTGGGCGCCATTCTTTCTGTCTAGCCCCTAAACCACTTTCCGGCGCATTAAAAAAACTAAGCAGGGATGTTATATACAATATCAGCTATCAAAAAAATGTAATAATTGACACCACTAAATGAAATCCAATCAATTTATTTTTTCAGTCCATAATTTTATGACCTGGTAATTGACTTTGAAGCACCGTATGTTCAACATTTGGTCAAAAATTCAAATTCGCATAACTTTTCGAAGAGTTATTTTAAAGCCAAAATATTTGGTACACGTTTCAAGGACATCTTTATCCCTGTCCGCTTCGCATGGAATGCCCCAAACAGTAGGTACTGCTTTAAAATTTATACTAAGTACGCTTTAAGAAAAATTCAAAATTTCATTGGAAAATATTAAAATTTGACATACCTCTCATAGAAACTTACCCAAAATTTGACCACTTTTGTGTCTTGTGGGAATTATTTTACACACAATGTTTTGCGATACTGGTAAACAAAAGAAGAACGAAAAGGACTTCTCTTTATCAGTTTAAATACTTTTGGAAGAAGCTAATACCAGGCATAGACATTTTTGACCATGTGGCCATTTTTCGGAGTAATGTTCTAGGACGCAACGCGACATCTTAGCCAAGGTTAGATTTCTTGATTTGATATCAACGTTGTTCGCAATAAAATGGCAAGCTTGTATAACATATATCTTACTAAGGAAGCAAGATATATGATTACCCTTATCAGGAAAACGAATTGCAACTGATTTCCAATCGGTTTTCAATAGATTTTCAACCGAATTTCAAAATTATGTTTTAGTTTAAAAAAGGGGCTTACGTTGAAAAGCAAACGTAAAACTTTACTGTCTTTGGAATTTTCTTTCTTCATGTGAAATCATTCATAAGAGCTCATAACTACTTTAAAGACTATGAAATCTTTAAAGGAAAGCGAAGGAGGTTCATACATGTCAACAACACCACAATAAAGGCAAACAAAGCTCTACAGGTTACACAGCAACTAAGAAATTTAAATCCTAAAAAAGACAAAGACGACTATCGTCTATATTCTGGGTAGGTACTAAAAAAAATTTGTTCAACAACGTTAAAAGTTAGCAAAAGTCAAAAGGCCACAGTAAAGAGCCATCTTTCAATCGCGGAAAGCGAAGTAACATGACAGCAATCTATAGAGGATATAAAGGACGACGATTGAAAATTACCTTCTACAAAGGAGCGCAACACAGCAGCCAGCTGCAATGTGCAAAAATAGACGTTTTTTTCTAGATGCGGCACAACAGTTGCCAGCAACTTTTGGAATGCATCTTTATTTACACGATAGTATGATATAAACCTTAGTTGAATAATAAACATGAAAATACTTCGATTTTACTTGAAACGTATCGATATTCAATACTCATATTTAATTTTCTGATCAGGAAACTCAAAATTATTGAAATCATCTAAATTCAGTTACATTGAATGACAGGTATCAGCTGTTTTCAATTTCACTTGAAGTGATTTCGAAAAGTTTTCGAACTGGTAAAATCGATTGAAATGCAGAACACTGAAAATAAATTCACTCGATTTACAATTTCGGTTTCGGTTTCGGTTTCATTTCACTCGATTTCTGGAACCTAGCTGTAAATATAAAATAAATAGGATGGCGCAACAGAGCGAGGTGCCCCGGGGCCTAGCACATTTCTCACAAGCATGCTTTGTGAGGGAATGGAGGGGACTCACAATTTCGAACGATTCCAAACGGCTAATCGACAAAGCGCTTTTCATGGCAATGAATTTACTGTCGAAAGGCGATACCCGTGGAAAAAAATTGTTGCTTCTGTTTGGATTCGAATCATGAATTTCCGAGTTAACAGGCAGACATGCCATTCGCCACATGTATTGTTATCGAGGTAACCGTCGGAGCCGATTTCTCTGTAATTTCTTACGATTTGGAGACATTTTGCTTCGTGGTAGTTTCCGATCGGCCGATCCGACGTCCTCCGATAAATTTTTGCTGCGAAAAGTTTTAGTTTTGGGAATGCAATGCGTTGTCGCATTTGTGAAAACTTTCTTACGATGACAACTACTTCGAACAGTTACCTCGACAGGGCCGATTGCCTAAGCGAGTGCTTTTAGCAATGCATCAAGGCATTGTAGCTCCTTAAGCCACAATTGAAGGCCTTGGAGAGAGAGAGAGATCCAATTCATTCAATAAAACGATGTATTATTACCATTTGTAATTAACTTTTGCACTATCATTTGCAATGAAAAATAGAATTAAAACAAGCTAAAAAGACTTTTCCCTAGTTATAACCAAGTAACAACAAAACACCACATAATTTTATTTACTTAAACTAAAAAATTGTTTAATATGCATCTACTCCTTTAGCAAACGGTGATTCGCTGTTCGTTTTGAGATAATAGTTTCCTGTTGCACTATAAAATAATAAGTCAGTGAAATGAACACAATTGTTTCAGCGTAACTTACTTCATAGGACAATTAAATCCCATTTCAACGGGTTCTTTTCTCCAATTGGCTTGGCCCTGCACTAGAAATTCAAAATAGCTCAATGAAGGATATCCCAAAAATTTTGTTCCATTGACATTAGCAACACTCTCTGCCCAGAAAAGGACTGCCCTCATATGACTACATGCCTCTAATGAAATTATAAAAACAAAAAATAATAAATATTTTAGAAATGGCTATATTTTTACCGTCGTCAGAAAAAGGAAGAGCTAAAATTGGACATCCTGGTTGAACTCGTGTACCACCGTTTGGCCAAAAATCTACATGACCAATACTTCCAAATTGACCATGAGCTCCGGCGTCAGTATGAATTACTTGAACAAACTCTGCGTCGAATTGATTAACTGTTCCTGTTAAGAACAAAGGAAGATCTGGATCTAATGCTGCTAATCTGAAATTGAAACAAGAAACTTAAAGAATAAAAAAGTAGAGGCATCAAGCGATGGACGATTAGGATTATCGTGACTATTTGAGTTTCAATTGCAGTTGAGCTTTAGGTCTAGCACTAAGTTAAATTGATATATCAATGGAAAAGCTGATGCGTTTAACTGAAACAGATACTGAGATTGAAAATGTATATTTCCATCAGTCTGAAATGCAACCGAAAACTGAACTAATAACTAGGTTCGTTCTCTGAATTTAACCCAGAGTTGACTCAAGTTTTCTTCACCACCGCCATGAGGTGGGCTTCAACGAACACACCACTTATCGTCTGAAAGGGGCTTTATGCTGGTAGAATTTTTGCCAGCGTAACAGTTTTTTGGTGAAGTTCACGATGCGATAGGAACGATTTTCCCAATAAAACAAAATAAAACTAACCTATAGATTTTAGTTTTTCCTTCAGTTTTTTCTATAATATTCCTTCCTGTCATTCCGGCAAGCTGAGCCCCAAGAGAATGTCCAACTAGCTGAAGCTTCTCCCGTTCCACACCAGCTTTGTATAAATCCAAAATAGCGTCAGCTAAAGCTGGGGCCAGCTGAAAAATTTTAACGGAATAGTTTGATAACTTTTAATTTGTATGAGACTTGATTTTACCACTTGAATGTCTAACCAAGCTGTTGAACCATAAGCTCCCCCGGCTGCTTTAGACCAATCGACCGAAATGAGGTTAACTGTGCCGCGTTCTAAATAAGCCTCAACTATTGTTACAACGCTCTCAGTACTTTGATCACTCAGGTATCCATGTAAATAAAAATGAGTATCTTCATTGATATCAAAGTTTTCATTGGTCAGAATATCAGCTGCGTCCGAAAGGTTGTATGCTGTAGAATCATTTAATTCGGGTCTAAAATGTAACAAAAAAAATTCAAAGCTTTCCGAAAATAAATTAAAAAAGAAACTTACCCGTAGTAAAAGATAAGTTTTGTTTCGCTGGGATCAACTCCTGCCGAACTACAAAGTAAAACATATTCCCAACAATGGAATATTAGGAACTGGGTTCTTAACACTTTGAAAAACATGGTTGTTGATATACGTTGGGATAAAAACGTTCCTCTTAAAGTGACTGAACGCTTCTAAAATTAAAAAAAAATTTTCCTCTTTAGAAGACTGAACGCTTCTAAAGTAAATTTTTCGATTCTACTCATTATATTATATAGGAGCGCAAGGAAAGTTAAAATATTTGTTATTTTTTGAAAGTCACCATTTGGGTGATTTAAACCTACTTATTAAAGTAGATAATATACATGTTTAGTTTGATTACTGCATTACTTTTTTTTATCTACCGTTACGTAAGGTTTTGGTAAAGCTTTCTATCAACTGCTACAAGCTTGAGCAATCATTAATAAATTATAAACACGACTAGCTGTGCCCGCGACTTCGTTCGCGTGGAATAGTGACTTTCGGTAGCATTCTTAATTTTTTAGGCTAATTATTTTACAAATAAGACACATTCATGCGTTTTAGAAAACTATTGTTATATTATTTTATTTAGGTATATGTGTGCACACGACGTTCTCATTTTTTCCATCTTTTGCGAAATAAAAAGGTTTTGTGGGATTGGTACATGTGATTCTGCCACATAAAGTTGCCATGGTATTTTTTTCTAAACGAAAACCTGCAATTTAAAGCGTCTAAGCCTTATTTATAATGACAAATCAGTGGGAATTAAAGGAAAACACGGAATCAAAACGTTTTTTCCTTTTGTCGTTCCAGTCATTATTAAAATTTATATAGTGCCGCATCCCAGATGTGTAATTTGTAGCTGTGTGTACAATTCTGAATTACTCATTATTGGAACACCAACTTGCTGCCACTCCTAATAATCCTAAGAAGTTGAGAACCTCTATAGTCTATAGGGTATGATGTGACTTGCCCAGTGTCCATAATATTGTCTAATGATAGACATTCGACAACATCCCCCAATACGTCAAACATATTTTATTAGTTTATATGGTTAACTATCTCATTAGTCGGCGCCGAAATCGACCTTTCACACCGCCATTCCCGATTGCCAATTTTTATTTGAAGATCAAGATAGACATTTCTTCTCAGGTCAAATGTATTTTCGACAGTTTGACAGAAATCACCCCGCAGTGAAAGAACTTTTATCGACCCAGCAGTTTTAAGGTTCCCGTTTACGGTGTCGATCCCGTAGAAATATAGGGATTACTTATTAGGCCCATGTCCTTCCTCAGGCTCTAGGCTATCTCTGAATAAAATTCCATTTAAATCGGATCAGTTTTCTGGGCGGGAGATGGTAACAAAGAAACACGAACAGGCAGAGTTAATTTTGGATTTGTAATATTAGAGAGGATGTCCATCTTCGGGTTCTAGACTATCTCTGTACCAAAATTCAAAATTCAGACAGACAGAGTTAATTTCGGATTTATAATGCTACTAAAGTCTTCCATTCCCGTGGGAATATGAGTGCTGTTTCCGGAGGATGACTTAAAGTTTATATTACTCGGGAATAGTGTAGTATTCTAACGGTGTGGCTTAAAATATTAGTAAAGACTTCCGTTCCCGTGGAAACATGGTAACCGTTCTCGTAAGGAATATGGGGATGAGTAAAAGTTTATGTTGCTCGGGGATTATGGAGCATTGCAACGGTGGAAGAGTTTTTGAAATCCCGTATACGTTCCTGCTCCCGTGGGAATATAGGGAAAACATATACAGCGACGATTGGATGATGTTCGTCTTAAAAAGTATGGGCTACCGACTCTGTATATCCCTCAAAGTTCGTTCTGTCAAAGTACAAAAAAAAAAACAAGTCCCGGCCGATTGGAAGACAAGCTAATTTTGACGCTGCTCACATTCTCGTTCATCCTAAAGCTTCTAAGTTGCCATACAAACAGTAAGGTGGCACGATCGGCCGAGATTTGAAAACTAAGTGCAGCTGTAAGAAATTTCACAGAGTTACGGGCTATTGTCGGTATGTCAAATGTTTAGGGAAGGCAAGGAAAGGCCATTTTCAACTCATTAACAACATAAAAAGTATTCGCGTTTTACGAATGGGTGAAACGAAGTAAAACGCCAGTACCTTCCATGGTAAAAGATTATCTGGAAACAAGATTGAAAAATGCGTGATACACTCGAGTGAAGCAGAAGCTACGGTAAAAGTGTATAAATGAATACGTTGAGCTTTATCATTGAAGGATGATGATGTTGAGGATACCATACGCAAAATATCACCGCAATATTTCATTCCTCATTACGTCCTGATTGTTAAATCGAGTTCTACTTTTTTGAGTGATTTTTGGTGCTGATGCAAAAGCTGTGGAGTCAACTTCATTAAAAAAAGACTGCTTGTTGGTCCAAAACTGCAGGGCAACGTAATCGATACTTTTTTGTGAGAAATAAGACACAAATAGGGTCGCGCTAAACTCAGGACCTAGCGCAATTCTCTTAACCATACCTTGTGAGGGAATGGAAGGGATCTTACGATTGTTTGCTTATTCCTTTATTCAATTAGCCGTTAATCGGGAAAGCCCTTTTCATGGCATTAAAGTATTGGCGGAGAAATTTCCAGTTCCTTGAGCAAGTGGATACTCGCGGAAAAACTTCTTTTTTGTTAATTTTTCTGGGTTCGAACCTCGAACCTCTCATGCAACAGGCAGTCTCACTAACCATTACCCCACCGATACCATCTTCTCTCATATCAAGATCATGTGAGAATCGAGAAAATGTGTCTGCTATGAGCACAAAAATGACTTATTCTATCCACTCATTCTCTGGAGGAGGAAAGAACATAGCTCAGTATTGATTCTTAGCCAAACACATGGCCATAATATTCGTTTGACCTCAATATCAACAAAAATGTACATTCAATTGAAGCCTACTAAAGAGGAAAGCAATATAATAATACAGATATGGAGTAGATCCTTGAAGGTAGCATACGATTCCGTTGAACACTTTCCTCAGCTAGATGCCTCAAAGAGATGCCTTATGCTTTTCTACATAGAAGACTAAATTTTGAAGAAACTAAACTTCAAGGGGCAGTATTCTTACTTCTAATTTTCTATGCTGTTTTACTTTCCAAAGCCTTCCCTAAGCCGAAATTGGTGGAACTTGGAAATGTCCTTAAGTAATAAATTAGAATCATTTTTGACATTAAATATTTCTTCGACTCTTTCGATCACCGCAATTAATTCCGTTCTGTGGAATTTTAGCAATCCATAAAAGAGTGACATTTTTTTGTTACTTTCTTAAAAAACCATAAGCCACATTGTGCGCTGCTTACCTCTTTCCAATTCCCATGATGCTGATGGTACAGATCAAGCGCAGCTTGGCCATGGTCATTTATCTGCATTGGCTATATTGGCTATTGTTGGGAACAATTGTTTATCACAAATCGAAACACAAAACTGAAACATTTTCAGTAAATTCAGTCCATAGAGACTTGAATTGAGCCTCTACAGAAAATCACACCAACGCAGCGCATTGCAGCCCCACCTTCGTTGTTCTTTAACCCAACACAACAAGTCACAACCGCACTATGGAATCGTTGGCCAAAGTATGTAATCCACCTTTTGAGCTATGCAATCGCAGGACAAAATCAGTGAAACACAAAAAATAACAATCTTGCTAATTGGATGATTTTAGCATAAACAAATGTATTTTAGGACCATAAAGAATCCCAAACTGAGTCACAGACAGCAGTGCCAAAGCATCCGCTCAGACGTATAAAGTCTCAAAGGCTTAAGATACAGAAGCAGTCCAGTAGCAAACACCCAGACAGACACGGCCGGCGGCGGCGGTGGAGGTTCATCCGCACAGTTTCTTCAAATATGCCCATACCGATTGAACTCCAAAAACATATGGCAAAACGGGAAAGAAAAAAGAGAGATGCCCCTGCTGTGTATTATCCTTTGAATGGTATAATGGTTATATCAGAATCTAAGGTATTGAGTCCCTTGCGATTTGCGCAAGCGTTCAAAATCGAAGAGCGTATGCAAATATAGCTGCGGCTAACTTGGACTTGAGCATCGTGGATATGACTTCATGGTGCATAATTTTGCAGGTACCCATACCAGGGTCAGACGTTTAAGATTTCCTTATCCGAGGCAGCCATCTTTGTATGAAGGAAGAAGTTCACTTTTTTATTCATATACATCCGCGCAAAATGGCAAAAATAAAGATTCGAGAAAACAGGAAACTGCAACTGCTGTGAGAGACATTTTTTGTTTGTAGTTATAAATCTCATTCCAAAGTAAGAGATGAATTGGCAGAGATTAGCTCCTTTTTACAATGCAATTGGTAACAAGTCAATTAGTGTGACTATACGATATACACTTGTGACCCTTCTTCGACGACTCATCACCTTCTTGAATCAGCGCAAACTTTCAAAGCAAACATCAATGCGCTACTCAACCAAGAGGGAAGTCCTTCATCCTTCAATAACTGTTATTAGTATTTCTCAAACCATATTTACACCCGGGGACAGAGAAACCATTGAATTGACATTAATTATTAACCTAAATCATTGCCACTATCGCAAGTCGTTAATAAGAAATTAATTTGTTGCAAATTCTCATATCGCATGCAATGAATATTCAAATGAATGCACACAGTAGCGCAGAAGTTCGTATGTGTGCTTTATTAGTAGAGCTGAATGTTTGACTAATGGATATGAAATTAGAGTGATGTTGGTCTGGTTCCATAATTCATATTGTTGGTAGTCCGAATGAGGAAATGAAATTCCACCAAGGAATACCCAAGAGGCCGTTGGACAGGTGAACATGACATGCGAACGAACGAGAAGAATGTCCTGTCCTAACATAACTTACCAGAAATCACATCTCAAAAGCTCAGTATTCCTAAACTAAGTCCAAGTCTTTGGAGACTCAACAATGTGAAACGAATAAATGATTCATAATGGAACACATTTACCTATACCGATTGTGGGGTAGGTATAGGAACTCACAACCTCTCTCTCGGCATAAATTGTCAAATGCTGTATATGCAAAAGATATTTTCCTACCTACGATTTATGTACCACATGCCACTGTTGTAAGCTTCACAATCTGCAATCTCAAGCAAGCGCAACGCTACCCAAGTATTCAATTGTGGGCAGAAACCGCTTGGAATATATCACTCAGGTGTCTTAACGTATCGATTGCTGATAGTAAATGCTAAATGCAAACTCGGGGCTTTTGTGCATTTATGAATTTTTTCAATTCATAACTTCATTGTATAACACACCTTCAGAGATCGAAAACAGTTTTACATGCATCACGTTCATATAGAGACCGAGAAATAGAAATATCCATACAAACATTGGCGTCTTATGAATAAGGCATCTAGTGTCAGTGTGAAGGAAGGAAGGGGGGTAAAATTATGAGCATACCGTTTAGATAGAAGCCGATTTGCACGTTATTTGTTGAGTAGTCTTTTTTTTTTTTTTGATTAAATCTGCCTAGGTAAGTGACGTAAACAAGATTTGAATTATTATTTGAGTTTTCAATGATCTTTACTTTTCTGTGATACTTTTTGAAAGACAGGGTTCCGACATTTTTCAAAGTGAAAAATGTTTGTTTGTTTGAAGTGTTTATTTACATTTATCGAAGAGTTGTCCTTCAGACCAAGTCTGTCCGATAAGTTGTATTACTCCTCTGACAATAGAATCTTCTCTATTCTTTTTTTTGTGTAATCGTCTTTTTACGAAATTTTACAAAAAAAAAAAAAAAAACGGTGCCGCCACAGTGAGGGGAACTCCGGATTGGTGCATTTTTCATAACCTTTCCTTGTGAGGGAATAGAGTGACCTTCAATTTTTGGTAAATTCCTAAAGGCAAATCGAGAAAGCGCTTATCATAGCAGCGAAATTATTATCGTAAGGCTTAACACTTCCTTGCTTACCATTAGGGCACGCTCTAATAAATTATGGGTTTTTAAAATATCAATTATTATTAACACTTTTGTCAACTCTCTAGCGATTTTCATCCTACAAATAGAAACGGTTACAGAAGTTGTAAAGATCTAGCTAAGGCAGGGCATTCACATCAAATGTGTTCAGCTGTTTCTATGTCTTCAAGACAGAGACGACTGGTGTCATCTTGGCTGATGCCCATGTTTTTAAGATGATACTTGAGAGAGAAGTGTCCAGTGAAGAAGTCCGTAAGTAACTTTGCGTCACGTTTGCTCATGTCAAGAATTTCTTTCACACGTTTGTGGAATAAGTCAATGAATAGTTTTGACTTACGATGGCCATTTGAGTTGTTCCAGGTGCTGATCATGTTCTGTCGTTCCCAGGTAGCTAATTCGTTTTTAAGGCTACTGATTGGGAGACCACAGTAGGGTTCAGGGCCTTTGAATTGGGACTGAGAGCCAAGTCTAGCAAGTCGGTCAGCCTCTTCGTTACCCGGTACGCCTTCATGACCAGGCACCCATGAAAGAGTTATTCTATTGTGAGTAGCTAATTGAACTATACATGTCAGGCAGTTCCAAACTAGTTTGGATTCGATTTTTGTCGAGGACAGAGCCTTTAGTGCTGCCTGACTGTCAGAGCAGATGAGGATGCTTGATCTTCGGAGGTTTCTTCTAATGCATTCCCTAATACAGAATTCTATAGCCATTACCTCTGCCTGAAAGATAGTAGTTGTGTTACCAAGGGATGTAGATGATTTAAAGTTGGGACCGTAAATCCCTGCACCTACACCGTTGTTTGTTTTTGAACCGTCAGTATACCAGATGTATTGGAAGTTATTTGTAAGAATTACAGGGTTCTTCCATGTTGAGCGGTTTGGAAAGATTACTTCAAAGGTTTGGTGTACCATTATGCGTTTAGGCTTAAAGTCCGAGGAGTGGGCTGCAGGCGATTCCAGTATTGGGAGCACCTGCAGAATAAAGTCATGGGAAGCATTAAAAGTTTAAGCTTCCCTTAAAGCGATTATATTATTGAGAAAGAAAAATCTGCTGTCGATCGTTCATAGATTGGTTCTGATTACGAGGAATTTTTAGTGAGGTAAGAATCCCACACTACTTGGTGTCGAATACTGCCAAGTGTCTTTTGAAGATTTCCTCCTGACAAAAAAAAAAAACTCTCTGACTCATAAAAAATCTCCTAAGATCATCAAATATTTGAAAATGGAAGTATTTCTAAGAGTTTGACAAGGAACACTAAAGATTCAGAATCACGATGCTTGTACTTCATTTGTATGAAATTTCTTTATTGGGAGTGGCGAGTCTGTTTTTGAACCTTTACATGTTCTTTTATGTGTTTTGAAATCCTGCGTTATGAGTTATTTTGACAATCGTCCGTAAACCCTTCTAGATTAAAAGACCAATGGAGCGGAATTCGGCGACCAAACCCGCTGGTATGATTTCAATACCCATGACAAGCGGTCGCTCAGTGGCTTTTCTTTTTGTATGGAAACGCGGCAAAAAATCAATAAAATCTGTAACAATAAGACAAGAGAGGACACAGATCTATCCAGGTTTTGTGAATTTGCTAAATATACGTTCAGGTAAAAAATGCTATGAATGTTTCTCAAAATTTTACGGTGTAGCACAACAGAATCTGAGCTCTTAGACGTAGAGCAAAAAGACTTTGCATAACATTTTAAAATAGGTTAATACATATTCGGAGTGAATTTTGCCAAAAAAAAAAAACATTCACTAAAAAAACTTAAAATATTTTTCGGATTCTACCATTTGTTTTAAGTTATTACACGTTATTTAATTTGAATTATGAAACGTAGAGTGAAGAAATTTTGAACATATGCTCAGGTTAGCGCCTTACAATTAGAGTTTTATTGAAATACGTTTAATTAAAATAAGTTATTTCAACATTTCAAAATCTTACGATTTTTTGATTAAAAAGAAGCTTTTAAAATCTTGCACGCAATATACAAATATATACAGAATGCTTTGAATAAGATGCGACTAAAGCCCAGTACTGAAAGATTCGGTTGAGACAAGAAAAAGATTGTACGGAAAGGAGCGGGTCTATCTTTCTTTGTTTAAGCGGGTTGGTTAGTTTTATAGAAAATTCAACAAATCTTTTTTTTTTTAAATTATTAAAAATCAACTCACACTTACTTCCAAAATAGCTGTAGTGTTTTTTAAAGCTAATACTTTGTTTTTCAATATAGATTTTAGGTCAAGTAAATTTTATTGAACAATTAATAATTAATAAGTAATTAAGCCCAAAAAACAAAATTTTGAGAAAAAAATTTAATTTTTTAGCTTTAAAAAATTTTTTTTACAAAATTTTGTGTAACTGAGCGTCATTGTTCTTTAAATAATCAATTCTCTTATTAGTTTTGAGTCAAACATAGAAAACCTAACTTGGAAATCTTTGTTAGTTTTGGATAAGTTAATCAAACCAAAAATACTTTGTCCAGGAAACTACTTTTTGCTCAGAGAATGAAGTCCAAACACCAGGAAACACACGATTTATTTTAATTTCTCAAATACTAGAAAGTATTTTTTGTCTTCAAAAATTTGACTTTCAGACTTGATTACTCAAAAACCATTCACTAAATTTACATTAACTTAAATGTTAATTAAAGAACAAAGTATAATCTTTCAAAGGCTTTATAATTTGTGTTTGTATTTGACTTAGTTGGTTTTTAAGAATTTTTTTGACTTAGTTGGTTTTTAAGAATTTTTTTGAATTGGAGCTCACAATTAAAGGGAGAGATGTAAACGTTGCCCCGATTGCAATTGGCTTTAAAAAAGTTAGATATCAATTTTTTTCGAAATTGCACTATATTTGGATTTGTCAAACTAAACGGAATACAATCTGAAGCATGGGACTTCGCACACATACGAAGAATAGCAGCACCTAAATTCTGAGAACATTAAATGGAAATCTGTTTAGGAAAAACAATATAGCAAAATAGCAAAATACAGAGAACTTTGATAGTAAAACAAAAAAAAAAAAAAATGTTTTGTTTACTATGTTGTAATGTTGCTAATTTTGGACTTTTTTTAAACCATCATCACCCTACCGAAAGTCCCTGATACAAAACCCCCAAAAAATTTTTCATAGTTTGTTATGATAGATATCTTTAGCAAACTAATGGCGCCATTTGTATCAGAGCTTTTTCCCAATAGACCAGTACAAACATTGGCCACTCAAAAATACTGAACAATCAAAAACAATCCCAAGCCACACCGACTACAACCTCTTTTATTTGGTCTTTGAAAATAAGTTTCAAGTCTCTATTCCATTGAGATCAATCTGGGAAGAATTTTTAAGAGATGATTCAATTCAATTCTTTACAGATGGTTCAAAAACCGAAGATGTGGTTAATTGCGGATAGTTCTCAGACAGACTAAACTTAAGTCTCTCATTCCGCCTTCTAAACAAACCACTGTAGCTTGCTTAAAAAAAGAAGTTAGTAGGGTGGCGCAAGGAGCCCCAGGGACTAGCGCATTCCTCACAACCATGCCTTGTGAGAGAATGGAAGGGGCCTTTATTTTTCTGCCGGTTCCGAACGGCTAATTGAGAAAGTGCTCTGCATTGCAATAAATTTACTCTCGCGATACCCGTGGAAAAACATTTTGGCCTTTCTTGGGATTCGATCCACGAACCTCTGGGGCTAACCTTTACGCCACGGGCAAAGTTGCCTGTTTCAATCGGAAATTCTAGCGATCAATGGGATCCTATCGTGGCTAAAAGTTAAAGTAATATTCTCAGTGAATATCCGCATCATGTCAGAAAGCCAAGCAGCCCTCAAATCAGTCGCCGCTGTTTCTACGAACTCAGTAACCGCCATTTCTCATGGAGATGGCTGAAAAGTTCAACATTCAACTTTTTTGAGTAGTGGACTACAAAGCTGATGAACTCGCCAAAAATGGAACCATTATGCCGATCTCAATTAGCTGGTTGAAAATTTTCTCATGCTATAATGCAAGATGCCATGGATAAAACAGCATAGTGGAGCAATACCACTATACTTGTATGGCAACAAAACAGATAATGTATGGCCAAAGCTTGATCTAAAACGCACAAAACACTTGCGATTGCTTCACATTGCCTGATAGGTAGACTCACCATAAGATCCGGGATTGTTTTGAACGATTTCAGCAGAAGCGAAATGGAAGAAAAGACTTCACAAAAAAGAAAAAGATTCCACACCTCTTCTGACAACGTCCTGCCCTCTCCTTCAAAAGAAAACTGCATCTAGAAAACTATATCCTCGATGATCCAAACGATGTCGTAAACACAAATATCCTTAACTCTATCGCTTTATTAAAAACTTCAAATGCTTTAGTTACTTGAAGTACTACCTCACACCTGGTATTTGTCTAAGTGTGTAAGGGCCTTTTCTGACAGCCATTTAAACCTAACCTTACCACAGTCTGTTTTTGGATATGGTTTTATTTGAATGAGTCAAATGAAACGTATACGATCAAACATTTTGTTCACAACTGAATTATTAAAATAACACTTATGGGGTAGAATATCCAATTGTAGTGTTAAAAAAAAGCATTACTGAAAAATGATTCAAGTTATTTAAAGTCAAAAGTTCGCCTGTTCTAAAACTTTGAAATAAATTTAAGGTCTTTGACTGAATTTTATGACCATGTTTTTGAAAACGTGATATTAGTCATCATTTGAAACATGATATCTGTTTTTTCATTGTTTACTCTCTGTTCATTGTTCAAACTTCGAGTTCAAACAAACTCTGAAGTCTGAAATTGTTGCAATGTGGAATTTGATAACATTGTAGAAGTCTGAGGCTTTTGGCAATTGGAGACTATTTCAAAGCCTAGTCCTATGATCTCTTCCCCTTGGTATACCAGCTTATGATAGTATTTTTAATAGGAGCTCTGCAATGGTTTTTTAGTGGCTAATATTTTATATCTTTTTATATCTTAAGCTCGACTATCTCTTATAGGCTTGAGCATTACCGCCATATCTATCTTCCCACTAACAATAATTGTAGCTTACTGATTTACCTTACAACCTTACACTTCCGCGCATACGTTTAAAGCAAGTAACTCGAGGAGCCCGTTCCAATATCCATAAATGCGGTCGTCGGTCAATCCCACCTATTTGCACGTCTACTTCTCCATTGCCACAGATTCATGTCCGTCACATGAATAAATAAATGTATGACAATTTTGAGTATTAGTTCCATGCATTGCTGTTTGCTGCTGCTGCAACAGTGCCACTGCAACTTTGCATATTGTCTATTTAGCGAATTCAAGGAATAAGAAACAATTGATGGGGGCAAAACGTTTACTGGATCAAAACGATCAGATACATGATTCAAATCAAATGCGAATATTATGTTTCCTCTGGCATTTTTAGATTTGAATAAAATATGAGATCAAATGGGGGCTTAGCTTTAGTGCGTTTTGTAAGGCCAGACTTCAGTCTACATATGTTGTTGTAGGGCGTACTCAGAGATCAATTGAATATAGTTTACATGGTTTTTGTGGTAAAATACAAAATAGAAATAGTGCTGCTCATGATACGTCTGTTTCTTTTTTTTTGACAAAAATTTCCGCAGTAGGCTTAAGTTTATACAATCTTGACTTTTCCTTAAACTAAATTAAAACTTTCTTTTCTTTTTTTTAGTGTGGGTAGAGCCCTTTGACGAATGTTCTCAAGAAAGCCTTAAGAAAGATATGAGGGATACAACGGAATGAAGTTTCGATGCCATATGACTCAACCCCACAATCTTGATCCTTCTCCTGGTGAGTGATTTTTATTGTAAATATTTTTCTATTTCTGTTCATCGACTGGCGCACAACTAAAATATTTCTGTTGACATGATCTAAATTTGCACTTTAATTGGTGTACTGTCACAGCAATTAGTTTCTCAACTCTGTCTTTGCTGTAATATCATTTGTCTTTGGCGCCTTTCTAATCTGATTGCCATTCAAATAGAGAGAGAGAAACTGACCGCACCTATTTAAACCCCTAAGTAGATATGTTGTCATTTATTTGCTGATTTTTTTTTCTTCATTTTGCTGTTGAATTTGTGACCAATTTTTGCGTCATTTGCTAACGAATATCTTTTATAATCTTATTGCAGCCCCGGATCTAGGGGGGGGCAGACCGGGGCACGTGCCCCGGGCGGCAAGCTTAGGGGGCGGCAAAAACAAGTTCAAAATTCTCTCCCGCTCGCTGCAGCACTTGTGTCTGCTACAACAAATCATTGCTCCCTAAAACAAACATCACACAAAAAGAGAAACCTTTCGGTTTCAAAGCAGCATCGGTTGCTGTGACCGTACCGAGAAGTGGACAACTTTTCTTCTTCTCGGTTTCAAAACAGCAACGGTACTTGCGACCGAGAAGTAGACAATTTTTCTACCTTTCGGTACTAAAACAGCCACTGTGGTTGCGAGCGAAAGGAAGCACAGTCAAAAGGAAGTCAAAAGTCAAAGTGGACATATCGCATTTAACTATCATCCAATCAAGTCAATCTTATGACAATGGGTCCAATATGGCCGGCATCCATAAAGGAGTACAAGCCAGGATTGCAGAAAGAAATGAATTGGTCGAGTTCGTACCGTGCTTGGCTCACTCCTTAAATCTTGTAGGTGTTCATTCTGCCTCATCAGGAAGCTATCAACTTATTTGGACTGGTTCAAAAAGTATATTGCTTTTTTGTTGGCTCCACTACTAGGTGGGATATTATGAAGAAATAAGGCAAATGTTAAGGCAAATTTAAAAGGAAGTTGTCAGACGAGATGGTCGGCGAAACATGTTGCTGTGAATGCTCTATTAAATAATTTGCCAGAAATAGCGGAAGCCTTAGAAGAAGTTAAGCAAATTTCTCATGCTCCAGAATCTAAGTACGAGGCAGGTAATATCTTAACAGCTATAAAGAATTTTAAATTCATTCTCAATTTAACCATTTGGGCGAATATTCTCCGCGAAATCAATCGAGTGAATATTGAGATTCATAAAGAAGATATAATCCTTGCCCATTTCGTCGCACTAATGGATGGTCTGCTCAAAACTTTACAAAAAAATGAGACAAAATCCAATGGAGTATTGGATAAATGAGGCTAGAGAAGTGGCTGAAAAAAGTGGTGTTGACCCTATCTTGCAAAACAAACGAATTCCGAAACATAAAAAACATTTCGATGAGATATGTGAAGATGAATTACAAACACTCAAACCTGTTCAACTCTTTTCTAAAGAAATAATGATGGTGTTTGATCGAATCATATCAGAAATTAAAAAGAGGTTTGATTGTGCTACCATGCTGAATATGAACTTCGCTTTTCTTAATGGCTCTAATATTTTGAAAATGTCAATTGAAGAACTGCAAAGTATGGAGCGGATCTGGCTTAAAAATATGAGCGAGATGTGAGCACCGTTGAATTCTGTCAGGAACTCTATGTTTTTAAAGAGCAAGCTCCGCTTTTATTTGGTGACATTGAAAAAGCTAACGGTTTCTATCTCTTGCAACAGATCTATGCGCATGATTTGCGGGATGCTTTTCCAAATATTTGTGCTGCCTTGCGAATTTACTCTACGCTTCCCACTACATCCGCAAGCTGTGAGCGAAGTTTAAGCAAACTAGAACTAATTAAAAATTATTTGCGATCATCTATGAGCCAGGAACGCTTATCCAGTCTAGCAATCTTAGCGATAGAAAATCGAATTGCACACGAATTAAATTTTGATAAGGTCATAGATTTATTTGCTGAACGAAAAGCTCGAAGAGTAAAATTGTAATTGCAAATGATAAATAGAATAGTAAATTTGGTTTTGTCTTTATTATAAACATTTTTTTTAAGTTCTATCCTGTGCTGTGTATAAAATATATATATATATTCTACATATCTGCAAATAAATAGGATTAAAACAGAAAAAAACAGCGGTTTAAGTATTTTTTCTGAAAGGCTTGTGCCCAGTTGTCAGTCAATTGGTAAAGATCTGATAGCTGAAATAATAAGGATTATAAAGGTAAAAGCAAATATAAATTGGTGGGGGCGGTATTTTTCACTATTTGCCCCGCCTTTAAAAAATTGAAGATCCGGGGCTGTCTTATTGTACACACGCCAGACTCGATTTGCATGAGAGAGGTCTCTCTTTTCCTTGCAATTGATTTACATGGATGGAATCCTTGCGTGGGCTGTTCTGGTGCAATGTACAGTGTGCATAGGCCCCGTTCGCCATACTTGGCATCCACACGAATCAAAAACGCAACTGCTACGAAAAGATGTAAATTTCTGTTCATGAATTATGACCACTGCACATGTAATACACCCTAGTTGGGGACTGGAATATCTATGTAGAGTGAGAGCGGAAAGGAAATACTGGATGGCATGCGTATGCAAAGCAACATGTCTGCTCTGTTTGGCCAGAGGTCCAATTTCCTTTACATGGCATTGATTCATAATCATGAACGCGTTTATATTTTGTATTTTATTTTCCTTGAAGTCCATTTTGCCATTTATGTTTAGTTTTTTTTTTCTTGCATTGGAGTTTTAGGATGAAAATTGTCGCACAACGATGTGAGATGTGCGACGCGACCGACGACAGTCGACAGCACACAGCCTACGCAAAATTTTGTAAAAAAAGGAGATGTATAATGTTGTGTTTGTTTTGAGTTCTAGGATGTGGCGTCGCAACTAGCATTCGTTTCGGTTTGACCCATGAATATCGTATTTCAATTTTGATGTTGACAATCAAAAAGTGACATAAAATGGTAAAGAACGATTCTAGGTGGAAGATGTTCTTGCTCACTGACGGAGTCAAATATAAGTTCTTGTTTTGAGGAAGGAAACATTTTTTTGAGATTGATGTTTTTTGAACATGGCAAATATTAAAATATAGTTAGCGAACGTGGCCATAATTCTGTCTTCTTGTGGGTGTACCTAAGTCGCTTCGAAGAAAAAGAACAAACTTGGACCAAAAATACTTCCTTGTGGTACCCCAGGTATTTTCTTATAAGGCGCGACCACGCACTGCACGGGAAAGCGGCATTATTTTGCGGCTCATCTTTCAATTTTTTTTCTTCTATTGTTGCTGCTCTTCCGCTTTGCCGCTCAGTACGTGGCTGGCCCTAACTATAAATAATAATGAATTTTATGATAAAGTGATTCAAAAAGCCGCCATTAGCCAATTGTTAAGCTCTTACTACTAGATAAACTTGAACTAACTCCATGGGCACCTACTTCCTTACTTAAGGTGGCGCTGCAGTCCGGGTCGGACTAAAGCCTCAACCAACATGCTTCTTCAGCCAGCTCGGTCCCTAGCTAGCTGCCTCCAGTTTTGCACGCCAAGTTTGTTGAGGTCCTCTCCTATTTGCGTGCGCCACCTTAGTCGCGGTCTTCCTCTACTGCGCCGTCCCTTGGGATTGGATTCGAAGACTTTCCTGGCGAGCTCTACCCAGCCATCTATACAGACGGGACCAAAAATCACCCGAAGAATTTTTCTCTCGAAACATCCTAAAGCGTTCTCGTCTACCTTTGACAAGTTCCATGCCTCTGCGCCATATATAAGAACCGAAATGATAAGTGTCCTATACAGGGACACTTTAGTTGCTCGAGAGAGGACTTTACTACTCAATTGCCTTCTTAGTCCGAAGAAACAGCGATTGGCAAGAGTTATTCCTCGTTTGATTTCAGCGCTGGTGTCGTTGTCTGAATTAATAGCGGCGCCTAGATAAGACAAAGTCCTTAACTTCCTCAAAGTTATAGCTGTCTATCATGACGTTCTGTCCAAGACGTCGGTGTTGGGCGTCCTTTCTTGATGACAGCATATACTTGGTCTTTCCCTCATTGACCACTAAACCCGTCTTCTTTGCTTCCGTCTCAATGCTCATAAACGCGCCATTGACATCACGCTGCGTTTTTCCAATTATGTCAATATCGTTGGCATGTCCGAGTAATTGGACGGATCTTTGAAAGATTGTGCCTCTTGTGATGACGTGGGAGCTTTGCACTATTCTTTCAAGAACGATGTTGAAGAAGTCGCATGACAATGCATCACCTTGCCTAAAACCTTTTTTGACGTCGAATGTATCGGTGAGGTTTTTTCGACACTGATGGAGCAGCGTGCGTTCTCCATCGCCATACTACACAATCGGACAAATTTGGTAGGGATGCCAAAACTAGACATGGCTCTATATAACTCCTCTCTATAGATGCTGTCATACGCGGTCTTAAAATCGATAAAAATTATGTAAATATCGATTTGAAGTTCCTGGGTTTTTTCCAAGATCTGCCGTAGTGTGAAGATTTGGTCTATGGTGGACTTTCCTGGTCTTAAGCCGCACTGATAAGGACCTATCAGGTTGTTGACGAATGGCTTCAGACGCTCACACAATACGGCAGAGAGGATCTTGTACGCGATGTTGAGAAATCTGATACCTCTGTAGTTGGCGCAGTTCAGAGGGTCTCCTTTCTGGAGGACCGGGGAAACAATGCTGGAGGTTCCATTCATCGGGCATGCTTTCTTCCGACCATATTTTTCAAATGAGCTGGTGCATACTCCTGACCAGGCCATCGCCTGCCACTTTAAACAATTCGGCACTGAGGCCATCATCTCCAGCAGCTTTGTTGGACTTAAGCTTGGATACTGCTGTCTTCACTTCGTTCAGGTCGGGTTAGTGGAATTGTTGGTCAACGTCGCCTTAATCGAATGGTTCTATCTCTCTAACAGCGGAATTGGGTTCATCATCGCCGTTATAGAGCTTGGTGAAGTGGTATTTTCTTATCCTCAGCATTGACTGCGGTTCCACCATGATGTTCCCTTGATCGTCTTTGCAGGCTTCTTCGGCTCGGGCTTATAGCCCGAGGCAGTTGTTTTTACTTTTTGGTAAAACTTCCGAACCTCATTCCTGCTGTGGCACCCTTATATCTCCTCCACTCCATGGGCACCAGCTTAGACTTAAAGCCCGATTAGGCCCGACATTAGTGATACCTCACAAATCACAACGTTCCATTGAAGTCACAACTTTCGATTCAATACTTATATTGTTCCCTCACAAGGCATGGTTACGAGAAATGTGCTATAGGCCCCGGGGCTTCACGCTCTGTTGCGGCAGCCTATGTACATATGTATGAACCCAAGTTGTAATGAAGTTCATAGCAGGTTGCAATGTTATGGCATGTGACTTTTGGGCTGAATCGGGATATTTGTAGTAAGAGCAGAAACCAAATCGGAAGTTCAAAATTTTTTCGAATTGATCTCCATAAATGAGCTGAGGTACATAAGACAACAACCGTTTTTGACCTATTTCACCCAACATTTCAAGACTAAATAAAACAAATAGAGTGCCTCAGCAAAGCCCATATATAGGTTTTCGGGGTCCATTGCATTTCAGAGACCTTCAATTGCATGCCCATTTCGATAGATTAAGTTGGAAAGAGCTTTTCGTGGGAGGGTGACTACAATCCCGGGTTGGCAATTCCTCGCGAGCGTGAATACCCGTGGAAAAATATTTCTAGGGACTCGAATCTCGAACTTCCACGCAACAGTCAAACACAACTCACTAACCACGAGAACCGCCGCGCCGGCCGCCTTTAAAAACCTTAAAAAATAAAAAAATAAATTGATCTTTTTCCTTTAAGGAAACTGAAATCACCCTAAAATTCATATATCAAAATCCACACCCCACACCCACACTTTTATAGATTTTGAAAAATTACACTTTGGTTTTTCATTAATCCCAGCTGATCCGGCTACTGTCTCTCGTCGTATCTCGATCACTTTAAAGAGAAGCGACATTCTGCACACATGGAAATTATACATCATATGCACTTCACTGGTGTTAAATGGCATTCTCTGACATGTAATCACCAAGAACCACATTATTTATGAGTGTTTTTAGCCCTTGACAGTTGAATTTCTGAGTTTCTCCTCCCCCTGGCCGTCATACTCGTATATGGGCTCAAAAATGAACACATCACATTAGAGGACGTCTATATAGTCGACAACTTTGGAAGAACGGAGGAGCGGTGGCATAGTGGCAGTATAATATCTGTGACTCTGGGAATGGCATTGAAAAATTTTCCAAATTTAAATGGTCATTAAACATTTTTCAATGCAACCTATTCGACAACAAGAACCGCGTGCCACCCGACGCGACGACGAACGACGAACAATCGATTCTCGGTCGATGCTATTTAAATTGGTTTTTGGCTATTTTCAGAGCACAAGAGGAGCTCTATACACTCGATATACACGCGCTTAGATGTCACGTTAGTTGTTGGCATAGGGTGGGATAGATGCATGACACTTGGTCTGGCATCATATGAAGTTGTAATGAGGGTATTTATGAAATTTATTGCATATCATCAAATTACTTTTACCAAATATACGATGGAATTTCTAAAATTTTTAAGCACTTTAGAGATGGAAACTTTTTGAATTGAGGAATCCGGAAAGACACGCATTTGGCTCGTGTGTAAGTGCATTTATCGTGATTTGTTGATAATTTATGTGGCACAGCTAAATTTGTATAAATCAGAACCACAGGAAGAAAAGGAAAAAGAGCGTTTATGTGTTTCGATGTAAATATGGGCTGCTTGAATGGGATTCATTTGGTAGTTGTAGCGAATTTTGAAAGTCTCTTCATACGATCAGTCTTTGAAATGTCTGAAAAAATTTTACCCATGCTAAAATTTTAGCTTGTGTCCGAGATTTGCAAAATTTTCTTTAATTTATTGCTTTTCACAACATTTTTGAACTAAGTTGTTGAATATCGTCAGTCACTTCACCAGCAGTTTGCTTTGCCGATCAGAAAAGGTTTTGGGCATTGCCAGTTTAGAACTTATCTGAGTTTTTCCCTGGAGAAGAAAAAAAAATTGCTAAAGGCTGGATGTCAGTTTGGATGGCTTCGAGATCACGATGTTCTTAAACTCCAGAAGAAGAAGGATGTCAGTTTGGGTGGGCCTGGTCTAAGGGCATTAGTTTCTCCCAACAGCTTGGTCAATCGCTAGTTGCCTCCAACTTAGCACATCAAGGGTCGATTCAGTAACCCAGCAAATTTTTAAATGTTTCTTTCAAAATTCAGGCTTACCCTTTCAGTCTGCTGTTAATCAATGAGAATTAACCGAAATAATTCAGTTAGAGTAAGCTTCCCCCACCAACATGGTCAATGGCTAGCGGCCTCCATTTTAGCTTATCTGGGGCGTATCAATGGCCGAGCAAGATCTTACATGTTCATCTCTAGAACAAAATAAATTCGTGCGATTATTAATAGGAGACTGTCTTAAATTGTGGTACAAATTTATCTTTGATTAAGGTTAAGGATTAGTTGGCCTGTTGTATTCGTCTTCTCAAAAGTGTGACCCCGTCTAACAGGAAAGCCGTTTTTTCCTTTGAAATAACGGTATATAACGGTATTCCTCTGCCTTTTTGTGCTCGTAGAGCTTCCAGGCATCTCAAAATGTTATTTTCTACACTAGCTCTTTCAGAAGGCATTGAACTTACATGTGAAACCTTTTCTGCCATCAAAAACAGGGTGATATACTATCAGCGCTTTTGTCATTGCTCAGTAATTTTAAAATCAACTCAGCAAAACGCAACCTATCTTTTTTATTGGTTTTGATCTATGTGCTGACGAAGCTCTTATGAGCTTAAATTGAGGGCTCCAATTGACTTTACTGTCAAAATTTAAGCACATAGCGAGGTTTGGTTCTGTTTGTGAAAACGATTTATGGAGAAGATCACTAAACAGCGCTGTACCGTGATATAACCACAGAAAGAGAAAAATCTTATCATAAGATTTCGATGTCAGCGACTTTTTATAAGAAACGAGCTGATGGTCACCGGCTCGACGATTATTCTAAAGCACAATAGAGAGATAGGTAAATTGATTGCAGAAGATAGAGACCTTGTCATTGGTCAGTCAATCAAGTCCGAGAGACCTCAAATTTGCAATTTCCTAGATGCAGTTTCTAATTCGAGGATGGAAATCATCAGTTATGGTTGTAATCTGAAAAATAAAATAAAGAGGATGTCCAAAACGGCGGGGATCTCCGGAACTGAGGGCATTTTTCTCAACCGAAACTTGGGCGGAATAAAAGGGACCTTGCCGATTTCGAACGCCCAATCGAGAAAGCGCTTTTCATGGTATGAAATTTTGGTCAGAAAAGTTGCCAATTCTTCGCGAAAAGCGATACCCGTACCGAAAAACATTTGTTTCCTTAATGTTTCTGGGATTTGATAAGCACTTGACCCTTTCTTGAATCCATTGACGTAAGTTTTTAAAGAGATGCTTAATTACACTGCATTTGTCAGGGCCGTAAGAATCAGTGGAACTATCGGTTTCCGAGTCAGGCGGAAGAACGGGACGCCCTAGAAGTCAAAGAGAAAGTGCAGCCCGAAACGATCTGAATATAAATAAATAAAGAAAAAGAATTATATAACTATGCGAGCAGGGCTAGCACAGGTCTCACAAATGGACGGGCCTACAATTTTTTTTTCAATTCCGAACGGACAAGTAAAAAGATTTTTTCGTGTCAGTGAAATAGCGATGAGCTACATCCCCATAAAAAAGACTTGAATGTTTTTTTTGATTTAAACCTCAAACTAGAATGTTACATCAGGCAGACATGCTTACAAATACCCCACAGGCAGCACGTGAGAGAGCTCACTAACAACTCAAAGACCTAGAATTCATCAAGTAATGACTTGAACCCAGAATCCACTTGAAAATCTTCTAGCGAAAAAGCAGGTGTTTTCAATAATTGTTCATTTTTGAATCATGAAAAATCGTTCAAATTTCCCCTGTTCCAGAAATGATGTTCCGATTAATTGGTTCACACTTGCAATTCGCACGTGAGGTACGCCTTTTTTAAGAGACATTAAACGGTTACTGGACTTCAAAATTGCGGAAAAAATTCTACCGATTACGTTCTTACCTTGATCAGTTTCACAGCATAAAATCTTGTGCGATTTTTGCAAAAATCATTCAAAAAACTGACCCTGTTTCTAGTATTCTAGTATTAATTATTGGGGTATTTGAAAACTCTTTGCAATTCCCAAATTGTTTGAAAGTATCCTGAAAAATAAACTAGATTTCTTCACAAGCGAATATTTATCGGAAGTACAGCATGGTTTTGTATCTGGTAGATCTACTATAACAAATCTGGCATATTTTACTTCTTTTGTAATAACTAATGCTATGTAAAGTGGTTTTCAAGTCGATGTGATATACACGGACTTTAGTAAGGCGTTCGATTCTGTAAACCACCAAATACTCCTTGCTAAACTTGAGATGCTTGGGTTTCATTCTCAACTCCTTCGTTGGATATCCTCGTACCTTTCCTGTAGAAAACAACAGGTTAAGATTGAAAATTCTTTTTCAAGGGAAATTCAGTGTACATCGGGTGTACCCCAAGGTAGCCACCGCGGTCCATTGTTTTTCATTATTTTTATCAATGACATTATATCTGCATTCAAATATTGTAGGTGTTTGTTATATGCGGATAATCTCAAGCTTTTCTTGACAGTTAACAGCTTAGGTGATTGTGAATTGATTCAATCTTACCTTGATTCTCTTACACACTGGTGTCACGAAAATTGCTTGAAACTTAATATAAAAAAGTGTAACATTATTTCATTTACTCGAAAATGTACCAGTTTTCGGTTCAATTACACAATTGAATCTAATGAATGTCTTAGATCGTGTCTCAAACATTAAGGACTTAGGTGTTATTCTTGATTCCTCACTAAATTTTAGGAACCACATTAATTTCTTAGTACCAAAAGCTAACTCGTTAGTTAGATTCATAAAACGAAATGGCAAAGATTTTCGGATCCTTATGTTTTATTAACTTTGTATATAATCTCTTGTCAGATCGCTTTTGGAATACGCTGATCTAATCTGGAGTCCCGCGTTTAAAGTTAATTCTGACAGGGTAGAATCGGTTCAAAGATGATTTACGAAATATGTTTTCAACAAAATGAGCTGGGGTTTTTGTCCTTATTGCTTGGAAATAAATCATTAGAATCAAGAAGAAAAATGCCAACACTCCTTGCTCTATTACTTATCCATGTACCTGCCAGGTCCACGAGAACAAGAATTTCCCTATTTCCAAAAGTGCATCAAACAATTTATGGATGTAATGAAACGCTATCAAGAAGTAGGTATAACTGATTTCAATGAAGTGCCTTCAGAAATTGATTTTTCAACGTTAGTCGAAGTAAATTTAAGACTGATTTATTATACTTATTTATATTTTAATGATTTATTCTTGGAGTGCTATATCGGTTAGCTGTAAAATTGCTTGTAGATAAATGAAATAAAAAATTAAAAAATAAAGATAAAAATGAAATAAAATTGGACACACTCGATTTCTACTCGCTTCCTTCGCTTCAACTCTTATCGAAACTTCCACCAGTCATACCAGTCATACAGCCCGGAATCCGTGTAGTTTCGTGCAGTTCGGTCTAGAGCTCTTCTGCTCGGTCTAGGATCAGTGAGTGCCACGTAGCGGTGGTAGTGGATGGCGGGGAACTGTCTCTACTATTTCCATACTTTAAATTTTTTTGACACGTGAACGTGATTCATTTTTGAATTTGATGTTTCTTTTTCTAAACATCTCCAGCCGTGTAAGCCCTAGGATTTGCATGCACAATTGCGGGAAAGCTCACGAGTGTCGCTGGACATACTTTGATGTTATTTGTCTAGATACGATAGCTCCTTTATAGTCGCCTCTTATGCTACAAACGGGAAGGCGTTGTATTGATATTCTAAGACGTAAGTTCATAGCACTGCGCTTGCTTCGGTATTACTACAGTTTTCAAAATGAGCACTAAGAAGAACCTCCTCCTTTAATCCAAGGACATATTGATTTGTGTTCCCGAAATGCCTTTAAAAGAAACAGGGCAAACTCTCATGCAAATACCGGAGGAATTGGAAATGAACCTAATTGGGACTGTTGGCAAAATGTAATTAAATCAAAGAAAAATGTCGAATTTCAATAATGAATTTTTTTTTTAAATATATCCGCAAATAATTCCCTGGGTACATGGACCACATCATATGCATGCGCCAAAAACACAAGCAACATTATATTTATACATTTTATGAGCACACCACATCAGGTCAGTCATCACCGACAGAAAATAAATTCATTTAATAGAAAAATATTTCAATTCACGTATTTTTTTGCTTTTGGTAAAAACTACGAGGTGATGGAAATTTGTTAATTGTAAATTAAAATGTAATTGATTATGTAAACCGATATTTTAATTTATCGGTTAGAAAATGTTGCAGAGAATTAATTTTATGTACCAAAATATATATATTCGCTTTGTGTTGATGATGACTTTTTGAAGAAATGTTAATATCTGAGGCCTCTCAACGACTCTATCACAAAAGAAGAGATACACTTACTTTTTAATTTCACTAATTTCCACGACTATATTGGTAATCTCCTTTTCGACCCCTGGTCCTTCTTTGTCGATGAAATGAAAAGCAGCTGCTGACCACAAGTCTCAATCAACAAAATAAACAATGGAACAAATAATTCACAATGGATCCAATCTTTATTGGATTAAAGTCCATAATGAATGAATTGCTCCTGGCATGGCGTTAAAGCGCCCATGCCTGGCCTGTGTATACATACGTACACCCGCACACGCGTGCCACAACACAATCCTTCGAGCACCTTTCGAATTTCTAATTCTTTTATTTTTCCATTCAATATAAATTCAACGGAGAGAGACCATTACAAATTGTTGTGGGCGTTAAAAATCCGTTTCAATAGGAAAATTAAAAGATTTTCCTATTGTGTCCTCGAGGCGGGGGTACGTCCTATGTCCTGTCCCGTACGGTACGTACAATGTTGTTGACCGATGGTCAGAGATACTTTTTATTGTCCTTCTATTTGGATTTATATGTAGGTAAAAACCAAATCACTCTGGAACAAGGGTGTTGACAACCCTTACTCGGTCTGAGTGACACATGGAATTTGCTACAGTTCACTCTTCACACACATCGATCTATGACTGGTTGAATGTGTGTAGCGAGAAAAGAACAATCGAAAGCTTGATTAAAAGAATTTATATCTTTTCGATTTTTAATTAAATTTATTGAAGATATCCTCGTATATACGAGTACCTACCACCACCCGCACTCATCCTGTCGATTTTTATGGGAAATTATTTTTTAAGTGCAATGGTTTGGCATTTTAGCATTGCAATTACATTTTTTGTTAACGACTGAGGGGTGATTTACCTTTTATGTTAATTTTTGTGTTATTTTTTGTTCAAAAGTTACTGCTGCTGCTTCAAATATTAGGTAGGTATACGCGAGTAGGTGGGTACTTTTAGCCATTTTTATGCATTAACAATCGCCCTGGAGAGGCGGCACTGGCATGTTATGACTGACTTCCATTGACCCGGTAATAGGATTCAAGTCACGTTCGAGCGATATATTTTATTTACCCAAGCAGAAGCAACTGTTCTACTCAATATGTGTATTATAAAAGTCTCTGTGACGAGCCTTAGAAGCGGGGCATGTGAAAATTAAAATTACAATTTTGTGGAATATTATACGAGTATAGTACCCACGAGTAAGCTGTTTTATTCTTTATTTTTAATTCATTGAATTAGCATTTTTTAGCTATGAAGGTTGTTTATATGGCATTCCATTATCTATGAAGACGATTAACCAAATGTGTCACTTTGTAGAGCTCGCATGAGATAGTGCTGCGGGCAACATTTGAAAGTCTGATGACGGATTCCTGTTTTTTTCATTTTACTATTTTTGGTTCTTGTGCGACTTTATTGGAATAACTTTGAACTTAATTTACGAGGTGTTTATAGTCGAAAATATTTGTTTTCACATTTTTGGCTCTTAAAAACAAGTTCCAAGTCAACTCGGTTTGCTAACCCGAGCAACTCGGTTTGCTAACCCGAGCAACTCGGTTTCATCACCCGAGTCAACTCGGTTTCCTAACACGAGTCAACTCGGTTTCATCACCCGAGTCAACTCGGTTTCCTAACCCAAGTCAACTCGGTTTCCTAACCCGAGTCAACTCGGTTTCCTAACCCGAGCCAACTCGGTTTCCTAACCCGAGTCAACTCGGTTTCCTAACCCGAGTCAACTCGGTCTGCTAACCCGAGTCAACTCGGTTTGCTAACCCAAGTCAACTCGGTTTCCTAACCCGAGTCAACTCGGTCTGCTAACCCGAGTCAACTCGGTTTGCTAACCCAAGTCAACTCGGTTTTGTAAGGACGGCCACTTATAAAGTAAAACACAAGACAAAGTTCATTTGAGACGTATATTAGAGTTCTTATCTTGATAAAAGCTTGACAACGAATGGTCTGATTTTTAGTCTTAAGGTTACTTGTTACTTTTGAAAGCATAATACATGATTTGGTCATCTGATACTTTTACAGTAGAATTTAGCTGTTTCTTATATACATTCTAATTGCGTGATCTGACTAGCGGCCCTATTATACATTTATATATGTGTTATGTATATATCTATTATAAATATGTGTGATCATTTAAATGTTACAGTGGAAGCCACGAATAAAGGCTTACAGCTCGGCCATACCTGACACATAATCGTCCCGATTATCATTTGCATCAATGATTCTAACATACATTTTAAACGTTTACATTCTTTTAAGTTCGAAAGGAACTTTTGTTTACAAACATTTTATTAAATTTTCTTTTTTTTTTCAATATGTGAATACATATGTCGTATATTTACGATATACTCGGATATATTGGTATATTAACATTTTCTTTTCTTTTTGTGTATACTGAACATATATGTATATATATTTTCATCGATTCTTATTTTTTTTTTCAGAATTATATCAGTCAAATAATAAATAATTTAAACATAAGAGCATTTATATCACTATATTTTAAAATAAGAATAGTTTTCAACAATCATTTCATACGTGGTTATAGGTAATCAGACTTAAACTCAAGGTGCTAACTTTATATAAGGTTTCATATTGCATGGAGAACAAACTCCTATGTAGGGTACACGAGAAACTTGCATACCATCGATATCTTTGACGACATACCTGTCATTATCAAGTATTTTAGCGATTTCAAAAGGACCACGGTATTTTGGCAGCAATTTTTTGTTTACTCCAGGAGTAGTGTCAACATTTTTTAGCATTACAAAATCTCCCACTTGATAAGTGAGTGGTTGTTTATGCTTTTTATCATAGTATTGCTTATTATAGAGTTGATGTTTTTCAATAGCTTTGGATGCTTGCTCTCGAGTCTGAGCTAATTCAACACGAGATTGCTCTTTATGCATTTCGTTTAAACCTTCAAGTACTTTATCGCAAAGATTACCCCTCTGGCTAACACCAAAAAGTAAAACACTGGGGGAAAACCCGGTGCTTTTATTGATAGTATTATTTAAAGCGAATTCTACTTTTGGTAAGCTTTCCACCCAGTTGCTTGTAGATTTTTCTTCGCACTCTTTTGAGATCATCGGTGTGAGGATTCGATTGATCCGTTCCACTTGCCCGTTCGACTGCGGGGACAATGTTGCGACCTTGATGTGTCGCACATTATGGCTTAACATAAAGTCATTGAATTCTTGAGACGTGAAGCAAGTGCCACGATCTGACACGATGGTGTGTGGTCTGCTATACGATGAAAAATATGATTTTAAGCATGCTACAGCTTCGCTTGATTTTGTAGAACTTACAGCATATAGCTTTACGAATTTTGTGAAGCCATCCACAACCACAAGCAAATGCTTCTTACCACTTCGAGCTGCTGACAACGGACCATAATGCTGTGGCCACAACCAAAAACCGCTTAAGTCCAAAAATACGATTTGTGGGTATAGCGTTTTGAAACTAGTTTTTGAATATGGAAAAAATTGGTGCATTAAAACCACAATTGTTTTTCTGATTCCAGCAAAAGGCTTTAACTACGATTACTTGCTTTGCTTTCGGTGGTTCTAATTATCCTTAATCACAAATTATTGCGAAAAACATTTTTAAAGTTGTTTTTCCAAATTGTTTTTTACCCTTCATAGCTTACCTATGTGACTTAAGCTTTTAATGCATACTAAATCATTTTTTAAAAGTTCTTCTTAAATGAGATAAGCTGTTTATCAGAATTACTTTTTTCTCGTAAATCATTTTAAGCTTTTTTTTATTCAGAAAATAAATAAAGATGTTTTAAAAAAGAATTCACAGAAACAAAAAGTAAACAAAACTAACTTACTAAACAAAACAGTCAATTCATAAAATGTATACAAAATTAATAAATTAAGGAATATAACAAATGAAGTACAGTTAAAAGATAAAGTTATAAAATATTTATTCTTCTTCATCCTCATCAACCAGATCAGGATGAATATCACATGCATTTTCCGCTTCTAAATTACTATAAAAATCGTGAAATGCAGTTTCGATAAACGGAAACAAGCTCTTGAGATCATTTTTTTTCTTTGTACTTATCAAATTTTTCAGTGGTGCGTTGGGAATATCACTTAATTTAATTGAGTTGATCCCCCGTTTTGTAATATTTAAAGTCATAAATGGTTGATTTTTGTCAAGTGTTGCTTTGTATTGAATCTTACCAAACATGTTTTTATTGTACCTCAACCAACGCACTTTATTCCAAACAAATTGGTTGGATTCTTCATTTCGGGTCCTCCAGAGAAATTTTGACTTAGCAACAGAACTGAAGTCAAAAAAGTCTCCGCTCTGCATTTCTATGACATTAAATGCTTGTTTTGAACCTACGGTTCGTACAAAATTGTACCAATCGTGAGGATGGTGAATTCGGACTTGTGTTCGTTTCTTTTTCCTTTCAATGAGAGCGTGATCAACGTCACACTCCATGTGAGTGTGACCTGGCTCTAGGAACTTGTGATCTATAGTTTCAATCATGTTGTTGTTATTCAAAAATGTTAGAAACATGGTGCTTACATATGAGTTCTTATTTTGTCCGCTGCAAGATTCACTGTAAAAAACCAAATGACTTAATTGATTGTGGGCGATTATATTTTGCATATGCTTCATTAAACATGACGCAATTTCATTGCCTCCTCGCTTAGCCATACCCTCGTGCCACATAAAGCAAAACGGGGTATTTGTGGAAAAGTTATGAATGGTAAGATTGTAAGTCCATAGTTGTCGTTTATAAAAGCTTGAAGAATTTCGAAGATAGGGTGTCGGGAGGCACTGCTGAAGATCAAATGCAAATGCCTCAATTTCAGAATTTTCTTTCGCAAGTATTTTATCTTCCCGTTTTGAGTCGTATGCTAATTCCGTCATGTAATGATGATGATCCAATTCCTCTTTAAGGGTTGCAAACACCTCAGCCTGCTCACGTTTTGCGATTTCCAATTTGGCTTTCAATGTGTCACATCTATTGCAGGTGTCAATGTTGGGCTTTTTAAATTTAATGTTCATTCCTATAAACATCATTGCCATATAAAATAAGTTTGAATGCTTAAAAATAATTTATTTCAAGGATAACACTTTCTTCTGGGGCAATTGGTCAGTTAGGTGCGAAGTTTTGTACAAAAAATTGCGCTTTTAGCGTGGCTATGATTATTTTTAGATATAAATACTTTCATATGTTCATAAATAATATCTTTCACGAAATTCGTTCACATTATAAAATTTAAAAATACAAAAAAAAAATACACTTTTAGTATCTAAGGAAACAATTTAAGACAAACCTAAAGCCCAAAAAGAGTGTCATCTCTATTTGAATATAAAATATTATAGAAATATGATTAGTTTCTTACTAAGCAAACCCACCTTTGAAAATACTTGAAAACTTGCTCATGCTAACGGAAATCGATGGGTGTTTTTCCCTTAACAGCTTGTACATACTAGCTAAAGTCAAATCCGCATGAAAATACTTGCAAGATGAGTCACGCCTTGTATAATGGCTTTCATATGCTGGGAAACTGTTAATATGGGTTTTGATAAGTTCAACCACTTGTTCAGACAGTTTGTTGCTTCCTCCACCGGAACCACGATAATCCTTAAAAGGTATGTTGGGTTGCTCCAATTTCTTTTTTGCAACTGATTTCAAAAAGCTTTCAGTTTCGTTGAAGCATTGTTTGAAACACTTTTGGCAAACACGAACTCTTTCTCTATTATGGTTTATAAAATATTTTATATGATGTTGTCGGTTTCGTGGTCGAGTTTCACTTTTTTTTTAACGTCTGTGACCGTTTATCTTCAATTTCCATCAAACCTCCAATAAAAAGAACTCTTTCAATATACGATCCCAACGACCAGTAGGACTTGAAAATTTCTTTTTGACTTCCAAAATTTATTTTTTCTTTGCAATTTTGTCGACAGCTACTAAGAGGTGTACACTTTCGTGCAGCAACTACTCCAGATTTCCGATTATATGATTCTCCTCTGTTCCGCTTTTTTGTAATTGTCTTGCTTGAATCACATTCTGACTGGTTTTCAATCGAAGTTGGTGGTGGAGGAGATGCCAGATTTGCTTCAAGTTGCTTACCCATTCTCAAAAGCTCTTCATCCCAACTGGTTTCAGATATGTCCATGTCCGATAGCTCGAAATTAGGATCGTGAACAGAGTCATCCGTGCTAAAATCCTTTTCCTGCTCTGACGTTCCATGATCACCAAGATCATGAAAGTGTGAATCTATATTAGTTTCGTAATCAAATCCATTTAAAGATGACTTTGTTTCGTTCAAAACGGGTTCCGAAAATACTAAACCAGACTCTAAGTAAACCAGAAAAATCAAAAAATACACACTTTTCAAAGAACATTGCAGGCAAACAACTAACCTAAATAATTTTTTTGACAATTATTTATATTGTTTTTTGGTTGCGACGCCTCGGCCGGCCGCAGCGCAGTTTTTTTTCATTCTTTTTATCAAAAACGCCTTTCCTTACCAGTTCAAGAATTTGCAAGGCTCGAGAACTCATTTGATCAGTTTTAAAACACAAATCTAATTTCAAAACAAAGAAAAGCTCCTGAAGTACTTCACTTACTGGTGCACTTAACTCAACTGATTTTTCTCATTTGACTTCGAAGAAACAAACTAACTCAACATAAGAACTCGGTTCCTGGAATTAACATTTTTTAAGAACAGCGTAGCCTACATAGTCTCCTTTGCCGACCCAACTGAAATTTTCAATAACCCCTTATGTTTGTTTGGATTCTAGGAACAACGTTTAATAATTTTTCAATAAACGCTTAAGTCGATTTAGTCGTTTTTAAAAAATATGTCCGACTAATTTTCAAAGTGCTTTTTATTTTGCAATAATCGCTTAAATCTACTTAAGCGGTTTTTTGTAATATATGTGTGCTCGATTTCAGAAGAACTTTTATATTTTGATGAATGGCTTAAGTCAACTTTGATCGTTTTTGGTAATGAAAGTTTAGAGTTTCAAAATTCTTTAGTGATGTAAGCGGTTATTGCAAATGTTGCAAGTAAAGATAAACACATAAGCGACTTTTTTTATACCTTTTATTTCGAAGAAAAACTGAGATAAGATAGCTAGGATTTTTTCCTAATATAGAACAACATAAGGAGGTAACGATGCAATAAAAATCTCAATTTTGTCTTAAGTCGACTTAAGCGGTTTTTGATTGAAGCCACAGAATGATCAATATGAACTACCTCAAACGGACTATTTCCTTTCGGAATGTTGTGAAGCGTCCCTTCAATTTTCCCTGATTTAGGTGAAAAATGGATACACTTTAGACAATTCGCGATATAGGTTTTAATTTTTTGCTTCATGTCCGGAAACCAGTATGTTTTCTTTAGGTAATCGTAGCATTTATCTACTCCCAGGTGACAAAGGGAATCATGGTGTTTTTGAATCACCTGCTGCTCCAATTGACTAGGAACGTAAAACTTAACTTCTTCATTTACTTTCTTATAAAGTAAACCGTTCATTAAGTCATATAAACAACTTTCTTTCTGTTCTAGCTCAGATATTATTTTAATGATTTTGGGGTCTCGTTTTTGGGCAGCAGCTAATACAAATTCAAAAGAGTCATTTTCTACTTCTACTAGCACTATATTTGTACATCTACTCAGGGCGTCGACGTGAGACATACGCTCTGACGATCTATGCTGGATTGAATAATCAAAATCCTGAAGCTCCAACGCCCAACGCGATATTCTTGGGTTAAGGAACTGTTTATTTAAAGTTAAGGCTAAGGATTGACAGTCGGTTACAATTTTAAATTGAATCCCTGACAAGTAAATCCTATATCTCCTCAGCGCATAAATAATTGAAAGCGTTTCCAGCTCAAAGCTATGATACCTAGATTCTGCATCAGTTGCCCTTTTCGAGAAATATGAGCAAGGATGAAACTTGCCATCTTTTTGACGCTGAAGCAGAATAGAACCAAAGCCTATGGTACTAGCGTCACAGTGCAGTTCCGTTTCATTGTGAGGACTATAGATCGCTAGCAATGGCGCTTCTAATAATTTTGATTTAAGTGTTTCAAAACAATCTAGCTGATCGGAACCGAACTTAAAAACTGCATCCTTGCGCAAAAGATCATATAACGGCTTTGCTATTATGGAAAAATTCATAATGAACTTTCTAAAATAAGAGCAAAGTCCAATGAAACTTTGAACATTTTTTACGTTCTGAGGAACGGGAAATTCACTGACCGCACGCAAGTTTTCCTTATTTGGACTTATACCGCCAGAATTGACTGTGTACCCCAAAAATTGAATTTCTTCAAAAGCAAATTTGCATTTATCTAACCGAAGATCTAATTGGTGCTGAGAAACTAGCTGTAATACCATTTCTAGATATTTCAAATGTTCTTCTATAGTTTCACTTGCAATTAGCAAATCGTCCATATACACAAGAACAACCCCCTCACTAATTAGTTTTTTAAAGATGCCGTTCACAAACTTTTGGAAAACTGCTGGCGCATTTTTCAGGCCAAATGGCATTTTTAGAAATTCATATTGGCCTAATGGTGTAACAAATGATGTGAGCGGAATGCTTTCTTCATCTACACTAACGTGGTAGAATCCACTACGAAGGTCTAAAATACTGAAATATTTTTTGTTTTCGAGTCTATCAATAAGGTCTTCAATCAAGTTCAAAGGATAATTATTTTTTAGAGTATGTTTATTTAAGACACGATAGTCGATACAAAGCCTAAACTCGTTGTTTTTCTTTCGAACAAGGACGATTGGAGAGGAGTAAGGTGAAGTACTTTCGCGAATAATGTTTCTTTTGATCATATCATCAAGAATATTTTTTAATTCGATCTTATGGGCATAAGGAAGCCTTCTTGGAGTACTAAAAAATGGTTCGTCTTTGCTCAATTTAATTTTCATTTTTATTTCGTTTTCTAGAGTTGGTGGGGTTTCAGTAAGCTCCTTGGAACAAGCCTCCAAAACTATTTTATTAATTTTATTTTTAACATCAAACTCTAAGCTTTCGTTTATGATGACACTGCTTACAAGGTTTTCACAAGGGTCTTCGTCCGAGATATCGATAGAAAGAACTTGGTTTTCAAAATTTTCACTTAAATCGCTCGGTTTGTCATTAATAGTTTGAATTTGATTATTGTCAACCACGTTCACATTTACATTAATTTTTTTATTGAATTTTGTTAATACCATGTCGTTTAATTTTAGAAAATCTCTACCTAAGATGACCGTATATTTCATAGTATTATTTTTAACGATAATTAAGTCTAAGTTTACTGTGTTATTTTCAAAATATATTTCTGAACTTACACTACCTACAATTTCCAGCGGGCTGTTGTTGATGCCAGTAAATTTGTTGGATGTGGCATGCACTGTCTTCGACAAAAAGGTTGGCACATAACATTGCTGTATAAAGCTTATTGGGCTGCCAGAATCCAAAAGCGTAACTAAAGATGTTGTATAGTTGGGTCCTTGGTCGTGTTTTTGTTTAAAATTGTACCTAATTTGGTGTTCAAACTTGTTTTTATTAGAATTGTAAGTTACCTCACTAAAATCCACCTGCTCTTCCCGTTGATCGAACGATGTGTCTTCCATTGTTTGAACCGCACATACTTCTGGCTTTGTTTGACAGTTTACCGCACGATGAAGATGGCTCCCACACTTGAAACAGGGTCCCCTCGGTCGTCGTGGTTGCGGGCAACTAGTGCTGTAGTGACCACTTGCGTTGCAGTTGAAGCATTTGATGTTGTTGTTCGGCAAAACAGGTTTTGACTCCACTGGTGGTGATGCTCGAGCTCTCATTTGATATGAAGTATTGCTCAGTGACGATGACGGCATTAGAGCTTTCATTTTTTCATATTTTTTCATAGCAAACTTGAGTTCGTTGATGTCATTTGCTCCATACAATATAGTTTTGTTTGTTTGAGAATCAGGTATACCATCGATAACATATTGAATCAAATCTGATTCTTCTACCTCTGCCAAAGATGCGATTTCTTGCATGCTAAAGATGTATTGTTGTAGTGACTCGTCGCGTTTTTTCTTTCGATTACGCAGTTGATTGTAAATGTCTGCTTGAGTCACTTTTTTAGCAAATTCTTTCAACAGCGCGCGCTTTAGGTCATCCCAATTCTTTGTGGAAATGGTTCTAAGAAAAAGCCTTGCCGTACCACTCATGAGGCGCTTACCATATATGAACTGCATTCTGGAATCCCATTCCATAACTTCAGCACATTCTTCGAATTGAGTAAGCCACTTTTCAATTGAGAGATTGTCATCGCCACTGAAATGGTTGATTGATTCTTCGATGTCCTTGAAATTGTACATGGTTGCTTTGGTTTTTGAAGAATCTTCCAAAAATGTGAGTTCGGCTAATTGCTTTCTTAGTTTGGCGATTTCTTGTCTCTTTGAAAGCTGCTGCTGGAGACTTTGTATTTCTAAGTCCAGATCATGTGATGCGATATTTTCCTCTGGTAATGATGAAAGAGATGATTCGTTGTCGTCTGCTGGTAATTCAGGTACATATTGTTCAAGCTCGTTTTCGTCTAAATTCTCCCACGCTTCTCGGAGACGAAGTAAAAGCACTGGCTTTGAACCAGTTGTCGTTAATTTCAGGGCACAAAGCATTTCTTTAAGCTGCTGAACAGTTGCTTTTCCCAAAAAAAATTGCATTCTTTCCTTCACGGTACTATTCATTTTTCTTTTTTTTTTCACACTTTTTTAATTCACACTAACAGATGAATAATAATCTTAATTTCTTTATGAAAAGTTTCTTGAAACACTTTGTATGTAATTATATATTGGCACTTCCAATATATTTTTTTTTTTCACGTGCTCTTTATCCCACTTCTGAACTGTAAGGACGGCCACTTATAAAGTAAAACACAAGACAAAGTTCATTTGAGACGTATATTAGAGTTCTTATCTTGATAAAAGCTTGACAACGAATGGTCTGATTTTTAGTCTTAAGGTTACTTGTTACTTTTGAAAGCATAATACATGATTTGGTCATCTGATACTTTTACAGTAGAATTTAGCTGTTTCTTATATACATTCTAATTGCGTGATCTGACTAGCGGCCCTATTATACATTTATATATGTGTTATGTATATATCTATTATAAATATGTGTGATCATTTAAATGTTACAGTGGAAGCCACGAATAAAGGCTTACAGTTTCCTAACCCGAGTCAACTCGGTTTCCTAACCCGAGCCAACTCGGTTTCCTAACCCGAGTCAACTCGGTTTCCTAACCCGAGTTAACTCGGATTTCTAACCCGAGTCAACTCGGTTTCCTAACCCGAGTCAACTCGGTTTCCTAACCCGAGCCAGCTTGGTTTCCTAACCCGAGCCAGATCGGTTTCCTAACCCGAGCCAGCTCGGTTTCCTAACCCGAGCCAACTCGGTTTCCTAACCCGAGCCAACTCGGTTTCCTAACCCGAGCCAACTCGGTTTCCTAACCCGTGCCAACTCGGTTTCCTAACCCGAGTCAACTCGGTTTCCTAACCCGAGTCAACTCGGTTTGCTAACCCGAGTCAACTCGGTTTGCTAACCCGAGTCAACTCGGTTTCCTAACCCGAGTCAACTCGGTTTCCTAACCCGAGTCAACTCGGTTTCCTAACCCGAGTAAACTCGGTTTCCTAACCCGAGTCAACTCGGTTTCCTAACCCGAGTCAACTCGGTTTCCTAACCCGAGTCAACTCGGTTTCCTAACCCGAGTCAACTCGGTTTGCTAACTCGAGTCAACTCGGTTTCCTAACCCGAGTCAACTCGGTTTCCTAACCCGAGTCAACTCGGTTTCCTAACCCGAGTCAACTCGGTTTCCTAACCCGAGTCAACTCGGTTTCCTAACCCGAGCCAACTCGATTTCCTATCCCGAGTCAACTCGGTTTCCTAACCCGAGTAAACTCGGTTTCCAAACCCGAGTCAACTCGGTTTCCAAACCCGAGTCAACTCGGTTTCCTAACCCGAGCCAACTCGGTTTCCTAACCCGAGCCAACTCGGTTTCCTAACCCGAGCCAACTCGGTTTCCTAACCCGAGTCAACTCGGTTTCCAAACCCGAGTCAACTCGGTTTCCTAACCCGAGCCAACTCGGTTTCCTAACCCGAGCCAACTCGGTTTCCTAACCCGAGTCAACTCGGTTTCCTAACCCGAGTCAACTCGGTTTCCTAACCCGAGTCAACTCGGTTTCCTAACCCGAGCCAACTCGGTTTCCTAACCCGAGTCAACTCGGTTTCCTAACCCGAGTCAACTCGGTTTCCTAACCCGAGTCAACTCGGTTTCCTAACCCGAGTCAACTCGGTTTCCTAACCCGAGTCAACTCGGTTTCCTAACCCGAGTCAACTCGGTCTGCTAACCCGAGTCAACTCGGTTTGCTAACTCGAGTCAACTCGGTTTCCTAACCCGAGTCAACTCGGTTTCCTAACCCGAGTCAACTCGGTTTCCTAACCCGAGTCAACTCGGTTTCCTAACCCGAGTCAACTCGGTTTCCTAACCCGAGTCAACTCGGTTTCCTAACCCGAGTCAACTCGGTTTCCTAACCCGAGTCAACTCGGTCTGCTAACCCGAGTCAACTCGGTCTGCTAACCCGAGTCAACTCGGTTTGCTAACCCGAGTCAACTCGGTTTGCTAACTCGAGTCAACTCGGTTTCCTAACCCGAGTCAACTCGGTTTCCTAACCCGAGTCAACTCGGTCTGCTAACCCGAGTCAACTCGGTTTGCTAACTCGAGTCAACTCGGTTTCCTAAGCCGAGTCAACTCGGTTTCCTAAGCCGAGTCAACTCGGTTTCCTAACCCGAGCCAACTCGGTTTCCTAACCCGAGCCAACTCGGTTTCCTAACCCGAGTCAACTCGGTTTCCTAACCCGAGTCAACTCGGTTTCCTAACCCGAGTCAACTCGGTTTCCTAACCCGAGTCAACTCGGTTTCCTAACCCGAGTCAACTCGGTTTCCTAACCCGAGTCAACTCGGTTTCCTAACCCGAGTCAACTCGATTTCCTATCCCGAGTCAACTCGGTTTCCTAACCCGAGTCAACTCGGTTTCCAAACCCGAGTCAACTCGGTTTCCAAACCCGAGCCAACTCGGTTTCCTAACCCGAGCCAACTCGGTTTCCTAACCCGAGCCAACTCGGTTTCCTAACCCGAGTCAACTCGGTTTCCTAACCCGAGTCAACTCGGTTTCCTAACCCGAGCCAACTCGGTTTCCTAACCCGAGCCAACTCGGTTTCCTAACCCGAGTCAACTCGATTTCCTAACCCGAGTCAACTCGGTTTGCTAACTCGAGTCAACTCGGTTTCCTAACCCGAGTCAACTCGGTTTCCTAACCCAAGCCAACTCGGTTTCCTAACCCGAGCCAACTCGGTTTCCTAACCCGAGTCAACTCGATTTGCTAACTCGAGTCAACTCGGTTTCCTAACCCGAGTCAACTCGGTTTCCTAACCCGAGTCAACTCGGTTTCCTAACCCGAGTCAACTCGGTTTCCTAACCCGAGTCAACTCGGTTTCCTAACCCGAGTCAACTCGGTTTCCTAACCCGAGTCAACTCGGTTTCCTAACCCGAGTCAACTCGGTTTCCTAACCCGAGTCAACTCGGTTTCCTAACCCGAGTCAACTCGGTTTCCTAACCCGAGTCAACTCGGTTTCCTAACCCGAGTCAACTCGGTTTCCTAACCCGAGTCAACTCGGTTTCCTAACCCGAGTCAACTCGGTTTCCTAACCCGAGTCAACTCGGTTTCCTAACCCGAGTCAACTCGGTTTCCTAACCCGAGTCAACTCGGTCTGCTAACCCGAGTCAACTCGGTCTGCTAACCCGAGTAAACTCGGTCTGCTAACCCGAGTCAACTCGGTTTGCTAACTCGAGTCAACTCGGTTTCCTAACCCGAGTCAACTCGGTTTCCTAACCCGAGTCAACTCGGTTTCCTAACCCGAGCCAGCTTGGTTTCCTTACCCGATCGGTTTCCTAAGCCGAGTCAACTCGGTTTCCTAACCCGAGTCAACTCGGTCTGCTAACCCGAGTCAACTCGGTTTCATAACCCGAGTCAACTCGGTTTCCTAACCCGAGTCAACTCGGTCTGCTAACCCGAGTCAACTCGGTCTGCTAACCCGAGTCAACTCGGTTTGCTAACTCGAGTCAACTCGATTTCCTAACCCGAGTCAACTCGATTTCCTAACCCGAGTCAACTCGGTTTCCTAACCCGAGTCAACTCGGTTTCCTAACCCGAGTCAACTCGGTTTCCTAACCCGAGCCAACTCGGTTTCCTAACCCGAGTCAACTCGGTTTCCTAACCCGAGTCAACTCGGTTTCCTAACCCGAGTCAACTCGGTTTCCTAACCCGAGTCAACTCGGTTTCCTAACCCGAGCCAACTCGGTTTCCTAACCCGAGTCAACTCGGTTTCCTAACCCGATCGGTTTCCTAAGCCGAGTCAACTCGGTTTCCTAACCCGAGTCAACTCGGTTTCCTAACCCGAGTCAACTCGGTCTGCTAACCCGAGTCAACTCGGTTTGCTAACTCGAGTCAACTCGGTTTCCTAACCCGAGTCAACTCGGTTTCCTAACCCGAGTCAACTCGGGTTCCTAACCCGAGTCAACTCGGTTTCCTAACCCGAGTCAACTCGGTCTGCTAACCCGAGTCAACTCGGTTTGCTAACTCGAGTCAACTCGGTTTCCTAACCCGAGTCAACTCGGTTTCCTAACCCGAGTCAACTCGGTTTCCTAACCCGAGTCAACTCGGTTTCCTAACCCGAGTCAACTCGGTTTCCTAACCCGAGTCAACTCGGTTTCCTGACCCGAGTCAACTCGGTTTCCTAACCCGAGTCAACTCGGTTTCCTAACCCGAGTCAACTCGGTTTCCTAACCCGAGTCAACTCGGTTTCCTAACCCGAGTCAACTCGGTCTGCTAACCCGAGTCAACTCGGTTTGCTAACTCGAGTCAACTCGGTTTCCTAACCCGAGTCAACTCGGTTTCCTAACCCGAGTCAACTCGGTTTCCTAACTCGAGTCAACTCGGTCTGCTAACCCGAGTCAACTCGGTTTGCTAACCCGAGTCAACTCGATTTGCTAACTCGAGTCAACTCGGTTTCCTAACCCGAGTCAACTCGGTTTCCTAACCCGAGTCAACTCGGTCTGCTAACCCGAGTCAACTCGGTTTGCTAACTCGAGTCAACTCGGTTTCCTAAGCCGAGTCAACTCGGTTTCCTAACCCGAGCCAACTCGGTTTCCTAACCCGAGCCAACTCGGTTTCCTAACCCGAGCCAACTCGTTTTCCTAACCCGAGTCAACTCGGTTTCCTAGCCCGAGTCAACTCGATTTCCTATCCCGAGTCAACTCGGTTTCCTAACCCGAGTCAACTCGGTTTCCAAACCCGAGTCAACTCGGTTTCCAAACCCGAGCCAACTCGGTTTCCTAACCCGAGCCAACTCGGTTTCCTAACCCGAGTCAACTCGGTTTCCTAACCCGAGTCAACTCGGTTTCCTAACCCGAGTCAACTCGGTTTCCTAACCCGAGTCAACTCGGTTTCCTAACACGAGCCAACTCGGTTTCCTAACCCGAGTCAACTCGATTTCCTAACCCGAGTCAACTCGGTTTGCTAACTCGAGTCAACTCGGTTTCCTAACCCGAGTCAACTCGGTTTCCTAACCCGAGCCAACTCGGTTTCCTAACCCGAGCCAACTCGGTTTCCTAACCCGAGTAAACTCGGTTTGCTAACTCGAGTCAACTCGGTTTCTTAACCCGAGTCAACTCGGTTTCCTAACCCGAGTCAACTCGGTTTCCTAACCCGAGTCAACTCGGTTTCCTAACCCGAGTCAACTCGGTTTCCTAACCCGAGTCAACTCGGTTTCCTAACCCGAGTCAACTCGGTTTCCTAACCCGAGTCAACTCGGTTTCCTAACCCGAGTCAACTCGGTTTCCTAACCCGAGTGAACTCGGTTTCCTAACCCGAGTCAACTCGGTTTCCTAACCCGAGTCAACTCGGTTTCCTAACCCGAGTCAACTCGGTTTCCTAACCCGAGTCAACTCGGTTTCCTAACCCGAGTCAACTCGGTTTGCTAACCCGAGTCAACTCGGTTTGCTAACCCGAGTCAACTCGGTTTGCTAACCCGAGTCAACTCGGTTTCCTAACCCGAGTCAACTCGGTTTCCTTACCCGAGTCAACTCGGTTTCCTAACCCGAGTCAACTCGGTTTCCTAACCCGAGTCAACTCGGTTTCCTAACCCGAGTCAACTCGGTTTCCTAACCCGAGTCAACTCGGTTTCCTAACCCGAGTCAACTCGGTTTCCTAACCCGAGTCAACTCGTTTTCCTAACCCGAGTCAACTCGGTTTCCTAACCCGAGTCAACTCGGTTTCCTAACCCGAGTCAACTCGGTTTCCTAACCCGAGTCAACTCGGTTTCCTAACCCGAGTCAACTCGGTTTCCTAACCCGAGTCAACTCGGTTTCCTAACCCGAGTCAACTCGGTTTCCTAACCCGAGTCAACTCGATTTCCTATCCCGAGTCAACTCGGTTTCCTAACCCGAGTCAACTCGGTTTCCAAACCCGAGTCAACTCGGTTTCCAAACCCGAGCCAACTCGGTTTCCTAACCCGAGCCAACTCGGTTTCCTAACCCGAGCCAACTCGGTTTCCTAACCCGAGTCAACTCGGTTTCCTAACCCGAGTCAACTCGGTTTCCTAACCCGAGCCAACTCGGTTTCCTAACCCGAGCCAACTCGGTTTCCTAACCCGAGTCAACTCGATTTCCTAACCCGAGTCAACTCGGTTTGCTAACTCGAGTCAACTCGGTTTCCTAACCCGAGTCAACTCGGTTTCCTAACCCGAGCCAACTCGGTTTCCTAACCCGAGCCAACTCGGTTTCCTAACCCGAGTCAACTCGATTTGCTAACTCGAGTCAACTCGGTTTCCTAACCCGAGTCAAATCGGTTTCCTAACCCGAGTCAACTCGGTTTCCTAACCCGAGTCAACTCGGTTTCCTAACCCGAGTCAACTCGGTTTCCTAACCCGAGTCAACTCGGTTTCCTAACCCGAGTCAACTCGGTTTCCTAACCCGAGTCAACTCGGTTTCCTAACCCGAGTCAACTCGGTTTCCTAACCCGAGTCAACTCGGTTTCCTAACCCGAGTCAACTCGGTTTCCTAACCCGAGTCAACTCGGTTTCCTAACCCGAGTCAACTCGGTTTCCTAACCCGAGTCAACTCGGTCTGCTAACCCGAGTCAACTCGGTCTGCTAACCCGAGTAAACTCGGTCTGCTAACCCGAGTCAACTCGGTTTGCTAACTCGAGTCAACACGGTTTCCTAACCCGAGTCAACTCGGTTTCCTAACCCGAGTCAACTCGGTTTCCTAACCCGAGCCAGCTTGGTTTCCTTGCCCGATCGGTTTCCTAAGCCGAGTCAACTCGGTTTCCTAACCCGAGTCAACTCGGTCTGCTAACCCGAGTCAACTCGGTTTCCTAACCCGAGTCAACTCGGTTTCCTAACCCGAGTCAACTCGGTCTGCTAACCCGAGTCAACTCGGTCTGCTAACCCGAGTCAACTCGGTTTGCTAACTCGAGTCAACTCGATTTCCTAACCCGAGTCAACTCGATTTCCTAACCCGAGTCAACTCGGTTTCCTAACCCGAGTCAACTCGGTTTCCTAACCCGAGTCAACTCGGTTTCCTAACCCGAGCCAACTCGGTTTCCTAACCCGAGTCAACTCGGTTTCCTAACCCGAGTCAACTCGGTTTCCTAACCCGAGTCAACTCGGTTTCCTAACCCGAGTCAACTCGGTTTCCTAACCCGAGCCAACTCGGTTTCCTAACCCGAGTCAACTCGGTTTCCTAACCCGATCGGTTTCCTAAGCCGAGTCAACTCGGTTTCCTAAGCCGAGTCAACTCGGTTTCCTAACCCGAGTCAACTCGGTTTCCTAACCCGAGTCAACTCGGTCTGCTAACCCGAGTCAACTCGGTTTGCTAACTCGAGTCAACTCGGTTTCCTAACCCGAGTCAACTCGGTTTCCTAACCCGAGTCAACTCGGTTTCCTAACCCGAGTCAACTCGGTTTCCTAACCCGAGTCAACTCGGTCTGCTAACCCGAGTCAACTCGGTTTGCTAACTCGAGTCAACTCGGTTTCCTAACCCGAGTCAACTCGGTTTCCTAACCCGAGTCAACTCGGTTTCCTAACCCGAGTCAACTCGGTTTCCTAACCCGAGTCAACTCGGTTTCCTAACCCGAGTCAACTCGGTTTCCTAACCCGATCGGTTTCCTAAGCCGAGTCAACTCGGTTTCCTAACCCGAGTCAACTCGGTTTCCTAACCCGAGTCAACTCGGTCTGTTAACCCGAGTCAACTCGGTTTGCTAACTCGAGTCAACTCGGTTTCCTAACCCGAGTCAACTCGGTTTCCTAACCCGAGTCAACTCGGTTTCCTAACCCGAGTCAACTCGGTTTCCTAACCCGAGTCAACTCGGTCTGCTAACCCGAGTCAACTCGGTTTGCTAACTCGAGTCAACTCGGTTTCCTAACCCGAGTCAACTCGGTTTCCTAACCCGAGTCAACTCGGTTTTTTAACCCGAGTCAACTCGGTTTCCTAACCCGAGTCAACTCGGTCTGCTAACCCGAGTCAACTCGGTTTGCTAACTCGAGTCAACTCGGTTTCCTAACCCGAGTCAACTCGGTTTCCTAACCCGAGTCAACTCGGTTTCCTAACCCGAGTCAACTCGGTTTCCTAACTCGAGTCAACTCGGTCTGCTAACCCGAGTCAACTCGGTTTGCTAACCCAAGTCAACTCGATTTGCTAACTCGAGTCAACTCGGTTTCCTAACCCGAGTCAACTCGGTTTCCTAACCCGAGTCAACTCGGTCTGCTAACCCGAGTCAACTCGGTTTGCTAACTCGAGTCAACTCGGTTTCCTAAGCCGAGTCAACTCGGTTTCCTAACCCGAGCCAACTCGGTTTCCTAACCCGAGCCAACTCGGTTTCCTAACCCGAGTCAACTCGGTTTCCTAACCCGAGTCAACTCGATTTCCTATCCCGAGTCAACTCGGTTTCCTAACCCGAGTCAACTCGGTTTCCAAACCCGAGTCAACTCGGTTTCCAAACCCGAGCCAACTCGGTTTCCTAACCCGAGCCAACTCGGTTTCCTAACCCGAGTCAACTCGGTTTCCTAACCCGAGTCAACTCGGTTTCCTAACCCGAGTCAACTCGGTTTCCTAACCCGAGTCAACTCGGTTTCCTAACACGAGCCAACTCGGTTTCCTAACCCGAGTCAACTCGATTTCCTAACCCGAGTCAACTCGGTTTGCTAACTCGAGTCAACTCGGTTTCCTAACCCGAGTCAACTCGGTTTCCTAACCCGAGCCAACTCGGTTTCCTAACCCGAGCCAACTCGGTTTCCTAACCCGAGTCAACTCGGTTTGCTAACTCGAGTCAACTCGGTTTCCTAACCCGAGTCAACTCGGTTTCCTAACCCGAGTCAACTCGGTTTCCTAACCCGAGTCAACTCGGTTTCCTAACCCGAGTCAACTCGGTTTCCTAACCCGAGTCAACTCGGTTTCCTAACCCGAGTCAACTCGGTTTCCTAACCCGAGTGAACTCGGTTTCCTAACCCGAGTGAACTCGGTTTCCTAACCCGAGTGAACTCGGTTTCCTAACCCGAGTCAACTCGGTTTCCTAACCCGAGTCAACTCGGTTTCCTAACCCGAGTCAACTCGGTTTCCTAACCCGAGTCAACTCGGTTTCCTAACCCGAGTCAACTCGGTTTGCTAACCCGAGTCAACTCGGTTTGCTAACCCGAGTCAACTCGGTTTGCTAACCCGAGTCAACTCGGTTTGCTAACCCGAGTCAACTCGGTTTCCTAACCCGAGTCTACTCGGTTTCCTAACCCGAGTCAACTCGGTTTCCTAACCCGAGTCAACTCGGTTTCCTAACCCGAGTCAACTCGGTTTCCTAACCCGAGTCAACTCGGTTTCCTAACCCGAGTCAACTCGGTTTCCTAACCCGAGTCAACTCGGTTTCCTAACCCGAGTCAACTCGGTTTCCTAACCCGAGTCAACTCGTTTTCCTAACCCGAGTCAACTCGGTTTCCTAACCCGAGTCAACTCGGTTTCCTAACCCGAGTCAACTCGGTTTCCTAACCCGAGTCAACTCGGTTTCCTAACCCGAGTCAACTCGGTTTCCTAACCCGAGTCAACTCGGTTTCCTAACCCGAGTCAACTCGGTTTCCTATCCCGAGTCAATTCGGTTTCCTAACTCGAGTCAACTCGGTTTCCTAACCCGAGTCAACTCGGTTTCCTAACCCGAGTCAACTCGGTTTCCAAACCCGAGTCAACTCGGTTTCCAAACCCGAGCCAACTCGGTTTCCTAACCCGAGCCAACTCGGTTTCCTAACCCGAGCCAACTCGGTTTTCTAACCCGAGTCAACTCGGTTTGCTAACTCGAGTCAACTCGGTTTCCTAACCCGAGTCAACTCGGTCTGCTAACCCGAGTCAACTCGGTTTGCTAACTCGAGTCAACTCGGTTTCCTAACCCGAGTCAACTCGGTCTGCTAACCCGAGTCAACTCGGTTTGCTAACTCGAGTCAACTCGGTTTCCTAACCCGAGTCAACTCGGTCTGCTAACCCGAGTCAACTCGGTTTGCTAACTCGAGTCAACTCGATTTCCTAACCCGAGTCAACTCGGTTTCCTAACCCGAGTCAACTCGGTTTCCTAACCCGAGTCAACTCGGTCTGCTAACCCGAGTCAACTCGGTTTCCTAACCCGAGTCAACTCGGTTTCCTAACCCGAGTCAACTCGGTTTCCTAACCCGAGTCAACTCGGTTTCCTAACCCGAGTCAACTCGGTCTGCTAACTCGAGTCAACTCGGTTTCCTAACCCGAGTCAACTCGGTTTCCTAACCCGAGTCAACTCGGTTTGCTAACTCGAGTCAACTCGGTTTCCTAACCCGAGTCAACTCGGTTTCCTAACCCGAGTCAACTCGGTCTGCTAACCCGAGTCAACTCGGTTTCCTAACCCGAGTCAACTCGGTTTCCTAACCCGAGTCAACTCGGTTTCCTAACCCGAGTCAACTCGGTTTCCTAACCCGAGTCAACTCGGTTTCCTAACCCGAGTCAACTCGGTTTCCTAACCCGAGTCAACTCGGTCTGCTAACTCGAGTCAACTCGGTTTCCTAACCCGAGTCAACTCGGTTTCCTAACCCGAGTCAACTCGGTTTCCTAACCCGAGTCAACTCGGTTTCCTAACCCGAGTCAACTCGGTTTCCTAACCCGAGTCAACTCGGTCTGCTAACCCGAGTCAACTCGGTTTGCTAACTCGAGTCAACTCGGTTTCCAAACCCGAGTCAACTCGGTTTCCAAACCCGAGTCAACTCGGTTTCCTAACCCGAGCCAACTCGGTTTCCTAACCCGAGTCAACTCGGTTTCCTAACCCGAGTCAACTCGGTTTCCTAACCCGAGTCAACTCGGTTTCCTAACCCGAGTCAACTCGGTTTCCTAACCCGAGTCAACTCGGTTTCCTAACCCGAGTAAACTCGGTTTCCTAACCCGAGTCAACTCGATTTCCTATCCCGAGTCAACTCGGTTTCCTAACCCGAGTCAACTCGGTTTCCTAACCCGAGTCAACTCGGTTTCCAAACCCGAGCCAACTCGGTTTCCTAACCCGAGCCAACTCGGTTTCCTAACCCGAGCCAACTCGGTTTCCTAACCCGAGCCAACTCGGTTTCCTAACCCGAGCCAACTCGGTTTCCTAACCCGAGTCAACTCGGTTTCCTAACCCGAGCCAACTCGGTTTCCTAACCCGAGCCAACTCGGTTTCCTAACCCGAGCCAACTCGGTTTCCTAACCCGAGCCAACTCGGTTTCCTAACCCGAGTCAACTCGGTTTCCTAACCCGAGTCAACTCGGTTTCCTAACCCGAGTCAACTCGGTCTGCTTACCCGAGTCAACTCGGTTTGCTAACTCGAGTCAACTCGGTTTCCTAACCCGAGTCAACTCGGTTTCCTAACCCGAGTCAACTCACTTTCCTAACCCGAGTCAACTCGGTTTCCTAACCCGAGTCAACTCGGTCCGCTAACCCGAGTCAACTCGGTCTGCTAACCCGAGTCAACTCGGTTTGCTAACCCGAGTCAACTCGGTTTGCTAACTCGAGTCAACTCGGTTTCCTAACCCGAGTCAACTCGGTTTCCTAACCCGAGTCAACTCGGTTTCCTAACCCGAGTCAGCTCGGTCTGCTAACCCGAGTCAACTCGGTTTGCTAACTCGAGTCAACTCGGTTTCCTAAGCCGAGTCAACTCGGTTTCCTAACCCGAGCCAACTCGGTTTCCTTACCCGAGCCAACTCGGTTTCCTAACCCGAGTCAACTCGGTTTCCTAACCCGAGTCAACTCGGTTTCCTAACCCGAGTCAACTCGGTTTTCTAACCCGAGTCAACTCGGTTTCCTAACCCGAGTCAACTCGGTTTCCTAACCCGAGTCAACTCGGTTTCCTAACCCGAGTCATGTCGATTTCCTATCCCGAGTCAACTCGGTTTCCTAACCCGAGTCAACTCGGTTTCCAAACCCGAGTCAACTCGGTTTCCAAACCCGAGCCAACTCGGTTTCCTAACCCGAGCCAACTCGGTTTCCTAACCCGAGCCAACTCGGTTTCCTAACCCGAGTCAACTCGGTTTCCTAACCCGAGTCAACTCGGTTTCCTAACCCGAGCCAACTCGGTTTCCTGACCCGAGCCAACTCGATTTTCTAACCCGAGTCAACTCGGTTTGCTAACTCGAGTCAACTCGGTTTCCTAACCCGAGTCAACTCGGTTTCCTAACCCGAGTCAACTCGGTTTCCTAACCCGAGCCAACTCGGTTTCCTAACCCGAGCCAACTCGATTTCCTAACCCGAGTCAACTCGGTTTGCTAACCCGAGTCAGCTCGGTTTCCTAACCCGAGTCAACTCGGTTTCCTAACCCGAGTCAACTCGGTTTCCTAACCCGAGTCAACTCGGTTTCCTAACCCGAGTCAACTCGGTTTCCTAACCCGAGTCAACTCGGTTTCCTAACCCGAGTCAACTCGGTTTCCTAACCCGAGTCAACTCGGTTTCCTAACCCGAGTCAACTCGGTTTCCTAACCCGAGTCAACTCGGTTTCCTAACCCGAGTCAACTCGGTTTCCTAACCCGAGTCAACTCGGTCTGCTAACCCGAGTCAACTCGGTCTGCTAACCCGAGTCAACTCGGTCTGCTAACCCGAGTCAACTCGGTTTGCTAACTCGAGTCAACTCGGTTTCCTTACCCGAGTCAACTCGGTTTCCTAACCCGAGTCAACTCGGTTTCCTAACCCGAGCCAGCTTGGTTTCCTAACCCGATCGGTTTCCTAAGCCGAGTCAACTCGGTTTCCTAACCCGAGTCAACTAGGTTTCCTAACCCGAGTCAACTCGGTCTGCTATTCCGAGTCAACTCGGTTTCCTAACCCGAGTCAACTCGGTTTCCTAACCCGAGTCAACTCGGTCTGCTAACCCGAGTCAACTCGGTCTGCTAACCCGAGTCAACTCGGTTTCCTAACCCGAGTCAACTCGATTTCCTAACCCGAGTCAACTCGGTTTCCTAACCCGAGTCAACTCGGTTTCCTAACCCGAGTCAACTCGGTTTCCTAACCCGAGTCAACTCGGTTTCCTAACCCGAGTCAACTCGGTTTCCTAACCCGAGTCAACTCGGTTTCCTAACCCGAGTCAACTCGGTTTCCTAACCCGAGTCAACTCGGTTTCCTAACCCGAGTCAACTCGGTTTCCTAACCCGAGTCAACTCGGTTTCCTAACCCGATCGGTTTCCTAAGCCGAGTCAACTCGGTTTCCTAACCCGAGTCAACTCGGTTTCCTAACCCGAGTCAACTCGGTTTCCTAACCCGAGTCAACTCGGTCTGCTAACCCGAGTCAACTCGGTTTGCTAACTCGAGTCAACTCGGTTTCCTAACCCGAGTCAACTCGGTTTCCTAACCCGAGTCAACTCGGTTTCCTAACCCGAGTCAACTCGGGTTCCTAACCCGAGTCAACTCGGTTTCCTAACCCGAGTCAACTCGGTCTGCTAACCCGAGTCAACTCGGTTTGCTAACTCGAGTCAACTCGGTTTCCTAACCCGAGTCAACTCGGTTTCCTAACCCGAGTCAACTCGGTTTCCTAACCCGAGTCAACTCGGTTTCCTAACCCGAGTCAACTCGGTTTCCTAACCCGAGTCAACTCGGTTTCCTAACCCGAGTCAACTCGGTTTCCTAACCCGAGTCAACTCGGTCTGTTAACCCGAGTCAACTCGGTTTGCTAACTCGAGTCAACTCGGTTTCCTAACCCGAGTCAACTCGGTTTCCTAACCCGAGTCAACTCGGTCTGCTAACCCGAGTCAACTCGATTTGCTAACCCGAGTCAACTCGGTTTGCTAACTCGAGTCAACTCGGTTTCCTAACCCGAGTCAACTCGGTTTCCTAACCCGAGTCAACTCGGTCTGCTAACCCGAGTCAACTCGGTTTGCTAACTCGAGTCAACTCGGTTTCCTAAGCCGAGTCAACTCGGTTTCCTAACCCGAGCCAACTCGGTTTCCTAACCTGAGCCAACTCGGTTTCCTAACCCGAGCCAACTCGGTTTCCTAACCCGAGCCAACTCGGTTTCCTAACCCGAGTCAACTCGGTTTCCTAACCCGAGTCAACTCGATTTCCTATCCCGAGTCAACTCGGTTTCCTAACCCGAGTCAACTCGGTTTCCAAACCCGAGTCAACTCGGTTTCCAAACCCGAGCCAACTCGGTTTCCTAACCCGAGTCAACTCGGTTTCCTAACCCGAGTCAACTCGGTTTCCTAACCCGAGTCAACTCGGTTTCCTAACACGAGCCAACTCGGTTTCCTAACCCGAGCCAACTCGGTTTCCTAACCCGAGTCAACTCGATTTCCTAACCCGAGTCAACTCGGTTTGCTAACTCGAGTCAACTCGGTTTCCTAACCCGAGTCAACTCGGTTTCCTAACCCGAGCCAACTCGGTTTCCTAACCCGAGCCAACTCGGTTTCCTAACCCGAGCCAACTCGGTTTCCTAACCCGAGTCAACTCGATTTCCTAACCCGAGTCAACTCGGTTTGCTAACTCGAGTCAGCTCGGTTTCCTAACCCGAGTCAACTCGGTTTCCTAACCCGAGTCAACTCGGTTTCCTAACCCGAGTCAACTCGGTTTCCTAACCCGAGTCAACTCGGTTTCCTAACCCGAGTCAACTCGGTTTCCTAACCCGAGTCAACTCGGTTTCCTAACCCGAGTCAACTCGGTTTCCTAACCCGAGTCAACTCGGTTTCCTAACCCGAGTCAACTCGGTTTGCTAACCCGAGTCAACTCGGTTTGCTAACCCGAGTCAACTCGGTTTGCTAACCCGAGTCAACTCGGTTTGCTAACCCGAGTCAACTCGGTTTCCTAACCCGAGTCAACTCGGTTTCCTAACCCGAGTCAACTCGGTTTCCTAACCCGAGTCAACTCGGTTTCCTTACCCGAGTCAACTCGGTTTCCTTACCCGAGTCAACTCGGTTTCCTAACCCGAGTCAACTCGATTTCCTAACCCGAGTCAACTCGGTTTCCTAACCCGAGTCAACTCGGTTTCCTAACCCGAGTCAACTCGGTTTCCTAACCCGAGTCAACTCGGTTTCCTAACCCGAGTCAACTCGGTTTCCTAACCCGAGTCAACTCGGTTTCCTAACCCGAGTCAACTCGGTTTCCTAACCCGAGTCAACTCGGTTTCCTAACCCGAGTCAACTCGGTTTCCTAACCCGAGTCAGCTCGGTTTCCTAACCCGAGTCAACTCGGTTTCCTAACCCGAGTCAACTCGGTTTCCTAACCCGAGTCAACTCGGTTTCCTAACCCGAGTCAACTCGGTTTCCTAACCCGAGTCAACTCGGTTTCCTATCCCGAGTCAACTCGGTTTCCTAACCCGAGTCAACTCGGTTTCCTAACCCGAGTCAACTCGGTTTCCAAACCCGAGTCAACTCGGTTTCCAAACCCGAGCCAACTCGGTTTCCTAACCCGAGCCAACTCGGTTTCCTAACCCGAGCCAACTCGGTCTGCTAACCCGAGTCAACTCGGTTTGCTAACTCGAGTCAACTCGGTTTCCTAACCCGAGTCAACTCGGTCTGCTAACCCGAGTCAACTCGGTTTGCTAACTCGAGTCAACTCGGTTTCCTAACCCGAGTCAACTCGGTCTGCTAACCCGAGTCAACTCGGTTTGCTAACTCGAGTCAACTCGGTTTCCTAACCCGAGTCAACTCGGTCTGCTAACCCGAGTCAACTCGGTTTGCTAACTCGAGTCAACTCGATTTCCTAACCCGAGTCAACTCGATTTCCTAACCCGAGTCAACTCGGTTTCCTAACCCGAGTCAACTCGGTTTCCTAACCCGAGTCAACTCGGTTTCCTAACCCGAGTCAACTCGGTTTCCTAACCCGAGTCAACTCGGTTTCCTAACCCGAGTCAACTCGGTCTGCTAACTCGAGTCAACTCGGTTTCCTAACCCGAGTCAACTCGGTTTCCTAACCCGAGTCAACTCGGTCTGCTAACCCGAGTCAACTCGGTTTGCTAACTCGAGTCAACTCGGTTTCCTAACCCGAGTCAACTCGGTTTCCTAACCCGAGTCAACTCGGTTTCCTAACCCGAGTCAACTCGGTTTCCTAACCCGAGTCAACTCGGTCTGCTAACCCGAGTCAACTCGGTTTGCTAACTCGAGTCAACTCGGTTTCCTAACCCGAGTCAACTCGGTTTCCTAACCCGAGTCAACTCGGTTTCCTAACCGGAGTCAACTCGGTTTCCTAACCCGAGTCAACTCGTTCTGCTAACCCGAGTCAACTCGGTTTCCTAACCCGAGTCAACTCGGTTTCCTATCCCGAGTCAACTCGGTTTCCTAACCCGAGTCAACTCGGTTTCCTAACCCGAGTCAACTCGGTCTGCTAACCCGAGTCAACTCGGTTTGCTAACTCGAGTCAACTCGATTTCCTAACCCGAGTCAACTCGGTTTGCTTACTCGAGTCAACTCGGTTTCCTAACCCGAGTCAACTCGGTCTGCTAACCCGAGTCAACTCGGTTTGCTAACTCGAGTCAACTCGGTTTCCTAACCCGAGTCAACTCGGTTTCCTAACCCGAGTCAACTCGGTTTCCTAACCCGAGTCAACTCGGTTTCCTAACCCGAGTCAACTCGGTCTGCTAACCCGAGTCAACTCGGTCTGCTAACCCGAGTCAACTCGGTCTGCTAACCCGAGTCAACTCGGTTTGCTAACTCGAGTCAACTCGGTTTCCTAACCCGAGTCAACTCGGTCTGCTAACCCGAGTCAACTCGGTTTGCTAACTCGAGTCAACTCGGTTTCCTAACCCGAGTCAACTCGGTTTCCTAACCCGAGTCATCTCGGTCTGCTAACCCGAATCAACTCGGTTTGCTAACTCGATTTAACTCGGTTTCCTAACCCTAGTCAACTCGGTTTCCTAACCCGAGTCAACTCGGTCTGCTAACCCGAGTCAACTCGGTTTGCTAACTCGAGTCAACTCGGTTTCCTAACCCGAGTCAACTCGGTTTCCTAACCCGAGTCAACTTGGTTTCCTAACCCGAGTCAACTCGGTCTGCTAACCCGAGTCAACTCGGTTTGCTAACTCGAGTCAACTCGGTTTCCTAACCCGAGTCAACTCGGTTTCCTAACCCGAGTCAACTCGGTTTCCTAACCCGAGTCAACTCGGTTTTCTAACCCGAGTCAACTCGGTTTCCAAACCCGAGTCAACTCGGTTTCCTAACCCGAGTCAACTCGGTTTCCTAACCCGAGTCAACTCGGTTTCCTAACCCGAGTCAACTCGGTTTGCTAACCCGAGTAAACTCGGTTTGCTAACTCGAGTCAACTCGGTTTCCTAACCCGAGTCAACTCGGTCTGCTAACCCGAGTCAACTCGGTTTGCTAACTCGAGTCAACTCGGTTTCCTAAGCCGAGTCAACTCGGTTTCCTAACCCGAGTCAACTCGGTTTCCTAACCCGAGTCAACTCGGTTTGCTAACCCGAGTAAACTCGGTTTGCTAACCCGAGTCAACTCGGTTTCCTAACCCGAGTCAACTCGGTCTGCTAACCCGAGTCAACTCGGTTTGCTAACTCGAGTCAACTCGGTTTCCTAAGCCGAGTCAACTCGGTTTCCTAACCCGAGTCAACTCGGTTTCCTAACCCGAGTCAACTCGGTTTCCTAACCCGAGTCAACTCGGTTTCCTAACCCGAGTCAACTCGGTTTCCTAACCCGAGTCAACTCGGTTTCCTAACCCGAGTCAACTCGGTTTCCTAACCCGAGTCAACTCGATTTCCTATCCCGAGTCAACTCGGTTTCCTAACCCGAGTCAACTCGGTTTCCAAACCCGAGTCAACTCGGTTTCCAAACCCGAGCCAACTCGGTTTCCTAACCCGAGCCAACTCGGTTTCCTAACCCGAGCCAACTCGGTTTCCTAACCCGAGCCAACTCGGTTTCCTAACCCGAGTCAACTCGGTTTCCTAACCCGAGTCAACTCGGTTTCCTAACCCGAGCCAACTCGGTTTCCTAACCCGAGCCAACTCGGTTTCCTAACCCGAGTCAACTCGATTTCCTAACCCGAGTCAACTCGGTTTGCTAACTCGAGTCAACTCGGTTTCCTAACCCGAGTCAACTCGGTTTCCTAACCCGAGCCAACTCGGTTTCCTAACCCGAGCCAACTCGGTTTCCTAACCCGAGTCAACTCGATTTCCTAACCCGAGTCAACTCGGTTTGCTAACTCGAGTCAACTCGGTTTCCTAACCCGAGTCAACTCGGTTTCCTAACCCGAGTCAACTCGGTTTCCTAACCCGAGTCAACTCGGATTCCTAACCCGAGTCAACTCGGTTTCCTAACCCGAGTCAACTCGGTTTCCTAACCCGAGTCAACTCGGTTTCCTAACCCGAGTCAACTCGGTTTCCTAACCCGAGTCAACTCGGTTTCCTAACCCGAGTCAACTCGGTTTCCTAACCCGAGTCAACTCGGTTTCCTAACCCGAGTCAACTCGGTTTCCTAACCCGAGTCAACTCGGTTTCCTAACCCGAGTCAACTCGGTTTCCTAACCCGAGTCAACTCGGTTTCCTAACCCGAGTCAACTCGGTTTCCTAACCCGAGTCAACTCGGTTTCCTAACCCGAGTCAACTCGGTTTCCTAACCCGAGTCAACTCGGTCTGCTAACCCGAGTCAACTCGGTCTGCTAACCCGAATCAACTCGGTTTGCTAACTCGAGTCAACTCGGTTTCCTAACCCGAGTCAACTCGGTTTCCTAACCCGAGTCAACTCGGTTTCCTAACCCGAGTCAACTCGGTTTCCTAACCCGAGTCAACTCGGTTTCCTAACCCGAGCCAGCTTGGTTTCCTTACCCGATCGGTTTCCTAAGCCGAGTCAACTCGGTTTCCTAACCCGAGTCAACTCGGTTTCCTAACCCGAGTCAACTCGGTCTGCTAACCCGAGTCAACTCGGTTTCCTAACCCGAGTCAACTCGGTTTCCTAACCCGAGTCAACTCGGTTTCCTAACCCGAGTCAACTCGGTCTGCTAACCCGAGTCAACTCGGTCTGCTCACCCGAGTCAACTCGGTTTGCTAACTCGAGTCAACTCGATTTCCTAACCCGAGTCAACTCGGTTTCCTAACCCGAGTCAACTCGGTTTCCTAACCCGAGTCAACTCGGTTTCCTAACCCGAGCCAACTCGGTTTCCTAACCCGAGTCAACTCGGTTTCCTAACCCGAGTCAACTCGGTTTCCTAACCCGAGTCAACTCGGTTTCCTAACCCGAGTCAACTCGGTTTCCTAACCCGAGCCAACTCGGTTTCCTAACCCGAGTCAACTCGGTTTCCTAGCCCGATCGGTTTCCTAAGCCGAGTCAACTCGGTTTCCTAACCCGAGTCAACTCGGTTTCCTAACCCGAGTCAACTCGGTCTGCTAACCCGAGTCAACTCGGTTTGCTAACTCGAGTCAACTCGGTTTCCTAACCCGAGTCAACTCGGTTTCCTAACCCGAGTCAACTCGGGTTCCTAACCCGAGTCAACTCGGTTTCCTAACCCGAGTCAACTCGGTCTGCTAACCCGAGTCAACTCGGTTTGCTAACTCGAGTCAACTCGGTTTCCTAACCCGAGTCAACTCGGTTTCCTAACCCGAGTCAACTCGGTTTCCTAACCCGAGTCAACTCGGTTTCCTAACCCGAGTCAACTCGGTTTCCTAACCCGAGTCAACTCGGTTTCCTGACCCGAGTCAACTCGGTTTCCTAACCCGAGTCAACTCGGTTTCCTAACCCGAGTCAACTCGGTCTGCTAACCCGAGTCAACTCGGTTTGCTAACTCGAGTCAACTCGGTTTCCTAACCCGAGTCAACTCGGTTTCCTAACCCGAGTCAACTCGGTTTCCTAACCCGAGTCAACTCGGTTTCCTAACCCGAGTCAACTCGGTTTCCTAACCCGAGTCAACTCGGTCTGCTAACCCGAGTCAACTCGGTTTGCTAACTCGAGTCAACTCGGTTTCCTAACCCGAGTCAACTCGGTTTCCTAACCCGAGTCAACTCGGTCTGCTAACCCGAGTCAACTCGGTTTGCTAACTCGAGTCAACTCGGTTTCCTTAGCCGAGTCAACTCGGTTTCCTAACCCGAGCCAACTCGGTTTCCTAACCCGAGCCAACTCGGTTTCCTAACCCGAGTCAACTCGGTTTCCTAACCCGAGTCAACTCGGTTTCCTAACCCGAGTCAACTCGGTTTCCTAACCCGAGTCAACTCGATTTCCTATCCCGAGTCAACTCGGTTTCCTAACCCGAGTCAACTCGGTTTCCTAACCCGAGTCAACTCGGTTTCCTAACCCGAGTCAACTCGGTTTCCTAACCCGAGTCAACTCGGTTTCCTAACCCGAGTCAACTCGGTTTCCTAACCCGAGTCAACTCGGTTTCCTAACCCGAGTCAACTCGGTTTCCTAACCCGAGTCAACTCGGTTTCCTAACCCGAGTCAACTCGGTTTCCTAACCCGAGTCAACTCGGTTTCCTAACCCGAGTCAACTCGGTTTGCTAACCCGAGTCAACTCGGTTTGCTAACCCGAGTCAACTCGGTTTCCTAACCCGAGTCAACTCGGTTTCCTAACCCGAGTCAACTCGGTTTCCTAACCCGAGTCAACTCGGTTTCCTAACCCGAGTCAACTCGGTTTCCTAACCCGAGTCAACTCGGTCTCCTAACCCGAGTCAACTCGGTCTCCTAACCCGAGTCAACTCGGTTTCCTAACCCGAGTCAACTCGGTTTCCTAACCCGAGTCAACTCGGTTTCCTAACCCGAGTCAACTCGGTTTCCTAACCCGAGTCAACTCGGTTTCCTAACCCGAGTCAACTCGGTTTCCTAACCCGAGTCAACTCGGTTTCCTATCCCGAGTCAATTCGGTTTCCTAACTCGAGTCAACTCGGTTTCCTAACCCGAGTCAACTCGGTTTCCAAACCCGAGTCAACTCGGTTTCCAAACCCGAGTCAACTCGGTTTCCAAACCCGAGCCAACTCGGTTTCCTAACCCGAGCCAACTCGGTTTCCTAACCCGAGCCAACTCGGTTTGCTAACCCGAGCCAACTCGGTTTCCTAACCCGAGTCAACTCGGTCTGCTAACCCGAGTCAACTCGGTTTGCTAACTCGAGTCAACTCGGTCTGCTAACCCGAGTCAACTCGGTTTGCTAACTCGAGTCAACTCGGTTTCTTAACCCGAGTCAACTCGGTCTGCTAACCCGAGTCAACTCGGTTTCCTAACTCGAGTCAACTCGGTTTCCTAAGCCGAGTAAACTCGGTCTGCTAACCCGAGTCAACTCGGTTTGCTAACTCGAGTCAACTCGATTTCCTAACCCGAGTCAACTCGGTTTCCTAACCCGAGTCAACTCGGTTTCCTAACCCGAGTCAACTCGGTTTGCTAACCCGAGTCAACTCGGTTTCCTAACCCGAGTCAACTCGGTTTCCTAACCCGAGTCAACTCGGTTTCCTAACCCGAGTCAACTCGGTTTCCTAACCCGAGTCAACTCGGTCTGCTAACTCGAGTCAACTCGGTTTCCTAACCCGAGTCAACTCGGTTTCCTAACCCGAGTCAACTCGGTCTGCTAACCCGAGTCAACTCGGTTTGCTAACTCGAGTCAACTCGGTTTCCTAACCCGAGTCAACTCGGTTTCCTAACCCGAGTCAACTCGGTTTCCTAACCCGAGTCAACTCGGTCTGCTAACCCGAGTCAACTCGGTTTCCTAACCCGAGTCAACTCGGTTTCCTAACCCGAGTCAACTCGGTTTCCTAACCCGAGTCAACTCGGTTTCCTAACCCGAGTCAACTCGGTCTGCTAACTCGAGTCAACTCGGTTTCCTAACCCGAGTCAACTCGGTTTCCTAACCCGAGTCAACTCGGTCTGCTAACCCGAGTCAACTCGGTTTCCTAACCCGAGTCAACTCGGTTTCCAAACCCGAGTCAACTCGGTTTCCAAACCCGAGCCAACTCGGTTTCCTAACCCGAGCCAACTCGGTTTCCTAACCCGAGTCAACTCGGTTTCCTAACCCGAGTCAACTCGGTTTCCTAACCCGAGTCAACTCGGTTTCCTAACCCGAGTCAACTCGGTTTCCTAACCCGAGTCAACTCGGTTTCCTAACCCGAGTCAACTCGATTTCCTATCCCGAGTCAACTCGGTTTCCTAACCCGAGTCAACTCGGTTTCCTAACCCGAGTCAACTCGGTTTCCTAACCCGAGTCAACTCACTTTCCTAACCCGAGTCAACTCGGTTTCCTAACCCGAGCCAACTCGGTTTCCTAACCCGAGTCAACTCGGTTTCCTAACCCGAGTCAACTCGGTTTCCTAACCCGAGTCAACTCGGTTTCCTAACCCGAGTCAACTCGGTTTCCTAACCCGAGTCAACTCGGTTTCCTAACCCGAGTCAACTCGGTTTCCTAACCCGAGTCAACTCTGCTAACCCGAGTCAACTCGGTTTGCTAACTCGAGTCAACTCGGTTTCCTAACCCGAGTCAACTCGGTTTCCTAACCCGAGTCAACTCGGTCTGCTAACCCGAGTCAACTCGGTCTGCTAACCCGAGTCAACTCGGTTTGCTAACCCGAGTCAACTCGGTTTGCTAACCCGAGTCAACTCGGTTTGCTAACTCGAGTCAACTCGGTTTCCTAACCCGAGTCAACTCGGTCTCCTAACCCGAGTCAACTCGGTTTCCTAACCCGAGTCAACTCGGTTTCCTAACCCGAGTCAACTCGGTCTGCTAACCCGAGTCAACTCGGTTTGCTAACTCGAAACAACTCGGTTTCCTAAGCCGAGTCAACTCGGTTTCCTAACCCGAGCCAACTCGGTTTCCTAACCCGAGCCAACTCGGTTTCCTAACCCGAGTCAACTCGGTTTCCTAACCCGAGTCAACTCGGTTTTCTAACCCGAGTCAACTCGGTTTCCTAACCCGAGTCAACTCGGTTTCCTAACCCGAGTCAACTCGGTTTCCTAACCCGAGTCAACTCGGTTTCCTAACCCGAGTCAACTCGATTTCCTATCCCGAGTCAACTCGGTTTCCTAACCCGAGTCAACTCGGTTTCCAAACCCGAGTCAACTCGGTTTCCAAACCCGAGCCAACTCGGTTTCCTAACCCGAGCCAACTCGGTTTCCTAACCCGAGCCAACTCGGTTTCCTAACCCGAGTCAACTCGGTTTCCTAACCCGAGTCAACTCGGTTTCCTAACCCGAGCCAACTCGGTTTCCTAACCCGAGCCAACTCGGTTTCCTTACCCGAGCCAACTCGGTTTCCTAACCCGAGTCAACTCGATTTCCTAACCCGAGTCAACTCGGTTTGCTAACTCGAGTCAACTCGGTTTCCTAACCCGAGTCAACTCGGTTTCCTAACCCGAGTCAACTCGATTTCCTAACCCGAGTCAACTCGGTTTGCTAACTCGAGTCAACTCGGTTTCCTAACCCGAGTCAACTCGGTTTCCTAACCCGAGTCAACTCGGTTTCCTAACCCGAGTCAACTCGGTTTCCTAACCCGAGTCAACTCGGTTTCCTAACCCGAGTCAACTCGGTTTCCTAACCCGAGTCAACTCGGTTTCCTAACCCGAGTCAACTCGGTTTCCTAACCCGAGTCAACTCGGTTTCCTAACCCGAGTCAACTCGGTTTCCTAACCCGAGTCAACTCGGTTTCCTAACCCGAGTCAACTCGGTCTGCTAACCCGAGTCAACTCGGTTTGCTAACTCGAGTCAACTCGGTTTGCTAACTCGAGTCAACTCGGTTTCCTTACCCGAGTCAACTCGGTTTCCTAACCCGAGTCAACTCGGTTTCCTAACCCGAGCCAGCTTGGTTTCCTAACCCGATCGGTTTCCTAAGCCGAGTCAACTCGGTTTCCTAACCCGAGTCAACTCGGTTTCCTAACCCGAGTCAACTCGGTCTGCTATTCCGAGTCAACTCGGTTTCCTTACCCGAGTCAACTCGGTTTCCTAACCCAAGTCAACTCGGTCTGCTAACCCGAGTCAACTCGGTCTGCTAACCCGAGTCAACTCGGTCTGCTAACCCGAGTCAACTCGGTTTGCTAACTCGAGTCAACTCGATTTCCTAACCCGAGTCAACTCGGTTTCCTAACCCGAGTCAACTCGGTTTCCTAACCCGAGTCAACTCGGTTTCCTAACCCGAGCCAACTCGGTTTCCTAACCCGAGTCAACTCGGTTTCCTAACCCGAGTCAACTCGGTTTCCTAACCCGAGTCAACTCGGTTTCCTAACCCGAGCCAACTCGGTTTCCTAACCCGAGTCAACTCGGTTTCCTAACCCGATCGGTTTCCTAAGCCGAGTCAACTCGGTATCCTAACCCGAGTCAACTCGGTTTCCTAACCCGAGTCAACTCGGTCTGCTAACCCGAGTCAACTCGGTTTGCTAACTCGAGTCAACTCGGTTTCCTAACCCGAGTCAACTCGGTTTCCTAACCCGAGTCAACTCGGGTTCCTAACCCGAGTCAACTCGGTTTCCTAACCCGAGTCAACTCGATTTCCTAACCCGAGTCAACTCGGTTTCCTAACCCGAGTCAACTCGGTTTCCTAACCCGAGTCAACTCGGTTTCCTAACCCGAGTCAACTCGGTTTCCTAACCCGAGTCAACTCGGTTTCCTAACCCGAGTCAACTCGGTTTCCTAACCCGAGTCAACTCGGTTTGCTAACTCGAGTCAACTCGGTTTCCTAACCCGAGTCAACTCGGTTTCCTAACCCGAGTCAACTCGGTTTGCTAACCCGAGTCAACTCGGTTTGCTAACTCGAGTCAACTCGGTTTCCTAACCCGAGTCAACTCGGTTTCCTAACCCGAGTCAACTCGGTCTGCTAACCCGAGTCAACTCGGTTTGCTAACTCGAGTCAACTCGGTTTCCTAAGCCGAGTCAACTCGGTTTCCTAAGCCGAGTCAACTCGGTTTCCTAACCCGAGCCAACTCGGTTTCCTAACCCGAGCCAACTCGGTTTCCTAACCCGAGCCAACTCGGTTTCCTAACCCGAGTCAACTCGGTTTCCTAACCCGAGTCAACTCGATTTCCTATCCCGAGTCAACTCGGTTTCCTAACCCGAGTCAACTCGGTTTCCAAACCCGAGTCAACTCGGTTTCCAAACCCGAGCCAACTCGGTTTCCTAACCCGAGCCAACTCGGTTTATTAACCCGAGTCAACTCGGTTTCCTAACCCGAGTCAACTCGGTTTCCTAACACGAGCCAACTCGGTTTCCTAACCCGAGCCAACTCGGTTTCCTAACCCGAGTCAACTCGATTTCCTAAC